>CM077121.1:9420000-10045000 GCA_039645545.1 Dendrolimus houi | reverse complement strand
AAAGATGGCAATATCAGTCTATTACAATGCCTGGTGTTGAAATTGTGAATATCCTTATACTGCTTGTAGGCACTCAAATTATTATGAATATAAATTATATTATTAAAGATATATTGGCAGGCGACCGTCATAATATTGATTTCCTTGAAGCATTCTCTAAGAGACTCCCGAGGGCCGAGGTTGTAAATTGATCTTACGGCTCTTTTTTGTAAAATAAATATGGTCTCTAAGTCAACAGCGTTGCCCCAAAGTAAAATACCATAGGACATGACACTATGAAAATAACTAAAATAAACTAGTTTAGCAGTCTCTTCGTCAGTGAACTGCCTAACTCTTCTGACCGCATATGCAGCAGAACTAAGTTTCCTGAGAGACTAGATACATGAGCGCCCCAGTGGAGCTTCTGATCTAGGTTAATGCCTAAGAATACAGTTGAATCTACTAGATTAAGTCTAGTGTCGTTAAGAGAGATATTATATCGTATTCTTTTACATTGGGCATAACAAACTTAACACATTTAGTTTTGCTCGGATTGAGTAATAAGTTATTTACAGTAAACCACTTAGATATTTGGGATAAGGCGTTGTTTACGTCGTCAAAGTTCAGTTTATTTCTATCAACTTTAAATATAAGTGATGTGTCATCAGCAAACAACACTACCTCACACATATCATTAATAAAATATGGCAAATCATTAATATATATCAAAAATAAGAAGGGACCTAGAATAGAGCCCTGGGGCACACCCATAGATATGCCAGTCTCACAAGATTTGACATTGTTAATTTCAACGCTTTGGGATCTGTTATTTAAGTAAGACGATAATAGGTTGAGAGAATCGCCATGAATACCGTAATAATTGAGCTTTTTAGGAGGGTCACGTGTTCAACGCAATCGAATGCCTTGGACAGGTCACAGAATACACCAATGGCATTCTGTGATCCTTCCCAAGCATCATAAATGTGTTTTAGGAGCTCAACACCTGCATCGGTAGTGGATCGACCTTTGGTGAACCCGAACTGTTTAGTATGAAATAATTTATTAATATTAAAATGTGAGAGCAGTTGATTTAAAATTATTTTTTCAAAGATCTTGCTTAAGGTTGGTAAAATAGAAATTGGCCTAAAGTTGGAGGGTCATTTTGTTTCCACTTTTAAATATAGGGATAACTTTGCTAACTTTCATTAAGTCGGGAAATACCCCTTTATCTACACATTGATTAAATATTTCTACTAGTGATAGTGCAATAGTGTCTATTATGTCATTTAATACTTTTAAAGATATACCCCAAAAATCAGCTGTGTTTTTAATGTTTAATGATTTAAACGTTTTTACAATATCACTTGTATCTATATGATTAAATTTGAATGAAATATTACATTCATCAACACACTGTGTCATTAGCAGCTCAGCTTCCAGTGGTGATGATGACAAAGAGCTAGTTGTTAAGGTTGGTATATCCCTAAAGTATTCATTAAATGTTTGTGCAATTTCAAAGTTATTACTAATGGTGTTATTGTTAATTACAAGCTCAATTCCATCATCTCGATGTGAAGTTTTGCCAGAAGCGTCATTTATGACTTACTTAAGTGGAATTGTTTTATTAATTTTAAAAACACAGTTCTGTTTACCAATTGTTGTACTTACAGAAACAACAGTTAACATAATCCTTATGAGACCATTATCAGAAATCACACTATTATCAACATTTCAAAATTACTGGTAAGTTAAACTTCTTTAGAATAGTTGTGATCTGAAAAACGATGAAACGAAAAAGCGACACTAAAAAGAGATAAACACTTAAAACTATAGGACTAAGCCTGCGAGAGGATGAGATATGAGTTTTACATTGTGCACCACAGATTAGAGAGTCAATAAGACCGATGATTAAACATAGGTCCAATTTGGACCGAAATAAAACTGTTAATATTTTTTAGACTAAAACAGTGAAAAATTTAAAGGGATACTTAAGAAGTTTATTTTGAATTATAATATGTTTATGAATACAGGTTAAAGTAATTATATTTATATAAATAAAAGTTAGAAAAGAATTATCTGTGAGTATATTCTCTAAATCTAGTTTCACTTCTGCTGTGTGTGAACTGCACACACATTTTTTTAAATGTCTATCTGATACTGTACTGTATAAACAGAACATGTTTTGATAAATGTATTGTAGCCATTAAATATTATAGAGTTCAATTTGAAAAGTATTCTATCTTATTATATCTTTATAACTCTGTTCTTCTTGGTGTATATTGTCTAGGCTGTGTTTGCTTACACAGGTTCCTGCAGCCCAGACAGATCCTATCAATACCACCAACCACTCTTGGGAACATCTCTATTGTATTTAATTAAATTACTGCTACTAGAAATTAATAAGAAAATGTAATAATAGAAAAAAATACTTCCTGTTTTATATTAATAAATAAGCATATTGAAATTGAAAGCCAAGAAAATTAAATTGTCACTATCTATGCATGGATTTCATTTATATTATATAAGAGATAGTTTGTAAGGGTGGATCTCTCTTTGTTACACTTTTAGATAAAAAGGGGTTGATGATGATGTTACTGGAAAGTTTCATCAAAATCATTACTGGAATGATTTTGATGAAACTTTCCAGTAACATCACACTGTAACACACAGACTACAATTTATAAAGATATTGTTTAAATTTACCAAAATATAATGAAGGGTCAACTTGAAATGCCACTGCTAAGGTTCAAGTCATAGAGTCCAGCGCTATGCTGTATCGGTGGTATAACATTTGTAATTGCCAGATGCGCAAACCCAAAGACAGGCAGATGCTTGAAGGCAAATAGGTAACAACTAATTTTAATAAAAAGAAGTTAATTACAAGTAAATTGAACATTACAAATTACAATTTAAAAAATACAACCTAATCATTATAAATAGAGTATTCAGCAATAATTATACACAAGTGATCAATGTAAGTAGATGAAGCGAAAAATGTTTGTCAGAATAATAGAGAGTGGAGTTTCATTATCTCTGTCTACCCCAATGGGAAACAGGCATATAAATATATATGTATTTAATTATATACAAGATAAAAATAATTTAGTACAATTTTCACTTATATCTCAATAGTGTAGGTAATTTACATGACATTTTCAAAGTGATATTATGATTTAAGAGTGGTGAAAATTATAATAATAATTATTGATTTAAATTTTAAGTATCAATCCCCAAAACAATAAATGTAACATCTGGTCTTTCTAGCCATACTATGATGTATCTGCTCTGTGATTGTAGGTAAATAAGTCCTGTCAATTGAGATCACTGATTATATGTATAATAATATAACAATTTTTTTGTCAGTCTTACTTTTCTATCTTACCTTTTATATCATTGAATATATTGAGAAATTTTCAATAATTTCATAATTATTAAGTAACCAATATCATTAAATACTGGTTTGTTTAAGTTATTTATTGTAGTCAGCAGTAAAGAGAAAACTTTATTTACTGTACACAAAATAACATAATTTGATAACCTTTCCTCTTATAATATGATAAGACTAAAATCTGTTTATAGTATAAACAAGTTTAATGAGTATTTATTTTTAAACATACATGGTTATTAATTGGGCTAAACTTTTGCACAGAGTGGCATCAGATTAACAGAAATTAAGTTTAGGGGTATACATACACCTTATATATAGACACTAGACCTGTTATTTGGGCTAGGAAACATGTTTTTAGGGTCCGCAACAAGTTTTGAATGAATAATGGGAAAAACAATAATATGTTTGGTCAACAAAATAACAAGGTTATGTCACTTTTGTTGAAAAAAGTTTGATTTGTGTTTAGGAATACACTTCCACCTGATATATAAATGCTAAAACTGTTTTTTAATTTAGTAAACAAGTTTTGAATTAGTTATTATAATTTTAAAGTTCATAAAATAATAAATCACAGTACTGTCATTTTTTTTACTTTACAATGATAATAGGCATAAGAAAGAAAAAAAATGTTATCCATTTGATATGTCAATAATATTGATTTTTAAATACGAAAATATTTTTTTTTTTGCTTATATATTGCGAGATTGAATTAGTGGTATGTTTTTAAATGATTTATTTTTATTAAAAAAATCTATGTAATTTGCTATACTTTATTTGCCGCCTTTTCTATTCCATTTCTCTTTTAGTTATATGAATGTACTTTGTGTTTTGTTATGGATTTTTCAACGACTTGTGTTGTTTTGGTTATATTGATTATTTTTATGTTGACTGCCTTTAACACTGGACTTCAATTGCATTGCTTAACTTTGGATTTTGGCGAAATCCTCTATCTGAATTTTTGGTTGTGACATAGATAAACGGGAGGTAAATTAATGGTGATTTAAATTAGGGATATCCTTACAGTTTATTTATAGCCACTAAGATTGTGAGGGGCGATCGAAAGTCACGAACAGTGCCAGAACCGACTGGTCACTATTTATTCATTGTTAACTATTTAAATGATGTTTATAAACCAGTTGTGACATTTGCTGACCGCTGTCATGGCACGCTCGCTTTGCTCGCTCGGCTTGTGGGCTTTAGTCTGTTTTTCGACTGTTTTAAACATTTTTTTACATTGACCACTACCTTCCTTCTGCATTTCTCGTCTTGAAGAAATAAGTACACCATTTTGAAAAAAATTAGTTATGTTTACAAAAAAAATCATATCTCAAAAACTACATGTCTCCTAGACATGGGGGTTGCAGAACCAAGAAGTACTCCTCTCCCCCTCCCCTCCGCCACTACTTAAAATTTAGTGACCACTATTGCAAAGTTTAACCTAATGTTGTCTTCTCCTTATAACACTTATTATCTAGCAGTTACTTATTAGAACTTTATAACACAGCACACAAATGTAGGAACTGGACTTTTGCAACATAGTAACAATTATATTATTTCAAATAAACATAAAAATATCTACTGAGAAACGGGTTTTAAGCTCAGGGGAATTATGTTTTAAGTAGAGGATGGACCAATGGTAGATCATGTATTCATGCAGCTTGTAGGTACTAAAAGATAACATATGATCTTGTATACAAAATTTATAACGAAAAAGAAAATTGTAAGTAAAGAGAACCGATGTTACGCGACTGTTAAACCAAGCTTAAAGATAATTTAAATATTTATAGAAATCAAATAGTTATTACTCACATTTTATCCTTTGCGAACCCGAGGGAGAATACTTGGTAAGCTGCGCAAAATCAAGTAGGTAATTTCTCCTTATTTGCGTCGCAAAATAACAATATTAAAAATAAAGTACACAATAAAAAGTCATATGACACGTCTGATGAATTATTTTTTATTTAAAAAGTAAATAAAACCATTGTTATACAGCTGCGTATATATCCAATCAAGATATTCAATCAATACTAATCTTATCAAAACTATTCAGTTAGTGTCAACTGACACAATCTAAAATATAGTTAAACTTTAAAATGAAAGTAATTCACCGGTGTTTTAACTATACAGTAATAAAAGCCCAAATTTCATTTAGATTAATTATTATTTAAAACCGTATGAAATTATGTAAAAATTAAATTTTGCTAAGTTTATTTTAATAGACTACTGCGCATCTGGCTGTCTGGCATGGCATAAACTGTCAATTATAGATAAAACAAATACACTATGGCTACGTTCCACATGAGACTCACAAGACAAAGACCAAGCTGAAAGTGTCGCTACATATTACGGGCCATGTCCGTCGATCGCTCCTATGAGCGCGCCGAGCAATGTGCACGCCACAGCTTCGGATGAATCGGACGCGGCTTTTGTGTTGCCAACTCTCTCGGGGAAAACGTGCTAAGTCAACTCTTAAAAGCGCTAGACTGGCACGAAGTTGGCAAAGCCCTAAAAATAAAATAACAAGAATTAATAAATTACTTTATTATAAATGCTTGTCTTTTGACAATAGTATTCCAATACACGTCGATATTTCAAAGAAGAGTTACAGAATTTAAAAACGCGCTAAATAAGATACTAAACGCTGAATAATAACTTTGGGAGTTCATAAACATAAAAAGCTAGCATTGAAAGCGCTAAGTTGGCAACGGCATGCATCTTGTGGACTTGTCCGAGTGTTAACAGGGATACAATATCGATTGTTTTATTACAGACATTACTTATTTCAGATTACATTTATTAGAGACAGATTAGAGACCTATTACTTATTTAATAGTAATAGTAATCGGCAGACAAACACACACATTGCATATCCCCAAATTAAGCAAGTTACACTTGTATTATAGGTAATATACAACGGATCACTCTGGGACCGATCCCAGACACCCAGACCATAGTAAATAATGAAAAAAACATATTTACAAAATTTACCATAGCAAGAATCGATCCCGGAGCCTCTGTATTGCAGTGAGGTAAGCCGGCAAAGGCTTAGCCCGCTCAACCACAAAGGCCGTCGATATTTAAAATGTTCACTTTTATAATTTAATTTATGTATGGCTAACTGGCTATGCCAGGGAAACTTCGTTCACACCACTATGACGACGACGCGTTTGTTAGTGATCTGAAATTGCGGGCACCAAATATGTGGCCAGAGCGCCACCTTTTGGGCTGTGGTGATCTATTCGAAGGAAGCGGTGCGTTTTTAGCGGGATGAAGAGTGTCCTGAATGTTCGCCAGGGATGTGAGCTGGTTCAGTGTCGAATAACATTTGGATCCGTTCAGCAATTTTCAGGTGTTGTTTGGAGATACACTCAGACAGACAAATATTCTAGGCTTTATTTTCAGAATCTGCTGGTTTAAATTGGTCCCTTTGATTTTTTCTATTTTGCAAAGTCATATACGGACTCGCCCCCTCTAGAAATTTATTACATAATGCCGATATTCGATTGTTCATTTCTGTCTTTCAATTTGGATTAATCAACGAAAGTGATCCATGTAATCATAAACTCAAAACATTCAATGTTATTGAATATCGTCGTGTCCTTTAGTTCTGTGCTTTTCAACCAAATTCAATATGGCTCATCCGTCTAACACTAGCTTTATAAACTGTAATTAAATGAAGTATAATTATTTATGTTGTAATAGTTTGTCACATTGATTATCACGATGAGCAAGTTTCATTACAATGCTTTTCTTCATCCTTAAAACGTGGTAATTGTGACAACATGCTCATTTAGATCAGAAAAGGTGCATTTTTTCCAGTCCAAAAAGAACCCATGTCATTTCAAAACCAAGTGTTAATTAAGTAACATTAAGTACTACAGATTTAATGAGATTTTCATATGAGATATTAGCTAGATAATATTACTAAAATCTGATAGATGGTAAAGCTTATAGTTATTTACCGGTGTGAAAGTTTTAATATTTTGATATTCTGCTAAGCAGAAATTAGTATTTGACGCCAAAAACATTCTTAGCATATCTACAGCAATTTTTGTCTTGTACTATTATGAAATAAAATCGAATAATAAGAAATTTTTTTTTCAAGCACAAAATAAATAAACACCGTAAACATCGTGTGAGCAAAGGGTTTAATTATTTATTTCTTTAAAATATTAAATAATCTTATTTATTAACAATTTAAGTTCAATTTCTATATTTTTCATTAAAATATAAAAAAAAAACAAAATTTATTTCATTTTCTCTTACTATCCTCTAGCCTATTGCTACTGAAAAACTATGAATATCTCACAACTGTTGTTCTTTTTAACATTTTTATAAATTAAAATTGCACAACACCACATCACTTTTAAGTTCCCACCAAAAACTTGCGCTTTTAAGGAGTTGACACATGTGACACATTTCTATAACGAGAATTGGCACCACTGAAAATAAGTAATTCGTAATGGTTCAAAAGGGCTTAAAGCCAGAAACGTAACACACTCCCCAGATTGCTTTAGAATGCCCGAACGCTTAAGGTCACGTCCGCTACTTACGACATAAAATGTGCACACTAATAGACTTTCCTCATCCAAATACGTTATAAGCCATGCCCCTCAGCCCCGTCCGTCAACCGAAACTTATAATTTGCACATAGCTTTACGACCGCGATTTTCCTGTTCCACTTGTTTTGGGTGTTACGGCACTCACTGCAGGTGCCGCGTCATACGCTGAATCCGTGGACCTCGCCAACGCCAGGTTGGCGACTGTGGTTCAACGTATAGGTAGGCTGGGCTTGAGGGTCTCCCCCGCGAAAACAGAGTCCCTCACGTTCCATAAGTGTTTTCGGTATCCACCTTCGGACTTGTCCGTTACAGTCCAAGGTATCTCTATTCTCGTTAAGCCCCCAGATAAAATATCTGGGACTCGTGTTGGATGGGCAAGTGGTTGTTCAAAAGTCATTTTGAAGAGCTTGTCCCCAAATTGGTTAGGCCCGCAGGCGTTGTCGCCAGACTTCTCCCCACGTGGGGGAACCAGGCGGGACGGTTCGAAAGTTATATTCTGGCATCCTCCGAAGTATGGCACTGTACGATGCCCCCATGGGGAACTACGTACTCCATCGCCACAACAGGACCCACCCTGCTGAAGAGAGCTCAGCGGTTCCTGGCGATACGGGGATACCGTACGGTGTCGTGGACGAAAGCGACACTCTTGGTAGGTGATTCACCCTGGAATTTGCAGGCGGAGGTGCTTGCCAATGTACGACGCTTCCAATAGGATGCCTACACTAGGGGCTTGGTGTATTGCTGGGCAGATTGGCAAAGATATTTAGAATCTCTTAAAGCCAGCGTTGAGACAGTGGAGGCGGTTCGCCCCTCCCTATTTCAATGGATTTCGTGGAAACAAGGGTCCCTGACTTTTAGAATGACGCAGACTTACCGGGCCTGGGTGCTTCGACAAGTATCTGCATCAGATCGTGGGATGTCTACCTTCTTTTCGATGGCGCAAGTGCGGCGCGCTAGACACTGCGTTTCACACGCTGGTTGAATGCGCGGTATGGCAACCTCAGAGGTTCAAGCTCGAGGCTATCCTAGGGCCAATTGATTCGCTGGGAGGACTGGTCAAGGCCATGCTCCACAGCGACGATCATCGATCGGCGGTTTCTTCCTTTTACGAGGCAGTAATCTCCACAAGAAAGCCACTGAGAGAGAAAGGGAGAGAGCTACGCACGCGCTCTCTGGACACCATCGTCAGACTGGCCTCCGTAGAAAAGTTATGCGCAAAATCTACTCTCATGATTCCATCGCAAATGTCGGTGCACTGTGAGGATGCGACGGGTCTAACCTCTGTTGGTGAAGTGGGTCAGCCTGCTTCCCGAGGTGACTTAAGCTTGTTGTGCGGTTCATCATGGGAATAGCTTCGCTCACGACCTCTTATTCTTCCACACAAGCGCGCGGATACGGGACGCTCGTTTAGGTTTAGCGGAGTAATTGGGAACGTTTGTACCAGAGTCTTCACAAACGCTACTCCCCTTACGTTGACAAAAAAAAACAAGCAACAACACTACTTTTTTTTATTTTTTATTAATTTATTCATGACCATAGAATCTATGTCTTTCAGTCGGAAACATGTTTAAAATGAACTTATGCTATGTGTAGCACAGCTGAACTGTAGGTTATCAGCTGGTGCCATTCAACGGAGTTCTTGTGACAACTCAAAAGGCCACATTTGACTATACATTTCACATTTTTCACAAAACACATAATTACTACTCAAAAACTTTCAATATCCTACAACTATTGTTCATTTTAGAGTAATTTTACACATTTTTAGAAAATAAAACCGCACAGCACAACATCTCCTTTCAGTACCCGCCAAAAACTCGCAACAACACTACCAACACCCAGGGTCTCCAGATCGTGGTTTGCACCCATTTGGGTACATATTTTGCGATTGGAGTATTGTTGGGGTCAAGAATTCTTGGGAAGATTTTGGAGAACGAAACTCAGCGTTCAGAAATTGGGGAGTATTTTATTACCTAGCCTTACTAAAAATAAAAATTAAATTCATACATATCTGTGTATGATTATTGTAGTTTCTTGCCGCTTCTTCTCCTTAACAGCAATAACACGTTGTGAAGCGGTATACATAGAATAGGAAGAAAAATTAAATTTTAACTTATATATTTATATGACCTTCAAAAAGGGTTCTCCAGTGGAACTTATTTTGAATAAAAAACTTTGAATTTGAATTTAATGATAAATTCATTACATGTCACTTTTGGTGTAATAAATTTAGTCATATTGGATTTATTTAACTCACTATATAACATATTAACCAGGATTAGCTTTAGTAACATAATGTATATATTATATATTGTCACATAATTATAACTGTACTATACAATTTAAAATATTTATAATAAAAGGTCACTGCACTCTTTTTTTGTTAAACGTAATAAGAAAGAAAGGAAATCTTGCCACTGTAATTGTATTTTTCTTACTACATAAGTAATTTATATTGACTCTCATTATATTATAGAGGAGAATAACCAGTAAGCCCGCCACGCTTGTCGAAAATGGATTGGCTGGATTACACATGGCTTAGCTCGATTTGCAGATTTGACCACGACATGGAACACATTTTTTTCAGCGTCATCTTCATATAAACAAACGATATCTAAATTCTATTTAAAAAAATAAGATCAAAAGTATATTGAAAAAAGTATAAAGAAAGAAAAAGTAGCACCACTTGAGCAGGTTCTTTTAGTGTTCTGTAATAATTTTAGCAAAACGGTAGCCTTGTGAGATCACCTTTCTTTGAAAAATATGTCACAGTCATTTAATTCGGATATTTTGGGTTTGTAATCAAATTAAAACAAAATATGTATACGACGAAATGAGAACCTCCTTCTTTTTTAAAGTTGGTTAAAAAAGAAGGAAAGATTGTCACCTCTAGGAAACCCTTAAACGTGCGTGGTTCGACACCTACTTTTATCCAATTATATCTATGGGGAAGTATCTGAAATAGTATCAATTTGGGGAATTGTTTAGCAGATATGAAGCAAATTCCATCTGGGACCCTGCCAACACTAGAAAAAACAGTCAGTTTCAGAAAATAATATTTTATTTAATTTGTCAAGTAAATTTTATTAGCAATTTAAAATAAAAATATGCGCCAGAAAGTAATCAATGTTCTAAAAATATGTAGCGAATAATTTTAACATCACCATGAAACAGTTTTTTGTGTGAAACTTTAATCTTATCATTATTGATTAGAATAATCAAAGTTGTTCTTGTCCAGTGCCAACCACAAATCGTGAGAACGATGATTTAACAAGAAGTGCGACATGTCTTATTCCACTTGCAGTGAGGAGGATGAAACTTATCCTCTTCACGAGTGTGTTTTCATCGGAGACGTGAGAAAGCTGTCATCACTGCTCAGGTACAATGATGTATCTAAAAAAGATAAACATGGAAACACGGCGTTGCATCTCGCTGTGATGCTAGGCCGAAAAGAGTGCGTCCAATTATTATTGGCGCACAGTGCCCCGGTTAAAGTTAAAAACCTTGCAGGGTGGTCCCCTTTAGCTGAAGCCATTAGCTATGGAGATCGCCAAACCATATCTTCTCTGGTTCGTAAACTGAAACAACAGGCACGTGAACAAATGGAACATAGAAGGCCTGATCTAATAAGAGCCCTAGCTCAAATACAGGATTTTTATATGGAGCTAAAATGGGACTTTCACTCATGGGTGCCATTGGTATCTAGAATATTGCCATCAGATGTATGTAAAATCTATAAGTCAGGCTCTGGAATCAGGCTGGATACAACCCTGGTAGATTTTACTGACATGAAATGGGAAAGAGGGGACATATCTTTCATATTTCAGGGGGAAAAACCACCTAGTGAATCTCTTACTGTATTAGATAACAAAGCAAAAGTTTATCAGAGAGTGCGTTATGAAGAGACAGAAACAGAAATTGAGGATGAGGTTGACATTCTCATGTCTAGTGATATTCTAGCAGCTCAGATGTCCACTAAGGGTATTGCTTTCTCAAGAGCACAATCAGGCTGGATATTCCGTGAAGATCGAAAAGAAACTGTTGCAGGCTTATACAGGAGTGACATTTATACTATAACTGGCCTGGTACTAGAATCACGTAAAAGACGGGAACACCTATCTACAGATGATTTACAAAAGAATAAAGCTATTATAGAAAGTTTAACAAAGGGCAATACACAAAATCTTGATACTAATGGAGAGCCCACAAGACGAGCATCCCTCAATCCTCCACCTGAGAGTGGTGTTGATTGGTCAACCTATATATCATCACAACCTGGTCAGTACCCTAGTCTTGGTAGAGATCTTGTATATAAAGAATCATCTAGAAACTTTCGTGCCACAATGGCCATGAGTGATGATTTTCCACTCAGTGTGGACATGTTATTAAATGTGTTGGAAGTGATAGCTCCATTTAAACATTTCGCAAAGTTAAGACAATTTGTTGCAATGAAGTTGCCGAGAGGGTTTCCTGTTAAAATTGAAATACCAATTCTGCCCACAGTCACAGCTAAAATCACTTTCCAAAAGTTTGATTTCCGCGATGACCTTCCACCGAGCTTGTTTATCATACCAGAAGACTTTTTAGAAGATCCCCTGCGGTTCCCTGACTTATGACGCTTTGATATTCTAACACTGTTTGAAATTAATGAGAGGCCCATGTGGTGTGGCAGGGCTAGGCGTGGTAGAGTGCAGCAAATATCACAGTGCAGGTCAGTGGGCCACAGCCTACTCACTATTGAGTTCCCAATGTTGTTTGGCCTGGGCAGCTCCTATTCCAGTCATTGCATACTTTTTGTGGAGTAGCTAATCTTAAACAGTTTGATTTTTAATTTAACATATTAAATACTGCTTTACAATAGTTATTATGTTCCTGGTTGGTCAATTTTAAAAGACTTATTTCTTAAAAATACCTGTTAAGACTTTTATTTGTAAATGTAGCACTTTTCTTTATTATTAAAATTTTATTTTGTTTTTTATTTTTGTATTTGTGTTTTGTTATTATATTATAATATTCATAATAAACTTTGTTTTACAAATGCAGGCATAATTAGTGCAGTTTTAAAATATTTCAGTAGTTATATAGATAATAGATGGAATTGCTCATGCACAGATCATGTCCATATTGGGATTTGTATGTATTGTAATTTATTCTATTATTTATTTGGTGTCTAGTTCCTTAAGGTGTGTGTTAAGGATGGGTTGCAGATGGCTATTACATATTAGTGGGACAGACTAGTGTCGACTCATGTCTTGAATGTGATTGGTACTAAAATATACTATCTTTGAGAATGACCAATGCTATTATTTAGAAATACAATGTCTGATTTCAATATAAGGTATGAAGGCTGTATTCTACATTAAATATTTATATTGTTAATAAAGCATGTTTTAAAGACATAATTTATTGGCAAACTTAAAAGCTACAAAATAGTTGAACATTTGTACCTAGTATTGGTGTAATACTTGACAACTGACTTCATTATAATTGTTATGGTCTAAGGCTAGGGTATCATTGGCGGCCTAATATAAACCAAACCATCATGCTTTTTATTTATTTCCGAATAATGAAATAATAATTCTGCAACCAACCTATATCTATGTAATTTCTTTCAAGGTACAATAGTTGAACTTGACACACATTCCAATTGCATAAAATAATAATAATAATTATATTGAGTAAAGGTTCATTATTGTCCAGTATAAACAAAGATACGAAAACTATGTAAGTACCACTAGCTTTCTTATGTGCCAGAGACAAATTACTTTAATGTAATCAGAATTTAGTCTGGTATTATTCATTTCAAACAAGAATGAAGTATGTTGGCCATAACTTATATATTGATTACCTATATGTTCAATTATTAGAGGCACATAAAAAACAAGTAATGTGCCCTCTGTATTTTAAAGAGACTATAATATATATTCAAATTTTACATAGATATAATTTTATAGTTAATTTCTTTGTTATCAAATTATCACTGTATCTGCACTAAAAGGTAATATTCATTATTATATATGTATGTAAAACTTAAATCATAGGATACCCTGAATTATTTTAAATAGTCTAAAACATAATATATTAGGGCACAGAGTAGTTGCATAGAACCAATAGCTTCTCTAGTGAATTTTAGTGAAATGCTATAGATTTTAGAATAAATAAATGCATACTACTTAAAACTTTGCACAATAACATTAAAATCCCACCTGATAGTATGTGTTAAATTCACTCAACAATTGTAGAAGGCTAAATTCTTGCCATTAAACACATACATCTACCTGTGACACAGTATAAAGACAGAATAGAATTTAAGTATACACCTTGTATTGTATAAATTTTAAAATGTTGTAATAAAATCTGAATTATAATTTAGTTTCATTATTTATTTATCTTCTCAAATCAATCAATGTATAAAGATTTTAAATGAAATGCATGTAGTTTTGTAAATAATTTTTATATTCAAATAATTTCTATCAATAAAGCAATGACATTGATTAGAATTTGATATACAGTGTTATAAATGTAAGCAAAGAACTTGAATACCTATTGTAGGGCTTTAATTCACCCATGTATCAACTGATTAGGTTAATCACTATCATGTATGTAATTCCTTGCAATAATCCATAAATCACTGCTGTAACCTTCACCTGCCCCTGCCCTTGAATCCTATCAAGGAGATCCAACAATCACTTTTTTTCAAGGCAGGCCCCCTGCATTATGGTAATAAATAAATTTGTGTCACGAAAGGAACAAACACAAAATGGCTAACTAGAACAAAACTATTAAGTATTGCAATTCCTAATACAAATATTTATACAGAACCTGCAAACACTTATGTAGATATTGCACAGATTACGAAAGTACTCAAGTTCCTTATCAAACTTTTATCTTTTATTCTACAGTCTGCTTCTGCTCTTGTGACAAAAATGTGTAAAACAGAATGAAGATATTGAATAAAGCATGTCATGCAGTTGAAGGCTTGAGATATTAATGACTAATTGCTTGCCTCAGAAAGGACGATCATTATCTTCATAATAATTTTTAATTGTGCCAATTTTGGTAGTCCTGGCAGATGCTGTATAGAAGAGTAGAATGGGCATATTTTAAATCTGGCTTGTACATTTGGCATTATACATTAGTCTTGTCATTATAAATTAAACTATAAAACTGGGTTTAAAAAAAATTACAGTACAATAATGTTTGATATAAAATTACTGTAAATACAATAAAATTATTTGGATGACTTTCGCGTAGTACGGGTGCTAGATAAAGTTGTCAGACTCGATTTGGTCATATCCAGTGTCACTACGCGCAGAGAGACGGTTGATCGGCGAGCTGTGAACGTAATATCAAATAATGCAATGACACAATATGATAGTATTCTATAATGGTGTGACTTCATCTGCGTTGGTGTTAAAGATGTAGACTGTGGCCGAATGTGTCTTATTTAAAGCTTTAAAACAGCCACATTAATGTATATACATCAATGATATTATAACAATAAATAACATTGATATTGATTGATCTTATAATATCATTGATATACATACGTTATCCGTCAATATTTAACTTCATTAACAATGTCGCAAATCAAATAACGCATTAACCCCATCGCCATATCTGCGTGAAATGGCCTACATCTGTAACACTATCGCAGATGAAGCCGCACCTTAAGTGGCAGACGTTTATTAACTGTTAGTTCAACAGGGTTCCAGTGATATCTTTAATGGCCGGTTCCTATATCTTCCTATTTATTCACTCGCGATACCATTGGTTGAATTTTGACATTACGTGTATGGAGCTTATGTCAAATTTTAACCGATAGTAAGGCAAAAGAACGGTCTTTAAGATGTATGAATTGGCCATAAAGCGGCAATCGAATATAACCGTAACCATAGGTATCTATAATGTAACGATAAACTAATTACTATTATCCAGAGGCGGCTGTAGCCTATGTTGCGCCTGTGTGCAATCTATACTCTGGCCACCCTCTAGTACGCTCAAAATGGAATACTTAGTTACTTTTTCGCCAGTAAATAGAAATTCAGGTACTTACAACTGTTGCTATTTTAAATGATGTCGGGAAACAATAGTTACACGTTCAGAACAAGAACTCGCATAGAAACCGTTCTGAAATAACAGCAACATAGATACTGTTGTTTCATTTTCAATTGTGACACAATTTGATGTGTGGAATAGAGAGGGGTATACAATATTTTATTTCATTCACTTCCAAGTTGGCTTATACTGATAAATGAAACAAAGATATAGTAATGAAGCATTCTTTTTTCCTTACTTCTATCTGAGAGTTCTTGTTCTGAGGGTACAAGAGTAAAAAGTATTTTTCTGTAAAGAAGGGATATAGAGAATAATGCAACATTTCGCCAATATAATCTTTAATTATTTGTTTTAATTCTTATCTCATGTTGAAAAAAAGTTATTGTATTGCGTAAAGGAGGCGCTCATGGCGCCCATCGTCAGCCACAACACGGGCGCAGTCTTTGAAAGCGCTCATCGCCCCCTAAGATCCTACGCCTGTGTGCGCTATACGCTCTGCACTATAGGTAAAGCCGCCGGCACTACATTTATGTTATAATTAACAGCCCATAAATGTCCCACTGCTGGGCCCGGGCCTCCTCACTTTTAACGGAACGGACAGTAAACTCGCTACGCTTGTGCAAGACGGCTTGGTGGGTTTAACACATCGGTTATTGGCGGTTATCGCGATGTGCGATCATCATGATGTTTTCCATCACCATCGGCCCGTGGTGATTATAACAACATTAGGTCAGAAAACTGACAAGTGGTATTTGGTGTCCGGCCAGGCCCCCAAGTCTGTAACTTTCAGAAATAAAACCATGCCATTACGAGTCAAGATTCATTGATCCAGACTGAGAGATAGATACTCAAGTATCCGTAGTCTCTAAAATTCACATTAAATCAGTTTCGGTCAAATCTAGATTGATTCAATATTGAACCAAGATGGTTTGCAAACTACCAAAACCGTAAAAAATTACGGTTCCAATTCGATTCGATTGTTAATTTGAATTACAGATTCGGGGCCCAGGATTTGAAACCACGTTATTTAAAACGCACGTTAACCACGAAGCTACTATAGTTTAAGTTTGTTAGGTGTGGTATTTAAATTACGTGTTATGAGTAATATAATAGGTTGGGGAAAAAGTCTTTTCGCATATAGTATGCATGAACTTGTAATAAGATCTCTTTGGCTATACCATTTGTATCTCGCTGATTTTGGTATCATTAAAAAGTTTTAATTTTAAAGAAGATAATTCCAAATTCCAATTAGGAAAATGAGTGATTTTCATTTGTTTTTCTTATTGTTAAAATGAGTGAATATAATGAAGAAATTCGATACATTTTAAAATTTTACTACAAAAAAGGTAAAAATGCAACACAAACCGTCAAAAAAATTTGTGATGTTTATGGTCCTAATGCAGTATCTGTGAGAGTAGCGCAAATTTGGTTTAAGCGTTTTCAATCCGCAAATTTTGATATCAAAGATTCACGTCGCTCTGGTCGCCCTGTTACGGACAAAATTGATGCCATTTTTGAAAAAGTGGAGCAAGATCGGCATATTAGTAGTTACGATGTAGCAGGAGAACTGGAAATTAACCACAAAACGGTTTTGGCACATTTGAAAAAAGCTGGGTACACAAAGAAGCTCGATATTTGGGTGCCTCATGAGCTCACTGAAAGAAACCTAATGAACCGTGTACTCATTTGTGATTCTTTATTACGACGTAATGAAACCGAATCATTTTTGAAGAAGCTGATAACTGGTGATGAGAAGTGGATCACGTACGACAAGAACGTGCGAAAAAGATCGTGGTCAAAGACCGGTCAGGCTTCATAGACTGTGGCAAAACCCGGGTTAACTGGCAACAAGGTGATGGTGTGTGTATGGTGGGATTGGAAGGGCATTATGCATTATGAGCTGTTACCGCCAGGCAGGACCATCGATTCTGAACTGTACTGCAACAACTAATGAGATTAAAGCAAAAAGTTGAGAGAAAGCGGCCGGAATTAATCAATAGAAGGGGTGTGGTTTTTCACTATGATAACGCTAGACCTCACACATCTTTAGCCACTGAGCAAAAATTACGAGAGTTTGGCTGGGAGGTGTTAATGCATTCGCAGTATAGTCCTGACCTTGCAACTTCAGATTTTCACCTGTTTCGGTCTCTGCAGAATTCCTTAGGCAGTGTCAGGTTAATATCACGAGAGGACTGCCAAAACAACTTGTCGCAGTTTTTTGATCAGAAGCCCCAAAATTTTTATAGCAATGGGATCACGTCCCTACCTACAAGATGGCAAAAAGTTATCCAACAAAATGGCACCTACATACTTTAGTCAAATGTAAAAAAACTTTATAAAAAAACCTTTTGAATTTTTATATAAAATGCGAAGAAACTTTTTCCCCAACCTAGTATTAGGTACTTATAAGGGACATCTCTGGAATTTTGCCAGATCAAAGCGAAAATTGGGAAACGAAAGGGCGTAAACAAATTCACTTTAATTACTTATAATAACTAGCTCAATATGATAAATAAAATAATTTACCGATCTCTGGAATGTCATCAATTAACTGAAAAACAAACAAAAACCATATTTAATTTTATTCTAAACATAAATCTGATTTGTTCTCAATCACTTAACAGTAAAAACAAATTCACGCCTTCGACGACGATTATTGATCTTTCTAAGAATAGCTAAGGTCAAGGGCTGGACGAAAACAATATATTTCAATGCGCTATGTGAGATATAGTATTAATAAATAAACGTGAGTGTGACTATGTTGCAATGTTTGTTTGTTCTTTCTTCCTTGCTTTAGAAATGAACAGATCGTGAAATTTTGCATATAGTTTCGTAGTGGAGATGAACATATAATTTATGGAAATATGTTGCAGGATGAATTTTTAGTACGTATATCTTGTCATTATTACGACGGTTATAATATAATTATGTCCTATTGAGTATGCACTATTTGTTACAAGTCCATTAATTCTTCGAAAAGTAATTGTACTTATAACATATTTCTGTATTTATTTAAAAAAGGAGCCCGAGATAAATAAGAAAATAATTTTTAGCTAGACCTGTTGCTAGAGAGTTTCTTGGTGCTTCTCCTTAAACAGTGATAACACGTTATACGAAGCGAATACGAACGATAGGATAGAAGGTAAATTTTAACTTATATATACGACCTTCAAAAAATGTTCTCCAGTGGAACTTACTTTGAATAAGAACTTCTGAATTTAAATAATTTTTATTCCAGAAAAAGGGTAGTTTCTGAGGGCACCGGCAGAATTATTTTCGAGGAGATGCATCTATTTCTGCAGATTAAACTGAACTTGAACAATATACAGCTGAAATCATAGACAATTAACTGAGGTGGTAAACAAAGGGGTTTGAGTAAAATTGGCGTCGTTTTGTATTTCCGCGGCCACTATTGAAACTTTTATATTATGAAAGAATAATATTAAGCCATCACCAGTTACTATGGGCACATTTTTTTAAACCATATCTGAGCGGAGGTATTTAGTATACGTATCTGGACCTTTGAAACTCAAAGTAATTATTATAATATATTGCACTCTTTCGGTTTATTGCCATTTTTGAAGAGCAGGAATCCATTTACAATCTACCCACCTCTCAGGCTTTGAGATGGAAGGGTGTGGAATTTAGCGGCCTGTAGCCAGAATACCCACTAAAAAAACTTCTTGCTTCTTTTTCATTGCCTTTTGCCAGGGTTTCAAAAGAAAGTCATGGCCAACAGCGCAATCCCTGGTAGGCAATGGCCCGCGGTCTCCTTCCGAACCGCGCAAGATTCACCTAAGACGTATGACGCATACGTCTTAGATGAATCTTGCGAAACATCGACATGACTTGACCTCGACAGTAAATAGAGCTAATGGGAGCCCCTTGAGGATTCGTCTACAGCCGCTCGCCCACGGGCCGAACGTCTGACAACGCTTTCCGGTGTCGGTGCGTTCTCCTTTGGCGGGAGAGGGCCAGGAACATCACAGTTCATGCGTCCGCTCGGCCACCTCCTTAGCAAGAATAAGGCACTCACAAAAGGAGAAGACGGTATCCAGTCCGTGTTCTGGTACATCACCCCACCCCTCCGTCAACTGCTGGAAAAGTGACATGGGGAGCTAAGCGTTCAAGATAATGGAGATTCTAGAGTACTAAGGCAGCTTCGAAGCATCCTTTTATCGCTCCGACGACCAACATTCACTGCATCTTCCTTTGTAATGCAGTGTTTCCTCACAGAGCCATTAGGCGGGCTGACCATACAAACACTTCGTGAAGGGCTATCGACCGTTCGATACTTTTGATTAGTTTTTGGCAGATGGAACTGGATAGCTGCTGAAAATGTGCCCAAAAATTCCTATAATAACATATAACGTTTACGCTTGGGGGAGCGTACCATTAATCGTCCATTGCACGCGATGTTTCACAATACAGGGCGACGAACCAATCCCTATGGGACACTGCTTGCCATGGCTTGCCGATTCCATCTCCCGTAGCCTGTGTAGATGATGGTTCTTTCATCAAGATATATCTTGACTATTCGATAAAGGTAGGTCCTTGACGGAAGCCCAAGGCAAGGTGTTGAACGTTACTGATGTCAAAAGACACTGCCAAATTCACCACGCCTTGGGAAATTACGTTCTCTGTCAGTCTTCTCCAGCGCATGATGGCATCGAAAATGGAGTGCCTTTGGGATAAATTAATCTGTCTATAATTATATGTATAACAAAAATAGTAATATAAAATTACATAAAATTTTTAGCGACCCCTGATAAGATAAATCCAGCCACGTCCATACTAAGTTACCCAAACCTCTTTATCCATATTAACTCGTCTGGAAGCGTCATCGCTGCGCGGCCTTGTTCGGACGAATTTAAACTATACTCTCTAAGCGATCTAGCGCTGTCATTTTCAGCTTCACTTTCAGTTTTTATTTTCAGGTTCCACTTCAGATTTCACTTTGAGCTTTATCTTTCACCTTTACTTTTAGCTTTCATTTCAACTTCACGTTCAGCTTCCATTTCAATTTTCATCTATCACTTTCAGGTTTCACTCAGCTTTCAAGAAAGATATTATTTAGGGCAAAAATTAAACCAATTATATGTATAATAAAAATAGCAATATGAAATTATAGTAATGGCCGCCGACGAGAAAAATGACGCCCTAGCCCATATAAAGTTACCCAATACCCTTTAGACGATAGTTTACATGGTGGATAGAACACTCTGGCCTACAATAAGTAGGCCAGGCTTTATAGTAAAATGTTCATAACCCTTAAGTATATCTACAAAAACGGCCGCCCGTGACCTCGCCTGCGTTTGTACTGAAGATTCGCAATATGGACACAACTGTCAATGACGTCTTCCCGCGTTCAGGTCACTCAACCGGAGAAGACACATATTATTCGCTTGACCCCACCCCTCGCTCGCATTGCGAGCCGCCTGACCCCTACTGGACACTTATTGTTATATTTTTGCCGGTACACAAAGTACCGCAGCTTTTAAAAAAGAATGTAAACTAGTTTTAGTGGAAACTGTGTCGGAATAAGCTAATTTTTATGTATCCGAACAACTTCAAACCGCTACTAAGAAAATTCCCGCGGGATTCTCGGGATAAAAAAATCACACATTTTATTACATTTTCAATCAGACCTTTTTAAATAATTCCCAGAAAAATTCCCGCGGCATTCGCAGAATAAAAATTAGAGCAAATTTTAAGTCCAAAAACTTTATTTTCGGGTTAAAGAACTTTATTTCTCATAAAAGAATTTTTACAATTCACTTAAACTATGAGAATATTTATAAGTTGTTGAACAATAAGTTGTAATTTGTAACGAGATAGAAAGCACAAATAATTTATTTTATATTGAATAGGTTCGCGTTTGACTGACATTGCGCCTGATGTCAGGTGGAAATGCAGTCTAACTTGCTATCGATCAGCGAAAACAGCATCGAAATCGGCCCAGTAGTTTTGCGTGAATCCCGAACAAACAGACAAGAAATCTAAAAAAAATTGCATCGTGTTCTCCATCGTTTATATAGTCTATTCCAGTTGTTTTTTAAATAGCTTCAATGTCCAGCCACGGTATGTTTAGAATTTTATAATATTATAGATAACCTACATATGTGTTTTCTGATGTATATATATCACCGTCAATTTGTAAATAACGTTAGACTATAATCTAAGTCGAGAGATATGTTGTAGAAAGTGAATTTATATTTGAATAGAGTTTTGTTCGTGTAAATTTCGGGTGAGTATGCCGATGGAACTTAACAGTTTCTGGGATAACACACACCCCAAATTCATCGCCGATAAATTTTATGCTGTTTGGTCAATTCATAAAGTCATGGAGAGATAACAAATAAACATCAACACAATCGTCTACTTTTACGTTTACATATTATGAGGAATAACTTTTTTTTAAATATAAATATCGATGATCGAAAGTGAAAATACACCAAATTTGACGATACTCCGTTCATTGTTGAATCCGTGAGTTAGGAACAAATAAACATCCTCGGTTTAATTCATATTGAGTTGGAATAAGTTTGTAATCTTCTTAACTCAATATGAATAAGAGCGCCTATCTTTTACATTTAATAGATTTCTTCTAATGTCGTTGTGTTACTCCCTTTGACTCAACCTTGGGTAAAAACAGTATTCATGGAAATATTTTGTATAAGCAGATAATTATAAATGGAAACATACACTTTGGTAAACTCTGATTTTTAATTACCTGGACTTAAAGGACAGCTGCAATTGACCTTTTTTTATGTAGCAAACTTGGAGCATAGTGATGTAACATGGCTCATTTATAAGCGAGTTGTGTGTGAGTCATTAATTCAAGTCACAGTGGTGAGTTGCATCCTGTAGAAATTATAAAGGATTCAACTCACACAACTCACTTTTGAGTAGTAGTAGTAGTAGTAGAATTCACCACAAAGGCAGGCAAGGATATCTTAGTCCATACAGCCCCTTCTGATATATAAGTCTTCGTATATGTAACGCAGTTGAAGTGTAGGCTACAACTGACACCATTCATTAGAGTCCTTGTGAAAACTCGAAAAGAAAAGCCACAGTTGACTATACCGTTCACATTTCTCACAAAAACACATAATTACTACTCAAAAACTATCAATATCCCACAACTATTGTTTATTTTGAGTAATGTTAAACATTTTCAGAAAATTAAAACTGTATAGCACAATGTCCTCTTTCAGTTCCCGCCAAAAACTCACTCACCTATGAATAATCACATACTACAACACTGCTCCAAGTTTGCAACATAAAAAAAGGTCCATTGTAACTGTCATTTTAGTCCAGGTAATAATCGGAGTATAACTGAAAATTAAATTATAGTAGCATACTCAGAATATAATACTTTGTAGTCCATCCAGTGCACTCAGATTATGAACTAAAAATTGGAAAGGAAGGAAAGGAATTGGAAAGATTTGTTGACTAAATACGTACCGCAGTCTCCTGCACTTTAGGTGCAAGGCTTCTACGGAACCCAGCGAGGCGCTTCGTGAACCCGCTGGCGACACTCACACCGCTCTTGATGGACTCCGACGAAGTAGAAAACACGGACTCTGAACAAATAATATCAATTGGGTATTTCACAACTTATACAACCAATTCTTAAACAATGTACATAAAAAACAGGTGTTACCTGCCTGCAGTTGTTAACTTTTTTCATCATGCAAGATGAACACTATAACTACACTCATAACGTATTCTTTAAACTTAAACCAGTCATACACGTTGAAAACTTACCGTCCACTTCCACAAAAGATTCCTTCTCGCTTGGAGTCACAGCTTCGGACGTTATCCTGAAATGAAAATTAAATAGTGGTTTATGTATGGCTCTGAACATTTAAAAATTAAAATAATTTTCAAACGATTATGAAAAATTATATATGTATGTAATTGTACATAGCTGTTTAATATGTAAAACTTCTATATTACACTTATTTATTTATTACGAAAATATAAGTAGTCGTACTATATATTACGTATACCATTGTCTTCGTTATCAATGTAAATTACTCATAGAGTTTATGAGATATTCTACAAAAGACGTCACTCGTTAAAGGTAAGACCACCCTTTGTGCACAATTCGATATAATTTTAGCCCGTAAGTTTATTGTGCACTAGTTGTGACAGCGAAACTTCGTTCACGTCGTTGCTATGACGAGACGACGATTGCACACTATAAAACATGCAACCGCAACGGTACCTTATTTGCTATATTCGTCTATCCCACGAAAACGATGTAATTTATCGGGATAAAAAGTATGCTAAGTTCTGACCCGGCATATAAGTCAGCTTTGTGTCGAGTTAAGTGATGCTTGAACAGACAGGTAAAATTTTTAAGTCCGAATTAGCCCTACTGAATTAAACTTTTACATTTTTAAATGCATTGTAAAAACTCTTACGCCCAATAGATTTATAATATACTAGCTGTCATCCGCAACTTCGACCGCGTGGAATTTAATTTTTGCCTTTCGGTGCGGCGAACGAGGCGGCGTGCGCGTAGGCCTTTCAATTATTATTTTTTCTAAAATAAAAGTAGTCTAAGTTACTCCTTATAACATCAGCTATCTGCCAGTTAAAGTACGGTCAAAAGCGGTCAGCCGTTTCAGAGATTAGCCGGAAGAAGCAGACAGACATACAAAAAAATTTAAAATTGTTTTTTTGATATAAGTGTGGATTACACTATCTTTTTCTATAATATAAGTACCGTATATACTTTCAAATACATTTAGTAAAAAGCTGTTATTTTGACATTACAAACAGACACTTATTTATTTGTATGTATAGAAAAGAAAGATAGAATGGTGTACAATAAAGAATTATCTGTATATCTATGAGTATTAGGCAATTTAATGGAGTGCACACACTTCTGTATGAATAAGAGCAGCCGGCGCTGGTGCTTGGCGAGGTGCCGGCGCAGGTCGGTGGTGGCCACCAGGGCGGCGAGGCGCGCGCGGTGCGGCGGCGCCGCGCACGCCTCCGCCAGCGCCTGCAGCGCACTCTGCGCCGCCTCGCCGTAGTCGCGCACCCACAACGACACCTGCGCGTAGTACAAACAGTGTTCACTGGAATTTCAAATGTGATATTTTGCTGTGCGGTTTTGCTTTTAACGAGTTACAATATGCATGGCAACGCTAACGTGTGGCAGAAGAAGCATGAAAGTAGGATAAACGCAGTTGAAATGAGAGCTTTGAGAAGTGTGAGGTTGATGGGGAATATTGTAGATTGAAAGAGGATTTTGGCGCAAGTCATGCTGCATAGCGACGATCATTGGGTGGGTGCAGCCAATTTCTGCGAGGCTGTCATGTCTCAAAAGGAGGCCGCGGAACGAGAACGGGAGAGAGGTGCGCATGCGTCGCGCGGGTACCGACGCCAATCGGGTCCCGGAGGCGCAGATATGCGCAAAATCTACCCCCGTAAATCCGCTGGGGCCCTCTAGCATCTAAGGAGCAGAGGATTCTTCACCCCTGTTGACGAAGTGAGTTTGCCTGTCCCGGGACATTCTCAAGCACTGATGCGCGAGGATCAGCATGGGCGTAACTATGTTCTAAGTCTCACGCTCTCCCTACCACAGCGCGGGGCACATGGGAGGAGGGTGGTTTTAGTGGAGTATTGAGTTCTTTGAGTCTCCGCACAAGCCGGAGATTTGACTCTGTTGCGCCATTCGTGGTGACACCTCTCGTCGTTTTGGTCTAATCCCTAGTAAAGGACCGGGAGTGAAAGAAAGAATTTCCCGCGCCTCAAAAAAAAAAAATTCAAAGAGGATGTAGTGACACGAGTTGAAAAAGGAATGTTAAGGTGGTTTGGGCGAATGTAGAGAAAATGAATGAAAGCAAAATCACAAAACAAGTATATGAGAGTAATGTTAAACCGCGACGTACTCACCATGATCAAATTGAAGATATTTTAAAGAAAGATCATGTAAAAAGCACTTTAAAAGATTACGTATGTATGTAAGTCATAATATTTTATTTCAGGTGACTACTATTACTCACCTTACAGCTAATAGTACTATGATCAAAATTGAAATAACGCAAGAGTAATCCTTCACAGGTGGTAAAAATAATTATGAAGAATTGGGAAGTGACCAATTTTATAATAGATTCTAAAATAATATTCAAATAAAAGTTCAAAAACAATAACTGATACGTTTTTTGACTCGTTGAAGTTCTTGGAATTCATAAAAACCAAAAATAAAATAAAAATCTATAAGTCGTGCGCAGAAGGTTTGTCGAAGACAACCCCTCCGGCCTCCCACAACCACGACGCGCGGTCGTCTAGTTCTTAGTACTACTTCGACAAACCTTGGTCCCAGTCGTAGGAAGCAAGAGGGGCGACCATCGGCAAACTTTCTGCGCACAACTTATAATTAGGACTTTCAGTTTATGACTGATTTAAGTTTCAATAAAAATGTATACTAATATCATAAAAGCGAGTTTGGCAGAATGGCTGAACGGATCTGAATGAAATTTGGAAAAGAGATAGATCATAATCTGGAATAGCAAATAGGCTACTTTTTATCCCGGAATAATGTACGGTTCCCGTGGTATAACATTAGAGCGGGCGACGCCGCAAGCAAAAGCTAGTAAGACATTGATTGAAAGTTTTAATTGTAATTTTCTTTAAAAACGAAGAAGACCGGCGGCGGTGGCAGATGTGTTACGAGTTACGTTTTATACGTTAAAATTTGACATAAAGTCCATACAAGTTATGTTAATTTTACACCAATGGCAAGGTAACCGAATAGATAGTAAAATGCAGAAACGGGCACCTGAAATATGCGCCACTCGTCCACGCCCTCTACCAATTTTTGTGCGCGTTTCGCGTTGTGCCTTACAACCTCCTTGGCGTTCTGCAGCCGCGTCTCCTGCCGCATCATCATCTCTTGCGCGTTTTCCAGTTCGCGTTCAGCGTCTGATCTGAAGTGGAAAACAAATATAGCAACTGCAATTTGGTTTATATCAAACGATTTATTATACTGCCTTTGTGTTCTAGTGGTAGTTCTTACATGTATTGAATGTGGTACCTACATTCCTCATTTTATCTTTATCGTATACTAGCATTGGCCTGCAACTTCGTCCACGTTGGAGAAGTAACAAATATTAAAGTTTAAAATCAAATGTAGCTCAGATTTTATGACAGAAAATTTGCTATCGATAAATGAAAATATTGCACCGGGATCAAAAAAATTTTCAACCTGGCCACTTTAAACCTCTCCCAAGAAAATTCCCTTGGGATTCCCGGGATATAAAATACCGCAATTTTAGGCCGGAAATTCACTATCGATTAGCGAAAACCGCATTGAAATCAGTCCAGTGGTTTTTACATCAATCCCGGACAAACAGACCACAAAAAATCTATATATTGTTACGAGCTACAGGACTCGAATTAAAAAAATGCCGTTGGAACTACTATAGAATTTATTAGAACTGTACAAACACCGTATAAAACAAATACAAATAAAACTGGATGCAATCAGTTCACACTGCACGATTCAATACAATTCGAACGCGCAAAGTCCGTCGTCTATATCGCTAATCGAGAATACTAGAGAACGTCTTACTCGTTTCGTAGTCGTCGCTTAACTGCCCGCCCCTCCATTCGGGCATCGTCTTATACTAACTACACAGTACAAAGAAATTGGCCGCGCACACTGAGTTTCTAAGAAATAGTAATTTGCACACCTGCGAACGGCCATAAAGTCGAAAACAATAACAATAAGGATTAGTTCGACGCTAATGATGGTTATAAAACAAGTTAAAAGACAATAGCATGTTTTTCATAATTACAAATTCAAAAGACAAAAGAATTCCTAATCCGGGAAGACAATGGACTGCGCTTACAACAGGCAGCTGTGCGCTTATCTTTGACGGCATGTAACACTATATATAGCTAATCTTTTGAATACTGGCTAGAATTTATCTTGAATTATGGATAAATGTGGCAAACAGTGAGTGAATAAGTACAATTCGCCACAATGGCAGACAAAGGAAGTAAGTTCATACAGTTTTGTTAGACCAATGATTTAATATGTTAAAGGTCAAACAAAATATAATTCTTTAATGTGCTTATATAATTACTACTAGGATTCCCGGGACACAAAGTATTTAACAAAGAATGTAAGCTATCGTTTTAGTGATAGCTGTGTCGAAATAAGCTAATTTCTATGCACTCGAACAAGAACAAACCACTCCCGGGAAAATTCCCGTGGGATTCCCAGGAGGATTAAATAGTAGCGCAGACATTAAATCTAAGAATTTGCTGTCGATCAGCGAAAACCGCATAGAAATCGGCCCAGTAGTTTTTACGTGAATCCCGAACAAACAGACGAAATAAAAAAATGCATCGCGATCTCCGTCGTTTATATAGTGTATTCCAGGTGTTTTTTTTTAAATAGCTTTAATGTATAGACACGGCATGTTTAGAATTTTATAATATAAACTGAAAATCAGTGCTGTGTCGAACTACGTTTCGGCACAGCAAAATACTGAGTGCCAACATCATTTCTGAAGCTGCGGCATATTGTTTCTGTATATATTTTCTTTGAATTTGTTTATCTTGTGTATGTCGTATTTGGAAATAAACATATTCTTTCTTATAACAATTAGTAAAGATAATAAAAGTACGTTTTAACGGTTTTAAGCGCGGTAATTTATTGAATTTTTATTATTCCGATGTTTCGGCTACTTTTCAGTAACCGTGATCACGGAAGACAAAGATGCCAAGTGTCAATGAGTATTGTTAAAGTTTTATTTAGCCTACCGCCAACTTGTTCATTTTAATTATTTGGTTTTAATTTTGTTTATGGTTATTATTGGGATACGATCATCAAAAGTATTAAGACCCAAACCCAGCAAAAATCAACTGCCAGACCTCAAGATACTGAGCTCTTTCTGCGTGCACCGGAACACAAACCAACTTGATTGATATTTTCTATTATTTTTCCTTCCACCCATTTTAATATTATATAAAATTATTAGAGCTAGGCATGTTTGCTGAAGAGTTTCTTGCGCCGCTTCTTCTCTTTAAGCCACAACACAGCTCCCATAGAGTAAATAATAACCATAAACAAAATTAAAACTAAATAATTAAAATGAACAAGTTGGCGGTAGTCTAAATAAAACTTTAACAATACTCATTGACACTTAACATCTTTGTCTTCCGTGATCACGGCTACTGAAAAGTGGCCGAAACGTCGTAATAATAAAAATCAAATAAATTATCACGCTTAAAACCGTTCAAACGTAGTTTTATTATGTATACAAGTCGCGAAAACTTAAGAAAATATTAGTAAAGATAAACCTAGAATACTTATTTACCAGAACACGAGAATTGTATTTATGTCACGGATCGGAAACTTACGGGCACGCAGCTGAATAAACAAGTAATCATAAACATACATATTGATATACCGGGTGTCTCAAAGCTATGCCACATTGAGGAGAAATACTTCAAATATTATAAGATATTTTGCTGACTGAAAGTATTGTATTATTTTTAAAAGTAAGTAAAACTGCATTTAATGAATTTTGTTGCTTACTTCATCTGGGAATCGAACCAACCAAATGTTAAAAAAGTGTATTTTTATAATTGAGCAAAATATTGTTGCAAGCCGATACTAATCCTTTGCAGGTGTCTTATTATCCCTTTGAATTTGAATGATCTATTGTTTGCGCTAATCCCTTTTTCACGCCGTCGTAAGACGTCATAAAACCTTCTTTCATCTGTTGGTATTTCATGCGAATTTTGGAAGCCATTAAGCTGACCATTTAACGATTTCGAGAACCAGTGAGCGGCATGTTGCTAGGAGGCCATGTCTAATTTACAAATGGACGAGGGTCGGTCAGTCGGGAAATGCACCAGTCGTGTTCTGACTGCGAACGAGGCGTTACCTAGTGCTCTTTCGGAGCGAATATCTTATAACGATGAACTTTGCACGATTTATATAATAACGATTTGGTTTTGTTGTATTCGGTTATACATGGTAAGAACTGTGAATTACGTGTGAGTACTTCTAATAAACTTTGTGATAATTCCAACGGCATTTTTGAATTTACATCCTACAGAACCCCTAAAAAATCGTAACAATATCATATCTACAATAGTTAAAGTACTTCTCTTTCATAAGTCATAGCTTTGGGACACCCGGTATATACTTTCGATAACGAAACTGATTGTAAAATATAAGGTTGGGGAAAAAGTTTCTTCGCATTTTATATAAAAATTCAAAAGGTTTTTTTATAAAGTTTATTTACATTTGACTAAAGTATGTAGGTGCCATTTTGTTGGATATCTTTTTGCCATCTTGTAGGTAGGGACGTGATCCCATTGCTTTAAACATTTTGGGGCTTCTGATCAAAAAACTGCGACAAGTGGTTTTGGCAGTCCTCTCGTGATGTTAACCTGACACTGCCTAAGGAATTCTGCAGAGACCGAAACAGGTGAAAATCTGAAGGTGCAAGGTCAGGACTATACGGCGGATACATTAACACCTCCCAGCCAAACTCGTAATTTTTGCCGAGTGGCTAAAAATGTGTGAGGTCTAGCGTTTTCATGGTGAAAAACCACATCCCTGCTGTTGATTGATTCCGGCCGCTTTCTCTCAACTTTTTGCTTTAATTTCATCAGTTGTTCGCAGTACAGTTCATAATCGATGGTCCTGCCTGGCGGTAACAGCTCATAATTAATAATGCCCTTTCAATCCCACCATACACACAGCGTCGCCTTGTTGCGAGTTAACCCGGGTTTCGCCACAGTCTGTGAAGCCTGACCGGCCTTTGACCACGATCTTTTTCGCACGTTCTTGTCGCACGTGATCCACTTTTCATCACCAGTTATCAGCTTCTTCAAAAATGGTTCGGTTTCATTACGTCGTAATAAAGAATCACAAATGAGTACACGGTTCATTAGGTTTCTTTCAGTGAGCTCATGAGGCACCCAAATATCGAGCTTTTTGTGTACCCAGTTTTTTTCAAATGCGCCAAAACCGTTTTGTGGTCAATTCCCAGTTCTCCACCTACATCGTAACTACTAATATGCCGATCATGCTCCACTTTTTCAAAAATGGCATTAATTTTGTCCGTAACAGGGCGATCAGAGCGACGTGCATCTTTGATATCAAAATTTCCGGATTGAAAACGCTTAAACCAAATTTGCGCTACTCTAACAGATACTGCATTAGGTCCATAAACATCACAATTTTTATTTCGCGGATTGTGTTGCATTTTTACCTTTTTTGTAGTAAAATTTTAAAATGTATCGAATTTCTTCATTAGTTTCAATCATTTTAACAATAAGAAAAACAAATGAAAATCACACATTTTCCTAATTTGAATTTGGAACTGTCTTCTTTAAAATTAAAACTTTTTAATGATACCAAAACCAGCTAGATACAAATGGTATAGCCAAAGAGATCTTATTACAAGTTCATACATACTATATGCGAAAAGACTTTTTCGCCAACCTATTATATTTAATGAATGCCTGAAAATGGAGTCTTCTCTCCGAGTACCAATAACTGAAAAGTAGAAAATATTAGAAAAAAAAACAAAACAAAATCGATTTCAAAAGTAACTAAAAAGCAAAAAATAAATATTTTCTACAATATCTTGAAGTCGGTGCATATTAAAACAAAAAAGTACTATATTTTTTAAAGTCGATATTATTTTATGTTTTACTTGGTACCGACTTCAAGATGTAGAAAATATTCTTTTTCTTTTTAATGACCTACTTTTGAAGTCGGTTTTGTTTTTGTTAAAAAAATATTTGTTACTTTTTAGTTATGCGAATACTTGAATAGCTTAAGAAAAAAAGGGAACACTTGTACGTGCCTATAATATTCAAGAGTAGTTTTCGATTTTCCTGGGATCTATTCATCAGATCATGACTTTGTGACAATGGGACCATCTCAGGAGTATACTCTTTTGAATAAAAAAAGTTTTGAAAATCGGTCCACAATTGACGGAGAAATCGTGTAACAAACTTACAAAATACCAACAATACATAGTCGAATTGAGAACCTCCTGTTTTTTGAAGTCGGTAAATAAATAGGAAGTACTCACTCCCGCGCAGTGAGCTGTTTGCACTTATCAGTGAGCGTGGTGAACCGTGTGTCGGAATCCATAACGGATTGTTCGAGCGCCTCGATGCTCGCGTTCAACGCCTTCAATTCGTCACGCAACTCATAGTACCGTTGCGATAGTTCATTTAACTCCTCGATTTCCGGCGCTGGAAAGAAACCATTTTCATGGTCATATTTCGTTTTTATTCGCATGTCTCAGATATTCTTTAGGGCCTACATCGTCTTTATTTTAAAGTCATTAAGTATCTATTAATGTTATTATCTCTATGTGTCTATGTGTATCGATTATGTTCCTTTTCTTTGTTAGTTAATTTGTCATTTACATTTGTATGCTTTTTCTGATTATACTATCCTATGTTACCCTATAAACAATTTTCACGGTTATCTATCTGTGAGAGATTAGTATTCAGAAAACAGCACTCACGATATGATTCAAAATGATCTACTTAAAAATCTTTATACACATAATTATTCTGTGTGTCACTTAACTTCTCCTAAACCGCTGGGCCGATTGTGATGAATTTTTTTGGGTGTGTTTGAGGGAGTCCCTGGATGGTTCAGATTCACAAATGGACCCGGTAGGTGGCACTGGAAACCGGTTCTAAATTTTTATTTATTCTCGGAAGGACATCTGCCGGGCCCGGCCCGATACATATGGTATCTATTAGTTAAGAATTTTTCAATATTCCGTATTTTCAGATTTAACCGCTTTACACGATATTTTGGAAATAACCTTTAATCATAGATAGCAAGGTCAAGACACACAATCTTACTATACTTATATATTGGTACTATTACAAACGTAAAAGTTTGGATGAATGTTTGTTGCTCAATCACGCCAAAACGGCTGAACGGATCTAGATGAAATTTGGCACAGAGATAGGTTATAGACTGGAATAGCACCTAGGTTACTTTTTATCTCGGAATTTATTTTAACGCGAGCGAAGCCGCGGCCGCAATCTAGTATATTATACTGACTGTCATCGGCCAGTGGTGATATGTGGTGCATGAAGTGCGCGTGCGCAGCATGGACCACCCTCAACGTGGCTTCTAACGCCGACACATCCTTCTCCCGGCGGCCGATCTCCGCGTCCAGTTCAGCGCCGCGCGCTCTCAATTCCGCACGCTCCGCAGCAAACTATACGTATATACAGTTTCAAAAACAAATGCAATAGTTTAAACATCCCATCTTTTAAACGAAGAGAAATCCGATTGAGAGTTTACCATCGCGGTGGAGGGGTGTGGAGAATTCGCCACGTTGGGGTAGTAATAGCACCTCTAAGGACATCTCCTTAGAGGTGCTATTACTACCCCAATATCCCCGACTCGGGCGGGTCATAGCATCCTATGACCCGCCCGAGTCGGGGATATCCACTAAAACCCGCCGGTATTTCATCCTTCACCTTTTTTTCTATTGGACGAGTTCAGCAGACAGACGGCCCACCTGATGGAAAACCGTTACCATCGCCTATAGATGTTTGTAACACCAAAATGGTGCTACCAATGTACTGCCGCTCTCTAAAGGGAGAATAAAACCTGGCCACTAATGCCGGAACCCAACTCAAGCTTATTATGGTGGCATACTCTAGACCAGGGGTGGTAGCCATTCAAGCGGGCAAATACCCTACCACCTGACCATGGCTTGTTTTGTCACCTCGTACGACAGGCTGCCCGGGCGCAGGAAATTGTATACTTTCTCCGTTCTTGCACGGATAATGCAGGCTGACCAACCCGCGGGCATCCTATCTAAACTTCCGAAATATCCTAAAAAGGCCGACACTAAGGGCATCCATACCGTGAACTATTACGCATACGACTCGACGTTTGATGCTAGATCAAATGTATTCTGGGCTTCTGTCTTAGAAGAAGAAAGAAATCGAAGGATATGCTTGGTTATAGAAATCAGAAAATGTGTTAAGTATTTATTTATTTACTAAAGTGATTATTACGTTTTTCAATGAGTCTTATTAAAAATAACCATTAAAAGAATTATGGCAATTTTCCATCTACAATTTGGTAACAAGCGGACAGATTTTTTACCTTTATCTTGAAGAATGTAACAGACAGCTGCTGGCCTGACTCATCTTTGCCCAGTGAACCGATGAAGATGTCGTACCTGCAAAGCGTTTTAGCCCTATTACAATAGGCAATATAAATAAGCTGCTTTCAACTGGTTTAAAACCAAACCACATTTAAATTAGGAAAATTTAGTATATACTAATATAATATGAATTACAATGAACAGTAGAAAAAATGAACATTAACTCCATTTTTTAAAGTTTTTATAAAATCGTGTAGAACCAGATCTTTCACCAAAGTTCAGAGAGGAGAAGACTCATACTTATTTACGTCTACTTGTTAATCTATGTACAGCGCTTTACAACGTGTTATCGCTGTTTAAGGAGAAGAAGCGACAACATATTCCCCAGCAAAACATCTAGCTAAAAATTCTTCTATATTCGTCTATTTTAGCAATGACTAATACATACATTATCAAAGCTGTTTCTCATAGGGGTAGGCAAAGACAATATATTTCCATTAGGGATTGCAATCCGGCCTCCTTTTCAATGCAGCCGGATCCGGCCGAATTTCTGTCAATCCGGCCGCATCCGGCCGGATTGATATGACCTGAATAACTTAACTTAACTTTCCTTTTTCGTTCCAACATGGGTGTTAATGAAGTGTAAAAAAAACATGGTTTAAAAAAACCGACTTCAAAAACTAAAAAGTATTTTTTAAAAATATTTAGTTTATTAACCCCCGGTTTTTATATTTTACCGACGGTTGTCTGTAATAGTAACTGATTGATTTTGAAGCTACAAATAACCGATGGTTGAGAGGGCTATACGAGCGTTTCACAAGCTCATTGACAATTAGTAATACTGTCGGTTATCAGTAACTAATTCCCTCCCAAGCGTTTTGCTAACGCAACGTAGTTGTGGTCGTAATACACGCAACGTAATTCAATGAGTTGAGGTATAACTACAAAATACATTTTCAAAAGAAGAGACCTTTTGTGATATACGATTGTCATTAAAAATCAAGCTTTCAATCAATCTGCTTTAAAAATACTTACAATTACAGAGCCATTTTATATGACTGTTGCATGAACAAAACGTAGTTATCTAAACAACATATAAACTTTTTAAATAATGATTGTTCCAATGTCATTGGATTTTTTGTATAAAAAAGAGTGTTGTAACAAGAAACAGTGTTGTCACTTCAGAAATTTTTCTCTAGTTATAGGGATTTGTGGTTTTCGATCGCATTTTTTTAAAAATAAGTGAAGGTTAAAAACAACGATTTCATGGTACCAGAGTCAAATGACAGTAACTTTGTGAGAACCTTGTCCGATTTTTTGTTTTCATTCAAATGTTTTACTTTTTGTAACGCGACCGTTTCACACAGATTTAGCGATGGATTTAATGTGTTATTTGAAGCGATGTTGTAATTTATTGTTAATGACGTTAAATATTGACAGTTAGTACGTACTAATACGTTATCTATTAATAATATTATATTCATTCACAGTGTTATTTTGAACGCTATATTGAAGACGCATTCGGTCACAATCGATAACTATAACGTTATCGCAGGTGAAGAGATGAATAGTAAAGCAATACTTGAATTGGAATTAGAACTGTTAAAGATAGAAATAGTAAATTTGAAAGATATAAATAAATAAGAATTAAATCCAAGTCAAAAGAAGAAGTAAAAAATTGAGTTTAATATAATTTAAAATCACATATTAATAACTACAAAAAACCGGCAACCCAAAAAAAAACGGCAACCGGCCGAAATCGTATGGTAATAAAATTCTTACGAATAGTAGTGTTGACAACCAGCGGTTATAATATAGAAACACTTCATCTGTCGTTTCTATACAAAAAGTCTACTGATCGATTAGAAAATCCCTCCCATCGGTAGTTGGTACTTTCATGAGTAACTAGCTACGGACAGTTCATTATAGAAACATCAGTAGAGCTACCAGGCGTTAATATTTTACCCGTCGGTATCAAAAACGAATCGTTTTTGGAATATTGAAACCGGGCATAAGAGCCCAAATAATATAAAATTTTCTACATCCTGAAGTCGGTGCCAAGTAAACCATGAAAATTACAATATTTTGCAATATTTTCTTGTTATAACAGTGTATAACAAGAATCACAATTATTATTATTTATAATATTTATACGCTTTAGTTTTTAAAAAAACAATCAATTTTTGGTTTGAAAAACGATCTTAGGAAACAAATTGTGTTGAATGTTTCATCTGCCAATCGATTTCTAATAGAGCTACAAATAAAGCCTGCGGCCGAGAAGGCTCTCTTAGCTTCTACGAGATGAATAGCAGACAAGTATTCTGCTCCAACTCCTTCACTTTCAAATGCCGTCATTTCCTTCTTTAGTATTTTATAAAAAAACGTCTTTTTACAGTTTGTATTGTGTAAGACGCTACTTCTTGCTGGATCTGTAATTGTAATTCTGCCTGTAATGTCAAGTCTTTTTTCAGTGATTGTGAACCTAAATTCTTCCACGAGTTCCACATTATCGTTACAGCTATTATCTTGGTTAATTCTTTCCAAGATTTTTGTCATTTCTAGTCACATGTCTTTTTTCTTTAGCATAGTAAATGTATTATCTGAGTCAAACGACTCGCATGCACTAGCACCACGCGTTTAAAGTACCTATTCGTGCAACGCACGATTATTTTGCCAAACTAATCGCGCATTACGGGTTGTCCCCGGATCCGGTCAGTGCATATTGATGCCGGATCCGCCGGATTACCGGATCCGGTTTTCCAGATTGCAATGCCTAATTTCCATATGGTACGATCTTGACATACATCTTTTACTTCATTACTTTCATTGCTCTATTCATACAGACACGTTAATTATATGTGTTTTTTACCTGGCCATTCTTTAAGACATGTGCTATTTCATAGTGCAATAATAACAATATTGGCAGGTATGTACCTTTTCTTGAGTTGTTCGATGCGCTGCTCCCTCTCGCGTATCTCGCTGCGCAACTTGCCGCAGTCCTCGAATAGCGCTCGCTTCTGCACGCTGAACATCTCACGGCGGGTGTTTATCTCCACCAAACGCTCGTTCATCGCCTAAGGGATGATTAACGTTAGACCAGGGATTCCCAAACTATTTTGAGCAAGACACCACTTTTCCTAAATTAACTGATACATCAGAGCCTCACAGCCAAATCACTTTAAAAATCCTATCTCTAGTTTTTTTCGTGTTGATACAAAATACTTACCAATTTAAAATTTTTGTGGTTGGTTAAGTGAGTTGATATCATTTTTTCATCCAAATTTTACAAAATAAATAGATATAAAATTCAGTAAATATCAAGTGTAATTAATGATTATTAATAAAAATTAGGTAAAAATACTTAGTAGGTAATTATTTTTTGAAAAAAAGCACTTTTGTACACGTAACACAACGTATACAGTATCTTGAAAGTTTCAAATAAGAACTTGTGTTAATTAATCGTCGACCCCCAAAACAGTTTTCGTTGTTGTCGCGCACTGGGAAACCAATTTCAACCCCAGGGGGTCGATATCAACCACTTTGGGGATCCCTGCATTAGATCGTGCGAGCGCCTACTAAGCATCGTTCGTTCGTCAGCCAACCATTTTCAGCGGAAAATCGCAATAAGATTTTTTTACCTAGACCCTTGTATTTGAAAAGTTGTAAGTTCCACCAACCTTGATATGCGTCCTCTCCCGACTCGATTCAGGTTGCACACATGAATAGCATATTGCACTAAATTCCACCTTAGAGCTAAACTAACACTTTTTACACAGTGCAAGTATAGTAAATGTTCTTGACGCGGCCAGTAATCACAAGTTGGTGAATCGAAAAGAGATGAGCGCCGGGCTCGGTGATCATCTCGTCAAAGAGTGATAGGAAGTGTTCAATATGGCTGACCTTACCCTCCTGTGCATTGGCCGTCGATTCACACAGAAAGAAGGTAGACAGGAAAATTGATGGAGCGATGTTCTACCTAGTTTATACTAGACGAGAACTGAAGAATAGAAATAGAGATGCCACGAATGATGGTTTGGTCGAAAACAAATCTTCGGCCACGCTATTAGCCGAAGCGCCGAATGTTCGGCGTAAGATAATTGCAATTCGCGCGTAGCAGGTTAGTATTGAAACAATAATTTGTGAAGTATTTTCTTACATACTCGCGAATTATAGGTACACATATAATAATTAAAACTATGTTCTATCGGCTTTAAGCGAGAGTTCAAATCCTGAATTTGCTGAATTTTATCTTCTCTAGATAGATAACTCTTAATTGTAAACAATTACAAAACACTTGTAGCCTAAATATATTGTATGTGTAATTTGCTAACAAATAAAACTACCTTCATTCTTTTATGTTGTATTGTAAGTATTACCGAAGTATACTTATTAGCAGTAATGATAGTAAAGGTTATTTAATAAAGAGACTAATGTGTTTAGTATAGAATGGGCTATTTGTAACTAACCATCTGAACTGTAATTTTCTCTGCCAAAAATCTCAGCACAAAGGCCCTTTACGGTACATTCATGTGTCATAATATGAGGAGCCGAAGCCGTCGACCCTTTTGGACTCGAAGTATTTAATCATTGATATTATTTGTTATTTGATTGTGCCATTTTAAAAACTGTCCAAAACGTAATATTAAAATAAAAAAATAAATAAAATCGCACCGTAAACTGTTGAAACGCACTTAACTATCAATTTTTTATGGAAACGTATACAGTTTTGAGCGATATGTACATTTTTCTTTTTCACGGTTTGGTATTCAGTATTCGGCCGAATAGGCCAAACACCAAACAGCAGCCGAATTTTCGTGGAATCTCTAATAAGTATTGATTACAAACAGCGTCCAATTGCAGTCTTTGTTTGTCGAGCGTGAAGGCGGTGTCGTCGAGGCCGGCGAGCGCCCTCGCGGCGTGCGCCACGCGCAGCCGCAGCAGCGCCTCCTCGACGCGCGAGCGCCGCCACGCGTCGCGGGACGCCTTCAACCCCTTGTCGCCACCCTCCACGATCAGCATCGACGACTTCAAACGGCTTTGCTGAAACGTCAGATATACATTAGTGTCGTTGTTGGTCACTTTCTAGTATCTTACAAAATGCCGAAACCACCTAGATTTTGTACGAGCATACTAAGTTATGACATAATTTCTTTAACGAGTCAAATAGCGTTTTAATTGTTATTTAAAAAGGTAATTAAAATTATTTTTATCAAAATATTTCAACAATATGAAGCTATCGCAGTATGGCATTCTTGCAGTTTTTCCCGTTTCTGTTCGTTATATGTTTTAGGTCTACTAACTGTTGTTTCAGGGTCGTATTCTGGAACTGCACTCAATCGAGTATATGATAATCGAGTTCTAATTTATGTAGAAAGCGGAGGATTGGGATATATACAGCAAACTTGCGAAGGCATAGACAGGCACAGCTACATCCATTCACATTATGATTTTACATGAACATTATAACTTCTGTTTTGGAATAAGAACATCAGAATAGGAGCCAAAAGACTTACTTAACACTTAACTAGAACTTAGGAAACACTAGCTTGCCCGCGCCACGCTCGTGTAAAAAAAAATCAGGGATAAAAAGTAGCATATGTGCTATTCCAGACTATAATCTATCTCTGTGCCAAATGTCATCCAGATCTGTTCAGCCATTCTGGCGTGATTGAGCAACAAACATGCAGCCAAACTATCGCATTTGTAATAGTAAAGTATAATTTACTTACAAGTTTTGTACTTTCAGTATTCTTTGACTCGAGCTCCCTCGCGAGTCGGCGCATGTCGTCGTGCAACTTCGCCGCGTGCCGCTCCAGCAGCGCCACGCGGGCTGCGTGGCGGGCGCACACTTCTTTCAGTCTAAGAAAATCGATAATCATATTTTCATTTCTACACTTAAACTGTAATAATTTTCGCCCGTGGCTTCACTCGCGTTATTATATAAATATACTACGTTTTATACAACAACGATCTAAATTTTATTTTTCTATCCCTCAGGAACAGTACTTTTCTTCAGAATGAACGCTGTGTATGAACATTATTATGATGATAATAAACAAACTCACATTCGCGTTTATACTATTATATTATTTATAATATTCCTCACCTGTTTGTTTATGAGTAAAACCCAATACACCTTTGATAAGCGAGGCGGTATATAATACCGTCCATCCCTCTGAAATGGAAAGGCCCACATCCAGGAGTAAAATGTTTATGACCTGACATTAAAAAAAGTCTTAAACTTTGTAATCAAACCTATTTCATGTCTATGAACAGTGAGTGTGATAGTTGTTAGATAGTAGGACGAAACCTTTGGGCTGTTTTAATTATTGATAATTAAAATGAACAACAATCACACACAGTACACAAATATTTATTCGTTTTAAGTCGATTTATAAGATCTTTTTTAATCGCGTCAGTGATACAAATGGAACGCTGTCTATATATACCTTTTCTCCTTCTCTAGTAGTTCAGCGGAGCACTCCCTCTCAGCTTGAGCACCCTCCATGTGAGCCACTCGAGCTCCGATAGTCTCCACTTGATAACACTACAAATATATACAATTAGTCAAAATATAATCTTTCTAAACATCTTTGTTTTCATTTTTTAAACTACCTATTTCTAATGTTATAGCACAGATTGCGGCAAATTTTATGACCTCTCCTAAACCATTTATCGTACAGCCATTCGTTACTATCTATATAAGTGTGACCATTAAGATCCGTGCGAACTATAATTGTAGTATAGGTCCGCGTTTGACCATGATCTCGTCTAATACTTGACGAAAATATGGTCTAAAGTGGAGCATGGTTGTCTAGAAGGGACCTATTCACACGGGCCTTGAAGACACCCAGGTTTTTTTTATTAACTACTCTACGGACTCGAGTTTCGTACCCTTTTTTACAACTTAATTTTTATGAAAGTTTTTAGGTTTATACACGCTTATTGTTTATTTTGTTATTGTGTGTGACATTAATTTAGTGATTTTTATGTTGTAGTGTACCTTAAGAATAACTTATAATATTTTTTTTTTTCTATTTTTAATACTGAATTTATACGAATGTAGAGTGTATCTGTTACATATTGGTGTTGTGAGGAAGTGCATGTGCAGTGTGTGCCTTATGTCTATTCCTATATATATCTTAACTAGTGCCATTTGTGTTGCTTTTCCTTTCTGTGCCTAGGTTATTAATTTTTAGGCTCTTTGTATGTCTTAGTTTGTTTGTAAAGTGTGCGTGTAATGCAATGCGGTGATAGTGCGCGTTTTGTAGTATGTGTGAGTTTTGTTGTTAGTTGTGTGACACCCAGGTTGTAGGTAACGGGAAAAGCAGACTCCGGGACTCCGGTAATACGTTCCACTCTTTTACAGTACACATAATAAATAAAGCTGGACCAGCGCCGCATGCCAGTGCGTCTGGTTGTCAGATGATGGAAGGGAGACGGAGGGATAAGATTAAAAAGTTTCGATGCACACTTCCCAAAGTGTATCCGATAAAAAACAATATAAAATGTACATATATAAATCTGTCATACGACCGGTGATGTTTTATACGAGTCCGAATGTTAAGCCATTAAAGTGATAGACCACAAACGTCTCCACTCAGCTGAGATGGATGTGCGGTGCCACAAGAACAGATAAGGTGAGAAATGAGTACATAAGGGATCTCTGAAAGTTGCACCCGTGACTGAAAAATTGAGAAGAAGAAGATTAAGGTGTAATGAGGAGGGATGAAAGTCATGTGACAAAAAGAATGATAAACTACAAGATTGATTGCCACAAATGAAAAAGTAGACCAAAAAAGAGTGGATGAATTGTGTGAATGATGATATGATTTATGGTGTGACAGAGTGTATGTCAGAATAGAGGAGTGTAGAAGAAAAAGACGTATTGTGCCGACCCCAAATAATTGGGAGATGGTGAAAGAAAAGAGATAATATTGTTACGACTTCGCCAAAATTCCACGAAGCAAGTCGACAAATGTGAATGCACACCTGCCGGCCATAAAGCCCAAGTTTATTACTTGCCCGCGTTTGCACGTCTTTTGTTTTCTTTGTGTTTAATATTTGTAATTAGAAAAGCCGCCCATTGTGTATTGTAAACCTCTCTGGTAGGCAGTGGCCAGGTGTGGTACTAAGAATCCATTGTTTACATGGTCGTGACATATCGTAAGCTGAGTATAAAGGGATGCCCGAACGGAGAGATCGGCAGCAGAGTCGGAGCAAGACGTGTACATTCGAGGAGTTATATAGTGACGGACTTTGCGCGTGTTATTAAATCGTGCAGTTTGTACTGGTTGTATCCAGTTATATTTGTACCTATTTTATACGTGTTTGTACAGTTCTAATAAATTCTATAGTAATTCCGACGGCATTTTATTTCGAGTCCCGCACTCGTAACAATATATTATCTTACATTATATTATAATCAATCAATCTAATATAATGTACATAATTATCTAATGTTGCGGTTAGAATAGAATATTTATTGCCAAAAACGTATGTACAGTATATAAGGTCTTAGATTATAGTAGTATCAATACATTTTGCATCATTAGGCATGCAATAATAAAAAAAAATGAAATGCCAATTAATAAATAAATTATCAATAAAAAGTAACAATAGAAATTACAATCCTATTATATATCCTGTTTATTTTTACAATATAAGATTTTATTTGTCATGTCTTTGTCATTTATAAATTCAATTACTGTATTGTAACTCTTATTAGTCACAATTGTCTTTGGGGACTTTTTAAATGGTAATAAGGACTGTTCTTTTAGCATTACTGGAAGTTTATTGGAGATCTTAAAAAAATATGTTTATAGATAGACAACGGTAACCACTTTCCGTCTGGCGGCCCGTCAGTCAGCCTGTATGCTGTAATCCAGCAATAAAAATAAAAAAGTTAAATCGCATATAAACCAACGTGCAGGTCATACATATGTTTTGTTCTAAATGCCAACAATGAATGCCAAAAAATAATAAAACCCTAAGCCACTAATGTAACCATTTCACTTTCCACCCGACTTCTTCGCCACACACTTCAATTGTATATTCCACAGAAACAATAGTATTTTCCGGGACAAATGCATTCAATTAGGTACTCATATCAGATTCATGTAAATCAGTTTTTATCTGAGACTAAACAAGAAACAAATAATAATTATTTCGTATTTATTAAATATTTTACTTACTACTCCATACAGCGATTCCTTTTGACTTTGTAAATTTCGCTGCATATCACACTGTTTGCTGTCCAGTTTACTCATTATCGCTTTTGACGCTAAAATTTTTACAAAAATTAATACATAATGTTCAGACTCAAACATATAAGTAGTAAAACCGTGGCTCAAGGGAAATTTTCTTATATAAAATACTAGTTTTCTTTGCGGCTTAACCGCGGCTCAACCTGGTTCCTTTAACCCTAGTCTTATTAGAGACAAAGCATATACAACAGGCTACATTACATTAAAATTTTATCTAGGCGCTATTATACCGTTAGAACATAGGGAAGTAACAAATATAACTTTCTATTTCGATTAGTGTTGTGCTTATTCGGTCATCCAAGTGTGCGCTCCTTTTTAGTTCAATTCGGTCACGGAACTAGTTCACCTTACTAATACTATACAGTCATGGAAACTTTTCGATCTTCTATCGGCTAGTAGTTCTAAAACAGCGTGAAAAGTACAGATATCCGAAAGAAAACGAAACTGGTAAACGTAGTACAAATAGCAGCTTTAAAGTGGAAATGAGCAGGTCACACAGTAAGGGCAAGACAATTGATGGGGTCAAAGAATTGTCTTCTGGTATCCCAGAGATCAGAAAATAGATCGTGGAAGGTACATTATAAAATGGAACGACGATATTGCGTCAGTCACGAGACGACTATGTACAACGACCGCGCAAAAAAAATTAAATGACAAAAGATGGAGGAGGCTTACATACAGAATTGGAGAAACTTGAAAAAATACATATAATATGTATAATAAATAAAGAATTATTATGTGTAATCAAGAAAAAAGGGATGCTTTATTTTATTTATTTATTTATCGGTCAGGAGTTCTAACCGTTAGAAATATGTACATATAATAATTCTATTAGTTTCAAAATAACTTTTGATACAAAATTATGTCTAGTAGGTTACTGTAAGTATTATTATATACCTCACTCTGACTTTTCAAAATTACTATATTTTGTATTGTTGTTGATCTTTTATGTTTAACTTGGCACCAATTTAAAGATGTTGTAGAAAGAAGTCGGTTAAATATTTATTTTTTGGTTTGCAGTGTGAAGTCGGTCTAGTTTTTGCTAAAAAAATATTGAACTACATAAGGCTGTCGGGTCGCTGACTGATGCGCTAAGCGTTCAGCGGGTGAACTAACAGACCCATTAATGTTTGGAAAGGCAAAATGTTTCTTTTAGTACAGTGCAGGGAACAGGTTCCTAATAGTTCATATTTCATAAACTGCACAACACTAGTTCCGAGCACTACTAATAGCACACGCATTCATTCACATTGTGTGTTTGTTTCCAGTCAGGTGTTCTAATATAAGCTTGTGTATTATATTCAAAGTTCTACCTTTCAATTGCATATGAAATAATTTATCCTCGTTTGTAAGAGCAAGCAGTTTCTGTTGTTCAACAAATGAACAGTGCATTGCCCTTTGCTGATTAAGCGTTAACTGAGTTGCATAACGTTCTTCTTCCTGTAAATGTGGATTAACGGCTATGTTGTACAAAGCATTTAAAATATGCACCATGTAACCACCAGATTCGAAAAATAAAAAATCAGAAAAAAGTGTTTAAAAACAGTTTAGACTTAGTTTTGATCCCCAAGCATATAGAATTAACAATCGCAATTCATCACCTTTGGGCCTATAAATTAATGAAGACTACTTACATTCAACATTTCTTCAAGTTCCTTAGCTCTTTTCTCAGAAGATTTAGATTTATCCAAGGAGCCCGTCAATTTATCTTTAAGGTCATATACCTATATGGAAAATAAATTTGTTGCTTTGAATACATTATATAAAACAGATTTCATTAATACCGCATTGTACATTGTAATTTAATTAATAACGCACTTTGTCATCGATGTTTTGTTGAGCTATATCCTTGCGATGCTGTTCCTCCATTATCTGTCTATTTTCCATATGCAGTTTCTCCGATTCATTGCGCATGTTGCTCAACTCACGCTGTAGACTTTGAGCCTGGAATTAAAATAGTGTTTACTGCATACAAATTACGAGGAGGGATCAAAAAGTAGTGAGATTGAGATAGAATATAATGACTATTGATAACTTAATAATTTATTTTTCTACATAGTCTCCGAGTCTCTCTACACACCAAGTCCAGTGCTATTCCAAGGCTTCAATCCCTTTCAAAAAAAAAAGTTTTGTCTTGGTCCTGCAAAAAGCTCTCCACGGCATCCATCACCTCGTTATCGTCTTCGTACCTGTTTCCCCTTAAGTATTCTTTTAATTTGGGGAACAGATAAAAATCGCTAGGCGCCAGATCTGGTGAATAAGGGGGGTGGTCAACCAATTCGAAGCCAGCTTGCTGAATGGCAGCCATCGCAACTGCCGACCTGTGCGCGGGTACGTTGTCATGATTAAACAGCACGCCCCTTCGAAGTTTGCCTCTCCTTGTCTCTTTGATGGCATTCCTCAACTTGGGAATTAAAGCTGCATAATATTGGCCTGTAATAGTGGTTCCACGCTCCAGGTAATCAATCAACAATATCCCTTCTGAGTCCCAAAACATTGAGGCCATAACCTTGCCAGCTGCACGAAACTTCTTCGAGGTCGGTGATGATGGCTGTTTCCATTGCGAAGATTGCTGTTTTGTCTCGGGATCAAAATGATGGACCCATGTTTCGTCCATTGTTACGAAACGAGGCAAAAAGTTTTCAGAATCTTTTGAAACTTGTCCAACAATATCTTCGAAATGTCAAGTCGATTTTGTTTCTGACTGTCGGTTAACATTCTCGGCACCCATCTTGCGGAAACTTTTCTCATATTCAAAGATTGTTTCAATATGGATTGAATACTTCCATATGAAATGCCCGTTTCTTGAATTAAGTATCGGGTGGTAACTCTTCGATCGTTCAATTCAATTTTCTCGACTTTCGCAACATTTTCTTGGGCGACTGACGTCGATGGACGGCCGCAACGATGTTCGTCTTTCGTGCTCGTTCTCCCTACTCGAAATTGAGAAGCCTACCTTGTGACAGTGGAATACGGCGGAACAGACTCTCCTAATGTTGCCTCCAAATTGCAATGAATCTCTTGCGTCGTTAACTTTTTTAAACAGAGGTATTTAATAACGGCATGCACTTCGTTTTTCTCCATTTTAGAGAACACGTTCCGACACGAAGCAAACAAATGACTACATTCAGAAAAAAACAAAAGAAAATCGAAGATTTTTTTCTTTATTAATATTACAAATATGTATCTGAGCTATGCCTGCCAGTATTTTTTTTTACTAAGGAGTTTGTCGTTCTCACTACTTTTTGATCCCTCCTCGTATAATTTGTGTCATTATCATGCAAGAACTTTAATAATGACAAGCCTGGCGTTGTAGAGCCATGCTAATAATTATCTTGGTTACAGCTCTTAGGCCGATTCGATCGGTGTGATACCACGCTCACACAGAATTTCGGCGTGAAGCGGTTAGCCTTGAGTTAATCGTGTTTCGTGCGATGGGTGAGTTTGGGCTACTTCCCGCTCCCCTTATTCCATTTCCCCTATCCCATCCTATGACGAAACTAAGAAAAAATCATTTTCTTAGTTTTAGTTACTAATTTATCTACCTTGTATTATATACAAAATGACTGTGATGATACCTAGCTGTTCTTATTGGAAATTAAGTTTATTATAAAATAAAAAAGTAATCATCTGTAGATGATGGTAACCATTTTCCATTAGATGAACCATCTACCTGTTTGCCAGCTTCGCAATGAAAACAGCATTTTCCTCAAAAAATCTTTTTAATTGTCATTGACTTCATACCTCACCGTCCAAAGTAACATTCTGTTCCACAAGCTGCTGTTGCACCATTCTGATGTTGCTGAGCCTCTGCAGGAGCGCAGTGTTCTCGCGCGCCGCCTCCGCGTTGTTGTTGCGCTGCTGGTCGCAGAACGTTTGCTGCTCGCGGCACAGCTCCGCTGTCTTATTCGCTTCCGCATCTAGTACTGCATAATCCTACACAAAAAACAGTCATTGTACATGTCGCGGTATAAAAAGGTTCGCTAGTTTTCAAATTGATTCATTTAACGTTCCACGAGCACATCTTACCTTTTCATACGAAGTCAAAGAACAAACTATTCCACAAAAAAAATATGTTTAACTGTTTGACAATAAAGTTTAAAATTACTTAAATCCAAGTTGTTTGATTTTCTATCTTGTGTAAAAATATTGTTTAGACTGTCACCATGTCAGGATCTGATGAGTGGATTCCAGAGAAATCGAGAGTAACCAGCACTTATTAAAGAACGCCGTGCGCCTATTACATTTTCCACAGACGCTTAATTTTTTTATATGCATGTGCGATTTTTTCCGTCAATTGTGGATCAATTTTGATTTCATTTTTCTTTATTCGTAAGTATGTATACTCCCGAGGCCGTTTCATGGTCACCAAGTCGGAATCTGATGAGTGGATCCCAGAGAAATCGAAAGTAGCCCTTATTTAAAAAAGCTAAGAGCCTACATTTTTCCTAAAAAAAGCTTGTATACGCGTGCCAGTATTACACTTTCTAAAGGCGCTTAATTTTTGTATAGGCTACCACCACTGGTCTAGAAAATGTCGCCATAACAACCATTAGTTGTGTTCCAGCATTACTGGCCAGCCTCCAGTCTCCCTTTAGAGAGCAGCAGCGCATTTAATTTTGTAGGCACCTTTAGTGTTGCAAATGTCTGTAGGCGACGGCAACCGCTTTTAAGGCATTCAAAGGTAGACAATGTTCTCGACAACGTAGCGTTTCAGTTACATAAATTGACATGCTTTAGAGATAGCTTCCGTTATGCAGCATCTAAGATATGGAACAATATACCACCACCTTTAAGACAATTAAAACACTCAACGCGGGGATGGTGGCTGGCAGTGGCGTAGCTAGGGGTGGGGGGGGGGGGGGGGCGCACTGGGTGACACCCGCCCGTGAACATTAGTTATAGTGCCATCTGTAAAAATTCGTAAAACTGTGGCAGTTTGCATAACCGCCACAAATAAAATATTTTATATAACAATCATTATGTAGATACCTACTTGCCTAGTAAGTTTTCTTCATTCAGGAGCATGTTTCACAGTGAGCTCAAATAGTATTTCAATAAAACGTATTTTAATAAATCGTAAAATATTATTACTTTTCTTTTTTATTTTAAGAGTAACGTATTTTAATAAAATGTAAATTATTTAAAGAGTTTTAACTCTACAAAACTCTCCAGCTACGCCACTGGTGGCTGGCAAGTAAAACAACACTTTACGAATTTACGGTTATTCGGCGATACGCGTGCGTTTATTTCTCAGTCATTTTAATATAAACGTACAATATTTGAAAATATAACTCAGAGCGTCTTGCGTCGTGCGTACGTCATCTATTCTCTTTTACTCGTCATATCTTTCACACTATGGGCTCGTTCAGAAATATCGTCTTACATTCATCACATCATGCGTTCAAGACACATCATTCCCACTTTTCGCAAGCACTTAAAACACTACCTCTTAGATGAGCAACAGAAGCTAGAAAACATCAATGTCAATCTTTCTATTTTATATAATATATCATATAATATTATACTTACATACATACTTCTTGAATATTTTATCAGTATACCCACAATATATTTGTTTCTAATTCTAGGATGCAGTTGAAAACCGGCGTCAAGCACCTGTTGCCTGGCATATGCTGAACTGCACCTGTTTGGTACCATCGCGAGACGTATTTTTTTGCTATATATCTGCATAGTATATTTTTTTATTTTCAATGTGTCTCGATATGTGAAGACCAAATAAACGTGCTTTTCTTTCTTTCTTCTTTCCATCAGGTGGGGTCCGCCAGTCTGCTGACCTCATGCAATAAAATCGGACACTGAACCGGGACGAACGTCACTGTTTTCCTTATTCTACACAAAAATACCTTTCCAATGATACCAAGCCACTCAGAAAGTAGTCCGAAAAAAGTTTTTATATATGAGAGACTGGCCAGTTATAATCTATTTTGAAAATATGATTATTATAACTAAAAACAGGTACGTTCCAATTTCAAAATTTCCCTCCACAATGTTTGAGAGCTAATTTAAATTATCGTGTCTCATTGAAAAATGTGTCTGCGCTGGGAACATTTTCGCGTTATGATTTTTTACTATTTCAAGTGTCGCCTGAAACTGGACGAATCGTACGATAGACTTCAAATGGCATTCATGGATGAAGGGCCTTCTGAGGCAACCGTGTATCGTTGGTACAACGAATTCAAGCGCGGTCGACTAACTTAGGGGGATGAAGAAAGAAGTGGTCGCCCTTTGACGGCTGTCACAGAAGAAAATGTGCTAGAAGTGAAAAATTTAATCCAAGACAATAGGCGAGTTACGTATCGAGAGATTCAGCACGTACTGCAGATTGGATCGGGATGCCTTCACGAGATTCTACACCTGTATCTTCGCGTGAGGAGGATAGTTTCACGCTGGGTGCCGCACAACTTCACCGATGCTTAGAAGCTGGCCCGGGTGGAATGGTGCCATGATATGATAAACAAATTTGAAGCAGGCCCGCCTCGGCGTGTTTATGACATCATTACACGTGATGAGTCTTGGATTTATTAATACGACCCAGAAACGAAGCGCCACTCGACGGTTTGGCTGTTTCAAAATGAATCAACGCCTACAAAATGAAGTGATCTAGAAGAGGGGGGATGATTTTGATCGTGAGTTTTTCAATTTGACTGGCTACTTGGTGTCAATTCCTTTACGGAACCAAAGAGGCATCAACGCCGAATGGTATACTACCAAATGCTTGGCAGAAGTATTCTCTATTGTGAGCAAGAAGCGACCAAACACAGGGCTCCGCGGGCTACTGCTCCACCACGACAACGCGCCTGCATACCGCGCTTAAAACGAGGGACTTCCTGAACAGCACGCCGGTCAAACTCCTGAGTCACCCTCCTTACAGCCCTGACCTACCGTGTGACTTTTTTTATTCCCGAAAATAAAAAATCAACTCAAAGGGTACAATTTTCGTCGCCGGAAGATGCGCTGTCAGCGTTCGAGCAAGCTGTAAATGAGGCGTCTGCGGCGGACTGGAAAAGTGTTTCGAAAACTGGTTCAGACGCATGAAACTTTGTATAGAGGCTGGTGGAGAGTACTTTGAAAAGATTTAATAAAAAAATATTTTCCTATAGACGATTTTTTTTTATTTTCGTAAAACTTTCTGATTGTCCCACATATATCATGCATTTCGATTGGTGCCAGTACCAGGTCCCATACATTGGTGCCCATCATCCTTTGGCCACCCTTCATTTGATAGAAAAACTTAGTTCTCCTGCTTCAATTCTTACATCTTTAGGAGTTTTTCGTGAACCGAACATTCCATGACTTAATACAGACTCAAACTAAAATACATTAAGCCAATTAAAAGAAGATAAATCATGAGAATTTTAATCTTACCTCTCGAATGTGTCCGATATCAGTGTCGCGTTGTCTTAAGTTCTCAACGGCACCCGCCCACATTGACATCATTTGTTTCCTTTGCTCCATTCCCTCCATAACCTAACAATATACTCCGAGATTACATCTCTGATATTACAAGAAATTATTCCTACAAAATTACTATGTAACAATAATGTTTTACTATAACAGGCCATAAATGAAAGAGAAGATGCTCCTATAGGAATATATTCCTAGTGAGTAAAATCTTATTCATTTTGTAACTTAAGAACAAATAAAGTTTTACCTGAACTGAAATTCTATCACATACTCTCTCCTCGGCATTAAGATTAGAAACAAGTTGAACAAGACGCTCATGCATTCGATCATGCTCCAATTTAAGCTTCTGCCTTTTAGTTTCCAAGTTCTAAAAATAAATATTTAATTTCATCATCACTTATAAATCCTTAAAATATAAATTTCAATACTTATATGAGATTAATAATGCATCAGTTGATAGAAAGTTTAGTAACAATAGTGATTAACAATATTCTATAATTATTTCTCCTTAATTTTGTTTCAAGATCTATATTTTTGTGGATCCAAATAAAATAAAAGCATAAGAAAAATAGCAAAAGCAGTGAAAGTTTGGGGCCACTACTACACCCTTCACTATGCATGATACACACATTTGACTAACATTTTAAATTAGTTGACAGTCTTTAACATTTTTCAAGTTTTAAATGTACAGTACACTCTCATAGTTTAAAAGCAAAGTAAAATTGTTCACATATTATACAAATATCAAATATACAAATACTGTATGACAACATTTATTCACTTTTACATTTATTCATAGCCTGTATTGCAGAGTAAATTTTGTAAATGAACTCACCATTTTTTACTCTGGTTTGGATGACACTCATAGGGCAAGCGTAATTGACTTTTGACGATTTTAAATATGAACAGAGTTTCATGAACTTTGTATGGATTATTGGTATGTATTTGTTACCTTTGATTTAGAATGGTCCTGTTTAGTAAACTGTTCAATGGCGCTGATGTCGCAAGACTTCCTCTCGAGAGCTGCTCGCCATTCCTGCAGAGCGCCACGCTCCCCAAATACTTCGGTCTTGAGCCCATCGGCCTTTTTTAATAAACGCGCAATATTTCCTGGCAAAAAAAGACTATCATAAAATGTGTTTATTATGGACCACAATAATATATGTCTTAATTAAATTACAAGCTAGTGAACAAAGTAATGTCATAAACCTAGTAAGACAAGCTAATAATTTTTAATTAAATAAATAAATAATGACATTCTAAATGTGATTCCGAATAACAAATATTTATATTTTTTAAGGAGAGCTTATAAACTATATATAAAAATTATGAATAAGAGGGTTACTGTAAAGTATCAGTAAACAAGTTTAAAAAATTAGTAAAACAATTTATGTGTGAGCAAGCTTATTATACGACTAAAGATTTTCTAAATGACCACACCAAAAGGGAATAAGGCAATTGTTACTAAACTCTTTTAGTAATCTATATAAATAAAAATGAATGGTACAAATGTATGTACGAATATTACTTGAAACTTTACCGATTTTGATGAAACTTTTTGTGTGTGATTGGGTCCACAGATTTAGATTTACAATTAGAACCGGTAGATGGCACTGGGATCAGGCTCTAGGATCCTCCTAATCTCTTGAACCGATTTTGATGATTTTTTTTGTGTGTTTGAGTGGGTCTCCAGAGGGTTTAGTAAAATCGTAATAAAAAATCATTCATACTCTGAAGCCTATCTATTCTCAATGTGGTATCTTTGCTTTGCTTTTGAGACTCAATCACATCTCTGTCAAGCCTGTTTGCCTCATTACAACACAGCTGTCTTAACTTCACCTCCTGTTCCAGCTGTTGTTTGTGGGCAAATAGCAGGCGCTGAAAAGAAACAAGCTTAAGTTAATATTTTGTTAAGTTTTCGCGACTTGTATACATAATAAAACTACGTTTTAACGGTTTTAGACGCGGAAATTTATTTGATTATTGTTATTCCGACGTTTCGGCCACTTTTCAGTGGCCATGATCACGGTAGACAAAGATGTGAAGTGGCAAGGAGTATTGTTAAAGTTTTATTTAGCCTACTGCCAACATGTTCATTTTAATTATACAGTTTTAATTTTGTTTATGTTTATTATTTACTGTATGGAAGCTGAATCTAATTTACCACCGCTTCGCGACATGTTATGGCTTGAAGAGAAGAAGCGGCACAAGAAACTATTCAGCAAACATGCCTAGCTCTAATAATTTTATATAATATTAAAATGGGTGGAAGGAAAAATAAAAGAAATTATTAGTCAGGTTGGTTTCTGTTTCGGTGCACGCAGAAAGAGCTCACAGTGTCTTGAGGTCTGGCAGTTGGTTTTTGCTGGGTTTGGGTCTTGATAGTTTTAATGATCGGATTCCAAATAGGTGGTTACTTGCTTTTTATTTCAATAGCCTCACGCATCATTCTAGGTATGAACACACACTGGATGCGATCATCAAAACTATTAAAACTCAAACCCAGCACAAACCAACTGCCAGACCTCAAGACACTGTGAGCTCTTTCTGCATGCACTGGAACACAAACCAACTTTACTGATAATTTCTTTTATTTTTCATTCCACCCATTTTAATATTATATAAATTATTAATAGAACTATAGGCATGTTTGCTGAAGAGTTTCTTGCGCCGCTTCTTCTCTTCAATCCTTAACATGTTGCGAAGCGGTGGTAAACTAGATTAGGCCCCCATAGAGTAAATAATAACCATAAACAAAATTAAAACTAAATAATTAAAATGAACAAGTTGGCGGTAGGCTAAATAAAACTTTAACAATACTTGTTGAGACTTGACATCTTTGTCTTCTGTGATCAAGGCCACTGAAAAATGGCTGAAATATCGGTATAACAAAAATCAAATAAATTACCATGCTTAAAACCATTAAAACATAGTTTTATTAAGGTTAACTTAGTCTAAAGAAATAATGTGGTGGTGGTTTGGACAAGTAGTTTGGACAAGTAGAGAGAATGGATAAAAGTAGAATCACAAAACAGGTGTATTACTGGGAACAGTAGAGTTGTTGCCGGTAGACCGAGACAAACACACCATGATCAAATATCAGAAGTGTTAAAGAGAGGCCAGGTAAAAGCATCTCAAATAAATGTGCATGTATGAAGAGGTTAATGAAAGTAGATGAAGCAAAAGTTGTTTGTCAGGATCATAACAAGTGGAGACCCATAGTTTCTGCCTACTCCCATGGGAAACAGGCATGATAATATGTATGTATGTATGTAAAGAAATAATGTTCTTGTGACTCTTGCTTTATTATAGATATACTTTGGTAATGATATGAACTTATTGTTTACAAATATAACTAGTATCATAATATTTTTCTATGTCATTTAAGAGCTATGCACTTGTTGGTAGAGCACGCACCAACCTTCTCTATCATAGACTAGCTGTTTTGTTTCTTTGTATGATATGACAGCCAATTTTTCCTTAATTTGATATGTATTATGTGCAATCTCAGTTTGTAGATTGAATTAATAAAAGAGAAATAAATCAGGGGGCTAATCAGATTAACAGATTCTAAAAGCAAAATTTTCAAAATATTTCTCTCTGTCTGGCCTGTAGAATATCGTTTTACAAAACTAGTATTTTCTATATAGATATTTGCACATAACTTCTGCAGGATGGCCATTTTAGGTAAACACCGTGTTCCAGTTTGTATCAACTGTAAATAATATAATGTTTAATAATGACAAGCGTCATTAGACGGTAATAATCACTATACTATATTGGACCATGATCTATAAAATGATACAATACAAGGTGTGACATGAAATTACAGACACAAGGATGTGACAGTCGATATTATTTTCATTATTATATTATAAATAGACCAGGCAGGTAGAAATAATGTGCTTACTGTATTTTCTTGATACTCTGTGTAAACATCATTTTTGTACTTGTTCAAGTCATCAGTTTTTTGGTTTTGTGTAATTAAAGCTTCTTTCAAGTTCTGTATTTCATTTTGTCTAAAATGAAAATATTAAAACTATTTAAAACTTTGTAAACAACAAGAATAATGAATGATTTCAAACAGGAAATTTTGCTTACCTATTAATTAAAAAAATTTCAAGTTCCTGGTTTCTTGAATCAGCCAAAGGAATTCTAGTGCCTTGACTCCAACCAAGTTGATCCAAAAGCTGGACCATATAGGAAGGCAACGTTTCTTTTTCTTCCATGTTTATGATTTATAATTGCCTGGTACACATAATAGTATAAAGACAAACAACCAGGATGCTTAAGCATAGATACTAAGTATAAATTACAGTTTTTGTGTTATTATTTGTTCGATATTACAACTATTCACATATGTAAATGTACTCTGTAACTATTAACAAAATTACCATGGAGCTGCTACAAACAAATACAAATTCATATTCCAGCGCCAAAACAATAACAAAAGAATAAGATTGTGTCTTATGGCTACGTTCCACATGAGACTCACAAAGACCACGCTCACGAGTCACGATGATTTTTCCCGTTCCACCTGCTTGCGGACGTTACAATCGTAAACTCAGATGGAATGGATTATTCAACCCACCTTTTGACGTTTTGGCGATGGGTCGTTGTGAGCACTGAATGATCAAAAATGATGACGTCATTAGTTTAACGTTTTCGTTGCGACCATAACGTCAGTGGTCCCAGTGGAACGGCTGAAAGAACATTTTGACGTTGTGAGCTACAGAACGAACGCGCCCAGTCGCCCATAGTGTATTATCTATATTCTGACAGTACGACATTAACATTTTTATAAAAGTAAAAAAAAACAAGAATTCTTCTTCAGATTATTTTAGATTAAAACAGAGCCACATCCGTAACTGGTTTTAAAAAAATCAGCGAGTTTGATAACCGTAAACATAATCGGTAATTAAGCGGTATTTTGTCCTAAAGTATTCAATGAACTATTGTTTTATATAATCATTCTTTAGATAATAATGTAAATATGATGTTGACACTTGTTTAAGGTTAAGATTAAGACTACTTCAGATCTAATAATAATTACAATGAAAATCTTGAAATAGCGCCAAATATGTCTGTCTTCCCAAAATAACTCATTTGATTTTAGTTACGCGTTCTCAAGCTAGCATGCGCTAACGCTGGCTCTGCATTAAAATCATGTATTTTGTGATTCATTATTGCTCATGATGAGTGGTGATGCAGCCTTACTACCTTGTCCTATATGTTCACACACTGGAGCATTTGTTTCTGTTGAAACTCTTAGAGACAAATTAATACATGTATCAACGAATAAACTAACCTGTCCTGTTTGCCAGGACGAAATTTTGGGACTAGACAAACTGACTATACATTTATTTAGTCATGTGAAAATATTACCAAAGAACTGCAGTGATGGAAACCATAAGGATTCAAAGAAAATATTAACAACAAAGTTAGATAATCATGCTATGGCGCAACAGAAGAGGATCAAACCGGCAGTAGCTAAAAATAAATCGTTAGCTCTCGCAGCCACTACTCCAGTAAAATTTGTAAAAATATTCCCAAAGTTGCCAGTTATATCTTTGAATACCTTACCTGTTATAGATATATCACGGTCAACAGCTGATGAACGTTCACCGTCCGGTGAGATGTTTATAAAAACGGAAAATTCACTTTTATCAATAAATACTACGTGTAATATTTGTAGTCTTCAGTTTGTAGATGCTAATATTTTAAAAATGCACAGAGCCCTAATTCACAACTTAGATGAAGGCTCTAACCAAAGTTGTACTAGATATAAATGTCATCTCTGTCCAAAAAATTTCAAAATGAGAGGATCTTTGATGGTTCATTTAAGAGTAGCACATTATGGATTTTTGACTGGAAACAGTGATACTGTTAACAACTCATCTCATAATGATACTGAAGCTATTAATACTGATAAACTATTGGTTGATAAATCCCAAAATTTAGAAAAGAATGATAACAAGCAGTGGCAGTGTGATGTATGTCGAAAATGTTTCACCACAAAATATTTTTTGAAGAAACACAAGCGCCTTCACACAGGTTAAAACAATAATTGGTGTTTATTTTGAGGTAAATCATACTAACAGAATAATAAATATACTAACTATAGACACACGCTTGCAACTAATTCAAAAACATGCTCCTTAATACTTTCACCGTTACGCAAATACAGAAACAAAAGAGCTTACTTGGCTTATTACATTATTTAATTATGAAGGAAAGGCTTATATTTGTATTCACTAAACAAAATTAAACATGTACTGAGTTTTAAGAAGGTTACTAAAGATTATTTTATTGTTTCAGGAGAAACTCCATATGCGTGTGCGCAGTGCAACAAAACTTTCACATTTCAACAATCTTACCATAAACACCTCCTATACCACAATGATGAGAAGCCTCATACCTGTAGCTTTTGTGGTCGATCTTTCAAAGAATTGTCAACTCTCCATAATCATCAAAGAATCCACACAGGGGAAAAACCATTTTCGTGTGAAACTTGCGGTAAGTAAAGACAATTAAAAATAAATTACCTCCAGATGCAATAACTGCTACTTCTGCATATTATACTAAACTAGAGATCCCGGTAGACGTTGTGCTGCCATCCCAGCGCCGCCTACCGGTTCCAATTGTGACTCTAAACCATCCGGGAACACTCAAAAACACAAAATGCCATAAAAATCGATTCTGGAGATTAGGAAGATTCTAGAACCCGATCCCAGCGCCACCTACCGGTTCCAATTGTGAATCTAAATAATCCGGGACCTGCCCAAACACACACAAATATTTCATCAAAAGCGATATAGTCGTTCTCAAGTTATACGCGTACATACATTTCTACGATTCATTTTTATTTATATAGATAAATTTTATGTTGCAGGTAAATGTTTTCGGCAACGCGTTTCATATTTGGTTCATCGTCGAATACACACTGGTGTAATGCCTTATAAATGTACAGCTTGTGACAAAAGTTTCAGATACAAGGTATTATTAAATAATTTAACATTTTAGCATTTTGTTTTACGTCTCGGCAGCTATGTTTATATAAAATACTTAATATTGTTTTGCAGGTTTCGCAGCGAACTCATAAATGTCAATCTCAACCTCCAGGCACTGTGGTCAGACAAGCTGGTGATCTCGTTGAGAAGCTGAAGAAGAAATACACAAATAATGATCAAATTTCAACTATAATTGATTATAAAAATTCACCTAATGATTCAAAATATCCAGAAGTTTCCGAAGCCAACGCGGAACTAGTCCGAACAGGAGCCAAGCTTTCTTTAGAAGATATGGAGTCAGAACATTTTACTTTAATAGCCGATTCATTCAATAAAACAGAAGAACATATTTACGACAATCCTCCGGGTACATCAACAAACTCTTTGCCATCTGAACATTTTGATACTAAACAATTTGTTAACATTAGTCATAACATCGATGAGTTAATAGATGCCATACCTATATTAGATAAGAGTGTTCCTTCTCCATCTGAGATCCTTCAAAATCTATGTTTATCCAAAGAAGAAGATTTTAAAGAATTATTCCATAATGAATTGAATGGAAAAGAATTTGATATTCACAAAGATTTTAATGACTTTTTGTAACCTTTATGTAATAGTGGTTGTTAACTAATTTTATAATAATCGTACGTCTTTTCAATCTAATTAAATGTTATAAAACTACAATGTTTTTCATTTTGCTAAAATAAACTATACAAATTCGTATGTCTTCATATGATTTTACCCTCTAAGCATACGATGAATTACATCTATTTCTTTTCATCATTATAAAGAGTAGTAAATACTAATGAGCAGATATAGAGCACAATTCTTAGTTGTGTTGGCTCAATGACTAGGGTTGCCGCGTCTCAATCCAATGGTATGGGTTCGAATTCTGGCAGAGAGGATACGCATTTTTGTTAAGCAAATGTGCTGTTAGTGAAAGAAAATATATTCTAAGCTATAAATCCTCGTAATCTCGTATTTAAACAAATAAATTATGTACTTGAATATTTCCCAAGTACAATGCGCATCTAATGATGTATTTCATATTTTTTACCAACAGAACATAAAATCAAACCTATACATATAATAAAACTATAGAAGTCGAACTTCTATATAATGAAAAAAAATGCTAAAAATCGAGTCAGGGGGATGTAAGAAGTGAAATAGAACTAATTTAGATTTTTTTTCAATTTTTTGTTTCTCCGTTTGTCTGTTTATCTGTTTGTACCGGCTAATCTCCGAAACGACTGGACCGATTTAAATGACATTTTGTATGGTGGAAGCTTATTTCCCTGGTCAACATATAGGATACTTTTGATCTCGAAACATTAAAGAGTTCCCATGGGATAGTAAAAAAACTTTCCATGTGGACGAAGTCGCGGACACAAGCTAGTTATGATATCAATACTAGTATAAAAGTATATTTTAATCTATCTTTTTTAGTAGTATGACGCATTTAACTTTTTTTATAAATTGGAATTTAGTGTTTTACGGTATATAATCGGTTTTTAGAATAACTCGGTTAGGGTACGCCCTAGGTCGTAAAACTTCGTACTGCGTTCGGTTCTATATAAAAAAAACACAAATGGCAACCAGCTGTTTTTATTCTCGAAGTGCTGTGAAATCAGTGAAAATCAATATGGATCAAAATTAATTAGTGTTATTCGGGCTGAAAATAGTAACACTTTCTCAATAACAAGTGAAATTTTCAGGATTTTCATATATCTGCCTCGAAATATACAAACAATCCATTTGTTGTTTTGTCAAGTATCATTCGCGTTATGGACTGCGTTGGTGATTTATTTTACGTGTTATATAGGGTACCCTCATAATACTATTAAAATAAGGCCACGCATTGCAAAATATCATTTGTGATTACGTTTACGCTTCCGGTGGACTGTATGTAAGTATAAAATCGATTTTGTTTTATCTGTCTATCTGTGTAATAAGAACAAAGTATGAGGATATTGATTAAATTTTGTTGTATTTTGTAATGCAAGTGAGTTATTTATTAGAAGGTCATGATGTAACTTCGTCACAGCAAGTCATTTCCGCGTACGTCCACAAAGAATAGATGTTTCAGGCTGATCGTAAGACAAAGGAATAAATTGCGTATTTTGCATTCAACTTTGTTCTTACGCACACCAATGCGCGTATTACCGAATACTTTATAAATCACATTTTACATATTACTTCCCAGGTCATTTTCAATAAGTTTAAAGTAAAGTGATTATTATTTCAGTGATCACTCTCTGTCAGACATGAATCTTCCAACAGTTCCAACATTCATCCTTAGATTTTTTATCTATCCATATCCATTTCAAAACTTCAAGGACAACTAAAGTGGATTGTGGTGACTTTACTTCTGAACACTGATTAGATGATTATAATCCCTCTATACTCAACCATTTACCTGTAAAATTTTCAAAGGATTAAGAAAATCCTGGTGTTGCAGATGTTTCAATATAACAACAGCCATTGCCATCACAGGAATCATCTGCATCTGGGCTGTAATAAAAACTCATGGCTTTCATTTACACAACCTAGATTTTAGTTTTATAACTGAAGACTGTATATTTTGTAGTAGAAGTATGTTACTTCTATTTTTGTTTGTTAAAGAATATATAAGGGAGTGGGCAGTCAAATCAACTGAGATACTTTTTATAAATTTATAAAGTGTCATAGCCTCATAGATTTTGTATGAGCATACCTATTTATGATGCCACAAGTAGGAATAATAAATTAGCTTATTAATTATTGCATGAAAAGTAAATAAAATTAGTTCCATCATGATAATTCAAAGTTAAAGAATTATTTTAATACCAGGTCTGTTATATAATATATAAATAATTTATTGTAACATGTGTGTGCATCCCTATTATCATCTAACATTAAATCCCAAGTGTTTCCAGAGTGTCTGTTTTGAAGTTTGCATTCCCCTATCCTAATCCTACTGTTCCACTTTATGTGTCCTTTGGAATCCAGAACTGAAGAGTTTCAGTCAATAGGCACAAAAACAGCACACTCATATGACATCAAGTCAATGTATCTTGATCCCTTTCACTAGAATCTGGTGTAGAGAGCATGGCTAGACTATTGTTTTCCATATATTTAGTTGGAAAACACAAACAGAAATGAGCCAAGTTGTGTGTCAATCCACAGACATGAAGCAGGACGGTGCAGCAGAATTGAATTGAAGTTTACACTGTAAACATCTATATAAATAATGCTGTTTGTTGGTAAGCACATTACTTGACAATAGTGAATCAATACAATACCAACCAATGGCTAGTATTTGTATTAAATGGTTCATTGTATCTCAAATCTTTAGAAGTATAGAAAATTTTTAAAACTCCATGAAAGGTGAAAAGTTTGGCAAGAACTGAAGATGCTTTTTCTATGAGATATTTGTATGAACTGGAAATAATAACTATATAACTCACAATTTGATTTTTTGTAATTTCACTATGCAATTGTGTAGCAACATAAAGAATACACCTTCTCCCTAATTTTCATCATAACACACTAAGGCTGTGCACTGTCTTTTAACCAATGGTTAAAATAAAATAAAAGCTAAAACTATATGCATAAACAGCTATTATTTTATGTTAACTGTCGTTTAAATGTGGGTGCACACCAGTATAGGTAATTTTTGAGAAAAACGCAAGGAGATACACAGACATATAAATAAATAGACAGATCGTCACAAAGACATGACAATTATATAAGGTTTTAGTTTTTGCCAAAATAGTTAATAGACCTTGTGGCCAACAGTATTCATTTTTCACTATGATCAGGGAATAGCTAAGCTATCCTCACAATTAGCTATGAACCCTAGATTCAATTATATACATAAAGAAAGACATCAAAAGTTCATAGAATATTCTGTCCAACTTTAAAATAAGTTTATTTTTATAAAATTTTAAGTTACTACCTGAACAAATAAAGACTGGGGTTAAAAATAGCATCGCCTCTATTCACCTCTTGCTCGCACACTGTTCAATATCGTCTGTAAGACATCTAAAAAATTAATAGTAATATCTAGGCGTTTATTAGAAGGTAGCGTAACTGCTCAAAATTATAAAAGATATTTTTACGAAAAAATCAGTTTAGACAGCTTTTAGCAAATATATTACTTTATGTTTTCTTAAATCATTACATTAACAATTATTATGCAATTTCATTGAACTATCCTTGATATTTCATAGTATTAGGACTGTCTGTATTATATTTTTATTATGTGAATTATTCTGCTTACTTGTAAGTTATGCAAATTAAGTGTTTTAATCAAATTCATTTGCACTAAAAACTGCATTAATTTCTTTGATACTCCATCTGTTACGAGACAAATGTAACAATTGCCTCCTGGCCACATTCACATGACCAGCACATATTCATTCAAAATCCTGTAAAATTACGACATTTTAATATTATTAGTATAGATAGATTGCAATGTGTTAACACGAAATAACCCGTGAAAATATAATATGTGAAATGATCGTTCTTTGGCGGAATTTATAAGAATTGAGTTTTTATATTTCAAGAAATTAGTTTTCATGTTGTTTCAGTCACTATGTCAATGCTCTGGCCTACATGTTAATAATATTGTTATGAGTTGCAGGACTCGAATTAAAATGCCGTTAGAATTACTATAGAATTTATTAGAACTATACAAACACACGTATAACACAGGTAAAAGATATAATAACACGCGCAAAGTCCGTCACTATATAATTTATTGAATGTATACACGTCTTGCCTCGCTTGTGGTTATCGCTTGACTGCCGATCTCTCCATTGGGGCATTGCTTTATAATGCACGTTGCAATATGTCTACCTGGCAAGCGTCGATACAATTTCCCAGAAATTGTAATCCGCACACCTGCCTAATTATGCCTGCGAACGGCCACAAACGAGTACAATGGGCTTCTCTCCACAACAACTAATAAATAAGTAAACAAAAGAAGACGGTCGTAAAGCGCTTCAATGTTATAAGCTCAAACACCGACGGCGGGTAATAAATGTGCTTTGTTTACAAATATGCAGGTGGCCCAATTGTAACAATATTATTATGTATAAACTAGTAATCGCCTGCTTCTTCGTTCACGTTAGCTGGTAACAAAGATTGCAGTTGTTTTGTCGATATTTAAAATCAAAGGGTTTTCCAGCAGGGTAATGGGGTTTTTGTATGAAAATAAATTAATCCCAGAAATTCCCATAAAACCCTGAGATAAGTATTACTAAAAATAGACATAAGTACAACAAACTTTCTACTAAAGATGTCTAATAAATATAAAAACTATCACATCAACTATGTCCTAAAATACGTGATTTCGAAGTAAGGAAATCCCGGTGTAAAAGTTCGGAAATAGCCAGGCAAAAAAATTGTTATGTACTACCAAACTATGCCGTAATAAGAGTAGGTAACACAGTCAATTTACATTCCACTAGAGTTTACCCCTGCGCCGTGAGTCAAACGCTAGTGCGTATGTACCTCTTGTTGAAAGAGCAGGCGTTAAATACAGGTTACATTGTATTACATTTTCATGTATTTGCCCTCGGAAGATTCACTTCATTTTTTATCGCAAATTATCCCATCTCCCGGGATGAAAAGTATATATATATGTCCATTTTCGGTATTAAAACTATATTTAAACAAAATTACAGCGAAACCGATCCGTTGTTAGTAGTTTTTCCGTGAAAGCTTAACAGACAGATGGAGTTACTGTCGCATTTTTTTAGAGTGGTCTCCCATACAATCTTTCATCCCCTATTTCAACCCGTTCTAGTTTTATTTGTCTATCCCCGCCCCGTGTATCTATCTGTAAACTACATATACTACATAAATGACAAAAATAACCAGAATGACAAAAATGACAAAATGACCAAAATGACAAAAATCTCCAAAATAACCAAAATGTTCAAAATTACCAAAATTTCTAAAATGTTCAAAATTACCAAAATGTCCAAATTGACCAAAATGACCAGTGACCAAAATGTCCAAAGTGACCAAAATAACAAAAATGACGAAAATGGCAAATCACAAAAAAACCAAAACCTATCCCACTTTCTAGATAACGCCCGATAACCTTTACATAAATCTACCCCATTATCCGGGATGACAAATATCCCTTGTCCACCCTCGGTATTAAAGTTAAATATATACCAAATTTCAGCCAAATCGGTCCAATAGTATTTCCGTAAAAGCATAACAAACAGAGAGACAAATATATTTTTATCCCGGAAACTATCCTATTTTTCGGGATAAAAAGTATCCTATGTTCATCCTCGGCATCGTATATACTGAGTTTCAGCCAAATCGGCTACGTGGTTTTTCCGTGAAAATGGAATAGGCAGACAGAAAGACAAAATTACTTTCTCATTTATAATATTAATAGGGATTTTTAACGGTGTTATCGATTCTCAGAAAAAAACCGGGACATAGAAACTTTTCATCTCGGGCGAGGTATAGTTTGCGATATCAAATGAAGTGAATGAACACAATGTAACCTGTAGCTATTAACGCCTGCTCTTTAAACAAGAGGCACACACTAGAGCTTGACCCGCGGCGTTGCCGCGGGATAATCTCTAGTACTTTATATCTCGGGAATCATGCGAGAATTTTCCAAGGAGTTGTTTAAAGTGTTTAGGATACACAAAAATTACCCGATGACAGCTTGTGTTTTTTGTAAATTAAAATAAATGTGGTACGTTATGTAGTGGACATAAAGAGCAGGCGTTAATACCTACAGATTACATTGTGTTAATTTTTTATTTCAGTACTATTTGCCCCCTGAAGATTCACTTAATTTGATATCGCAAACTATTTATCTCCCGAGATAAAAAGTATCTATGTCCATTTTTGGTATTAAAACTACATATGTACAAAATTACACCAAAACCGATCCAGTACTCCAGTAGTTTTTTCGTGAAAGCTTAACAGACAGACAGATCGAGTTACTATCGCATTGTTTTATAGATGATGAATATTATATGTTCTAAATTTGAGAAATTATTGGTCTCCCATACCAACTTTCATCCCCTATTTCAACTCCTTCTAGTTTTATTTATCTATCCACCGGGTATCTATCTGCAAACTACATAAATGACAAAAAGCCAAAATGCCAAAAGTACTAAAAACGCCAAAAATGACGAAAGTGCCAAATATGCTACAATTGACCAAAATGTCAGAAATGCTGAAAATGCTAAGTTTTGCCAGGTGGTAGGGGCATTTGCCCGACTGGATGGCTACCACCCCTGGTCTGGAGCATGCCGCCATAATAACCTTGAGTTGTGTTCCGGCATTAGTGACAAGGTTCCAGTCTCCCTTAAGAGAGCAGCAGCGCATTTGTAGCATCTTTGGTGTAGCAAATATCCATAGGCGATGGTAACCGCTTTCCATCAAGTGGGCCATCTGCCTGTCTGCTGAACTCCTGTAATAAAAATATAAAAAAAGTGCCAAAATACCAAAACTTACCCAAATGTCCAAAATGCCAAAAATGACCACAATGCTAAAAATGCCAAAATTACCAAAATCTCAAAAATGTCCAAAATCACCAAAAATGCCAAAATACCAAAAGTGTCAAATATGCCAAAAATTACCAAAATTACCTAAATGGCCCAAATCATCAAAATCGCAAAATGACCAATATGATCAAAATGAACAATTAAACAAAAATGGCAAATTAAAAAAATCTATCCTACTTTCTGCGATAACCTTTACATAAATTTATTCCAAAATCAATCCCATTATCCGAGATAAAAAGTATCCCTTGTCCACCCTCGATATTAAAGTTACATATATACCAAATTTCAGCCAAAGCGGTCCAGTAGTTTTTCCGTGAAAACGGAACAGACACACAGACAGAGTTACAGACTTTATGACAGAAAATTTTCTATCGGTCGGTGAAAATATCGCATCGGAATCAGAATTTTTTTTCGACGTGGCCATTTTATACTGCGCCCTAAAAAATTACTGCGAAATTCTTAAGATACAAAGTACGGCAGGCAGCTTTTAATTCCGAGAATTTGTTATCAATCAGCGGAAATCGTATCGAAATCGGCCTAGTAGTTTTACGTGAAACAAACAGATAAACCGACAAGAAATCTAAAAAAATTAACGTGTTCTCCATCATTTATATAGTGTATTCCAGTTTTTTTTAAACAGCTCCAATGTCCAGCTTTTTAAAGTATCTCCAGACAAGGCATGTTTAGAATTTTATAATATTATAGTCTTGCCTTGAAAAAATGTAGAACCCGATTATTTAAATATAGCCTATGTTACTCAGGAATAATGGAATACTCAGGAATGCTGAAAGAATTTTTGAAATCGGTTTAGCAATTTTTGAATTTATTCGTCAAAAACGTACAAATCTTTTCTCTTTATAGTATTAGTATAGATATATAAACCTCGAATTGTATCTGTATATTATTCTGTTATAGATCAGGGATGGTGAACCTTTATTCGTGTACCTTAATTTTGTTTTTGAAATAAAATATATATAGCTATGACATATCGATAAAGCATGTTATTTTTTTTATTCGAGTATATAATTTTCTTAAATTTAAAGGTGTATCTGAATTATTTTCATTCGCTATCACTACACTAAAAACTCTAGATCACCGAATTTTTATTACATCATCTCGCTACACATCCAATTAATCGCCATTTGCAAAGATGATAACAAAAATTCTTATCACTTCATTACATTAAAATTATTTTTTAAACCCTGGTACGAACTTATGCGACTAATGAATGATTTTAATATTTTGAGTCTGTCCTATTCACTAATGTACCGTGCAAATCAATTTAATTAAATCTTGAATCTTAACGTCTATGTTCATAATATGAGTTTCTCTAACGAGCACGCGAGAACAATTACATCTAGCCTTGAGTGTTTTTAATTTAGTCATATTAGCTGTTAGAGTGTTAGGCAGCTGTTCGCCCCATATACTATAGTTTTCTAGTGCGATAGTTATGATATATTTGTGTGATAATTTTAGAGCCTTTCCAGTATCCTTCGTTTAATGGGTAGAGGCATAAAGAGGCAGGGTAGCGGTAGGCCGCGCCCGTATCGATCAGGCGGCGGCCCGGACGGGCCACGAGCTCAACTTCTCTCATTACCTTACGCTACACTATGCAACAACAGTGTCGGCTACCTACATGTTTTTTTACATCGCACATATTTGTGGCAGTCTTTCTAATCATTAATGTACATACACAAATAATCTCATAGTACGGTTTGGCTGCGGTTTTAGTATTCTCAGAAATTTTAACAATTTGTTGAATAAGAGACCGTCCATAGAGTAAATCACGTTAAATTTTGACTTTTTGGATCTCCCCTCTCCCTCTAACGCTGCGTCACACTTACTGGGACCTAGACTCCTTTTTTGTTGTTCACTACGGCCGATGCAAATTGCGAACTTCAAGTTTCCTTAGACCCCTTTTATGCGTACGTAGTTTAGGACGGCCCTTGAGTAAAAATGTGTATTTCCATAATTTTAGACAATGAACATTTTTAATTAATTAAAAAATACGTACTACAATTCTAACTAAACTAAATTTCTATTACCAATCTCTAATCAGAACTAAAATTAGTTCTAATTAGAGATTGGAAATAAAACCAGTTTTGACGGAGTTTAAACTAGCTGAATAACATCATGGTGGTGTGGTTGTGTTAATTTTGGATGTAGGTTTGTTGCCTTTTAATGTTGCGTTGGACGGGTTGGTCGTCATCACAGCAACGCCACCTACTTACGTAATTTGAAACTGATACAGAAATAGGCATATCTGCACCTGTCTTGTATCTTATGTTTCCGCACAGAGGTTAACATCGTGAAATAGCATATATTTTTGCTATATTATTTAAAGTACCATTTATACTCTTTTATCATTGTAAGTTGCTATATTATAATTCATCTTTATGTAATGGGTATTTCTAGTATATGTTATATAGTAAACTGGAATTTTTCCAAGTAACTATTTAGAACTGTACGTCCTTTTTATACCACCACACTGCTTGTCATCAGCTTGCCGTTTATCCTCACTTCCTTCGTTTAAGGTTTTATTCTTTAGTATTTTTAAATGAGCTCTCCCAATTGAGGGTTTCCCGCAGCACTACGATCTAGGATTATTATAAAAAGGTCTCAAAAAAAATCTTCTGAGACCGGCAACGCATTGGTAACACCTCTGGAGTTGCACAGACAGTTCCCACCGGTTCCCATCAGGTGTGCCATTAGCCAGCAAAAAAAGCATTAAGCAACGTTAATAAAATTTACAATATATAGTATACTAGGATATGCCCGCGAATGCGTCCACGCTTGACTTGAAATTCCCGCGAGACTCTTAGGACACAAAGCACCGCAACATTTAAAAATGAATGTAAGCTATCGTTTTAGTGAATACTATGTCAGAATAAGCTATTTTTTGCACCTGAACAATTATAAACCGCTTTCGGGAAAATTCCTGTTGGTTTTCCCGGGATAAAAAAAATCACACATTTTATTGCATAAAATTTTGTTATGGATCAGTGAACAAATTACATTGAAATTCGTTTTTTTTATCTGGCCATTTTAAATTATTCCCAGAAATTTTTCCGCAGGATACCCGGGATAAATAGTTTTTTATTCAATTCACTACAATCACAAAAAAAACGAAGTCAATATAGCGTAAACAACTGCACAGCAAAACATAAAGAAAAGTCGTAGCCAACCTGATTTGAACTACCTAATACGATAAACTGACAACGATTTGTTATTGAATTACAGCGATCGTTTCTACATCGCAATTACAGTGCCATCTCTTATGCTAATCCGTCTTGTTAGTCCAACTAAACGACTTTATATCGGAATGAAACGTATCCTAAGTGTTGATTAAGTTATAAGCCAGCCTTATATACGTTTCATTTATATACGTTCAGTAGTTTAAAAAAAAATGCGCTCGCAGCGTCATCATTTTCGTTATTTTCGTCTATCCCACAAAAACGACGATATTTATCGGGATAAGAAATATCCTAAATTACGGCCCGGGATGTAAGCTAGCTCTATGTCAAGTTTCATTTAAATCCGTTCAATAGTTTTCACGTGATGCTCTAACAGACAAAAATACGAAAATCCCTAAAAATACCCTCTGATATTTTTCAAATTTTTAAATGTAATGTACAAACTTGAACCATTTATAGATTTATTATAATATAGATAGATTGCAATGTGTTAACACGGAATAACCCGTGAAAATATAATATGTGAAACGATCGTTCTTTAGCGGAATTTATAAGAATTGAGTTTTTATATTTCAATAAATTAGTTTTCATGTTGTTTCAGTCAATATGTCAATGCGCTGGCCTACATGTTAATAATATTGTTATGAGTTGCAGGACTCAAATTAAAATGCCGTTAGAATTATTATAGAATTTATTAGAACTTAAACACGTATAACACGGGGTACAAGATATAATAACACGCGCAAAGTACGTCACTAAATAGATTACCGAATGTAGTACACACGTCTTGCTTCGCTTGTGCTTATCGCTCGACTGCTCTTCTTCAATCGGGCCATTGCTTTATATTGCACAAATGCAAATATGTCTGCCCGCCAAACGTCGACGCAATTTCCCAGAAATCGTAATCCGCACACCTGCCTAATTATGCCTGCAAACGGCCATAAACGAGTACAATAGGCTGCTCTGCACAATAACCAATAAATAAGTAAACAAAAGAAGACAATCATAAAAGAACTACAATTAGTTCAAATGCCGACAGGTAATATCTACAGGTATGCAGGTGTGAATTTGTCTTTTGTCGGCACTAGGTCGTAACAATATTATGTAAATATCTATTTATGTTTAAAGTAGTGAGTAAGTATACGTAAAGTTGTATGTAGGTTATTAGGTCTTTGAAATAAATGCGAACGGGACAGTTGATATACATATATTCAGTTCGCTTACACTCTCTTTGAACACAATATGGAATCAGCTTTATTGCTACTACTCAAAATTAGCTTATGCTTCATTAACCTTAAGTAGCGAAAATTGTATTAGGTTGGGGAAAAAGTTTCTTCGCATTTTATATAAAAATTCAAAAGGTTTTTTTATAAAGTTTATTTACATTTGACTAAAGTATGTAGGTGTCATTTTGTTGGATAACTTTTTGTCATCTTGTAGGTAGGGACGTGATCCCATTGCTATAAAAATTTTGGGGCTTCTGATCAAAAAACTGCGACAAGTGGTTTTGGCAGTCCTCTCGTGATCTTAACCTGACACTGCCTAAGGAATTCTGCAGAGACTGAAACAGGTGAAAAACTGAAGGTGCAAGGTCAGGACTATACGGCGGATGCATTAACACCTTCCAGACAAACTCTCGTAATTTTTGCTGAGTCGCTAAAGATGTGTGAGGTCTAGCGTTATCATGGTGAAAAACCACACCCCTTCTGTTGATTAATTCCGGCCGCTTTCTCTCAACTTTTTGCTTTAATCTCATCAGTTGTTCACAGTACAGTTCAGAATCGATGGTCCTGCCTGGCGGTAACAGCTCATAATGAATAATGCCCTTCCAATCTCACCATATACACAGCATCACCTTGTTGCCAGTTAATCCGGGTTTCGCCACAGTCTGTGAAGCCTGACCGGCCTTTGACCACGATCTTTTTCGCACGTTGTTGTCGTACGTGATCCACTTTTCATCACCAGTTATCAACTTCTTCAAAAATGGTTCGGTTTCATTACGTCGTAATAAAGAATCACAAATAAGTACACGGATCATTAGGTTTCTTTCAGTGACCTCATGAGGCACCCAAATATCGAGCTTTTTTGTGTACCCAGCTTTTTTCAAATGTACCAAAACCGTTTTGTGGTCAATTCCCAGTTCTCCAGCTACATCGTAACTATTAATATGCCGATCGTGCTCCACTTTTTCAAAAATGGCATCAATTTTGTCCGTAACAGGGCGACCAGAGCGACGTGCATCTTTGATATCAAAATTTCCGGATTGAAAACGCTTAAACCAAATTTGCGCTACTCTCACAGATATTGCATTAGGTCCATAAACATCACAATTTTTTTTTTGCGGCTAGTGTTGCATTTTTACCTTTTTTGTAGTAAAATTTTAAAATGTATCGAATTTTTTCATTAGTTTCACTCATTTTAACAATAAGAAAAACAAATGAAAATCACACATTTTCCTAATTTGAATTTGAAATTGTCTTCTTTAAAATTAAAACTTTTTAATGATTCCAAAACCAGCCAGATACAAATGGTATAGCCAAAGAGATCTTATTACAAGTTCATACATACTATATGCGAAAAGACTTTCTCCCCGACCTATTATTTCTCGTTTTATACTTTTACATCTGAAATTTATATCAGTAGCAAAGATTAAATCTATAATATTATAAAATTCTAAACATGCCGTGTCTGTACATTAAAGCTATTAAAAAAAACAACTGGAATAGACTACATAAACCATGGAGAACCCGTAGATATTTTGTTTAGATTTCTTGTCTGTTTGTCGGTTCGTCTGTTTGTTCGCGATTCACGTAAAAACTACTGGGCCAATTTCGATGCGGTTTTCGCTGATCGACATTCAGTTCCTAGATTTAAAATCTGCGCTACTTTCTACTCTGGAAATCCCGCGGGAATTTTCCTGGGAATGATGCTAAATGGCCAGATCAAAAAAAAAAGAATTTCAATATAATTTGTTCACTGATTGATAGCAAATTTTATGTAATAAAGTGTAGGATATTTTTGTCCCGGGAATCCCGCGGGAATTTTCCCAGGAGCGGTTTGAAGTTTTTCGGATGCATAAAAATTAGCTTATTCCGACACAGTTTCCATTAAAAGTGGAAACTATATCGGAATAAGCTCATTTTTATAGCTAGTTATTTTTATAGATAGTTTACATTCTTTTTTAAAATGCTGCAATAATTTGTATCCCAGAAATTTCAAGTCGTGCGTGGACGAAGTCGCAGACATATCCTAGTTGTAAATATTATTTATAATAGTTTTGATTCACGAAAATATCGGTTCTATTCTATTACAAAAATTGTAATTCGGTTTTGATTAATATTCCTTTAAGCATCAGCCTGTAACGCAATTGACTAATTAATGTATTCAAATTTGGCTATAAAACAGATTAAAGACGATAGAATTACAAACTCATACTCAGTGGTTTGACTCTACTAAACCTATTGTATTGCAGTGTAATCTATTAGAAATTAGAATTCTCTTGAGGAGCAGCTTGTTACATAGGTATTATAGCCGCAGAATGAGATTCAGTATTGGCCTAGTTGAGCACATTGCGTAAAGGATCGTAGACTTGAACTCATTATTTTATTTGCTGACAGACTTCGCATCAATAATAACCGATTACGAGTACGTTTTTACTGTTGGATGGCTCTAAACTCTAAATCGTCCACGTAACTGAATACTAGAGCTTTACATGTGACTTCGCTTGCATACATTTTAAGTCAATTTTGCGACGAATCTCTTATTTTCAGAAATAAATTTCTTAACTTATCTATCCTCTTTATCGAACGGACACGTTATATTAAATCTTGTGATAATCGTTTTATTCAGTTTAGCTTGCATAAACTTTGATTTTGTATCTCGCAGAAACTGTCCCATTTACCCGTATAAAAAATATAATAATATGTTTATACTCGTTATAGGAAAGTAATATACTAAATTTCATGATTATCGGCTCATTTTCAAAGCCGTATAGAAGGAAGAAACAAAGCCTAATTCAATTGTATCAAAGAGGTCCAGGTTCGATTTTCGGCTGGATATGTTTGAGAAACACACAATTATAATTATTCTCTGATCTAGTTATCCGGGTAGGCGGTATAGTTATCTATTATATATTATCCGTAACACAAGTTTAACTTGCTTAGCCTAGGAATATGTAGTGCGTGTGTTTGTTTACACATTAATTGATGGAATGTCGATTTCAAAATTTATAATTATAAATCGATCAGTGGGCGAAATCCTACCGTAATTCAAAACATTTTTAATTTTGCACGTTACTGAGTTTTTTTATTATTTGTTGGAAAGGTTTCGAAAATCCTTTCCGATTCTATTCTTTGCGACTATTTGACCATGCACTGTTATTTGTTTGACATTGTTAGTATGAACGTAGAATAAATAACAACGAATACTTTATTTAATTACATATAATGCTTTTACAACACATAAATTATAGTTTTCTTCTGCACTCCTCCGTATAAACTTAATAGCAAATCTTACGCTCCTTCATGAGTGCATAATATTTAAAAATAACTAAATAATAGTATCAAGTTTTATTGTTTAGTTATTATACATTTTTTTTAATGTACATACAGCAGACTTGAACATGGCGGTATTACTTGGGTTATTTGTAAACACAACTTATGCAAGCAACACGGAGAGCCGTCACGAAACCTTATGGCGGCGCACGCTGCTGGTGTGTTGTCGTAACACCATAGCTTTCTCCTCTCGGTTCGGTTACAATTATAAGCTAAGTTTTGTATGTCTTCACTTTAGCCACTGTCTGATTTAAAACTTTTATGCAATCTTATACTGGTTTGATTTAGTACGTTAACAGTGCATTACAAAGACAGCCCTTGTAAATAAATGCTTGTGATTTGTAAATATGTATACATATACATCAGTATCATTCTTTGTTTACATTTTATAATAGTCCGGTCACATTAGATCTAAAAATAGGAGTGAAGTTACAAAAATTCGTACCCAGCTGAAAATTGGTAGGATTGTTTAAAACACCATTATAAATGAAAACTAAAAAGTCCTCATTGATCCAATACCTAGAAAAAAAATTACTCGGGGTCAAAGGTGACAAAAAAGGGTTTTTCGCGATTTTCAGCAAAACGGTAAGTTTTATCATAAAATTAGCCCAGACAAAAATTGTAGATCTAATAATTATCTATAAAAAATGTCTTTATACTTTTCCTAAGAGCCACCGTTTTTGAGATATAACGATTCAAAAAGTTGGAAGAGTTGTAATCGTCATAATATGCACACGTTTCCGCGCCACCTTTCAGGTAGTGTACTTAGTGGGTTTTTTTAATGTGGTTTCCCCGCATATATTCCACGGATCTGTTGTGATTCTATTTAATTTGAAACTATTGAATAATTAAAGATATGGCAAGGGTTGAAAATGATAAAAGTGATAAAAGCGGTGTAAATTAAAAAAAACCGGAAATTTATCCATCTGATTCATAATACTCTAATACTTCTGTTTCCTCTTGTTCTTGTTCTTGTTCTTCTCCTTGTTCTTTCTTCATCCTGGGTGCAAGTAAATTGCCCCAATAATGATACATCGCATGTCTTCTTATTAGTATCAAATGAAACCTCAATAATAATTGTTCATTATTCAACATTGGAGCACTAACTATATATTATTTCAACGTTAGGCTTCTAGTTAGTGGTAAGCATAAAGGTATATGCATATGTCTAGAGAAAGCATTGCTAACAAACAACACCGCGAAAAACGGCATCGAAAACGCGCAGCGTTGCTATATTCACTCTCCAAAAACTATCAATGTGTGCGTGTTTTGGGGATATCAGCTAAAAATATTACCATATCTTTTATAACTAAATATTTTTTATGTAACTGAAAAGTTGAAACGATCATTATGATTTAATCGTTACAAGTGTTATAATTTTAATATTACTCAGAAGTTTTAAAGTTTTTTTAAATAATAAAGTATTGTTAAGACTTAGCCAAAATTCCACGAAGCAAGTCGACAAATGTGAATGCGCACCTGCCGGCCATAAAGCCCAAGTTTATTACCTGCCCGCATTTGCACTTCTTTTGTTTTCTTTGTGTTTAATATTTGTAATTAGAAAAGCCGCCTATTGTGTATTGTACCTCTCTGGTAGGCAGTGGCCAGGTGTGGTTCTAAGAATCCATTGTTTACATGGTCGTGACATATTGTAAGCTGAGTATAAAGGGATGCCCGAACGGAGAGATCGGCAGTCAAGCGACAACTACGATACGAGCAAGACGTGTGTACATTCGAGGAGTTATATAGTGACGGACTTTGCGCGTGTTATTTAATTATGCATTACATAAGGACTTATTGCGTCCGGTTATATTTGTAACTATGTTATGCGTGTTTGTATAGTTCTAATAAATTCTATAATAATTCCAACGGCATTTTAATTCGAGTCCCGCACTCGTAACAGTATTACGTACAAAAGTTGTGTGTCTTGTAACAAACCATAGAAAATAAACGACATGCACAAATGAGTTCATAACATATTTTAGTATATGTACTAGTCATTTTAATTCACAAAAAATGTCTGTGTCAGATTTTAGTATTTATAAGTCTGTTAATTATAAATACTAATGTATTAATTCTAAAAAAACTATTCGTAATGCAAAATTAGTAAACATGTTAACGAAGGTTATTAGACGACTAGTTATGCCCCAAAGATTCGAGCACGAAGAGGCCTGCCCACTGGGGCGGGCCCACGCCAGCCGGGGTCGCGGAAGAAAAGCTCGCGCACTTCCCGTGACCGGGTATTCCGGCCCTCCAGCCGGCGAGCCCCACACTCCCCCGCCGAAGTCTCCCCGGCGGGGGGTCCGCAAATGGAATTCCCTTTGTAAAAAAAAAAAAAAAAAAATGCCCCAAAGATTATTCCGAGCTAAAAGTCAGTAAATCAATTGTAATAATGGACTTGGAACGATTCGATGGGTTTATACAGGGTAATTGGCGTTATGTGTAATCCAAATTTTAAAAAATCAAACTTATGTTTTCCCAAATTTTGGAATATAAATCTCACTTGTCACCTAACAACTTCAATCAATATGATAGATAACCTTTGATTTATCGAAATCAAATTTTATATTTTCATAAAGAAATCATGAGAAAAGTGTTAAACTTACCGATGAAATGAGATCTTATCCTTATACTTTCCGCTTTTAAGTACTTCCGGGACATTTTAATAGTGCCGGACGGCATAATGATTTTTTTTTCAAGAGCCCCAACCGGTTTAGTAGTCGAAAAGAGACTAACATGCCTGGGAAGCAAGTCTTCCAATTTTAGTGCATAAAGTGCACTATAATTGGAAGACTTGCTGCGTTATTTAGACGTTTATATGATGATCTAAGGTTAAAACTTACAAAAACCCTTAATTGAAAAAAAACATACTTAGATTATTTAAAGTTATATACTTTTTGGGTTTTGTAGACAAATAGTAAAATAACGGAAGTACGTCACCACTCACAAAACCGTTTACTGTCCGTGGAAATACACGCAAAGAGATAATTCCGTTTCTAAATGTCATAAACCAGAGAATGTTCTTCGCCACTACGGAACCTTTCACTGTGCATTGGCCGCGTGGAGTTTACCAGTTTCTTCCATAGCTTGCTTGCTATATCGTGATCGTAGTTCTTGCAAACTAACCTTGTTCATAATATAAATATGTTTATTGAATACGAATGCACATGCACAGTGAAGATTGGTTTATTATTCACAAATAGATTTCATTTATCTTGGTTTATTTTAGTCGTGTGCGCCAAGGTAGCCATTTTGTAGCCCTACTTGAACTAAGGTGCATGTCGACTAACGTCGTGTTTTATTGGTCGAATCGGCAACAATGCTGTTGCATCGTATACGTTCGTACAGTCGTACATACTACAATCATAGTTCACTGAATTGTGTATTTACTACTATTATATTGCCGGTACTATAATATTGTTACGTGCGAGTGGGGGTAGGCACTAGGATTGAAAGTAAACACCAATTTTTCTGACTAAACATTTTTATTGGCTACACAACCGGGCTTGATTCAGTCGTGCGGGGCCACTCCCGTACAACTTGATGCAACTTTTTCCCACGATACTGTCGCCGATTTAGTGTAGTAACTCCCTGCTACCTTGGTTTTCGTTCCCGGACTTGCCGTACGTAGCTCGTCCCAAGGTCTTTTCCTGCACTCTTGAACTCTCCCTGTCTACCTTAAACTGTGCTCTTCTTCACTCTCAAACTCGTCACTGTCTTCTACTGATCTTCTCTTCCAACTCGCACTTGTCGCTTCTTTGTCTCTAACTGAACTTCCCGGTAGGCGTGCTTTATTCTGCCTGTATACCTGCTAGAATCTTCTGGAACCCATAATTTAAATCTTTTCGTTACTCTTTTGTTTATCATCTATTTCTTTCTGAAATTTATCTGTCCTTGTCTTTTTCATCCAGAATCGTCCACATTTTCTAAAACTATTAAAACATACTAGATCGTTCTACCATCGGTTGCCACAATATTTAAATCATCTTTCTGCTGTGAGAAGTATTGTTTAGGCAATATGCACGCACAGGCGAGTCTAGATAACACACAAAGTATCGCGTTAACGACAGCAGCTAATGGCTGCGATATCTGTCTTTAACATGTCTTATAATGAGCTCCGGACGTTTGTGTACAGAAATAGAATCGGCTAAAATTCACACTAACATACTACATATCTTATTTATGGCCGTTCTTAAGTGCATTAAATATTACATTGCTTGCCAAAATCTTAAAAAATCCTTGAAATAAATCCGGAAGTGGTCTGGTGTCATATGATATGATGGCAATAAAATATTGACGATATTATATTTACAATTTTATCTGCAATCCAGTAGAAGTGGCTGCTTATGATTTTAAGACAAATGCAAAATTGAAAAGTAAATTGCTATTTAATTTTATTTATAGTGTATTTTTCTGAAAATTTGCATTTACAATCCGTTGAGCTCAGGAGCCTATGCTTCAAAATTCTAGTGAAAATTTTAGGGATTTAAACAGTAATTGTGTATTAAATTTTGTTGTTTTGATTTCGATTTCTTGCAGCGTTTAGAAGATACAAACAGTCCATGTCTCGCGCGAACGCAGTGGCGGACACAGCTATATTCAAAGTAAATAGTATTGCATTTGGAATCATGGATGATGTTTGTTTTCGAGATACACATTTACTTAAGTGAAAATTAAAATGAGCTTCAAATTGAAACGGGTCAATCAATGTTTTTATGTGATTTATGGCGTTTCTACAGCTATATTATGATTAGTAGGGGTCGCAAGCGAAGGGTCCGTGGCAAGTGTCATTGAACCAACTGGGCCCCGGATAAGTCGCGTGTGCGTATAGCTAGCTGTCTGCAAGGGGGCGCGGCGCTGCACTGGGCCGGTCGTTGACTCCCCCAGGGTGCACCCTGTGTGACTGATCATTGATTTCGTTACACTCCCACGTCTCACGTTATTACTCTGTATCTCATACAAGAAATCCGTATGAGAATTAACAGTGTAAACAAACGCATGGATAATTTTCATTATGTGATAGTATAACAGGATTTTAAAGATGTAAACAAAATTTATAAACGACTGATAATTACGCCCACGCTACAGGACGGTTATAATCCTATTGTTTATTGTTCAAGTAAATATCTGTGGCCCGGTGCTAAAAAGGCCAAAGTACATTTTTGTAAGAAATTGCTTTTGATTAGTATTCCAGAATATTAAAAACGTTTTTTATATCACATATTTATTTGTGCAAAATATGTTTTTTATCAAAAACAAAACGGACTTCACAATAAAAACCAAAAAATATATATTTAACCGACTTCTTTCTACAACATCTTGAAGTTGGTGCCAAGTAAGTTGCCAAGTTGTTCTTTTATGTTTTACTTAGCACCAACTTCAAGATCTTGTAGAAAGAATTCGGTTAAATATTTATTTTTTGATTCTTAGAGTAAAGTCGGTTTTGTTTTTGTTAAAAGAAAATATTTATTACTTTTTAGTAGCGCAAATACTTCAATAGTTTTAGAAATAATATATTAAGCACCTGTAGAAATAGTACCTCTGGCACTCGTCTACAAATTTGCCATCTCACTCTTCGTTGTATATGCTTTTCAACGAGGGTTGCTCTCGATTTCCTTGCGATCCACTAATCAGATCCTGACTTTGTGACCATGGGACCACCTCAAAAGTATACACTACACGAATAAAGAAAACAGTTTGAAAATTGGTCCACAATTGACGGAGAAATCACGTGAATACCTACAAAAAAATTAAGCGCCTGTAGAAAACATAATAGTGGCACGCGTATACAAGCCTATTTTTTGGAATAGTGTAGGTTCTCGGGGGTTTTTTAATAAGGGTTACTCTCGATTTCTCTACAATCAGAACATCAGATCTTTACTTTGTTACCATAGGACCGCCTCGGGAGTATATACTTACAAATAAAGAAAAAAAGTTCTAAATCGATCTACAATTGACGGAGATATCGTGTTACGAAGAGGTTGTTTCGAATTTTTGTGGGTTTTTCTAATTCTTTAGAATCCATTAATCGGATCCTAACATGATGACAATGGGACCAATTAGGGAGTATAACCTAGCGATTAAATTTTTTTTTGAGAATCAGTCCACAATTGACGGACAAATCGAGTAATATGTATGTTACTCGATTTTAAAAAAAACATAGACGAATTGAGAACCTCCTCCTTTTGGAAGTCGGTTAAAAATTACGTGTAAATATGTAATAGTACTCATAACTATTAATTAAGGTTCATTATTCTAATGCTCTTTACCCGTATTAGTGATTATCAACAATGGATCTTTTAACATCAGGCCACGAATAATAGGTTGGGGAAAAAGTCTTTTCGCATATAGTATGTATGAACTTGTAATAAGATCTCTTTGGCTATACCATTTGTATCTGGCTGGTTTTGGTATTACTAAAAAGTTTTAATTTTAAAGAATACAATTCCAAATTCAAATTAGGAAAATGTGTGATTTTCATTTGTTTTTCTTATTGTTAAAATGAGTGAATCTAATGAAGATATTCGATACATTTTAAAATTTTACTACAAAAAAGGTAAAAATGCAACACAAGCCGCGAAAAAAAATTGTGATGTTTATGGACCTAATGCAGTATCTGTGAGAGTAGCGCAAATTTGGTTTAAGCGTTTTCAATCTGGAAATTTTGATATCAAAGATTCACGTCGCTCTGGTCGCCCTGTTACGGACAAAATTGATGCCACTTTTTGAAAAAGTGGAGCAAGATCGGCGTATTAGTTGTTACGATGTAGTTGGAGAACTAGGAATTGACCACAAAACGGTTTTGTCGCATTTGAAAAAAGCTGGGTACACAAAATAGCTCGATATTTGGGTGCCTCATGAGCTCACTGAAAGAAACCTAATGAACCGTGTACTCATTTCTGATTCTTTATTACGACGTAATGAAACCGAACCATTTTTGAAGAAGTTGATAACTGGTGATGAAAAGTGGATCACGTACGACAAGAACGTGCGAAAAATATCGTGGTCAAAGGCCGGTCAGGCTTCACAGACTGTGGCGAAACCCGGGTTAACTCGCAACAAGGCGATGCTGTGTGTATGGTGGGATTGGAAGGGCATTATTTATTATGAGCTGTTACCGCCAGGCAGGACCATCAATTCTGAACTGTACTGCAAACAACTGATGAGATTAAATCAAAAAGTTGAGAGAAAGCGGCAGGAATTAATCAACAGAAGGGGTGTGGTTTTTCACCATGATAACGCTAGACCTCACACATCTTTAGCCACTCAGCAAAAATTACGAGAATTTGGCTGGGAGGTATTAATGCATCCGCCGTATAGTCCTGACCTTGCACCTTCAGATTTTCACCTGTTTCGGTCTCTGCAGAATTCCTTAGGCAGTGTCAGGTTAACATCACGAGAGGACTGCCAAAACCACTTGTCGCAGTTTTTTGATCAGAAGCCCCAAAATTTTTATAGCAATGGGATCACGTCCCTACTTACAAGATGGCAGAAAGTTATCCAACAAAATGGCACCTACATACTTTAGTCAAATGTAAATAAACTTTATAAAAAAACCTTTTGAATTTTTATATAAAATGCGAAGAAACTTTTTCCCCAACCTAATATAATTAAAAAGTTTGATCAATTTACGCTTCTATAGTGACAGGGTGAGTTCGTTTCGCACGTGGCCGCTGCAGCTAAGTCGGGTTGTCGACCTGCGGCCTCGAAGCGAAACTCATTTACTAAGATATCCAAAAAACTGGTCAAAGTCCACTTTAATATATAGTAGCTAAGGTGGAATATTGAGAGCGTTTTAAAGTAAAACTGTTATGAATGTTTTGATGAGCTAAATCTTATCATTGTAGCATATACTCATATCATAGTAATAATTTTATACAAAATAATTGCTTATTTTGTTTTGTTTACACGTTTATTTGTTAACCGTTACCTTACCTGCATGTTTTAATAAAGAGGGTTACGTTTTAAGGGGCAATTGAAAATCAAAACATAAAACAATGACCGGTCCGTTCTTCTTTTTTGCAAAGCAAAGGAAGGATAAGCGCTCGGAGTCAAGGAAGGTCATTTCGGAATAACAAATCAGTGAGCGGTGGCGAGTGGCAACTGGCTTTTCGCGTTGTTTTTTATTTACCTCGTGGGGCGATCGCCCGAATATACTTTGAAAACATTAACTAAAAGTTGCGTGAAGTAACTTCTTTGTGTTCGCATCCAAGTAACCTAGGTAAAATACTGCGTAGAGGATTTTAACCTTCTAATCTTACTTAAGAATCAGAACCGTCACAAAAAAAGGTTCACAGAACCGTCACAAATAATAGTAAATCATTTACCTGGCAACGAAGTTGCACCTGGTAAGTATATTCTATTGGTTTATTTTTCGTCCCACAAGTGATGCGATTCAGTTTGTAACTAGACAGGTTTATTTTAAACAGGTTGTTGCTTGGCGAGAATTATCTATATATTGTTCGAATTATTTTCCATCCCACTAAATTCGTAAATGCAGAAGTATCTAAATTGGGACAGGTTATGTTCAGTCATGGACAAATTTAGAGATATTCTCACTGTCGGAACGGGCTGGCTGTCTCGCTTTATGGAATTCCCTAGACTGGCAAAAACGGAACCATTCGTATCCATAGATTTGTCCTGTTCGTCTTACGGCATGTCAAAAGATTTTTTCTTATACACTGCTATGTATATATTGATAAAATATGACGGAAAGGTATGGTCTATATGCTACTTCACAGTGGTGTAGTAATATTGCATGATAAGAATATTGGTGATCAGTTGATCACTATTCATGTACCTCTCTTTTCTTTCACCATATCCCAATTAATTGGGGTCGGCACAATACAACTGTCCTCTATTCTGACATACATCTTCTGTCACACCATAAATCCTAAGGAATAAAAAACAGTCTACTTGTGGCCCGTTTCTATATCCCAGCGACCGTTCATTTGCCTTATTATCGATTAAAATTTGACATAAGCATACAAGTAATGTCAAAATTCAACCGATAGTAAGGCAAATGAATGGATAGTAAGATTAGAAACCGGCTTTTAATCCTATGCAACGCTGTTAGTTATTGCTAAAAAGGACTTTAAAAATTACGAAATAGTTTCCTAGTGAGTTTTTAACACGTTTTTATCAGCTTCACCTGTATGTATGTAACGAAAACTTTCAAAGTTATTTACACTCACTTGAATGTCTGATTAATTTCATAATTTTGTCCTGATATCCTAACCAGGATCGATAGTATGAAATTAAAATTTGATACACTCAGGTGATCTTTGCAATGTGAACCTCTCTGTCCTTTTACTACCCCTGCAACCTTTTCCCATAATTTTCGTTATTTTACCAAAATATCCCTGATTATCAGTTTATTGTAGTTTTCTCAGGTTCTGCAAGGAAAACCCGGTCCTTTTAGTCCCCAATCGACTGATGTTCACGAGCTCCTTCGATTCAGACCTCTCCTACCTTCCTGCTCCTCGTGGGAACTGCCTTTTTCTGGATATATCTTCCCCAACGATCTCACACGTCAAACAATATACCAGCACGATAGAACTGAAGTAAATGTTATTTATTTTTATTTATCGAAATTCGAGTTTCCACCTTACTATTACTTTTCATTTCGTTTTAAGACCAAAAAATAAGATAGTAAATTAGGTATTATTGTTCTAAAAAACATGCTTTGATTAAGTATCTGTAAAAAATCCCCATCGGGTACAACCTACCTTTAATTTTATTGTAAAAAGCGTGGGGTGCTTGATTGTGTATGTATATAGCTGACGATGAAATGTTTGTAATATTTGATATCAAGCACTCCACACTTTTTGACAATAAAATTATCCATATAGACAGATACATAGACAAAAAAATTAAATGTGAATGTGTATATGTATCCAATACCTAAAATTATTATCTACATTTTAGCTCGGTTTGCCAAAGCGTGTTTTTTTATTCAAGCCAATAAGTGGTGGGATATTCGCTTCTAAACTTGTAAAACGTGTTCACCAACCCTTTTTAGTTAGTGAACTATTTAAAAATAAATAATTTAATTAGTTTGAATGATAAGCGTGAAATGAGATTTTTTCTATTGTTTTTAAGGGTTCCGTAGCCAAATAAGTTTACATTTACATTTTACATTCGTTACCTCTACGGAACCATTCGTTATCATTGCACGCGTACAGACACGCACCTGGCCCCTTTTTGGTCTTACAGTCCCCATCCCAGTTGATTGCATTCATTGCTATAAAGTTCGTTTCGTCGTAATGGCAACCAATTTGTACGAAGATTATATAGATTCTACTTCCTACTAATATTATAAACGCGAAAGTTTGTAAGAATGTATGTATGGATTTATGTTTGTTACTCTTTCACGCAAAAACTACTGAATGGATTTTGATGACTCTTTACAATAATATAGCTTACACATCAGAATAACATATGGCTATAATTTATAAAAATATAGTTTGAATTATCCAAAATATAACGATTTTCCATCACTACGCGGGTGAAACCGCGGGGCGCAGCTAATACGTAATATTTAAGTATGTGATTTGCATATGTACATTTGTACATACGCTTTAATTAAAGCCTTGTTGTGTCTTTCGTCTTGCCTATAACAATGAACACTGGTTAGTGTTTTTATTTCTTACTAGTTTCTTGGTCACAAATGCTTTATTCTTTGAAATTGTTTATTTAATTAATCTTATATAACAAGATTAAATTCAAGTTTATCATACAGTTTATTACGGGAGTGGTTCACTTTTACCGTTGTAGAAAGTCGTGGCCTAATTTAAAACTTGATATTGGCATAAACAAAAAATAAAGCGTTCATTTTAATCAGTTTCCCTCCCAGTTAGTTTTAAGGCGTGTAATAACCTAATATTTTTGCGTGACAATTCTTGTGTGAATCGAATAGAAACTCTTAGGAGTATTCATGCCACTTAAAAGTATTTCTCATAGTTATAGAACTTGTATACATATGACATTTCTAATGAAAGTAGTATATATTTCCAAAACACATGTAGAAAACTAAGATGATATATTTTTAATACCTCAAACAGCCAGATGAAAAATGGTTTTCTTAGATTATTGAATTTTCAAGTTATATACTTTTCTGCGGCAAAGTATGTACATCTAGTACTCACTTTCAAAAGAATCGGGTCCACCGATGCCTTCAAAGATATAATTATCCAAATACTACCAACATCCCTATTATTTCCCTATTAGTATTATAATTGCGAAAGTAACTCTGTCTGTCTGTCTGTTCCGTTTTCACGGAAAAACTACTGGACCGATTTGGCTGAAACTCAGTATATATATATATATTTTCGATGCCGAGAATGAACATAGGATACTTTTTATCCCGAAAAATGGGATAGTTTCCGGGATAAAAATATATTTGTCTCTCTGTTTATTATGCTTTTATGGAAAAACTACTGGACCGATTTGGCTAAAATCGGTATATATGTAATTTTAAAACCGAGGACGAACAAGGGATACTTTTATCCCGGATAATGGGATAGATTTATGTAAAGGTTATCCCAAAAAGTAGGATAGGGTTTTTTGTGATTTGCCATTTTCGTCATTTTGGTCTTTTCTGTAATTTTGGTCATATTTGTCCTTTTTGTCCGATTTATTCATTTTGTCCGATTTATCCGATTTGTCCGTTTTGTCCAAGTTATCCGATTTGTCCTTTTTGTCCGATTTGTCCTTTTTGTCTGATTTGTCCTTTTTGTCCGATTTGTCCTATTTATACCTTTTGTCCTTTTTATTATTATCGTCACTTTTGTTATTTATGTATTTTTCATAGACTCCCGGGGGGGATAAATGAAACTAGGACGGTTTGAAATAGAGGATAGAAGTTTAAATGAGACCAACCATTTCTCAAGTTTATAGATATAAAAAATTATCGTCTATAAAAATGCAATAGTAACTCGATATGACTTTCTGTTAAGCTTTCATGGAAGAACTGCTAGGAGTACTGGATAGGTTTTGCTGTGATTTTGTTTAAATGTAGTTTTAATACCGAAAATGGACATAGATATTTTTCATGCCGGGAAACGGGATAGTTTGCGATATAAAATGAAATTAATTTTCCGGGTGCAAATAGCACTAACATAAAAATTTAGTACAATGTAACCTGTATTAACGCCTACTCTTTACAAAAGAAGCACGTAGTAGAGGTTGACACGCGGCTGCGCCGCGGGTTAAACTCTAATGAATTGAATATTTCAATCAAAAATTAGTTTCGTTTAACTATTAGTATTAAGGTCCACGTCAAACTCAATAGCCGCTCACATTTAGCAACAGATGGCTACGCAACAAAATAAATTGTTTTTCAATAAAATTAGATATATTGAAACTAATCTTGATGTCATAAAGCTTGGCGTGGTGTATTTATATAATAATATGTACCTACTATATTATACATGGCTGTCATACGTGTGTGATAGTAGTGAAATGATATGGCTACTTATTACTTAAAAGTAGACTAAGGTATAAGTATTTCAAATATCGCGTTAGAGTAAAGATCTTAAAGCGTAATGTTATATTCTTGGTAAGCCAGACAAGCTAGTGGCTCGTTTGATGGAAAGTGTTTCCATCAGACCGTCGATAGTAGTCATTTGCAACCATATTTATACATTCATTCTCTCCGTTTACATCGGTGATATAAACATTCAATGTCTGCCAGTCAATTACTAACCATTTCATCATTTAATTCTTGAGGCCGTAGATATTCTATATTAGAGAGTGTAATAATAAATACTCTTTTTTCTGTTTTTATCAAATATCACCGCAAGGACAAAGTGGCGGCTGACCTGTGTGAGCTTCGGACCAATAGCAGATAGACCGGTTGACAAGAAACTGCGCAGGACAGGGAAAAATGGCGTGTTCTCGTTTCGGAGCCCAAGACTCACTTTGGGTCGCTAAGCCAATGGAGTAGTAGTAGTAGTAGTAGTTGTTTTGATACAATATGAAGCGACCGTGTTCCATGTCCCCCCAGCGCCGCGCCGATACCCGCCCGGGCGGACCGGACACCGCGACGGTTTCGCGGTCGTTCACCACCATCCTGGCCCTATGCCCTGCTATGACAATGCGATACCGATCTGTGTGCGTCTGTTTACTTGCATATAAAACCAAGACTAGTCTGTCCCCCTTACTTCATTTGATAAAGCTTCGAGCTGGAGCCATTATTTCGTTCATTCTTGGACGATTTTTTTCTTGATCTTTAATTCTTGAATTCTTCATATTCTGAGCAAAATGAATGCGATATTTCATGAACTCACTTCAGATTCTAAATGATCCTGCATTTAATAAGAATAGATCTTTTAAAATAAAATCAAGGCTCAAATATATAGTTGACTGAACACAAATAAAATATTTATTACATTAAAAACTTCAATTATAATGCTCACCGTCTCTTCCCGTGTTCTTTTGCCATTTATATGTATAACGAGAACATGTAATGGAACGTTCGTGAATATTGAAAGAAATATCCTTTTGTTCAATGGTACACGTTATTATGTTATTGTGTGATTCAAAATGGCATGTGTACCTTTGCTTGTGATTTTATAATTTTACATAGTGTTCCTCTATGAAGAATAATTTAAATAAACAGTCAATAATCAAAACAAGTATGTAGTGCGTCGTTAAAGGAGTAAATGAAGTCCGGGTCAATCGGGTGACTTGATTATACTGTTATAATAAAGGTGAAAATACAAAATAATGTTTTGTTTAGGATTTTCATCCTTACCTATTATACATACTATTTGGTATTTATAACAGTCCTGTTATAGCTATTTACAAATATCTACCTAATTGCAATGAATCTAAATTACGAGCAAGCCCGTAGTTCAGAAGTGCGACTTCAATACTCTGATTGAAAGTTGAACACGGTGTAAGATTGGATAAATAAAATATTGCTTTGCTGGTTATTTTGTATAATAATCAATCATATTACAATGGTAATAGAAAATTATGAATGACATATTCATACCTAATGTAGGTAATTTCTGTTTTTACAGTTAATAGGTACCTACCAAAGTTATTACGATGCGATCATAAACAAAGTAAAGAGTAGTCTATATCAACTTCAGACGAATATAGAAATGTCAGCAAAGTTTTTTCAATAAATCTAATTAATAAATGCAGCTATTGCTGCTGTTATTATTTTTGATCATCTTCCTACGTAAACAATATTAACATTTTCATCAGCGTTGTTAATGTTTGATTATTTTAGTTTAAATGGTCAGTACATGTTAATAATGTTTAGTTGCAATGTTCAATATTAACTCTAGCAAATTTTGTACTACAAATGAAGCCAATATCTTTACCGATAGTTCCTTGTTTATGACACCAACAGCACAATATTTTATCTTTTTCTAGCATATATATACATCAGTTCTAGCCATCTCGTTTATTCAATTTGTTATGGTAGTACAAGATGAATAAATACATACAGAGGGGACGACCTTACTGTAGATAGGTACATTATAATTATTTGCTTGGATATCATAATACTATGACAATAATTTTGCGTCTTCAATGGCATTCCTAACTAGATAAAATTTAACTTTTTTAAACTTTTAACCGTGAATAAACATGTACATCGTACCTAGTCTACATAATTATAAAAAATATCAATACGTTTTAATTAAGTTGGTATCTACTAATTTAGTCTGCTTAATGTCCCTGCTCCATCTGGGGTAATGTTAGTGTAAGTGACTGGCCAAATGCGTTTTATACTGAGGAAGCAACCTCCTGACATACTAAGGAAGCAAATTCAAGCTAGTGAAAAGGTTAAAAAATCAGACTTCATGAATCAATAATTTATAGTGAAGTGTATTAATTTACTCATTCTCCTCCATTTCATATTAAGAATAAGTCACCATTTCATAATAAAATAAGGAAAAAATAGAATAAATTTAATAATGTTCTAAAATGGCCAGATTCTTAAATTCCATAATTCGCAACTCCATTATTTTAAATCCAACCCAATTCTACCTACTTGTTTATATTGTTGCTTTTTGGTGTTGCTAACATTAACAATGATTTAGAAGTTTGGTATAAGTTGAACTTAAGTTGGTATTGTAAATACCAAGAGATTTTTGTTATTTTTAATCGTTATCGTAGCCATTAAAAATAATCACCCGCCCCGTTTAGCTTTAGCATAAAGAATTACATCCTGTAATAACACAACAAATTAGTCATAGGGTAACTCCTACTATATAATATATTTAAATTAAACATTGGTATAAAAGTAGAAGATAATTACGTAGTATCTAACTCTAACATTTGAAAAGGCAAAGATCAATTTATCACTCTATTAGTGTTACTTTATATAGTGTCACTGTAAAGAATTATTTGTAAGTTTCATTAAGTAAAAGCATGTTTTAGAATAAATTACAGATTCTCCGTATTTGGATGCGCATAGTTTTGACCGTAAAAAACTTAAAGTTAATTATTATTGTTTACATTTTTCAATTAATACAATAAATAATAAAGCAATACATGTGATAAAAAAAACTGATAGATCTTTGAATTTAATAAAAATATTTGTCAATATTGGTAAAATTGTGATAAAGTTAGTTTCACTTAAAATCTAAACGAAATAATAAATATATATTATATACATTAAATGTGGTACTAAATAACGTCTCCTCTTGCTGATGTCAGTATATTTTATGCTGTTATATTTTTTAATTATTTTGCGTCTTTTCTGAAGTTTTTTGACTGAAAGTTTTGAAACTTGCGGAACTTAAAAAAGTTATTTTAAAAACTTAACAAATTGCCATATTCGACATCAACGAAATTAGCACATTTGTATATTTGAAGTACACCTTATAAAGTTATAAAAATACTGCCTTTCCTTATTTCCGAATTACAATTATAAGCTGCAAAATATGATAATAACCCCAGTATTCCCACTACATCTATATTTGCAAGGAAAACTAAAGTGTACCCGATTAACATATACATATACACCACTCTAGTAGCCCAAATTTATGTATATTTTATATTATACTAAAGTTTACCTCGCTACTACGCTGCGGGTTAAACGCTGGTATCCACGTGAATTTTTCAAGTGGGCCTTCAGGGCCAAATCCTAAACTATACGGAATAGAGAAAAAAACTCTTAAAGAACTCTCGAGGCCGATTTTGACGAAAACTATATTAATTGATTTTTTAAAAATATGATGCTAATCATTAGATTTTTGAAAATAATTACGCTTGTCAGGAATTGAGCCTGCTGATTTTGTAATTTTTTTTGTTATTATTAAACCAATCTATAGCGTAGCTTGTAAGAATCAATTTCTGTGAAGAAATGTCAAACGACAAATCTAGAGAAAGGGTTGTTTTTGAACAAAATGTTCTACTTTTCATATATTAATTAAACGTCAAATTGCGCCGGTCATTTGGGCGCATCTCATTTAAACGTAATCAATGTTTACCCATTGACTGGTTTAATTAATTGGGGTAAAATAATGTGCGTTTCCAATATTAATATATAGATAACTATTAAAAATAATTTAATTTTCATCATTTCCATATTGCATAAAATAAAGTGAGGTTTAATTAATGTATGGAAAATAGAACATTTTAATAAAAAACATTTTCCTTGGTTTGCCGTTTGATATTACTTCAGAGAAATTGATCCTTACAAGCTACACTATGATTTGGTACTAATCAGGTGTGTTTATTTTTTCAAAATCAGCCAATTTGATTCCTCACAAGGATAATTGATTATTCAAAAATCTAATGATACCACTTTAGTTTTCGTCAAAACCGGCCTCGAGACTCCTTTGAGTATTTTTAACTACATATAATAGGTTGGGGAAAAAGTCTTATCGCATATAGTATGTATGAACTTGTAATAAGATCTCTTTGGCTGTACCTTTTGTATCTGGCTGGTTTTGGTGTCATTAAAAAGTTTTAATTTTAAAGAAGACAATTCCAAATTCAAATTAGGAAAATGTGTGATTTTCATTTGTTTTTCTTATTGTTAAAATAAGTGAATCTAATGAAGAATTTCGATACATTTTAAAATTTTACTACAAAAAAGGTAAAAATGCAACACAAGCCGCGAAAAAAATTGTGATGTTTATGGACCTAATGCAGTATCTGTGAGAGTAGCGCAAATTTGGTTTAAGCGTTTTCAATCCGGAAATTTTGATATCAAAGATGCACGTCGCTCTAGTCACCCTGTTACGGACAAAATTGATGCCATTTTTGAAAAAGTGGAGCAAGATCGGCATATTAGTAGTTATGATATAGCTGGAGAACTGGGAATTGACCACAAAACGGTTTTAGTGCATTTGAAAAAAGCTGGGTACACAAAAAAGCTCGATATTTGGGTGCCTCATGAACTCACTGAAAGAAACCTAATGAACCGTGTACTCATTTGTGATTCTTTATTACGACGTAATGAAACCGAACCATTTTTGAAGAAGCTGATAACTGGTAATGAAAAGTGGATCACGTACGACAAGTACGTGCGAAAAAGATCGTGCTCAAAGGCCAGTCAGGCTTCACAGACTGTGGCGAAACCCGGGTTAATTCGCAACAAGTTGATGCTGTGTGTATGGTGGGATTGGAAGGGCATTATTCATTATGAACTGTTACCGCCAGGCAGGACCGTCGATTCTGAACTGTACTGCGAACAACTGATGATATTAAAGCAAAAAGTTGAGAGAAAGCGGCCGGAATTAATCAACAGAAGGGGTGTGGTTTTTCACCATGATAACGCTAGACCTCACACATCTTTAGCCACTCGGCAATAATTACGAGAGTTTGGCTGGGAGGTGTTAATGCATCCGCCTTATGGTCCTGACCTTGCACCTTCAGATTTTCACCTATTTCGGTCTCTGCAGAATTCCTTAGGCAGTGTCAGGTTAACATCACGAGAGGACTGCCAAAGCCACTTGTCGCAGTTTTTTGATCAGAAGACCCAAAATTTTTATAGCAATGGGATCACGTCCGTACCTACAAGATGGCAAAAAGTTATCCAACAAAATGGCACCTACATACTTTAGTCAAATGTAAATAAACTTTATAAAAAAACCTTTTGAATTTTTATATAAAATGCGAAGAAACTTTTTCCCCAACCTAATAGTTTAGCATTTGGACCACAAGGCCTACTTGAAAAATTCCTTCTGTATAGCTCTGTTTACTTATATAAAAACTTAATTAGGTTATTATACATCGCGAGCAAAGCCTTGAGCTAGCCAATTAACTGATGGTGTAAACCGCTTAAAAATCCGTTGCCTGGTTTAGGAGGATTTGAGGATATACAGATCGATAGACGCGGAAAGCAAATATGTTTATACTATGTAAAGATAAACATGATTTCACAATTATAAAAGAACTGCGATGAATGTTGTTAATTTCTAATTTTTTAAATGTTGTAATAAAGATAATATAAACGCGCTAGTGTCTCTGTGATCGTAGCGGACCGCAGCCTCGCAAGTGACGACTGGTAATTGCATGATCATTAATGATAAAATGTTGTACACAAAAAATTTCATTCATTTTCAAGTTGAATTGGACAACATTATTCGTATTTATATCAGACTCGCACATCTCCACTTCTTTCTCATTTAATATAAAGTTCAACAAATAGTAAAATTATTATAACAGTTTTGTTTATTTTTAAACGGATATAATAAAGAGTTTAGTAGTTTATGGTAGAAACACAACCACGTTGGTGGCAACATTCGATATGTCAACTAGCCAGCTGTGTAAAATTGATTGAAAAATAAGTTTGAAAGCGTAATTCTGTCCTTGATGTGTCATCCAAAGCTATAATTTCCTCGAAACGTGGTATCATCAAAAAGATTAAGAATTAGTGTAACGTTGATCGTGTTGATTTGTCGAATGCGTGGTATTTCTTGATTGTTGGTGTAATTAGTTGCGGGCTACACTGGCAAGTAGAACTGATTGTTAAAATGTTTATGTAACAGCATTGTTCGATCGCTGATTGTGTGTTTCATCTTTTATTCCAGATAAGTGGTTCGTTTGTCATTGCGTCTTGCGATTTGTGTGTATCGAAGGAACATTTTCGTGACAGTAAGTGAGAGTGCTCTGGACAGTGGACTCGGGTGGTGATGTTGTCGTGACAAAGTGCATTGTGGTGCAGTGTATGCAGACCCAGCGAAGTAGCGCTTGCCCTGGCATGGTGCCGGGCAGGTAGCGCGCGCGGGTGGCCTGCGCAGGCCCCACACAAGCAGCTGCGTGTGTCCCCCAGCGTCGTCTATGGCCGAGCAACACAACACACCGTCGTCGCACTCTGCACTCACGAGAGAGTCCAGCAGGTTAGTTAGTTACCTATGTATGTATTAAGATGAATCATCATCTTGAAATGTGAAATTAAGTTATGTGATGCAACCCTTCCTATTTCACTCCCAAATCTTTTCTGTTTGCTTGAAAGGAAACTAGCAGATGATCCATCAGACAATAGATCAGTAATTACAGTTATCCCTGGATAATTACAACCCTAAGAGAAGAAATTCAGGAATATATACCAGTACCCAGATTAAAAGAAAAATATGTCTTTATACATGTATCTGTGCAGGAACAGAAAAAGTATACAATTCCCTGAGGCCAGGCGGTCTGTTGTAAGAGGCAACAAAACAACTCACAGCCAGGTGGTAGGGCATTTGCCCGACTAGATGGCTACCACCCCTGGTCCAGGGCTTACCGCCATAATAACCTTGAGTTGTGTTCTGGCATTAGTGACCAGGTTCCAGTCTCCCTTTAGAGAGCAGCTGTGCATTTGTAGTACCTTTGGTGTTGCAAATATCCATAGGTGATGGTAACCACTTTCCATCAAGTGGACTGTCTGCCTGTCTGCTGAACTAATGCAATAAAAAAAATCTCAAGAGATAACATTTTGTTGACAGTTCAAACAAGCTCATTGTGCCTAATTATGTTATTTGAAAAAATATTTACAAATAAAAACAAAGAAATGGAAAATATGCCTTTGCAAATAGCTTAAAAGTTCATAATAACTATTTAAGTTGATTTTTGATAATTCATCGCAATGCACATATACTATTAAGTTTGTATTCATCGATCAATATCCTAGTGTTAAATCCTGGTTGAATTTAAATTGCCCTGATCACCCTCAGAGTGATTCTGATTCGGATCACCCTTTCTTATTGTAGTTCACATTCCTTGGCATCCTATTGTAAAACCATTATCACACAAATAAATTCATCACAATGTCAAACCGTGATTCCTTAGGCTAACCCCTTCGACCAGGATTTGTTGGAGGTGGCACATTTATAAATTTAACTTTTTTCCCCACATTTGTTATAGTTGTAAATTTACATAAAATTTGGGATTATATATGGGTATAGACAGGATCTTTCTACATGTTAACACACATTTACCATATTCATCTCCATGACACACAGGTCTGTGTTGGTTAATTGTAGGCTAACATTCACTGGCATACAAAAGGACTTATTTAAAGACTTGTCTTTTATAAATTCAATGGTTTCTGCAGACATTGCCCTGCCCTGGAAAAATAAAAATCTAAACTGAAACACTTATTTTTTACACATTGGGTTACATTATTGAAGTTTTAGGAGGGATCCCTAATGTAGCATTCTAAGAATTTTTAATTGGTCCAGTAGTTTTGAGTTTATTGCTTAAAAACATACAAAAATACAAATCTTTCCTCTTTATAATATTAATATAGATATGAAAGTAAAATTTCTATTAAAGAACTAAATTGTATATTTCAATCAAGAAAGGTCTTTTCTTAAATGGGGGTATGATTTTGATGCTATAATAATAGTAAATGTATTTAATAATATTTGTATTATACTTACTAGTCTCTTTTTTGTAAAGAAAGGTGTTCATTAATTAATTATTTGATTGATGAACACCTTTCTATTTTTTTCTTTCTTTATAGAAAAACATTATCTTGGCTCAAAAATTGAGAATATTGTAGGAGGCTTCACAGACTAAAGCTCAGCTCTAAAATGTTATAATCATGATCATCTTAAGTGGAGATGCCACAAAAAATTCAGTATCTATTTGGTATTTAGATACTTTTTTTACTTTTTGGTATTCAGGCTAATACCAAATCCCGGAAGAAAAAACATACATATTACTCAAAAATGCATATATTTCAATCTCAAATTATTGATAGTTAAACTACAATTTAAATAGAGGTGCTATGAATATTCAGCTTGACAGATAATATCTATTATAACAGAATATTTAATTGCACTTTGGATTCTTTTTTTTCCAGTTTGCATGCCTCATAATATACCTTGAATGCTTTTTCCACTTTTCTCAATCCTTGTTTAGACTTTCTGATGTAACATGTACCAGACTGCTCTCAAATAAATGAACAACAGTATAAGCAATAATTGATTTATTCCAATCTTCTACCTACATTTTAATAAGATATACCTATGGAATAAACTGCTGATTCTTGTCTGTGTCAATTATAAAGTGGAAACAAACTGGAAACACCAATACTCAGTGTATTACTTGTACATTCAGAAAGGAGCACAGCATCCATCTTTGTTGCCAATATTGCCATGAAGTAGTGCTTATTGAAGTCAAGGACTGGCCCCATTGAAATAATATTAAACACATTTTGAGTCTTTTTCTCCTTCAGCTAATCAATGTGTATTGCTGGATGTAGGCCTCCTCAAGTCTGCGGCCACATATCCCAGGCTCCTGCCTTCCTCATCTAGCCCCTACTGGGGACCTTAAGCAGCTTACCTGTCCACCTGGCAGGAGGGCTATGCTATTCTATGCTATATCTACAGAGAAGCAGTCTATTCGAGGACACATTTGCTCCCTTGCTTGTCAGTCCTGTGACAGACATGACCGGCCCACTGCCACTCCAACCTGCTAATTTTGTGAGCTGTGTTGGTTACCTTGGTTCTCTTATAGATATCCTCATTTCTGCTCCTATCCATAAGAAAAACACCCAACATAGCTCACTCCATAGCCCGCTGAGCAACTTTAAATTTGTCGACCAGTCCCACCATCCACTCATTCACTTATCCACTTACAGTCCACACCTCGGCACTATATGTCGTAATCAGCAAGACACACTGCTTGAAGACTTGTCTTCAACCATTGCGGAGTGGTTGACGAGAAGACTTGTTGAAGCTTACCAAAAGCTGCTCAGCTCGCCTGGATCTTCCTATTGGCTTCCTCCTCGTAGTTGTGCCTGTCTGCCTGGATTTTTTGTACAAGGTACATATTCCTGCACAATCTCAAAAGGGAGCCATCAACATTTACTGGTCTCGGCACAACATGTTCCTTGACAATGACTTTTATCTTATCCAAATTAATGCTGAGACCTTATCCTCCAATGTCTCTGCAAAGACAATGATATCATCATCGAAACAGAGGTGAAAGATGCACAGATGCACTCACTGCACGCCATTGATTTTGATGCCCCGTCATTCCATCGCAGAGTTTTGAAGACATCCTCCACCGCATCGGTGAACAGTTTTGAGGAATATGACATCTCTTGTCTCACCATGCGACATAGAGGTATAGTCTTTGCTCTCTGGTCCTAGATCTGGATGGTCATTGTTATTGCCAATTTTTGTCATCAATCAGAATCAAGTCCGCATCACATATTCAAATCCTTCGCCTTCATCATTCAGCACTTATCAGCTAGACCCCATGGAAGTTGTCAGTCCAGAAATTACTGCTCGTATAGCAGTAATGCTATACTCATTTTCTTGAAGCCCTGATGTGATATGATAAAACCAGAACTGAATTACTTATCGGCGACATGAAATTAGTAAAAAAGTAACAATATTTAAAAAATGGGAAATCATGTGAACCTGTGTTATTTCCTTTGATTTATCATGTCTACTTATCCTCATATTATTGGGTTACCATAGTACTCAATGTAGCTGATCTAATTAAACACAAACAAACCTAATGATTTTGTTTTGTAGTGCTGCTGGCAACTCTTACTTATTGGAGAAGCCATTTTTTTAATTTGTATGTTTCATTGTTGTGGTTAGTAATCACATTTCCTATAAAAGTTACAACTCATGACTTATGACAAGTTTATCAATATTAATATGTGGAGTTTTAGGAATTGTACAGATGTTGAAGGGTTACCCAAAAATTAATATTGTATTGTTATTATAATTATATGTACATTTATTTTTCGGAATGAAGGTACTCCTCATAATTTTTATTTTATTGGAACAACAAACAGCTACACTATTATAATGTTTTTGTTATATGTACTGCCCAAACAATTACATTATAATTACTATCAGCCAAAATGCATATAAAGTGCATTTTCATTGGTTACACTTCAAGCTTCACTTACCTAAGATTATAATTTACAGGCATTAATGGAGTTTTGCTTTGTTACAACAGGCAATACATTGAGAATCATTTATCCATGCGGCATTGGAGAAAGAGTAAAATTTCCTGCGGGCAGCTTGGGGTGTTTTTGTTGCCTCTTACAGCAACAAAAACACCCCACAGCCAAGTGATGGGTATTTGCCGGCCTGGATGGGTACCACCCCAGGGTCTAGTGTATGCCGCCATAACAACCTTGAGTTGTGTTCCGGCTTTAGTGGCCAGGTTCCAGTCGCCCTTTAGAGACCGGCAGCATATTGGTAGCATCTTTGGTGTTACAAATGTCCATAGGCCCATAGGCAATATATAGTAACCGCTGCCATTGTGTGGGCCTGTCTGCTGAACTCAAGCGATAAAAAAAATTTGGTAATTGTTATGTATAATGAAGGTAGTTCGTAATTTAGCAGTCTGGATCAAGTAATCAACAAGATAACAGTGAGTGCTTTTAAATTCGTAATATATAACGGTAATTATTTTGTACATAAAAAACGTAAAACACTTAATATTACACTAAGAATAATTATTGTACTGTTACAATTGGGCCACCTACATAATTGAAAACAAAGCAAATTTATTATCCGCTCGGTGTTTGAGATAATTACATAGAAGCGCTTTTATTATCGTCCTCTTTTGTTTCTTCTTATTTATTAGTTGTTGTGAAGAGCAGCCTATTGTACTCGTTTATGGCTGTTCGCAGGCATAATTAGGCAGGTGTTTCAAACTAATTCCAAGAAGTTATTGTTTTGCGTCGAGGAATATTGTATAGAATAAAAGAAATGCCCGAACGGAGGGGGAGGCAGTCAAACGACGATTACGATACGAGCTAGACGTGCACATTCGATAAGCGATATAGTGACGGACTTTGCGCGTGTTATTTAATTGTGCATTTCATGTGGACTTATTGCGTCGGTTATAGTTGTACCTATGTTATATGTGTTTGTATAGTTCTAATAACTTCTATAGTAATTCCAAACGGCATTTTAATTCGAGTCCCGTAACTCATAACAGTACAATAAATCTCAAATATAATCTAATGTAGGTTTAATGACAACTCTTTATACATTATGTCAAAAAAGCATCGGGAATGGATGATTTGTTTATGGTTCCAAAGTCAATTTTTTGTTGGTTAGATTGGCACAACTGTTTTTCATTCTGGCGCGGAGTTTGAGTTGCATCGATCATTTATATTAAATACAGTGCTGTTTTTAGTTAGATCATATCTAGTGTGTATTGCGAATTACCTACATAACGGACAAAATCATCGAACAAAGAGTTTGTCTTAAATTTTGCATCGCCAATGGTTAACATTGCAAAAGTGAAGACTACAGTGACTGAAAATCCTCATTCAAGTTTGAGAGAAATAACCGCTGAACTTTCTGCGTCTCAGGAGTCGATCCGTACCATTTTAAATAAACACTTGGGTATAAAACATGTTGCCGCTCGGCTAGTCTCAAAAGACCTGAATTTTCTCCAAAAACTCAATCGCATAAGATTCGCGGAGGACATGCTAGAACGATTCAAATCCGATCCAATATTTCTGAAACTCATTGTTACTGGTGACGAGACGTAAGTTTACGAGTTTCACATGCAAACTAGTCAACAAGCTTCGGAGTGGCGCCTTCCAACTGAACCGAAACCGAAAAAACCACACCAAAGTCGATCAAAAGTCAAAGTCATGTAACTGTTTTCTTTGACTATGGCGGTGTTGTGCACTCGGAATTCTTACCGGAAGGTCAAACAGTTAATAAAGTATATTATTTGAGCGTTATGCGGCGTTTAAAGAGAGCTAATTCGACGAAAAAAGGCAGATTTGTGGAAAGAAAATTCTTTGATTTCGGATCACGATAATGCGCCTTCGCACAAGGCCATCATTTTGAACGAATTTTTGACCAAAATACAACAAATACCATCGAGCAATCATCACCTTATTCACTAGATATGGCTCCAGCCGACTTTTTTCTTTTTCCTAAATTCAAATCCTATTACGTGGCACCCGTTTTCATTCCGTAGAAGACTTAAAGGAGAATTCGCGACGAGAACTAAACTCAATTCCGGAAAAACATTTAAAAAATGTTTTGATGATTGAATTATTCGTTGGCGTGAGTGTCTTTTCTGAAGGAGCATACTTTGAAGGTGATAAAATAAATTTGAATCAATAACGAACATTTTGTGTCTTCTTGATCTTTCCCGGTACTTTTTTTACAGAATAGTATGTTTACAATTTATGTACAAATATAACCTATATTTGTACATAAATTGTAAACATACTATTATTATTCTTTTTTAAATTGAGATTTGCTAGAAATAAAAGCTGTTGATGTTTACATGGTCATTATGTTGTAATTCTTAATACTATTGACTTTAATTGGTGAAATAATTTATTTTCGGTGTTAAAGCAATTAACTAATTACTTTAATACTTACTATGTTGTTTGACAATGTAATATAATTTTGTAATATAGATATTGTGGGTAACCTACACACACATCTACGATCGAATACTACTGTAGATACATGTCATAACTCTCCTTCCCGGCCATTGTATCAAGTTATCTATTGGGTGAGGTATGTAACTGTGCTGTATACTATAAGTTATGACTGATAGTTCACACAATCCCAGTTAATTATCCACAAATAATGGTTTAAATAAACCAACTATCTTTTTGATGTTTGTTATTACTTATGTCAATTGTTTATTCTTTCCATAATGACTGATTTGAATCTGGTTAAATTAAAATGTAATTATGGTGTACATTTCTGTGTTGTACAGGCCTTCTCCTAGCAGGGTGGTGGGCGGTCGGTGGTTGCGTCAGGTGCGTCAAGCGAGCCACAGCCGCCGGAGTGGACGCAACGTGACGTCGCCTCTGCCTCGCTCCACCAGCCGTCATTCGTCCAGCCGCGTGTCCGACGCTGAGCCATCCTCACACGTTGAACTACGCAGGAGCTCGCGTCTTAACTCGCTGCCTAGGTCCGACTACTCGATAACCGAACGCTGGTCCTACGGTGCCGACGTATACGAAACACGCTGTGACACAGTAGAATACAAGAGTGGAGACACAAGGAAATCTTCACATACGAAACGTGAACACACTTCTTCGCATGACAGAAAGAAACGTAAAACCACTTCAAATACTGCCACAGAGGAGTGTGTTGCTTATTGCACCCGCTCACGGACAGCTCATAAACCAAGTGAGGGTGCTTGTGAGCAAATTCCTGTAAATTTAAAATCACAGTCAAATTCACTATTAAACCAAAGCTTTCCAGCAACATCGTCATCGGTAAATCAGACTGAGAGTGGTTTGTTGCCATTAGACGACAGAGATTTCGCATATTCTCCTTTCAGTTCATCTACGGTTACAGAGCTATTGGACTCAGATTACTCTGTGTACAGTCCGACAGCGAATCGCCGAAAGGGCAAGAAGAGAAAGCGATCACACAGGTCCTTATCAAGCAGGAAGCAGCATAGCAATTGCTTGATTAATTTTGACCAGTGTAAAAAGAGAATTAAAATAGATTCAAAGGGTAACGAAGAGTCCAAAACTAAGGATACGAGTAGTAAAGGTTATAAGTACGAATCCGAAAAATCCGATCTATCAATTGCCACACAGGCATCCTGTACTTATTTACTGCGGAATAGGCACAATCGCGACCTTGGACCACCTACCTGCACAGTTGTTAGTGATTATTTAGGTATGTATTTCATATATTGGGGTATTTTATTTCTTTAAGCTTTATAATCTATACTATAATAAATCTGTAAAGGTTCGAGTTTCTACACTGCGTTCAAAAATGTGAAAAAATCGGGGTGATAATTCGAATCAGGAGATTCCGAAAATGCAAGTTTTAGATTTTTTGTTTGTCTGTTTGTTAGAGCATCATGTGAAAACTACTGAACGGATTTAATCAAATTGGACACAGAGAGCAAGCTCAAATCCCTGGGCGTAACTTAGGATACATTTATCCCGATAAATGACGTCGTTTCCATGGGATAGACGAAAATATCGAAAAGGATGGCGCTGCGATCGCATCCTTTTTGAAATCTACACAACTTATATAAATGAAACTCGACAGAAAGGAAATGGCTTATATCTAGAATCAAAAATTAGGATACTTTTTATCCCGTTATATAATGTCGTTTCCATAGAATAGACGGTTAGCTAAATAGATGCCGCTGGAATCGCGTTTTTTCATTTTACTAACAAATATCTATGTTGTCATAAATAAACATGTCTTCCTTGTATTACTTCACATCAGGTAGGCTTCGACTCGCCTTTGTTTTGCTGGGCAGTTGTCTAAACTATATGAACTTAGTTTCTTTGTTATTATTAAATATATGTAAAATATCGACTTAAGTTTTTGTGTAAGTAAAACAAAGCTATTGTTTAGGGATTGGCACGCGGCGCAACCTCGGGGCAAACTGTAGTTAATTATAAAAGTCCTACTTAATAATGATTTATTGTTGTTATTGATATTTACAATTCCTTGATTTTAGATCAGAACACAAAGCTAAGTCACCGTTCTGAGTCAACAATCAGTAGTCTGGAAAGCTCCTTTTACAGAATCAGTCTTTATGTTAAAGAATAAATGTTCTTTTAATATCAGCATACAAGCACATATAGCATGTTTTCCATTTCCAAGGCAATCAGTGTCTAGGTATAGGTACTCTTTGATAATATATTATTTATTGTCTATGCAGACTAACTACAAAATACTTGATTATATATAAAAAGTGTCACTTGTCCAGCCATCTGTTGATAAGAGAAGTCAAAGAATTTACCATAAACTATAATAAATTAGGGACGCCTCTGGGACCAATCACAATGACATCCAGACTGGAATAAATGAGTCATTTAGTTACTGGACATCTCAGTGGTCAAAGTTGCGTTAATGATAAGTTGTGTATTTGTCTACGAAGTTTGAATTTGCCGCTCTCTGAATTGGCCGGCCGGGGCACGGGCCCCGGCTTGCCCGCTCTAGATCCGGGGCTGTAAATGACAAAACACTTATTTACAAAGTGTAACCTACTAAGAACATCTTCTAGAACCTTTGCATTTTTATAAACAAGTTGTATTGGTTCTTATTCATTGTGCAGCCAGCCTTTAAACAAACAAGAAAACTTTTTGACTAGAACCTAAACTACAACATAATATTCTAGTCTATTTTAAGATAGTAGAACACTTGTCAACGGTGGTACACGCTTATCAGGTTGTGTTATCATATGTATCAAGAGAAGCGATTCATTCCAGATAAATTTATGTAGCTTGTTGATATTGATGTTGCAGCAAGCCCATCAACGAGTGAGACAGTGCACTCTCAAGCAGGACCACAGCGAAACAGTGGGATTGAGAGTGCCTTCAGGACATCTGCCACACCACCACCTCATAAAGATATCCAAGGTACTTGAAACTTTTGAAACTTTACACCTAAAATTATAATTCAATGTAAGTTAAATTATATATTTACTATTAATCATTACAGAACCGAGTTCGTCAAAAGTCCACAGTTCTGCAAGCAAACTATTGATACTACCACGCGATCTTCCATATTTACGTCAAACTAACGCACGGAGGGTAAGTGACTTTGTCCGTCTGATTGATATACACTCCAAGTTTTTCATTTTAAATCTATCTCTAGTCTCAGTGTCTGGAATTGGCCTCGAGGCGATCCCAGACACACAAATAAAAAAATCATAATATTAAAAACCTAGTGAGAAGTGCTTTTATAGGTACATAGTGACGTTAGGAGTATGCCGCGATAGCGGCTTTCTGTTTCTGTGGTCAGATATCGATATTTAAAGGTTTATTGTAAAAACTTTGGATAAGAGTATGGAAATAAATAAATAAAAGGAATTGAAGACATGAGTGGATGAAGGTGATAAGTCGCATAATTCCAATTCTGAGTAAATCGAGTTAAAAGTTCTACTTTTATTTTTTGAGATAAGTCGCTTCGAAACTGATTTTTGTACTAATGAATCGTGCAAAGTTGTGTAAATAACCTTAATTATTAATGGTATGATAGCAATTAAACACTTGTAATATATTTGATTATGTAATTTGAAAAAAAACTGAACATAACTCCTTCTTCCATGAACAAAAGTAAACTCTTCTGCACTTTAAGCTATATAAAATGAGGTGTTAAGTAGGAATGTAAGTAAACAATGTCTCATTTTTTTATAATTAAACAATATAAAAGAAAACGTAAACTTATAGCAGTGATCATTTGTGTGTAATGTCTTAATTATAGTAAAAATATTACTCTTGGTTTAAAATCGACTCATAGAAGTAGCGATATTCTGGCTTCACGTACTTAAGTAGGTCTCCGAGATTCTCTTTTTTTTCCACTGACACAGTACCATATTTTCCCTTCATACGTGAAATTTCTACATGAGACGGCACATGAGATCTTTTTTTTTAAAACGTACATCTTTTTGAAGGGTGTCATTTCATCGTATGTTTCTTTGTATAGATAGGAACCATACTCATCCACGCGTATCCATTTAATACCATCTGTAAAACTTACTTTTCCATTGTTGACATCTTTTTTTCTGTTAATCAATTTAAGTTTCTCTTGTAGCTCACCAATTTTTCTAAAATGTTCGGTCATATCAATAACAGTATTATTACGAGAAGATTTGCATATGATGCTCCGGTATTCCATATATATCACCTTCTTCCACGATAGAAAAACAAACTTTTTACTTTATTTTTCTGGAAGGCGGTGATAAGAGTTCATACCTCTTTCATTCAGTGCCATTTTTAAACTGAACTGAACATAACACCTTTTTCAACTTTCTATTTTTTTTTATGTGCCTTATATCAATGTTTAAAGTCCGTAGTCATTTGGTATCGACTTATCACCTTCATCTACGCAAAAAAAAGCAAAAAACCGAATATCCGACATATCGCCTTCATCCACTCACGTCTTCAATTGTCCATGTCCCTCCAGTTCAGATATGGCGAGCTCGTAAAGGTAATTTTTCGCATCAGTTTTATAAGATACAAAGTTTAACTTGTTTTGCTTTTAAGTTCTTGTTGAAACTTGTCATTATCGAGTAAGGTCTCACTTTGGTAAATTGCAAAATTCAGTTGAACTACAACCTTTTTTTTTTTTCATAAAACGGGTAATTCCATTTGTGGATCGTGAGCCGCGCGAGGGGGAAAGGTCGCGGCCCGTGTGTGGTATTTGCTAGGTTGGGGTGGCACTAGCACCTCACGTGTGAAGTGCTATTGCCATATCGCGGGTAGGGACACCTACTAAAACCTCTGTCCGATCCTCGAGCATCCTTCGTCCGGGCTGTGGGCTCGCTCGCGCATTCAACTCCAACCTGGACGGACGACGGCCGGCCCCTTTTCGGGCGTCATTATTTCTTAGCCGGAGATCTGAGTCTCTCTGGCTGCCTCGGTCTCACCTCGAGGTGAAAGGGGGCGCGTCCCTACTCTCCGGCCTTTATGTGCGGGCGGGCCCGGTTTCCACGTCGGTCGTCCGCACGGCCGTAGCCTACGCCGGCTGGAGGTTGTCGTGGACGACCCTCCATCGCTCCCGCCGTCTCTGGCGGGATAGGAGCGTGGTGGACTGCTCCCTCTCCCGCTGCCCCGCCTCCTTCGCGAACATGATGGTCTCGTAGAAGGAGGCGGCTGAGTCCCACGCGTCAGCGCTCCCGACCATGGCCTTCACCACGGCCGGGAGGGACAAATCCGCCCGTTAGGGCGCGAGCGGCGCTGCTCATCCCAGGTTGGATACACCTGGAGAGTGTGCAGCGCCGTGTCTTCGTCGACTCCGACGCAGTGGTGGCACCCTGACGTTTGTTCACGCCTTATTTGACACAGGTACCTCCAGAAGCACCCGTGCCCCGAGAGGACCTGTGTCAGGCGGAACGTCAGGGTGCCGTGTTGCCTCTGCAGCTATTCTGGCATGATCGGCCTCACCACTTGGATTACGGCGAGGCCGGCGCTAGGGTTTTGAAGGCGGTCCGCCCACTCTGCCACCTGGTCCTGGCGCAACTCGACTCTGCGCCCCTCGATCGCTCGGGGCGCAGGTCGGCCATCACTGGCCTTCTCCTTACGTCACGCGTACAAGGAGGCCAGTGTTCTGGCCTCCAGGTCCCACGGCAGAGCGCCGGCTAGTAGGGAGGCCGCTTTGAAGGATATCGCGCGATACCCTCAGACGGCCAGCATGCGCTGTGTTCGTCGCAGCGTTGTGACGTTATGAGCCGCCAAGGCGTCCGCCCACACCGGGGCCCTGTAAAGGTCCATAGATCGCACGAATTGAACTACAACCTAATTTAAGTAAACCTAACTTGTAGTTACCGTTTTCGTACATCTTATGACAAAGTAAGTATTCAATATTATCCAAACTAAACGACAAACAAAACTATGACGTTTCACGCCGCGCCACACCGCCATTTAGCCTCGGGCTTTGCGTTTATCAGTTTAATTGTTAAAGAAAATAATAAAATATGTATTTTCTGCGTGCGTTATTCACTATCAGCAACGTGTGACAGTATTGAATGTGCGCCGTCATTGAACGGACTGATATCAAAACGACTTAATGACGCCGCAGTCTTGATTAGGTGATTCTATTTACAACTACGTTGCAGCATAGATTTGTATGTGCTATATACGAATAATCATAAACTATGTAACTGTTTTGTATAAAATCTGTCTGGGTTCATATAAATTTTGTGTAGTTTTGTCAAGTGAAAATTATAAGAAGAAATGGAAGTTGCCTCTTTAAAATTTTATGGTTCGGTGTTCACTAAATGACAGTAACCTTCAATGTATGTTATGGGCTGCCTATGTGGAAGGTGTTGTGATATTTTTAATTGGATCGGTTGCGCAGAGTATCGCAGCTGCGACGGGTGCGACCCTGGGTGCTTGCCTGACGAGGGGCAGCAGCACCTCTCAGCGGCAGAGGCAGGACACTGCTTCCAAAAGACAAGTGAGTCATTGCATCATTAGTGATTAAGAACGGGAAATACTTTACTATATTAGGCAAAAAAATACTATCTAAATGAGCATGAGTATGGGCAACAGAAAAACTCACTCATAATGTTTTGGTCAACTTGCTTGAATGAAATATGAGGATAAATTTGTTAATTAATGTGCATTACTACTTTGTTGCTGTGACCAAATAAGAGTAAAAAACAATGTTATTGAATAACTAAGAAACATGCCTCCAGTTTGTATAAATCAGGCCTGATTTCTGGTAGGTAATTAGCTTGACTTGCAAAGTGCACATTTTGTAGTTGCAGAAATTTAATACACTAGGATTTTATGTTACTATGTACAATTACAACTATGTTATTCTATGGTTTTAAGACCACAGAAATTTGCATTTATTAGAATATAAAATTTAAAATAATTCATACAAAATTTCTAAAATAATGGTCCATATGGAAGGCCGCAAAGAGGAAAAAATTTATGTGTAAAGAAACTCACTGTCACATGTATTATTTAGTTACTAGTGTGGATGGTTTGTAAGAAAGTTACGTGTTTAGGTGCCGGGCGGGGAGGCTGCCAGTGGAGGCGCGGGTGCGAGCACGGGCAGCAGCGGGGCGGGCGGGCGGCGGGCGCGTACGCGCGACATGCCACAGCCGCAGCCAGCCTCCACGCGCCAGCATAAACGAGGTACCAACCCACCCACCCACTTTACTATGCTGTGTGAATACTAGAATCTCACGAAATAACTCCCGCAGAAGAAGCGCTAGGGTCCCGCAACAGAAAGATAAAATAATTTTGAAATTATTCTGGTTCAATAATATTAGTAAACAAAATAATAATATAATGTAACATTTACATTAAAACACTTGATAAAAACAACATAACAATGTGGCCGATATAACTAGTACCATTTTTGATGCACTCTATAGTATAGCCTCCTGACGCCCATTTTACGCAACGCTTTCTTGGAGTAAACGCTCAAAGTCATTAAAAAAGGATTCAATGGCGAAACCCCAAGACTTTGAACTTTAAAAATTGTACCTTACAGTAATCGCACAAGTGTGATATTTTTTTCTTGTATCAGGTGAACGAGTAGAAGGAAAAAAATAGATTACCTTTTGGTAGGCCTTTAGGTCAAAAGCACTAGCTTAAAACAAGAAACTTTTACATCAATTTTTTTCAACTACCTTCAAAAATATCAAAAATAAAATTAAACTTCAAAACCAATTTAATAACCTTAATAAACAAAAAAACAAAAATACTTTAAAATTAATAGAAACTTTTTTTTATTATTATTTATTTAAAACATTCGAAACAATCACGATAATCCTTATTAACCCAAAGGTCTATTAAAAGGTCTTAAATTTTGAATTATGATAATTTTCACTATATCTGAGATCCATATAAAGTTCATCTATTTTTGATAAGCATATCAACACAAGTAAAGATTTCATGAATAAATTAAGATTAATTTTCACAGTCGACGATCTTGTTCGATGCTAAGTCCAGAAAGACAATTTTCTTTTGTTTTTGTTGGCAATATTGCTTGGTCACACACAAATAAAAACTTTGAACATGTGTTTGGATACATTACTTTATAGAAAGGCAAAAAATTGAAACTAGCAGCAATGCCTGAAGTTAGGGTACTTAATATAGTACCTTGGGCGTTTATTTCATGAAATTGGATTTGGTGCTGGGCTTTATTAACTATTTCATTGAAGTCCTTTTTTAGGGACCGTGGGCGCTAGGATGATAGAATTTTCATGGAGTAACTGTCAAATTTAATGCAATAAGTGCATGGAAGGAAGTGTTTAATCAACGAAAGAGTGATTATAGACTTATGAGTATAACTTATAAAGTTATTACATTAGAATAAAGTACAAAATGTTTTCAATGATAATATAATTAATTCATGGCTACATAAAACATAATATGCAACTTACAAACCTGATCATATATTTTTTTAAAGAAAATTACTATTTCAGATAGTATGATAAAAAGTATATTGGGTATGCCAGTTCCATGTTAAGGACTCATTTTCAGCCGATTTCTACCATCTGCTAAAATTTAAAGAAAAGTTTGTTCTTGTTAATGCAGTTTAACACTAAATAAAATACTAAGAACATGTGTATATTTGAAAGGATTTTTTTAATTAATATTATTTCTAATGCATTGAAGATTAACCATTATTCTCTCTATAAACTAGGCAAAAGCAGTCTGGGTTCGTGCGCTAGTACCGGTGGCGCCTCGAGTCGGTCCCACCCTCAACCCTTAACCACGGTTTGTGTCATCTATATTCAAATACAAAAGGTTTTCTTCAAAATAAATTCCACATACTAGTTACCACTTAGTTATACATAATTAAAAAAGTGATTTTCTAATGTGTCTTTTTTAATACTACTCTTTTGACTGACTTAACACACAGATAATGAATTCTCACGAACACAAATGCTGAAAAGTTGTAAAATTATTATTATAGTAATCATTGTTTTAATTATTTTACAATCTTGAAAAGTTACATAGTAGTAGGAACATATTTATTGCTTTGTATGGTTTCTTAGTGTGTTGTTTAATTTTGCAAAAATCTACTTCGGTACATAGACAAATAGTATATTGTTACACGAGAGGTGAAAGTGATCTATTTAGGCACGAGGTAGTCAAGCGTAGCGAGGGCGCTATTGTTCGAATGCCTAAATAGACCTTTCACCCTAGGTTAACACTCTGCTTTTAATTTCGAATATGAGGAAAGTTAATAAAAACTGATTAGTTAAACATACAACTACTTCTATAGTGAAATCAGGGTAAAATCCATATCTAAATCTGATAAACTCATTTAGTATGTTTCATATGAAACATCAAGTAAATTCATTCTACCAGTGAGTATTTTTTTGTCACTGGTGATAACCAGATACAAAAAAATACTGGCTATTAGAATATCGTCGTTACTATAAATATCTGGCTCAAATTTATGTAAATTAAATAATAATTTAGTGAAATATAATTTATAAGTATAAAATGATGTTACAAAATTGTTGCTTTTTTTTAATTACAATTTATGCCGCGATTTAACAGTGGCTGTAAAAAAGTTGGGACATGACTCGCATGTATTATCTATGGTTTGTATAGTTTTTTAAAATGTTTTGACAGCAGGGGAAATCGTTGCCCAGGGATGAAAAGTACTGTTTTTATCCCTGTGATCAGGCCACTCCAAACATACTTTCAGAATATGAGAAATGAAAAGACTTTTTTATTCTGGCATTTTTCAGAACCTAGCATGGGTAGACATTCGAAGACACACTTTTGAAACACCAAAATGTGTAATTATACAAAACCTTATTCTTTTTTTATTGTCAGAATGACTAAAATTAAAGTACATGTTGCTAATACATAGTATTTATCGCGTGTGTAGGGTGCTGTGGCATCCACATCTTCCACTCCGCCGGCATCGGCATCAGCTGTCACGATGCCCGACAACGCATCCACTGACGCAAAGCCTAAGGGCAAAGGTAACAATTTAAAATTACATCTGAGTATATACATTGTCTTGCAGTAATATTTCTTCATCATTATCATTAGTTACATAACTTTCTACGTAATTTATATATTTTTTTCTCTAATGCCTATCTCTATTGGAATTATTATGTGGTGATGGTGATGTACGCATGTAAAGCAGGATTGGGTAGATGATATCTTTTTCAATAAATTTTAATGTTCATTTAATCAAAGGATATTAAAATACAATGCTACATATTATTTTACTTTTAACACGATAAAAATAATTTTAATTAATATTTAAACAATAATTAATGCTATTTAAATCGTTAAAGTTATGAATGACGTCATAACTTCTTATGCTCGTGCAGTCTAGAAAGCTGCGGCGTTTTATAGAATGATAAAAAGTATTTCAGTTGATTTGACTGTCAACTACCATCTGTACTATATAACAAACCTTATAAATGGCTCAAAATTTTGAAAAAATCAGGAAAAAATAATTCGGAGCAGAAGATTCCAAATATGTTAATGTTTTAGAATTTTGTCTCTCTGTCTGTCTGTTAGACCATCACCCAGTTATATCGACTTAACACAGGAACAACAGAAGAAGCTCGATCGACTTCAAAATGTCTGTATACGGTTCATATTTGGGTTGCGCAAATATGACCATCTTTCCGAATATCGCAAGAAGCTTGAATGGTTACCTATTCGCCTTCGCCGGAATGTTCACTTACTCTCTCTTTTGTACAATATCCTTTTTGATCCTCGAAACCCTCCGTATTTGAAGGAACGTTTTGATTTCCTACATCTTTCCCATTCCTGTTATTTGCGCTCTAGTAATAATCTTTCCTTAACACACACACACACACACCTGTACACACTTCTTCCTTCGTTGATAACTCTTCCACGATACAGGCTGTCCGTTTATGGAACTCATCGCCTCACAACATCAGACAAGCTAAATCCATATTTTATTTTAAACTGATGATTACTAAATATCATGGTCAACTTTGGTCCTCGCAAGTTTAAAACATGCTGCAAATTCTATATATATAGAATATATAGTTGATATATCTTATTTTTGTATATTAACCCCCAGTTTCTATATTTTACCGACGGTTGTCTGTAATAATAAGTGACTGATTTTGAAGCTACCAATAACCGATGGTTGAGAGGGCTATACAAGCGTTTCACAAGCTTATTGTCAGTTAGAAATACTGTCGGTTATCAGTTACCAATTCCCTCCCAAGCGTTTTGCTAACGCAACATATTTGTAGTAGCAACACGCAACGTAATTCAATGAGTTGACGTATAACTACAGAATAAATATATTTTTAAAAGAAGTGACCTTTTGTTGTGTACAATTGTCATTAAAAATCAAGCTTTCAATCAATCTGCTTTAAAAATACTTATAATTACAGAGCCATTTTATATGAATGTTGCATGAACAAAACGCAGTAATGTAAACAACATAAACTTTTAAAATAATTATTGTTCCAATGTCATTGGATTTGTTGTAAAAAAAAAAGATGGAACAGTGTTGTCACTTCAGAAATTTTGCGCTAGTTATAGGGATTTGTGGTTGTCGATCGCAATTTTTTTAAATAAGTCATGACTAAAAACAACGGTTTTGTGGTTCCAGAGTCAAAAGACGTAAACTTTGTGGGAACCTTGTCTGATTTTTTTGTTTCATTCAATTGTTTTAGGGAACTTTTTATAACGCGACCGTTTCACACAGATGTAGCGATGGATTTAATGTGTTATTTGAAACGATGTTGTAATTTATTGTTAATAACGTTAAATGTTGACAGTTAGTACGTACTAATACGTTATCTATTAATAATGTTACAATTATCACAGTGTTATTTTTAACGCTATATTTAAGACGCATTAGGTCACAATCGATAACTATAACGTTATCGCAGGTGAAGCTCAAGAACAACAAAAAACTTTAGTCTAATTAATGACTTTTGAACCTTTGACCTTATTATTAGAAAGGTGACATTAACCATATAAGTTTTTTTGTGCTGACAACAACTGAGAACTGAGAACTTTGTTGTTATAAATATTTGTCGACGAAAATTACGAAAACGACATCACAATAAACAAAACCTATCCTACATTCTGGTATAAATTTTACATAAATCTATCCCAAACTCTATCTCTTTTCCGGAATGAAAAGTATCCTATGTCTCTCCTAGATATTGAACTTACTTATATACCAAGTTTCAGCCAAATCGGTCCAACAGTTTTCCGTGAAAGCATTACAACAGGCAAACAGAAAAATATACTTTTGTCCCCGAAACTATCCCATTTTTCGGGATAAAAAGTATTCTATGTTCATCCTCGGCATTTAAAAGTATATATACTGAGTTTCAGCCAAATTTGTGCAGTATTTTTTCCGTGAAAGGGTAACAGACAGACAGACAAAGTTACTTTCGCATTTATAATATTAATAGGGATGAATAGTGAAGCAATACTGGAATTGGAATTAGAACTGTTAAAGGCAGAAATAGCAAACTTGAAAGATATAAATAAGAATTAAATCCAAGTTAAAAGAAGAAGTAAAAAATTTGAGTTTAATTTAATTTAAAATCACCTGTTTATAATGACAAATAAACTGGCAACCGCGACAAACAAACAAAACTGGCCGAAATCGGGTGGTAATAAAATTCCTACGAATAGTAGTGTTGACAACCAGCGGTTATAACTTATAATATAGAAACACTTCATCTGTCGTTTTCATACAAAAAGTCTACCGATCGGTTAGAAAATCCCTCCCATGGGTAGTTGGTACTTTCATGAGTAACTAGCTACAAACAGTACATTATAGAAACATCAGTAGAGTTACCAGGCGGTAATATTCTAACCGTCGGTATCAAAAACGAATCGTTTTTGTAATATTGAAACCGGGCATAAATAACGTGTATTATTATTTACTTTTTTACTTATTCTTGGAATGTTTCTTATTATTGTCTTCACCGCCACGGTTGTCTTAATATTTTCCTTAGGCTAGGGGGTTGCCTGGAAAAGATCGCTTTAAGCGATAAGGCCGCCCTTTGTTCAACATTTACTGTATCTACTTTTAAGAACGTAGTTTTAATTTTTGGTGAACAATAAAATGTAATCATTCATTCATTCACCCAAAAACGACTCAATGGATTTAAATGAAATTCGAAACGGAGCTAACTTACATCACGAGGCGTAGCTTAGGATACTTTTTATCCTCTTGTCCCGATATATGACGTCATTTTCGTGCGATAGATGAAAATAGCCAGGAAGATGGCGCTGCAATGGCATCTTTTTTGGAATCTACTGAACGTATATGAATGAAACTCGGCAAAATGCTTGTTTATAACACGAATCAACACTTAGGATACTTTTATCCCGATAACAGACGTCGTTTACCTGGAATAGGTAGCAAAATAGATGGCGCAATCGCGTTTTTTCAATTCACTAATAAATATCTACGTAATCATAAACAACAAACTTCAAATCAGATTGGCTTCGATTCATCTGTATGTTTTGATGGGCAGTGGTATAGACTACAAGGAGTTAGTTTCTTTGTTATTGTAGTGAATTTAAAAAACAAACAGTAAAGTTTTAGGTCTAAAAATCACAGAATATATCCTCCTTTATATGTTATTTAGATTATTTATTATTGACAGATAATGTATCTATATACAATAATGTTGCTATGATTTTTAAGCGATGTTCACCACGAGTTAAATATATTTTGATTGAAGGTTTATTTAAATAAAAAATCTAATTAAGTTTTTATGTAAGTAACATATAGCTTACTGCCTAAGGTTTTTCACGTGGCGTAGCAGCAGGGAAAATGCTAGTATTGTTATATAATACAAGTAGAGTTTACGCCGCGGCTGGGCTGCGGGTCAACCTCTAGTGCGTATCTCTTGTTTAAAGAGCAGGCGGTACAGGTTACATTGAATAAAAATTTTATGTATTTGCCCCCGGAAGATTCACTTCATTTTATATCGCAAACTATACCATCCCCCGTCTATCTGTAAACTACATAAATGACAAAATGCATAACATGGACCAAGTAGACCTAGTGGTGGACCAAGTGGACGAAATGGACAAAATCACCGAATCTGTCCTAGTTTCCGGGATAACAACCTTTACATAAATCTGTCCCATTATCCGGGATGAAAAGTATCCCTTGGCCACCCTCGGTATTAAAAGTACATATGTACCGAGTTTCACCCCAATCGGTTCAATAGTCTTTACGTAAAAGGATAACAAACAGAGAGACAAATATATTTTTATCCCGGAAACTATCCAATTTTTCAGGATAAAAAGTATTCTATGTTCATCCTCGGCATTTAAAAAGTATATATACTGAGTTTCAGCCAAATTTGTGCAGTATTTTCCTCGGCATCGAAATATATATATATATATATATATATATATATATATATATATACACATATACACATACTGAGTGTCAGTCAAAGCGGTCCAGTAGTTTTTCCGTGAAAACGGAATAGACAGACATACAGACAGAGTTACCTTCGCATTTAGAATATTATTAATAAGGATAAGGATGTATTTGTACAGCTGCGTCATCGACAGAGGAGTGCGCTGGCGGCGTGGGCGTCGGGGGCAGTGGCGGTGTGGGCGGAGGAGGAGGGAGCGGATCGGGGGGTACGGGTGCAGGGGCTGGTGGGTTCGCACTCGGAGGAGAGGAGTCCTCCTCCGAGGAGGGTGAGGTTGGCCGTCTGCAGGCGCTGCTCGAAGCCAGAGGGCTGCCGCCCCATCTACTGGGCGCGCTTGGCCCACGCATGCAACACTTGCTCCACAGAACTGTCACTGCCAACTCTGGTAAGAATTTATTTTGACCTTAAATTATTTAATTCATTCATGCATTTAATAATATGTACCTACATACATTTATTTGATAAGTTATAAAATTCGAAAACACTCTGTTTTCAACTGAAAAAGTTGGATATTATCTGCTATAAAATTTATGTAATAATTTTCTATGAATTCATTCCAGTTATTTTAAAAATATGAATAATATGTAATTATTGGTTGCAGTTGCAAACTCGATGTTGATTGATTTCTTTGATGAAAAAGTTTTCTTTGTACTTTTTAAATAGATTGATGAGAGAAGCATTGACATGAATTTTGTGTAGTGGTGGCATTTGACTTGGCTTTTATTTATTGCATGCTTCAGCAGACAGGCACACGGCCCACGTGATGGAAAGTGGTTACCATCGCTTATGGACATTTGTAACACCAAAGGTGCTACCAATGTGCTGTCGCTCTCTAAAGGAAGACTGGAACTTGGCCACTAATGCCGGAACACAACAAAGGCTTGTTATGTGCAGCATACTCTAGACCAAGGAAGGATGCCGTCCAGATGGACAAATACCCAACCATCTGGCTGTGGGTTGTTTTGGCGCCCCTTACGACAGGCCGACTGGCCGCAGGAATTCTATTCTTTCTCCGTTCCTGCATGAATACGGCTTAGCGTATTTCTGTAACAATGTCGCTTATTTGATCAAATATTTAAAGTATTATTAATATCACAAACATTTTATCTACTTTGACCTACACAGTAGCTGAATCAGGAAAGAACTCAAACATTAGCACAGTGAATTTATTTTTATTTGCTTATCAACTTTACATTAAAACATTACACATAGCTTTAAACACCATAGATTTGCCTTATGGTGGCCATACACCACATACACCACACACATCGATCCAGTACTCCTAGTAGATTTTCCGTGAAAGCTTAACAGACAGACAGATCGAGTAACTATCGTATTTTTTATAGATAATAAATCTTTATATCTATAAACTTGAGAAATGATTGGTCTAACATACAAACTTTCATTCTTTATTTCAACCCGTTCTAGTTTTATTTATCTATCACCCGTCTATCTATCTGTAAACTATATAAATAATAAAAATTACCAAAATTGCCAAAATGATCAAAGTTACCAAAATGACGAAAATAACAAATCACATAAACCTATACTACGTTTTGGCATAACCCTTACATAAATCTATCCCATTATCCGGGATTAAAAGTATCCCTTCTTAAAAGTGTCCACCCTCGGTATTAAAATTATATATATACCGAATTTCAGCCAAATCGATCCAGGAGTTTTCCGTGACAGACAGACAGATAGTATAGACTATACAGATATTAAAGCTATTTAAAAAAAACTGGGAATAGACTAATGGAGAACACGATTCAATTTTTTTTAGATTTCTAGTCTGTTTGTTGGATATTCACGTAAAAACTACAGGGCCGATTTCGATGCGGTTTTCTCTGATCGACAGCTAATTCTTAGACTTAAATTCTGCACAACTTTTCTCCTGGAAACCTGGAATCCTGGGAATTCCGCTTTCACAGTTTTCACCAAAACGATAGCTTATAGTCTTTTTTAAATGCTGCGGTACTTTGTGTCACGAGAATCCCATGGGATTTTCAACTCAAGCGTGGATAAGTCGCGGGCATATCTTAGTAAAACATATAATAATATAATTTTAATTTTTTTTATTTTTAGAAAATAATTATAAACGATAAGAGCGCGCGCACTACGACTAACACCGATGAAAATGTTTACTCAACTGAACTAAAAATCGCGACAACCATACACGGTGCAATCGGCATGATGAAGCCTACATTCGGTTCAGTTCTACTTGATCCAATCGGCAGCGTCATGCCGATTAGACGATAGGCAGCATGGTATATGGCTACCATTATATTGACATGCTTTATTTACCTTATTCACATATATCTCTATAAATGGCTATTGTTTTATGTTTGCTTGTAGGCAAACGGGTCCACTTGATGGGAAGTGCCTACGGTCGCCCATGGACATCTGCAACACTAATGGAATCGATGCATTACCTACCTCGTTGAGACTTTAAATATTTGTTTACGCCCTTTTCGAAGAGCCCCGTATTTTAACGCTCTGGGATATTTTTTATTTATTTTGGCTTTTAATATTTAGCTGCGTCCAAAGCTGCTCAGTTGCTAGCGGGCTTGCAAGCAACTGGCGATGAGGGTCAGCAGCTGCAAGCAGTGATCGAAATGTGCCAGCTCCTTGTGATGGGCAACGAGGACACGCTCGCAGGTTTCCCGGTGAGGCAAGTCGTGCCTGCATTGGTCAACTTGCTTGCTGCTGAACACAACTTTGATATGGTAAGAAAGTTAATTGTCTCATGGAGTGTTCATAGTAAAATTTAAAATTAAATGTTGTGGGGTAAAAGAAACTTGATTTGAATAGGTATTGTTTGTATCTTCGATGGCATGTAGCTCTTAAACCTCATTTATATTATGCCTATTTCCACAGTAGCAAGCACGAAACTAATATGGGAAGTGGGCAGCTCAAAATTGTAAACCCAATGTGATAATTCAAATATTATGTGTAATGATTTAATCCACATATCACTTACATATTTTATGTAACTACATAATAATTTATGTATTTTCATAATTCTTCGAATAAAGTTTTTCTTTCTTTTTATAATCATGTTTCAGAGAATAATGAAATATATCTTGTCAAACACATAATAATATGGAATTCCATGACACAGAATATTATTTTTCAAGGGTGTCATGGAAAACATCCATTTACATTAAGTTATTGTTATGTATGTTAGATACTGATTTTTAAAAAAATTGATGATGATATAAATGTAATATTTTTTTTGTTATAATTATTGGACACATGTTGTAATCTTTACATACTCACATTTCTAATTTTTCTGTTTGCTGCCCTGGCAATGGGAATAATATAATAAGGTGTTGTTTTTATTTGAATATACATATAGATTGCTATATGTACTCTATACCACAGTGAAAATCTATTGCAATTCAATAATTGCAATAGATTTTCACGGTGGTATAGGTCATGTAAGACTGAACTAGAGATGTAAGTAGTAATCTCACACAACTATCTGTTGCTATCTGCCAGCAGTATATACAGTATAACAGATTTTTTAATTGTGCCTGTTCATTTTGCGTGATCTGTTAAGATGAACCACGCGTGCCGCGCGCTGACATACATGCTGGAGGCGTTGCCGCGCAGCAGCGGCGCGGTGGCGCTGGCCGTGCCCGCCTTCCTCGACAAGCTGCAGGCCATCACCTGCATGGACGTTGCCGAGCAGAGCCTCACCGCGCTGGATATGCTATCCAAGAGACATTCCAAGGCCATACTACAAGCGGTAATAGATCGACCGCTTTGTTATTTTACCCATTTAATATTTCATCATCTCAATCGTATTTTTATTTCTCCACTTTATATCTTATTCTACCTGTACCTCCTTACGCTTACACAAGCCATATCCTAAAAGATACATTTACTCTTTACTAGCGTTTTCCCCGCGTGAAAAACCTTAGGTAGTAGCTCTATGTTACATACTTACATAAAAATTTTATTAGGTGTTTTATATATTTAAACCTTCAATACTTTAGTTTCTTGTTTAATTCACTACAATTATAAAGAAACTAAGTCAATATAGTGTAGACAACTGCACATCAAAACAAAGAAAAGTCGCAGCTGACCTGATTTGAAGTACCCAATACATAGGTAATGGATGACATGTGGCCAACATGACAACATATTTGTTATTGAATTACAGCGATGGTTATCTACATCGCAATTTCAGCGTCATCTTTTTTATTAATCCATCTATTCCACGGAAACTACGTGATTTATCGGCATAAAGAGTATCCTAACTGTTGATTCGGGATATAAGCCAGCTTTGTGTGTCCAGTTTAATTCATAATATTCAGTTGTTTTCAAAAAGGATGCGATCACAGCGCCAACTTTTTCGATATTGTTATCTATGCCGCGGAAACGAGGCCATTATCGGGATAAAAAGTATTTTAATTTACGCCCTACGCCCGGGATATGAACTAGCTCTCTGTCGAGTTTCATTTAAATCCGTTCAGTAGCTTTTATGTCATATTCTAACAGACAGACAGATCGACAGACAAAAATTCTAAAAATTGCATTTTGGGAATTTCCTGGTCCGAATTAGCCCTTCCTTTTTTTCCACATTTTTAAATGGATCATACAAACTTGAACAATTTACAGATTTATTATAGTATAGATAGATTATTTAACTAAAACCACTGGTCTTTATTTGGTACAAAATTGAGATATTTTCAAAGCAAGGAACAGGAAATCTGTGGTTGAAATTAACATTACACCCATATTTCTTTTTATAAAGATTTGAAGTCACTTTTTGTAAGATTGAATTTTTTAGTTCTATTGTTCTTGTCTGTTTTTAAACAATATCTTATTACTCAGTTTTACAAGTTGAATGTTAAGTGTTCTTTACTTAAAAATTATCATTATTGATTTAACACAGCGCGGCGTGTCTGCGTGCCTCACGTACCTGGACTTTTTCTCGATAAACGCCCAACGCGCTGCCCTCTCGATTACGGCCAACTGCTGTCAAAATCTAACTCCTGATGAGTTCCATCTGGTCAGGGATTCATTGCAACTACTGGCTAATAGGTAAGTTATGTTCACGTGCATGTTAGTTATTCTACCATGTAATATACGACAATTTATCATTATTGGTTGCAACATGACCTAACAATATATACATAATAATGTTTAAAATGTGTTGTTTTGTAAAAACAAAAATAATTTTTCTTTTCCTGTGTACAGTACAATTAATTTACTCTGTGAATGAGAAATGAACTCTCTTAACATTTTTGATAATTTAAAATCATACATATTTCATATATATGTTTTAGTGCTCAACAAAATAATAATGCCTCATTTATAATTATGCCCATTACCATGACAGCAAGTGGACAACGAGTATGTAAATGCTCTATATTTGAACACTTAATATTCGCGCTGCCCAATTCCCTCCCCATTATCCTGCTTTCTGCCGTTGGGAATGGGCATAATGAAATGAGGGGTAAAAATAAAGTTCTAATAAATAATTTTGGCACAATAATAGGCGGCCTTATTTTTTAAAGCAATCAGTTCCAGGTAACTTACCTAACATTATTCATCTTATGTTTTTCTGTTGAGTTTTATTAAAGTAAATTTATCATTTTCTTTTAGATTGACTCAACAAGATAAAAAATCTGTGGAATGTGTTTGCTCCGCTTTCTCGCGCCTCGTGGACAGTTTCCAACATGACCCGGCACGTCTTCAAGAGATCGCCACACCGGAATTGCTCACAAATCTGCAACAGCTTGTAAGTACAAATATATTCATATAAATTAAAATAATTTTAGCCATGCCACGCCTCGGTGAGACGTCATAACGTAGTCTGCTGTATAAACAAACCCCCCAGTGTGCTCGCGCTGCGTCGTTTTCATACAAGTTGAGTACACTCGACGCCAGCGGCAACAGATCTTACTCGCTTGCGATGTTGACGTGTTATGTGCTTGCGTGGTACAGAATTCATAAACCAAAGTTAGGTCTCACTGGCTGCTATTATGTTCGTATAACTTGTGTCTATCAGTCTTCTAGTGTAAAATTCCTCTTGTCACAAACATGTTTTTCGATCCTCCTTGTTACATGCCTATACCACCTTAATCTTCTTGCTATAAATTTTTCGGTCAAAGATGTAACTACCAAAGACAATTTGTTCGTTTTTAGCTGGTAGTTCAACCACCCCTGATATCCGGTGCGACGTTCATCACAGTGCTCCGCCTCCTGTGGGTAATGTGCGCCGCTTGTCCACAACTCGCATTGGCTTTGCACCAACGCTCCATCGCCGATACGCTGCTGTGTCTGCTTACTGGCTCTACTTTACATCAGGAGGTAAATATAATCTAATACATTAGGTAGGATTTACGTGCCAAATAAAGTAAAATATATTTGAAGTATAGCCTTGAATACTCTGTGCATCTATCCAGTGTTAAATATTAAAAGTTAAAAAAAAATCTAGCAAGTAGATAGTTCCAGGTGGAAGCTGGTGGGTGCCATGCAGTCCACCTTCCGCCGAATTGTAGGTCATTGACTGACATCGTGCAATAAATCGCTTTTAACAACTCGTAAAGAAAATATGTCATCAAAAAGTTAAGATTGTTTTACAAAAGCATGCAACTTTTGCATAATAACAACCAATTTGAAACAATAAAAAATAGCAAGTTATTTTTGAATTCCTACCTAAAACTCATATAATGGATAATAACTTTAGAAAAGAAAATGTTGCTGATGATATGACTAATACCTGTTATATTGGCTTCACAGCAAGTGGAACTATTGCCACGCTTGCCCCAGGAATTGTACGAGATCACATGTCTTATTGGTGAGCTGATGCCGAGGTTGCCCAGCGACGGCATCTTCGCCGTGGACGCCCACCTGGACAGGCCGTGGTCCGCGCCCACGGAGCGCACCGCTCATTGGCAATGGAGGGATGATAGGGGTGCGTATTCTTCATTCAGAAGAGGAATACAATATATATACAAACTTATACTTATACTTTTTATAAACTTAGACATTGCAGCCTCACAGATTTTATATGAATAAAAATTATGACGTTATACTTAGATACAAGTAAAAAGAGTCAAATAGTGCATTAAATTATTCTTTGAAAAGTTAATTAAAATTATTTCTATATTTGAAAAGTTAACGCCTGTTCTTTATATGTAAAAATATTAAAATTGATTGTAATATATGTCCGCATTCCTATTATACATGAAATGGCGTGAAGAGCAAATAAATAGCACTATGAGTTTTCATTTGTGCATAAATAATACTAATACTATTCTTTCATTAAATCAGAGTGTATATTACAAGAAATTATTTTAGTACACCTAGTTCCAAGCTAATTAGACTGACCACTTCAGGCGTGTGGCGTTCGTATTCGTGGGCCGAGAGCCGCGCCCTAGAGGCGGGTGCGACCGCGGGCGAGGAGGAGGTGTGCCTCACCACCCTGGGCCGCTCGTACACGGTGGACCTGACCACGATGCAGCAGCTGAACGACCACACGGGCACCGCGAGGCCCGTGCAGCGCGTCGCCCCCGCGCCCAACGCTGCCGACCACGGCAACGCTGCCAACGCCGCTGTGCCCGGTAACTATCCTTTTATAAGGACTTTATGGCTTGAAACAAACACCTTTAGGCCAGGTATAATTTGGTCTAACATTTCTCTTGTTTTAAAAACCCAGTGTTATCCGTGAGCCAATTTGTAGATAATGTAATGATAAGTTACTAACTTGCAAATAGGATGGTCTCATGTGTATCATATAAAAAGCTAAATCTCATTTGTATACAATAATTTGTTTAGATGCTGGATGTTTAGGTAGTTAAATTTTTCGAAAAACCCTTTACCCCTTTTTTACGAGGAGAAATCTCTGCTGCACAAAGACTACCAGCGGCGGTGGTGTGATACTCGCCGGTTAGATGGTCAATGAAATACCAACTAAACTCCTCAGTGTTCCTGTCTCTAAGCGTCACGGGACTGAGGCAGCTGTCGACGCCGCGGCCCCCACTGGCGTGGGCCTCCCTCTATAGGTAGACCTGTCTGAACACGCAAAAACCCCAAAGTTTTCCAATGACATGTGTCAATTCTAATTTTTTGTTCTTTAGATAAATAAACTTGTATAAAATATACACCGGGAATTAAACATTTGGCGAAACGGCATTTAATATGTATATTTTTTAATTGCACTCTTTAGATCCGCGCATCGCAATGGTCCGTTGCAATCCGTCTCTAGTACGAGCGTTACTGGCGGTACTACATGAGGTGTATTGGAGCTCTGCGGGACCCGCGGTTCGCTCGCAGGCTCTGAAGGCCATTCTCCGTTGCGTGTATTACGCAGATGCATCGCTGTTGAGACAAGTTTTGAAGATGCAGGTTAGTAGCATACATACATATTGAACAAATAGAACTTTAAAACATTAAGAAAACTCCCTCGGTTTTTGTTATATATTACGAATTTAAAAGCACTCACTGTTATCTTGTTGGTTACTTGATCCAGACTGCTAAATTACGAACTACCTTCATTATACATAAGTTTTTATTTTCGTGTAGCTAATAATACATTTGTTATCATGGCGGTAAAGTAAAATATCACATGTTGTTTTATATAAATGTCATGTTATATTATTAAACGTTCACGAAAAAAATGTTGACTATAATATTAGGTTGGGGAAAAAGTTTCTTCGCATTTTATATAAAAATTCAAAAGGTTTTTTTATAAAGTTTATTTACATTTCACTAAAGTATGTAGGTGCCATTTTGTTGGATAACTTTTTGCCATCTTGTAGGTAGGGATGTGATCCCATTGCTATAAAAATTTTGGGGCTTCTGACCAAAAAACTGTGACAAGTGGTTTTGGCAGAGTCCTCTCGTGATGTTAACCAGACACTGCCTAAGGAATTCTGCAGAGACCGAAACAGGTGAAAATCTGAAGGTGCAAGGTCAGGACTATACGGCGGATACATTACCACTTCCCAGCCAAACTCTCGTAATTTTTGCTGAGTGGCTAACGATGTGTGAGGTCTAGCGTTGTCATGGTGAAAAACCACACTCCTTCTGTTGATTAATTCCGGCCGCTTTCTCTCTCAACTTTTTGCTTTAATCTCATCAGTTGTTCGCAGTACAGTTCAGAATCGATGGTCCTGCCTGGCGGTAACAGCTCATAATGAATAATGTCCTTCCAATCCCACCATACACACAGCATCGCCTTGTTGCGAGTTAACCCAGGTTTCGCCACAGTCTGTGAAGCCTGACCGACCTTTGACCACCATCTTTTTCGCACGTTCTTGTCGTACTACGTGATCCATTTTTCATTACCAGTTATCAGCTTCTTCAAAAATGGTTCGGTTTCATTACGTCATCATAAAGATTCACAAATGAGTAACACGGTTCATTAGGTTTTTTCAGTGAGCTCATGAGGCACCTAAATATCGAGCTTTTTTGTGTACCCAGCTTTTTTCAAATGCGCCAAAACCGTTTTGTGGTCAACTCCCAGTTCTCCAGCTACATCGTAACTACTAATATGCCGATTTTGCTCCACTATTTCAAAAATAGCATTAATATTGTCCGTAACAGGGCGACCAGAGCGACGTGCATCTTTGATACCAAAATTTCCGGATTGAAAACGCTTAAACCAAATTTGCGCTACTCTCACAGATACTGCATTAGGTTCATAAACATCACAAATTTTTTTCGCGGCTTGTGTTGTATTTTTACCTTTTCTGTAGTAAAATTTTAAAATGTATCGAATTTCTTCATTAGATTCACTCATTTTAACAATAAGAAAAACAAATGAAAATCACACATTTTCCTAATTCGAATTTGGAATTGTCTTCTTTAAAATTAAAACTTTTAATGACACCATAACCAGCCAGATACAAATGGTATAGCCAAAGAGATCTTATTACAAGTTCATACATACTATATGCGAAAAGACTTTTTCCCCAACCTATTACTTTAGAGAAGCGTATACTGCTCACTATAGATAGCAAAACGCGTATATATAGGCTCAAGAAATTTGTATATCTAGACGGGAACTTTATTTATACTATATGTTTTGTAGGTGATATCATCCCACATTGCTGGCATGATGGCTTCGAGTGATCTCCGAATAGTGGTTGGTTCACTTCAACTTGCGGAAATTCTAATGCAACGCCTGCCACAAGAGATGGGCGTGCAATTCCGGCGAGAGGGTGTGTTGCATCAAGTGTCGCAATTGGCCGAAAGGACCACTCCAGCACACACGCCTAGGCAAACGAAGCTGAAAGTAAGAATGGCTTAAGTTCAATATACTTTATTATTCAAAATTTAAACATTGTTCATCACTCACCGATAATGAACAGGAACGTGCAGGAACGGAGAAAGAATACAATTTCGGAAGTAAGAATAGACCTGTCGTAAGAGGCGACAAAATAGCCCACAGCCAAGTGGTAGTGTACTTACCCGACTGGATGGCTACCACCACTGGTCTAGAGTATGCCACCAAAAACAACCTTGAGTTGTATTTAGGCATTAGTGACCAGGTTCCAGTCTCCCTTACGAGAGTAGCAGCGCATTTGTATCACCCTGGTGCTGCAAATATCCATAGGCGATGGTAACCGCTTTCCAACAAGTGGGCCATCTGCCTGTCTGCCTGTCTGCTGAACTCCTGCAACAAAAAAAATCTTAGTTGTTGGTACTAGCCTTTTAGTATATTATTTTGTTTAATCCGCGTGGCGGCATCATAAAGAAATTCCCTAGAATGGTCGTAATCTCTAAACCGTGACTCCCAATAAGCGTGCACATATACTAGTCGGCTCAACAATATTATAGATGATAATGCTTTGTAGTTAAATAAATTGGGAGTTATAATCTAATTTAGAAAACTTGTTTCAAATTCATACTAGTCTTATAAATGCAACAGAAACTCTCCCTGTTTCTCAAACAAACATTTTTTATCCTGGAAAATGGATAGTTTCTGTGATAAAATTAAATATTGTCGCTAGTTAATTATGTTTAATTGTCGATATCTAGAAGTTACGTTTGTTATTATTCAATGACAGTCCCCGAGTGGCACGAGTGCGCGTTCGAGCGGCGGATCCTCACCACCGGCATCCACGTCGGCTACCTCCCTCGAACACAACACGCTCTCGCTCGCATTCTCAGCTTCTGGCTCGTTCGTTGTCAATTCTATGCGTAAGTACTGTTGCTGTCTACACACACATGTATATTAGGGACATTATCTGTAATGTCACCTACATTACAGATAATGTCAGTTCTGTGTGAATTTGTTTCGACAAGTAACATTTCTTTATAATGTAAGTGGTGTCTTAAAAATGATTAATCTTTTGTTATGAGAAATCTTTTCATAACATTACTACTTCATTGTCAATCTTGTATTGTTTCTTTTCTCCTGTCTTATTAAACATTCTGATATGAGCTTAATTAACTCTTTGGAGTTATTAACTCATTATACACGTTTTGCGTCTGTTTTCAGCTGCTGGAAGTGATAGTAGTAGCTCAGAACCTGGTGTTGCATCAGCTTCAAATCATCCACAACTACCAACTTCGGCTCATAGGTAAGTTTTAATGTTTTTTTTCTTGAATGTGTCTTGATAAATTTGTTAATTACATACGCGATAATTATGTTTGATATTAAGGTTTTAAGTACTCTCCGTTGTTTACCTCATAGAAAAATGATATATTTAAAGTTTGAAACAAATGTAAACTATGTTTTTATTAAATTAAACTATGTAATATTTTTCTATATATATTTATTTAATTTTTAATTATTTAAATAAGATTCAATAAAATTTAACCTAGATAACCCTTATTTTAGTTGCTGTATTCAAATGATCACTTCATCTTGTAAAATATAATATTAAATGTTAAATTCAATTTGTGTTATTTTTACATTGTCGTATTAATTATTATATGTATGTATTAATATAATGTACTGTTTGAATCTGCACATATTAGGTCCGGCAGTCCCCTTCATTTAGCGGAGATGTTAAAGCGCAAACGGGCGGTGAAACGGTCGGGCGTAAGTGGGACGCGGCACTTGCGCCGGCGCGACGAGCCTCTGCCCGCCACGCCGCAGCCCCCTGCCGCCGCGCCCGCCGCGCACGTGCCCCTCGCGGCACACCCGGCGCATCCTGCGCACGCGCACACGCCGCACAATGCACCGCCGCACGGTTCGTTTCGCTCGCTCATTACATTTTTAATTATCACCTGCTGAATTTAATTAGTTAAAAAAACTGCCAGACGTAGGGCTGCACATCATAAGTAAAAACTTTTGTCTGAGCGTGACGACCATGCGAGTTCAGTGGTTTTTTTACCCACCCCCAGAAGTGTCCAATGTGGCCTAACGAAGTTTTCACTTCAAAAAAGATTGGGTCATATATGGACCGTTCCTATATCTTAGTTCCTATTCATTCATTTCCCTTACCATCGGTTTAATTTTGACACTGCTTGCTTATGTCAATTTTTAACCAATAGTTATGTGCAAATGAACAGTCTGTAAGATGGAACGTAATGGAAGATATTAGATACGAGTTGCCTCTATTTTATATTAGGATTTAAAAGGTGCTGTTAGCCTTGAAATTAGTCTGAGATGTTTCTTGTGAATACCGCATATTGGCTGACGACACACTTTATTAAAGTGCTTACCTTTATTATGGATACTAGAGTTTACAACGCGGCAGTGCCGTCAACGCGGGTCGAACTCTAGTGCGTACCTCTAGTTTAAAGAGCAGGCGTTAATACAGGTTATATTGTATTAATTTTTATGTTAGTGCTAAATATAAAAAATTGACCAAAATGACCAACATGACCAAAATGACAAATCACAAGAAAAAAACAAAACCTATCCTATTTTCTGAGATAGCCTTTACATAAATCAATCCCATTATCCCACTCTCGGTATTAAAATTACATATATACTGAATTTCAGCCAAATCAGTCCTATAGCTTTTCCGTAAAAGCGTAACGAAAAGAGACAAATATATTTTTATCCCGGAAACTATCCCATTTTTCGGGATAAAAAGTATCCTATGTTCATCCTCAGAATTACAAAATATATATACTGAGTTTCAGCCAAATCGGTCCAATGGTTTTTCAGTGAAAGTGTAACAGACAGACAGTTACTTTCGCATTTATAATATTAATAGGTATTTACATTACATGAAAGTCTTTACTTTATGTCTACTTTCTGTAGTAAGTAACTAAACACATTGGTAAGGCATAGAATGATTGAATTAAACTGTACTAGTAAAGCTCTGGATAAAATTGAGTAATATTTTACCGTGTTTAAGATTTAATTAATATAATTTTTTTTTGTGTCAGGCTCTGGTGTGCCCTCGGTGGCGCGTTCGGCCACCCGCGTGGGTGGTCCCTCCAAGACGTCCTCATTCCTATCCTCGCTTAACCCCTCCCGCTGGGGCCGCTCTCCGCACGCCCACAAGGACACAGCCCTTCTCGCTTCACCACACGGATCGACCACACTCACTGTGCAAAACAAGTAAGGATTAATCACTGCTGCTGAATAAATTATTATAACCTATTGTATGTCTAAAGATAGAGTTAAAAACTGATAGGTATCACTACTACAGAGAGGTCTTATCACTATTATCGTTGTCTTGTAGTGAATATTTTTTAGACTTCGATTTTATTTTACAACAATAAAATTGAAAAGTCATGTGTGCCAAAAATAGTTATTTTAATTTACGAGGACTTTGTGGCACTTGCTTGTACTAATTTGTAAATTAATTTGTCTGAATATTTATTTGTTCCTCCTTCATCATCTTAAATATGAAACAATTATCATAAAATATGGTATACAAATACTTCAGATACTGGTGATTACATTTTTAATGTAAGTCTCAATGTACACAGAACTGAAGTTGCTTGAGTCTTTAGACTACTATAACCAAGCTTTTTATGGAAATTATATCAATCGTAACTCTTTTTCTTCAATTTGCTGGATGAATTACTTAAGTGTTGTTTATTGAATTATGATTGTATGATTACAATATTATATATTGCCAAAACCGTCATACAGAAATTATAAACACTAGGCATGTTCATAATTTCTGTATGACAGATAGTTTTGTGGTGGTCATATCCTTAATATTCAAAACTATAAGTTTTGTATGTGACAGTAAATGCACTTAATTTTTTTCGAAATCACGTTGAGAACTTAGAAATGAATACATAGAAGTACCAAAATGCTCGAAAACAACAAAGTCTGACTGGCACGTGTAACAGTGGAACAAATAAAATCGTTCAAAATCAAACTATGCCATGATTTTTTTGTTGATTTGATACATATCGCGTATATGTGAATATAGGGAGAAGGTTCGCGAGTGGGTCCAATGGCGCGCGGTGCGGCTGCAGCGCGAGTGGGGCGCGCTGGGCGGCGGCGGCGGCGCTGTGGAGCAGCTGGCCGCGCTGGCCGGCGCGCTGCCCCGCGCCCCCCGCCACGCGCGCCTCGCGCTCGTACAGCTGCGCGACACGCTCGCCACGCACGACGTGTCGCCGTTCGAGGTATAACGTTATACATCGTCACATTTATTGTTTTCGTCGTGCAAACTTGCCATGCCTCGGGGACAGTACATTTTTCTGGATGAAGATTTTACCCGTAACGTCATCTAGCGAAAATGTTGGAAATAACTCTGAGAGCAACACATTAATGGCTTTGTGATTCGCGTTACCATGACCATGTATAAGGGACCCCTATTTTATTTTCTTATTCCTATCTTCTTACTAGTTTTTGACCGCGTCTTCATTGTTGTTGATGTATGTGTATTATGAAGTGGGCATGTTATAATTTTTTGACATGTCGAACTTGATTTTTACTTCAAAATAACCTAAAGATAAATACCCGTAACGCCATCTAGCAAAACCAAGGTTTAACTAACCATAAGAACAACACGTTAAAATTGTCGCTGTCATGACGATGTATTCGTTAGTGAATTGCAACGGTGGCGCCAATAAAACGCAATCTCAGTGCCGTCTTGTTTATATTCGTCTACGCTTCGGGTACAGTATTTCTGTTCTATGTACTTAACAAGTGTATGCAAAATTTTGTGATGATTAGTCAAAATTGTTAAGGCATCACAAAGAAACAAACAAACTCATATTTGCATTTATAATTTAAGGTAATGTAACACGGCAAGAGAAACATGGATGATAAATTTATATCTCATTGGGCCGTCTCGATCAGTGTGTGATACCACGCTCGCACAGAATACCTGCGCGAAATGGCTGGCCTCGAAGTAATCATGTGTCGTACGGTGAATGAGATTTCCGGTGGCCCACTTCCCTGCCGTAACCTGTCCTAAAAGCTAGCATCGCGTCCGCATCGGTCCTGGTGTTACAAACGTCCATATGCGACGGAAACCCCTTGGCGTCAAGGCCGTTTTTCAGTTTGCCCACCTTCGACAATAAATGCTAATGCATTCAGAAGTTCATTATTCCTTTAGAAGTCAATATATTGTTTATCCAGTGGACTTGTTGTAGAAAACTCTTTAATTTCATAAGTGTTCTGAAAAGATTTTATCAAAATGGGGTATTTGGTTTTTTCTGGAACTCTTTCTCTTTTTAATTGTAGCTAGTACGTAATAATTGCTGATTATTTTAAAACAGGTGAACCACTCGGGCGTAATAGGAGCTCTCCTACAGTTCCTGACGGGCGCTGAATCGGATGCTGAGTCAGTAGATTGTCACGACAGGGAGGCGGAGGGCGAAAGCCGCGACTCCGCGGGGAAGGCGGCCTCCTGCGAAGAACGACTTCGGGTGTTCCTGCACGTATTTGCTGATATGCCACTTGAGCCAGAGTTAGTATCTCTTTGATTTGGTACATCGTAAATATTTGCAATCGTAGAGTAATAACATCGAGAGAGTTAGTTGCATACAAAATTACATTCGGAGTTGAAGCACAAAACCAAACGATGTGTGCGTGAGCGCCATGTAATTTTTTTCGGTGACGCGCACACCACACTGGTGCAAATAATGTTGCAAGTAAATAGTCTTTCTAAAATGTAGGGAATTGGAACTATTGGAGCTCGTCACATTGAGACATTGTTCTGCAGACTGACGGGAGCGACGCGTCGACAGGCGAACTGAGACTTTTAGGTCCTACTTAAAAGTGCTTCACTTTACAGGCATCTCCTCAGGTTCTAAGGGTATTAATTCAATGTTCGCAATAATGATAACTTAAGTTTATTGAAATAGAAACTTTCAAAAATCTTATTATTTGTTTAGATTTTAATAACAGTTAGACATAATAAGATTACATTCAAATTTCAATATTATTCGTAATTTTTCTTACTCGTTCTGTGATTACAGGTACCAAAAGTTAATTGAAACATCAGATAAAAATGTGAAATCAATTATTATGTTAAAAGAACTTATTATTTTATGAAATTAATATATTATAAAATTGATTGAGAGAAATTAAAGGATTTGAAATTAAAAGGAGTATAATTAAAATATTAAAATTAAAGAGTGGAACTTGAAGGTGGAATTAAGAGGTCACCCGGTCGTGCCTTTATTATAATATGGCCTGTAATAGCCACCTATAATTCACATAGGGTTAAGTTATGGTAGTAAAAAAACCATGGGAAGAATTGATAAACCGACTTTGATGAAATTAGGTGTGGTGCTTTGGCTAGCCGGGTATATAAATAAAATACGAGTTTATCAATACACTTTTAGGTCATTTATTCTAGTCTTATTTTGACTACATTGTAAACTTGGTGGACTTAAAAACACGGTTACATGTATTTACACTAAACTGGCTTGTTACTAGCCGACGGCTAACCTTTTAAAACTCCATAACTTTATTACCTCAGTGGATAGAGAGAGCAGATATTATTGAAACTTTAAAGTTTTAGGAAATCGTGGGGAGGAAAGGCTAACTAATAAAAAAAACGAGCTGTCACTAGTTAATTAAAATGTGGAAAAGTAGTGAAACCTCTAAAGATTGAAATATATATATAGTTCAAGACGTAGTTAATATTAAACCAATATTTGAAGATTACGAAGGTTGCTAGGGCAATCGGCGGCCTTCGTAGACGGCGTGAGGGTCGTCGCCCCCTGGCGCCAGGTGGATAGGGAATGATGTCAAATCACCTCATGGGGACGTTACTTCAACATACACCCTCTATTGAATAGCTTTCTTCAGATCCCGAATAAAATAAATCCACTGAAAAGTGGAAAATACAAATATGACGCCGAGAAACAAGTCTTCAGGCGGATGCGCTTTGGACTCACGAATATTCAAAGCAAGCGCTTCATGGTCTCTGTAATTGTACAGAAGACGAATCAAAGAGAGAATGGGAATTTAAGACGGGGTTATTTAAAAATTAAAGAATTGTAATTACAATTAATATAGTTGCACTAAACACTATAAAAAATACGGGTTCACGGCCAGCGAACACTGCGGGTTCGCGTTGGGACCTGACAACGCCAGGTCCCAACGCCACCCTGATCGGCCGGTCCACGGGCCATCGATGAAACGAGACGCGTAGAAAGGAACAAAAGATTTTCTAGCAGCACTAAAATTACCTAACTGGCGACTAGAATATTTCATTTTTAAAACCTAACTCAAAAAATCAGAATGTAAGTCAGCTCAAAGGCTATTGTTCCTCGGAAATAGACGACCTAAATCAATCCATCTATGAAGTCCAATCGATTTTTAATAACTCTTATTGTTGATAACATCGTAACCTAAAGAAGCGTTTTTTCTTGCGACTTTCAAAATCGAATGTGTAACAATTCATTTTGTTTCCAAGTGAAGTGAGAGTTCAAATATATGTTTTTAGGCGGTTCCCTCTACGACAACCAATGTGAATGTCGATTTCAATGTAGTAATTACAAATTGTAAAATAGCGTCTAGCGAGGCTAGCTCGCGCGAAAAATTTAGATGAGTCTGTTGGATATTATTAATGTTTACCATACGAAAATATAGATTTGCTGGTCTTGTTTTGACCACGTTACATAATAAGTAAATAAAAATTACACTTAATTTTACGTAAGTTCAATTTTTAAATTTAATATCCCAGTGGAGAAGCGTGAAATTTAAGAATACCTGATATCTCATGGACTAATCAAAAGATTTTATTCAAAGTAATTTGCGTTAAAAGTATTTTTTGAGCTTTCTGCCTTGAAATATTTTCACAATTTTCTGTGAAATTTCAAATTACTTTTGAAGAATTTGCATTTTTGAATTAATATTCTGTTCATATATAACTGGTGGCTCTACCGTACTATTCATTTATTTGCTTTACTACTATTTAAAATTTAACTTAAACTCGTTTTGTACCAATGGTAAGGTGAAAGAATATATAGTAAGATATAGAAGCCGATTACAATAAAAAAACGAACTGTGAGGATGGTGGCTCATGGTTGAGGGTTTTTGCAAGTGAAACTCGCACTTTTGTAGCTAGAAGTGTTGCCGCGTCATCGAGCAAATCGACTCTCTCGATAAATTGATTTATAATTGAATAAAACGAAATAGAAATGCGGATTTCATAACAGAACGTGCGATTCCAGCGCGGATTGGGAGGAGATCGGCGCGTTGGAGTTGGCCGTTGGCGGCGGTAGCGCGCTGGCCGCCCTCGTGGCGAAGGTGAACGCGTGCGTGTCGCACCTGGAGCAGTTCCCGGTGCGCGTGCACGACCTACCCGCGCGGCCCGCCACCTCCGCGCTCAAGTTCTTCAACACCCATCAGCTTATGGTCAGCCATTATGTCTCTTTTTTTTTATTGCATGAGTTCATCAGACAGACAGACTGCCCACCTGATGGAAAGCGGGTACCATCGCCTGTGGATACCAATGTGCTCTAAAGGGAGACTGGAACCTGGCCACTAATGACGGAACACAACTCGAGGTTGAACTAGAACACACTGGTCTAGACCAGTGTTCTGCAAACTTTTTGTTCAAGGCACATCTAGGAAAACGAAATTTTTGGAGGTACACCACAAATAAAAATAATTTTAAGTAAGCCAAACGAAACAAAACGCCTCGCTCGTGCGCTCGCGTGATTTACCTATATATTTTATGTGTAACTAAGTATATTATTTACCCTTGCATTATTCACTAAAAATAAGTTGATAACATAACCTTATTTTTCCGAGGCACACCAATTAATGACCACGTTACACCAGCGTACACTGACTATTAGCAGTGCCGCGGTACATACTTTGGGGAATACTGCTCTAGACCAGCGTGGTAGCCATCCAGACGGGTAAACGTCCTACCACTTGTCTGTGGGTTGTCTTGTCGCCTCTTAGGACATACCTGCCCGCTCGCAGGAAATTGCATTCTATCTCCATTCCTGTACTGATAGAATGATGATACTAATGAATTACAAGATGATGATGATGATATATGGCTTCACGTATGCGTAAGCGTCGCTGGACAGTCTAACTGGTGTGTGATCATTGCATTGGCAACTTCTTTTCTCATGTAGCAGAACTGGTTACGCTCCAGCAGGAAAACTTTTCATCATCTTACAAGTTATGTATGAAATAATAGCTTTAACAAGTTAAATAGCGTAGTTATTGTTTAAACACTTGTTATATTTATTTTTATCGTGTTATTTTGGAAGTAAGTTCATAGCAAGGTAATGCAGAACTCGCTCTTTCATATGTAAGTAAATAAAATTCATTGTAACATACAGTGTCATATACCCAATTGATCAATAAAACATTTAACAATGAAAAACCCGTAAATCTTACATACCTGCTAACCAAAGGGTGCTTGCGAATGACTCTTCTCCCATCATCAGTATATACAAGGTTTTATTATATGAAAAATGTTTTTAAATTTATTTTAAAAACATTTTAACAAACAATGATTTAGTCACATAAAATTTATTTTCAATGCCATATGTAATATCTGAATTTATAATACTCAATAAGTTCCCAGCACATGAAAGAAAGAAAGAAAGAAAAAATATTTATTTAGGTCAATAAACAAAAAGTCAGATGTTCATAATATAACCACTAAACAAACACTGCACTGATTTTTCAAACAAAATTTTATTCACTCGATTAACACGCAATATTGACCATTTTATAAATCAAACCATAGCACAGTACAAGATTGGTCAACGCCATCTATGGACGAATGACGAAACTATATAAATGTAACTATTAGAAATCCTAACACCATACAAATAATACATCTAACAATTAATTGTGGTGTCCTTAAAAGGCTCTTGCGCAACATTATGCTAGTTTCACAACCAGCGCTGATCTTCCGCAAGTACCTCTAATTGATGTCACGGCTTAGCTCCACAAAGCAAATGTTACATACTTAAATTTACAATAAATCGTTTCTAGTGATATCTGTCGAAAGTGGAACTAATCACATCAGACATTATTGTCTATGAAGCCTGTGCTTATAAGTATTAGTAGTCTACTAAATGAGGTACAACTCGCAGATTTAATTTACTAACATTTTTGAATGGAGTATGATTTTCTCTAGTGTTTTACAGATTGTAATAAATTTTATATTTATTTTAGTGTGATCTCAAACGTCATCCGACTTGCACAAATCTCAAACAATGGAAGGGCGGTGTTGTACGCATCGATCCATTGGCTTTGGTGCAAGCTATTGAAAGGTAAAATTTCACTATTAAAGTTTTTAAATCTCTAAGATTCTTCAACCGCTGGCGGCAGAGTATTTTTTAAATATTTATTTTGGGTTATCTGGATCGCCTAAACTTCAAATATAAAGGCCTATTACTAATAAATATTAATTTGCATTCTAAATAGTACCCCACAAAATATCAACTAAATTCCAAAAACACAACAAATTAATCTAAGACCAAATAATTATAAAAATAGCAAAGAAATACTGATGTTATTTTAGTGTTAATACAGTGTAAAGCAACGATATGGAGTGAGATATGTTTGCATTGTGTTTGCGGCAGGTACCTGGCGCAGCGCGGGTACGCGAACGGGCGCGGCCGCGAGGGCTCCGCGGGGCTGCACTCGGACGACGACAACGCCTCCGACGACGACGTCGACGACAGCACGCCCACGCCCACCCCCACGCCCACGCCCACGCACCCCAACGCCAACGAGTCAGTACAACGTTATCCCTTGTCTTGCCTCACAGTCACTTTCAATGATCGTAACTGTTTTTTATCGGTTTAATGATAATTTTTAAAAAAGAACCTCGCTTGTGATGGAGAGTTTAGTCTCCACCTACTCTGGGCAATTACAAACCACAAATGAACTTTATTATTAGTTTGCTAAATAACTAACATTACTACACCACTACTGTTATACTAGATTCAATTATTTCTCAACGACTTTTATGTCGCGATCCACGAAAAATCAAAAAATTATGTAAAAAGTCTTGCGACCTCTTCACTACGAAATTAATTAAATTTATACGTTTGATTTGTATATAGGTCTTATTTTTTTAACAGACTGCGACCTCCTTTAATAACAAAAACGATCCCCATAAAGGTCACAACCCCCAGGTTGAGAACGATAAACTAAACAATGGTTCTCTAGGATGTGTATCTCTTCTTTTATAAGAATATGAAACAAACCTTTAGCCCTAAAAAGATAATAAAATATCCATGAGGCCGGCAATGCATTAGCGACTCCCCTGAGCCCCCAAGTCAATTGCCAAAATCGTGTCGGGGTTGTCGTTCACTGACGTAATAATGGCACCATAACAGTTCTTTTGTATTGTATATAACGCCATTGATCGACCATTCCCACATGATTGTAATATCACCTATTATCTTTATTTTAACATGTAATACTATAATGTCCACATTGATATATTAGTGTGTATTATATCATTATTTTGCAGATCCGAACACAAATTGGAATTTCTTATCGGCGATACTGTTTTGCCGTATAACATGACTGTGTACCAGGCTGTGAGACAATTCGGCGAACAGACTGACGCTGATACGGACACAGAAACACCGCTCGGTAAATATTTTTCATACCTATTGTTTGACTACAACATAATCACCTTGTATTGCTTATCTGAGTATTTTTAGAAGTTTTCATTTTTATTATTGTTACTAATGCAGTGTAACAGCGAACATGTATCAAATTGTTAATAGTTTTATACAACTTATAATTCCGATCGGCAGTTTTAGTTCACGCAGAAGAGTGGAGACCGATTTCCAACATTGATCTACTGTGCCGGAACATCGGTAGGAATTATTAGTTGTGTAAAACCGTAATAAGTTTTTAATTAATTGCGCAGTGCCTGACAAAAATACGAGAGCATTAATTTTTTTCACGGTTTATGACTTTTTGCAAAGGCGAGATGTTATTTTATAAATTTTGCAAATTATATCATGCTTCCTAAAAAAGTGGTTACTGCCATAATTCGTCTCAGACTCGGCCATATCTGCACACCGGTTTTCTTGGCGAAAATTAGAGTCCGTGACCATTCCCTTTGTGAATGCGGCTTAGACGAGGGCACTTTGGAACACATCTTTTTCTACTGCCCAAAAGTTATTACCCCACTCTACGATATTTTACCAGGAGATTTCCCTCGCCCTGTCAACATAAATTTCCTTTTAGCACTGGCCAATAAAAAATCTGTTAGTGTATTATATAAGTTTATAATTATAAATAACATTTATTTATAAGGTAGTTAGATTAACTCTGTTTATGTTGTGTTGTCCTTAGGTTCACAGAAGTCACAATTGGAAAGAAAACCGACCAAATTTTTTTTTTGAGCTGCTATTGCCAATAACCCACACCTGACATTCTCTGTTACTGTGACATTGGCCGAATCAGCGTCAGTAGCGTTGGAAGCCAAAACGCCAAAATAGAATAGAATAGAAATTATATCATATTAATTACATTTTTTTTATAGCAAATGCTGGAATATGGGTCCAGACCCACACCATATACTACCGAGCAGTAGAACCTGGTGAACAACCACGTTCTGAGGCTACGGTATCCCGTAAAGGAAAAGGGCAACCTACAAAAATCTCTTCACGACGAAAACCTGATCTCTTATGGAATGGTAAGTCAGGCAAAATGTTCATCCCATCTATTCGAAAAGAGGCGAAGGGTTCCTCGATAAGTCGACCAAAATGGGTCATTCCGGCGCAATTAATAACGAAATGATCTTTGAAGACTATTTTAATTAAAAAGTTTGAACGCAAATCGCTTCGGTAAAGTCCTGGCCGGTAATAAAAAACGCGCGACTGCCGACGCGGCATTAGCCAAATAAAAAAAATATGCGGGAACTTCTTATTCGATTTTTTATTACTTTTTATCAAAACATTACAGACAATTTTAATTTGATTCTCACAAATTGAATAAAATATGACTTCTAGCAGTGAAAGTGAAATATTAACACCAGAAAGTGTAAGATTAAAAACACAGAAACTATCCTAAACAATTTACTACCAAACAAACCGAGAGAAAATGTATCTAATATTAATAATATAAATTTGTAATTTGGTTATGTAAATATAATATATATAATATTCTTCGCTACTAAAAGCATCGCTAATTTATTTTTCTATATATAGAGGAGGATGAAAAGCAGAGTGTGCCACACACAAAACTATTTAACCTCGGGCAACATACTTTGAATCTCTCGCTACTCTTTGTATTCAAACCATCGCTCTCGCCCTCAGTACATTGTTTTGGTTGCTTGTGACACAATCTACTATTGGATTACAGTTTATTATGCTTGATGTGAAATATTTGTCGATATCGCGCATGGTAACAAAGGTTTTAAGGCTAAACAGAAACCAAAGTAGTTGCAAATGTAATTAATAAAAGGAGATGATGTATTATTAAAAATGTTTTTAATTCTAAAGTGCTTGCCCAACTACACCAGATTTTACTTGCATAAAATTTGAAGGTGTATGATACGTTTGTCAATATTGGACTCACCTTTCAAAACTGGTCTGGTATTATTAAATGGTTGTGCAAGCTTAGCCTTAGAGGCTTACGCGACAAAAACTTATTGGTGTGTGATTGCGCATATTGTTAGGGTCAATATTTGTATGAATAGATTCTTTATCTCTAAGGTCTGTAAGATCAATAGTAGCTTAAACTGTGCAACCGAGTTTTAAACCTTTGCTTCTAATCATTTTGTAATATCAATTGCAGTTAATTGATTGACAACAGTTTAACCCATACAATAGCTTAAACTTGTTCAGAGGGACGTTTAAACTCTCCTGCTGATTTAACGACGTATTTGTCATAGTCAATGAATTTAAAGTTTTTATCTCTTTCCTTCAAACAACCAACCATTCATACAAGAGCAATTTCGGAACAAAAACAAGTTAGTCGCTACTCATTGAATAGCAATAAGTTATATGACCAACCCTTTCTTCCATTGTCAATAATAATTTAATACTTGCCATAATAATAAAAACGCTTCGATAAACCGAATGAAATAGATAATGTTGCCATCTAAAAAGCACTATTTGAAGTTTAGTTGATGTCTCCATATTTTCGAATTGATTTTACGACACAGGTTTAAACCATCGGTCAAGTTACGTAAGTAGATTAAGAATTTCATAGCTTAAACTGCATTTGAAATTACTGGCCTAAGAGCCGATTTCTCAATCACCATATAAAAGTTACAAGTTATTCACAGAATAACTTATAACATGGTAAAATTCAAAATGTCAGTTGCATGAATACAACAGTTGAGTGATTTCACTTTTGAATTCTCTCAGCTTATAAGGTATTCAACTGACAACTTTTATTTGATGACAGAAAAATCGGCCTTAAGTTGTAAGTTCGTGTGTTCACGCGTATTCTAAAGTTCCTTTTATATTGTTTTTCGTTGTTTGTCTTTAGAAGCCGAGAACAAGTATGTAATTGTGTATGTTGTGGTAGTACATATGATGTTGTTGATGGGGATTGTTAATGTAAAATTGTTTATCAATTAAATTATGCCAATGATTAATGATAAAGTAATGATCATGCTGCTGGATGGGTAACCATGTGAATTTGGCATGTTAAAATGCTCTTGTCGGCGTAAACCTCTGGCACGGCACCACTCGGCTGTTGTTAAAAGACCTTAAAAATAGAACATCACAACAACTACTCGTTCTATCTTGTTCAAAACCTAATTCCAAAAGAAGAAGAAGAAGAATCCTTTTCAAACCAAATATCTTTTGCAAGAAAGTATAGACCCAGTAGTTTCCGACAACAATAGCACACACACAGACAGGATTTCCGTTTCGCTTAAAACGTTACGTTGCGCAGAGGGCGTGGTGCCAACGCGGCAGTGTCCGCTGGTGTTGATCCTGCGCTCGCCGCTGCCGGGCGAGGGCGAGGTGCGTGACGCGTCGCTGCCGGCGCTGGGGCTGCTGCGCGCACTGCACGCGCTCTCGCGCCACTGGCACACGCTTTACCGCGCCGCCTGCCTGCCCGACCACCGGCCCCTCGTCTCCAACGCAGACTTCATCAATGCCAAAGTGAATGGATACTTTTTACTATCAGTTAGTAAGTTACACATCTTCACGCATATGTGTTACATTTATATGTTCTTATTCTAGCTCGCAGCAAAAGCGAATAGACAACTGCAGGATCCTCTAGTAATAATGACAGGCAACCTGCCGCCGTGGCTCAAGAAAATTGCATACGCGTGGTAAGTGATGATCTATTTTACAGGGCTTCATATACGCTAGTGATAAACGTGGTTATAATTGATTTTCGTTTGTGTGCCCTTAGTCCGTTTGTACTCCCGTTTGAGTGCCGCCACCTGTTGTTCTATGTGGTGTCGTTCGACCGCGATCGGGCGCTGCAGCGGCTGGTGGAGGCGGGCGGCGAGCGGGGCGGCGGCGGAGGCGGTGCGGGCCAGGACTCTGAGCGGGTCGCGCCGCGCCTCGACCGGCGCAAACGCACCGTCCAACGCCACAATGTGCTACGCCAGGCTGAGCACGTGATGCACGAGTCCGCGCACTCGAAGACCCTACTCGAGATCCAGTACGAGAACGAGGTCGGCACAGGCCTCGGGCCCACCCTCGAGTTCTATGCGCTGGTGTCGCAGGAGTTGCAGCGAGCCGATCTCGACCTCTGGCATGGCAGCGAAAATTTCAAACAGAAGCCGAGCTCGTTCGGTGGCGAAATAGTGAAATCACACGCGCCCGCCGTCGCCGCCGCCGAGGGCGAGGCCGAAGCGGATGCGCGGCTAGCCTCCTCCGTGCGCGATGCGCTCAACTTGCGCGAGGAGCGGGAGGCGCGCGAGCCGCAGGCCTCCGAGTTGGAGGCTCTGGCGACACCGACACCGGCCGCGGCGTTAGTCTCGTGGCCTTGCGGTCTCTTCCCACAGGCGTTGGGCCGTAGCGCGCGCGCCTCTCATCTTTCCAGAGTCAAAGCCAAGTTCCGCTTCCTCGGCAAGTTTATGGCCAAAGCGGTCATGGATTCCAGAATGGTCGGTATTAACTCCTTTTTAAAATTAAATTGTTTGTGTTAATTCATAGTTAATTTTTGAGTTAATTCCATTCGGCAGGTCGACATTCCATTATCTGTGTCAATGTACCGTTGGATTGTGAATGAGGAGCGTTGGCTGAACCTTAGCGACGTGCGGCACGTGTCGCCGGAGCTGTGGCGCTCCCTTTGCCGGCTACGCCGCGTCTCCGAGCGGGCGCGTCTCATTGCGGCCGACTCCAGGCACACGCCCGAACAAAAAACACAAATGGTCAGTCCTATCGCCACTGCATTCAAAATTTTTATATTATCTATTAGGTTGGGGAAAAAGTTTCTTCGCATTTTATATAAAAATTCAAAACGTTTTTTTATGAAGTTTATTTACATTTGACTAAAGTATGTAGGTGCCATTTTGTTGGATAACTTTTTGCCATCTTGTAGGTAGGGACGTGATCCCATTGCTATAAAAATTTGGGGCTTCTGATCAAAAAACTGCGACAAGTGCAAAAAACCTGACACTGCCTAAGGAATTCTGCAGAGACCGAAACAGGTGAAAATCTGAAGGTGCAAGGTCAGGACTATACGGCGGATGCATTAACACCTCCCAGCCAAACTCGTAATTTTTGCTGAGTGGCTAAATATGTGTGAGGTCTAGCGTTATTATGGTGAAAAACCACACCCCTTCTGTTGATTAATTCTGGTCGCTTTCTCTCAACTTTTCGCTTTAATCTCATCAGTTGTTCGCAGTACAGTTCAGATCGATGGTCCTGCCTGGCGATAACAGCTCATAATGAATAATGCCCTTCCAATCCCACCATATACACAGCATCACCTTGTTGCGAGTTAACCCGGGTTTCACCACAGTCTGAAGCCTGACTGGCCTTTGACCACGATCTTTTTCGCAGGTTCTTGTCGAACGTGATCGACTTTTCATCACCAGTAATTTCATTTTCATTATCAGCTTCTTCAAAAATGGTTCGGTTTCATTACGTCGTAATAAAGAATCACAAATGAGTACACGGTTCATTAGGTGAGCTCATGGCTCACTGAAAGGCACCCAAATATCGAGCTTTTTTGTGTCACCCAGCTTTTTTCAAATGCGCCAAAACCGTTTTGTGGTCAATTCCCAGGTCTCCAGCTACATCGTAACTGCTAATACCATCTTGCTCCACTTTTTCAAAAATGGCATCAATTTTGTCCGTAACAGGGCGACCAGAGCGACTGGCATCTTTGATATCAAAATTTCCGGATTGAAAACGCTTAAACCAAATTTGCGCTACTCTCACAGATACTGCATTAGGTCCATAAACATCACAAATTTTTTTCGCGGCTTGTGTTGTATTTTTACCTTTTTTGTAGTAAAATTTTAAAATGTATCAAATCTTCATTAGATTCACTCATTTTAACAATAAGAAAAACAAATGAAAATCACACATTTTCCAAATTTGAATTTGGAATTGTCTTCTTTAAAATTGAAACTTTTTAATGATACCAAAACCAGCCAGATACAAATGGTATAGCCATAGAGATCTTATTACAAGTTCATACATACTATATGCGAAAAGACTTATTCCCCAACCTATTATATAGCTAATCATCACTCATAAACTATCTGTCTATTGCTTAAAAATTGTTTATATATGACGCAGATAAGTAGCCTCGAACTTGATGGATGTCCTATTGAGGAATTGGGCCTGGACTTCATCCTGCCGGGCGACGGTTGCACCGAGCTACGGCGCGGCGGCCGCGACGTTCCGGTTACGGCTCATAACTTGCACAATTACATTGATCTCGTTACACATTGGCTCCTGTATGAAGGTGATTTAATTATGACCTCTCAAATCATTAATAGTTTTGGACTTTTTAAAGTTCATTTCTAATAGGTTTTTGTCTGTTCACAGGAGTACTAAAACAAATTGAGGCATTCAAGGAAGGATTTGAATCAGTATTTCCTTTAGCTAATCTCAAAATATTTTATCCTGAGGAATTGGAGCAAGTGTTCTGTGGTAGTGCTTCAGGTATGATGCACAATAAATTTCAATCTAAGAGCTTAGATATGAAGTTTAAACATGGAACTATTTGTAATTGAGTTTTCAATACTTTATGTAGGTGGGCGCGATCAACGGTGGGAGCCACGAATGCTTGCTGAATGCATCCGTCCCGACCATGGATATAATGCGGAGTCGCGCGCGATACGAATGCTGATCGATATACTTGGATCGTACAACCGCGACGAACAGCGTTTATTCTTGCAATTCGTGACCGGAAGCCCAAGGCTGCCCACTGGAGGTAATAAAAACATAAAATTGAGTTTAAGATTATTAGGAATAACTTGATATTTAATCATTTAATGTGGTGTTGTATGTATGTAGGTTTCAAGGCGCTGAACCCTCCTCTGACGGTAGTACGCAAGTCCTTGGAGTCATCCCTGGATCCTGACGAGTACCTGCCATCAGTGATGACGTGCGTCAACTACCTGAAGCTGCCCGACTACAGCAGCGCCGAGGTGATGCGTGCCAAGCTGCGGCTGGCCGCTTCCGAGGGTCAGCACTCCTTCCACCTGTCGTGAATGCCTAGTCACTCACGAGCCTACTGTGATTATGTTATTCGCCTCCCCTAACAAGAAGAGTTCTCTTATATAATTGTGTGTGTGAAACGGTTAGTGATGCCTATGAGATATATTGTGTTATTATTGGTGTTGCGCTCGCTCCGGAGAATGCTGTTTATGTGCAATCAGAGTGAATCTATTCCTCCAATGTGACAGACACTGAAAGTGCTGTGCATTTTACTATTTGTTTTTTTTTGGATACTATTTAGATTACAGATGTATATGTTTATAGTATATTTTGTGTTAATTTAATGTGATAGTATGTATGTATATTTACTTTATTAATATGTCCGAGTGTTTTGTCGAGCCTCATAAGAGTTGTGGTATGTGTTAATGGATTGTGTCGGTTTAATGCGGTAGAAAGTCACTTTGTAAGCAGAGCTAGACAACCGCAGCTGCCTGACTGGCTACAGACTTTGCCATCTACATAAGTTTAATTCAACTTAGTAGGTTTTCTGTCCATGTACTATGTCATAAACTATTGGCAATATTTGAATCTTCTGCCAGCTTCTCTTAGAGAGTTGGACCAGCATTCATATACAAACTGAATTTAAGGACTACTGGAGATCTCCTTTGTAAGTCCTAATTTATGATAGCATTTATTACCAAACGGTGTATGTTTTAAGTATCCATATAATGAGTAAAAAAGTGCAAAATTTAATATGTAACAATTTCAATAAACATGTAAACAAGTAACAATTGGTTTCTGTTGGAATACCTAGTAGGAATTAGCAGCATATTTAGCCATCATTGAAATCATATCCTCTTTCATAAAGGTGTTACTGTTATGAGAAGAACCGTGATAGCATCCATCCAGCATTCACATTCCACCTGTTGATGAATTATCGACTTTTTTTTAATTATATCATTTGCTGCATAGAAGGAGTACTATTTACAAGTGGCATATGCAATAAAATTAGTTGCGAAAATGGAATGACTTAAGGCATTGGTCTAAAAGAGACTTATGTATTTTGCTTTGTTTAAGTCGTCAATATTTGTAATTGACTCGATGATTTTATTACTCTCTATGATCTACAGAAATATTATAAATTGGTACTCATTCTGTCATCTAATATCTAGCCATGCTAGCAGGCCCCAGTATAAGGGATAATTCAAAGAAATGCTGGCTCATTAGGAATTATTTATGTGAACCAATAGTCTCACTATATTATAGGATTACCAAAGCCATGTGGCTCTGAAGATATAACCTAACAAAATTTACCAGTGTCTAGCATTAGAATGAATAACTAATTGCATCATTGTGACTAAATATCCAAACAGATTGTAATAAAATATGAAGATACTTTTTATATAGAATACATCCACATTGCAGATAGATACAGGTATAAAGTTAACAATAAATAAAGCCAAGGAATATCTGAGCAAGAAAGAAAACTAAACTTCAACACAAAAATATTTATTTACAACTTAGTCATAGGATACAATAATAATTATACATCATACAACATTGCTGCCACCAATAGTAGGTACATATTGACATGATCATAAATCCGCTTTTTGTAATATTTGGATACAATAACATGTTTTTCTCAATAAGCATAACTAATCTGTATAAATAAATAAAATTGAAGTATCTACTTGTAATATCAAAATAACAGCTTTTTACTAAATGCATATGAAAGCATATATCAAAAAATCAATTTGAAATTTTTTGGCTATTTGTTCTGGCTAATCTCTAAAATGGATGGACCGATTTTGACGGGACTTTCACTAGCAGAAAGCTGATGTTATAAGGAGTAACTTAGGCTACTAGGGTTCTGTGAAAAAAATATCCATGAAAAAAGACGAAGTCGCAGGTATCAGCTAGTGAAAAATATAGCAGTGATATTTTCTTCCATCCTCCATCTTCATATTTATGAGATCAATCATATTTCTGTGATCATGCCAATTTGACTAAATGCAGGTGAATGATGAAAAAAATTTATTGTGAATACACCATACACCATACACAATTAGGCTAAAATCTACATACATATCAACCACCTTAAACAATAAATAAAATTATAAACTTCATAGACAACTGTGACTTACATTGCTACAAATAATTCTAGAAAACTTCTAATATGAATGTTTTAATGGATATGCATTGACTTCTGAATAATTTATTATTATTTGAAGATTGCATTTTACAGTACCATTGCAATCCAGCCAAGAATAAGGCATGATCCCCCAATAGGTGTAAGCCTTCGGAAGCTACGGTCACCAGTTAGTGCATGATAGTAACAGGTGCCACAGAAAAGCCCCATCCCAGCTATAAAAAATGCACCAGCCTGTAAAATATAATTTTTTTATTAAGGTTTCAATATGTAATGGTAAACTCTTCAGAGGATAAAAAAATAAGTGGGAACAAGTAAATTTTTGTAGTGAAAACACTACAAAAATTTACTTACTTACTTACTTATTTTTCTTATGCTTATATTTTATGAGTCATGATTAAAAATCATGACTCATAAAATATAAGCATAAGAAAAATATGTTTGAATATGCTAATAGAGCATTTTCATCAGATAGCAAATTGAACTATTACATTTTAATTGTATATATGAGGACTCTTCTATAATCAGAAAGAATTTTACAAAGTTATATACATATATGTACAGTCAGCGTCTTATAGAAAGGAGAGGCCAAGATGGTCAAATAGATAAGAACATCGAAAGTGATCATTAATATCGATACCACCAAGGTAGTCTAATAGTTCGCATCAGCCTTCTTATCCAAAAACATCGGCACACCAAGAACGCCAAATACATGAGTGCATTCAAGTCATCCATATTATGTTAACAACCACCTCGCCAAATGTAACTAAGCAGACAAGGTAGCCAAAACAAAGTAACAGTCTAGAAAAATCAACTGTATTCTAAATGTGATTAGAGTCAAATCGAGATGGTTTCATACCTACTAAATCAAAATTGTATTTCGAATTATGTACATATTTCAAATTGAATTACTTATTGCTAAATTTACATTGAATGAAAAGCACCTTACTTTTCCAATCTGAAATTAACGAAATCAATGCTGAAGGCGTTTGAATCAAGACTTAAAAAAAACTCCTGATCACAGCAGTGTGATTGACGAGGAGGATGATATGAGCATAATAATATTTATTACGTTTGATCGAGGGTAAGCACTGGGATTGCAAAGAAACACCAGTTTTTTCCAATTAAGCATCATTTATTGACTACTTACAAACATCGTTAAAACTTCTAACCCAAAAGGGCAGAGATTGAATCTTTAGTTTTTATAACTAACACCCACCTGCGTTTTATTACTAACTTTATGGACATAAAACGATTTCACGTCGATAGATTATAATCTATCGGAAAATAAAGCGTTAAATTGTAAGCAGTTTGTTACGGTTCTCAATATTTCAATAGTTTATAATCTCCCGAGATAGATTATAATCTAACGGTGTGTACAATTTAACGGTGACATACACTAATGTAGCAATTAATTAATGGCGTTCATTTTAACTTTATAACTAAGAGGCATTTGGCCACAGTAGCTAACTATAATATTATTTCTGATGGAACAGGGTAAAAGATAAAGATACATTAGTAACCTATAAATTTTATAAATGTTCTTAAGTTCCTGTTTCTAACCAGATATTTCAGTCCTCTTAATTTATTCAGGTTTTTGATACTTTTGTTTACATTATTTAATACTTTACAACACTGTATGCATCTTTGAGTTATCGTTTTTACTAAATACTAATGGTCTTATTCATAAAGAGTTAGAGCAAGTTTGAACGCTTCTTTAACAACCATGAAGAAGCGTTCAAAAACTTAAAAACTCTATGAATAAGAGCGTAAGTCAAATTTTGCATCCAGGCATTCATAATGAAATGCAACATCATCATGGAAACGATTAATTTTAAACAGAGAAAATTTCGCGGGCAGTCGATAGTCTATAATATTTTAATATTCTAAATAAGTTGTGTCTTTACATTGACGTTATAAAAAAAAATTGGAATAGAATATATAAACGATGGAAAATACGACGCATTTTTTTTAGATTTCTTGTCTGCTAGTCGATTTGTCTGTTTGTTCGCGATTTACATAAAAACTACTAAGCCGATTTCGTTTCGATTTTCGCTGATAGAGAGCAAATTCTCAGACTTAAATTCTGCGCTACCTTTTATCCCGGAATCCCGCGGGAATTTTCCCGGGAATGGTTTAAGTAGGCCAGTATAAAAAAAGCTTTCTTATTTCGATGCGATGATTTTACTCATCGATAGCAAACTTTCTGAAATGAAATCTGTAATATTTTTTATCCCTGGGATCCAACGAATTTTCCCAGGAGCGGATTAAAGTTGTTAGGACGCATAAAAATTTGCTTATACCTACATGGTTTTCAACACGATACATTATTTTTTAAATACTGCAATACTTTATGCCCTGGGAATCCCACGGTAATTTTCCTAATTGTGGTTAAAAGAGGTTAGTATGCATATAAATTAGCTGATTTGGATATGACTTATACTAAAACATAGTGCACTTTCTTTTTCAAATACTGCAGTACTTTTGATCTGGATATCCTGCGGGATTTTTCCTGGGAATAGTATAGATTATTTATTTGCATAACAATTAGTTCATTCAGATTCAATTGACACTAAAACAATGGTTTACGTTCTTTTCCTGTAGTAATTCTGTAACATACTTCTGTAAGAAAGTTATTAAAAAATAACTTGAGATATAAATAGAAATATAAATAAAAACAATTTTAAGCTAGTCCTGAAGTTGAGAGTTTTTGCCGCTTTTTCTCCTTAACCGCAATAACAGGTTGCTAAGCTATGTATTTATTTTGAATTTGAATTTCCGAACGCTTCAGTAATTTATGTCCCGGGAATCCCGCGGAAAATTTTACGGGAGTGGTTTACTGATTCCGATACGATTTCCCCAGAACGTTAGCTTACGCTTTTTTCAATTAGTACTAGGGTATATTATATATATCCTAGGCATCGCGGATTTTTTTGCTGAGTATAGATCACCAGAATTCATGTACGTATTTCACATTAAAACAATATCCAAAAACATCAATTATTCAGTGGTAATAAAATAAGTTTTTTCTCGAATGTTAAATTTCTTGCGTTTTGAAACTGGTAGATTTCCACAAACTCACATATACATAGTGTACTACGTCAAATGAAATGTTAAAATTAAGTTAATATTGTAAAATAGCCTTGTCTGTACATTGAAGCTACTATAAAACCATTTGGGATCAAATTGTTTTATTGATGGAAAATTAAAAAATAAGGTTTTTTCTATAAATATATGTTAATTTCTATGAGGTTTTCATTATTATACAGACATTTTTGACTTAAATGCTGAAAAAGCCAATATCATGGGAATTCTAGTGTAGTTTTTCCGGAAACCGGATTCACTTTTTGTTTTTTACTCCCATACTTTAGTGCCGGAAAGTTTCAATTTTTTTTGGGAATTATATGCCTAGAAATAGTATGAAAACTAGCCATGTTACTCTTATTATAGCATAGTTTGAACCTTTATGACATTTTTATACATGACTATATTGGGAGTCGAAATTTCCCAGGATTTCCTTCTACTTCCAAACCACTAGATCAACTTTGACGCAAAGTTCACAAATCTCAAGACACTGTCTGCATTTATTAGAAATCCTTAGTGAGACATCTGTAGTGGAATAAGTCTTTAGTAACATTACTAATGTCGGGGTTTTATGGATATATCCAGGATTCATGTATTGTCATTTTAAAAATCCATTAATAAATATTGATAAAATAACTTTAATCTTTGCCATCTAAGTAATGAAAATGAAGTCGAGGGCAAATACTGGTTACGTCATAAAAATGAAAAAGATTTTTATAACCATAACAATACTATTTGAATTTAGATTTAATATGGAATCATCTCGATTTGACTCTAATCACATTTAGAATAGAGTACATTTTTCTAGAGTGCAACACACTTCTGGCTACTTTGGGTGTTTAGATACATTGGCGTTGTGGCTGTAACCATAATAATGATGACTTGAATGAACTCATGTATTTGGTGTTGTCAGTGTATCAATATTTTTGGATAAGAAGGCTGATTCGAACTATTGGACCACCTTGGTTGTATAGATATTAATGAATACTTTCAATGTTCTTCCATTTGACCATCTTAGCCGCTCCTTTCTATAAGACGCTGACTGTAAATGCATGAGAAATTTTAATGTGTGATAAATTTCATGTCTCTTAACCTTAATAGTCCCCAGAGATGGACTATAAGGAGAGGAGATGGATGAGACTATAAGGGGTCCCATTTTAGTTTTATGTACCAAACCCCTAAAACATTCAAAATTACATTTTTTATTTAAAAATAAATAATATTAAATGATTATATTTCCATTATTAAAACAAAGATATTTATATTTTCTTGGTAACACAAACTAGTCATTGCCAAATGAGAAAAATTAATTAGATATTTCAAATATCCAGACCAGTCATACTCAACCTTTTTTTTATACAGGCCTCATAGAGGTATTAGATCAACTGCCACTGGCGACAACTATATTTTATTTAGGTGTTTTTTTACTACTAAAATTCATAGCACTCCGACTGATGGTCCACATGATGAAAAGCAGTTATATTGTCTATGCACATAATAATATTAATAATGCAAATCCATTATTTTGTATGGGTGCAGTATAGATATACGGCACATTCATTTATTATTTGAGATATAAAATTAACTTTGGTTGGTTAAAAAAATAACCATGAAGGCTAAAGTTGGGTGCTCCACTTCGCTTCGCATCCGCCTTTGCCTTCTAACTTCTCTTCTTATATTAAAAAAGTTGGGATCTGTTCTTAATATATAAATGTGGCGTATAACTATACCCCACCCCCAGACCATTTCCAAAACTGTCCATTCGTTTTATTTAAAAACTGATTAAAAATAAATAAGAATTGCTCTAAAAATTCTCAATAAATGAAAATAAAATCGGTACTTACAACATATGGCCTTCTACAAAGAGGTACTGTACATAAGGCAAGTGTGTGGAGAAAATGAAATCTGTTAGCAGTGTCAAAGATTTTCTTTAAGTCTTCTTTTGCGTCCGTCTGAGGAAACGTGCGGTGCGCACCCATAGCCCCGAGAACTACAGCAGCCGCACCGCTTAGGCCGGCCAGCCTGACGAATGGTCCTGCTTCTTGAGCAAGTTCCCACAACGGCATCCTTACTACAATAGTTGTAGGCTGGGGGTTACCTGAGTTAGACTTAAATACACCCTGAAATTGCATAAGCAATACTGTTATTAATACTGGAAAAATACAGACGATCTCGAAAGTACCGGTTATAGTCCAAAATCGAGATTCGACACTTACGATATGTCGTAATAAATTCATAGCTCCATCCGTCACCGTATTAATCATGAGGGTGTCGTACAAATTAACCATACCTTTTTATTTATTGGATTAAAGAAATGACGTCTTGCTTCCTAAGGTATTTTATCTTTTTTAATATAATAAATTATAAATATAAACGAAAATCGGTTTTTGACCTTTCTGATAATAAAGATTACATTGACAAAAAGTCTAAAACCATTCTACCTAAAAGTGTCAGCTGTCTGTGTCTGACAATTGGCGTCAGTATCTTTTTTTGAATTAATGGCTTGGCGCTAAGTTATTTATTTAGATTTATGGCTTGGCAGCTACGTCTTTAAGCCAGATCTTAGAATCTTCATTTCCTGCCTATGTGTAGAACAGCTGAACTGTAGGTTATCAGCTGGTGCCATTCAACGGAGTTCTTGTGACAACTAGATAGGCCACATTTGACTATACAGTTCACATTTCTAACAAAACACATAATTACTACTCAAAAACTATCAATATCCTACAACTATTGTTCATTTTAGAGAAATTTTACACATTTTTAGAAAATAAAATTGCACAGCACAACATCTCTTTTCAGTTCCCGCCAAAAACTCCATTGGCGCTGGGTTTTATTTATTTAGGTTTATGGCTTGGCAGCTAGGCTTTCAAGCCAGATCTTAAATTTTTAATGTAATTTATTCATTTCCTTAAGCCTATATGTATGTAGTACAGCTGAACTGTAGGTTATCATCTGGTGCCATTCAACGGAGTTCTTGTAACAACTCAAAAGGCCACATTTGAATATACAGTTCACATTTCGGACAAAACACACAATTACTACTCAAAAACTATCAACATCCTACAACTATTGTTCATTTTAGAGTAATTTTACACATTTTTAGAAAATAAAACTGCACAGCACAACATCTCCTTTCAGTTTCCGCCAAAAACTCCCTTGGCGCTAGGCTTTTAAGCCAGTCACAGTTTTATCGATATGATCGTGGTAATAAAATAAAAGTACTGAAAATTATCTTTCCTCCTGGTGCCCACGGTCCTTAAAACGTACTTCAATGAAATAGTGAATAAAGCCCAGCACCAAATCCAAATTAATTAAATAACGCCCAGGGTACTATTTTAAGTAATCAAACTTTAAGCATTGCTGCTAGTTTCAATTTATTTCCTTTCTATAAAGTAGTGTATCCACCTTCGAGGTTTTTGTTTGTGTGTGACCAAGCAATAGTGCCAACAAAAACAAAAGAAATTTATCTTTCTTGACTTAACTTCCAACAAGATTGTCGAGTGTGAAAATTAATCTTAATTTATTCATAAAATCTTTACGATTGTGTTCATATGCTTATCAAAAATAGGTGCTTATATTTTATATTTGCTGTTTACATAAAAACTTTATATGCATCTTAGATATGGTGAAAATGATCCTTTTATTACACCTTTGGATAATAAGGATTATCATGATTGTTTCAGATGTTTTAAAATAATGATAGTAAATCAAATGTTTCTATTAATTTTAACAGAATTCTTTGTTTATTAAGGTTTTTAAATTGGTTTGCTTAATTTCATTTCAGATATTTTTGAAGGTAGTTGAAAAAAATTGATACTGTAAGAAGTATGTTGTTTTTAGTGTAGTGCTTTTGACCCAAAGGCCTACTAAAAGTTTATATATTTTTGTCCTTTTTCCCCCCTGTTCTCGTTCACCTGAGACAAGAGAAAAATCATACTTGTGAGATTACTTACCGTAAGGCACAATTTTTAAAGTTCAAAGTCTTGGAAATGCGCTATAGAAACCTTTTTTAAGGACGCTGGGGCGTTTAATTCAAGAAAGTGTTGTAAAACCTGGGCGTTAGGAGGCAATACATACAAATAAAAAAATTTTCAAGTATCTGTTTGTAATTCCAAAATAACAGCTTTTTACTAAATGCATATGAAACTATATACGGTACAAGTAAATTAGGTTCTAGACGTTTTTGCGTTTGTAGTAATGTACGGTCAGCACATAAATAATAAAGTAATATTTTTTATAGGTAGGTATAATATGAAAATAATAATATTAAACGATATTAAAATAATAAATATTAATATTAAACGTAACTTTTAATACTAAATTGTTGGTCCCTGTTCTGAAGAATGACATTTATTTTCTGATAGCACCTTTCCGATGGAAGTCAATGATATTCCGGTTGATTTAGCAATTAATTGAGCGGGATTCATTATACTGCCGGATTGCTATTGCACTCATTTATGAAATATTTGTACAAATTATACATTTTTTTTTACTTTGGGAAGTCAAAAGCTTACCTTGACCACGTTTCAACATCGGAACAATTTTAATTAACAAATTTAATATCAAATAACAACAATTAGCAACAAATAATAACACTGAAGAATGAACCACAAATAAAATCAATTAATTATCAAACTAAAACTAAAAAATTTAGCAATGTGAATAATAATAATTTATTATAGTTTACTCCGCAACTACGCCGCGTATAAACCCTGGGTAGTATCTCTAGCTCTATGTTATGTACCCTTGTAACCTTGAATACTTTAATTTTTTGTTCAATTTTTTACAATTACAAAGAAACCACAGACTACTAAAGAAACTAAGTCAATATAGTGTAGACAACCGTACAGCAAAACAAAGAAAAATCGCACTCGCAGCTAACCTGATTTGAATGTAGTACCTAATATGTAGTGAATGACATATGGGTAACCTGACAACGTATTTATTATTGAATTACAGCGAATATCGCAATTACAGCGCCATTTATTTTGCTAATCCATCTATTTTAAAGAAACGACGTCATTTATCGGGATAAAAAGTATCCTAAGTTACGTCCCGGGATATAAAATAGCTCTATGTCGAGTTTCACGTGATGCTCTAACAGACAGACGGACAAAAAATATAAACATTATATTTTCGGAATCTGCTGGTCCGGATCAGCCCTTGATTTTTTTCATATTTTTAAACCTATTGTACAAACTCGAACCATTTACAGATTTATTGTAAGTATATATTTGACTTTCACCATTGTCTTGTGATTTTAAATATATTTTCTTCTTCAAAATGTACCAAACCTTATTTTGCTGCTTGTACAAAGAATATTAAATTTTAAGTTTAGAATTTCTATAAATTAACAAATATTACTACTACAAACGCAAAAACTTTTCGAAGCTAATTTACCTATATTTATATCAAAAATTATATTTTTAATTATTAAAAAAAATTGTCTGTTTGTTCCGATTAATCTCTGAAACGACTCGACCGATAGCTGGCAGATAGCTGCTATTATAAGGAATAGTAACATAGGCTACTTTTATTTTAGAGAAAAAAATTGAAAGGCCTACGCGCACACCGCCACCGTCGCCGCACCGGAATGCAAATTAAATTCTACACGGACGAAGTCGCGGGTAACAGCTAGTAGTGTATAAAATTGTGAATGCAAAAATGTGATGAGTTTTATGCACTTCATAGTTTATTTTCTCCATTTCAGAAAATTTAAATAAAATCTTCTTTAAAAGAAATATTCCTGTTTTTTTTTTTAAAAAACTGTTGGACTATAAATAGCATCCGCCGTGCCTTTAATTCCAGAACATAGTTGTCACTTTCACCACTTTTTCCTTAACAGTTCTTTGTGGAATAGCCACTCGGACAAGCCCGGAAGTCGCGTCCTGTTGTGTATATTTATGCATCGCGGCTGTAAGTCCGATAATTGTTTCCACCTTAAAGGAATTAAAAGTACGAAACAGCCGTCTAATAAACAATATGCTAAGAAATGGTGGCATTTCTTAGCATATTGTTTATTAGACGGTTCAACCAAATTGAATTGAAGTCAGCTCATACCTCTCGTTAGAGAGTACTAGTGTTCTGTGGCTCATACTCTCGCGTTTCTAATTTCTTACAATATTCTGCTGTAATTTAAAAGATCATGTGTATTTCTCATTTGAAAGCGTTTTTAAAAATAGATTAATTAATTCCCAAGGCAATGATAGAATAAAACCCACTTTTATACGCAAATTATAGATCTATGCATGACCATAGTCGCACTCGGAAGGTTTTGAAGAGTTTCATTGTGCAAGAAGAGCACCAGCAACTCGCAGGCTGCATTGCTCGCATTCGCTCGAGTTTTGCGCCTCTTGCACGTGACGGTTTCTTTGTTCGTTTTCATTTTAAAATTTGTTTCGCTTGTTTTTTTATTTTCAAATACATTTTACTGTCATTTTAAACTGTTATAATTCCAAATCGATCATTGTTATCTTTCTAAAAGTTCATTGGAAATTTCGCCTGGATAGTACTAAAACTAGTTACGTAAGGTGCTTGTAAAGCCCCCGTCCCTTACAGAGTACTTCTAGCCGGTTCCTATATCTTAATTCTTACTAGTCATTCATTTGCCTTACTATTGGTTAAAATTTGACATTAGCTTCATACAAGTAATGTCAAATTCTACTAATAGTAAAGGAAATGAATAATTTTAAGATACAGAAATCGGCCATTCTACGACCCTAGTAGTCATAGATAATATATGCTAGTAGTTACGTACAGTTTCTCTTTATAACACCCAAAAAACATACGTAAGCGAAATACACAGGAAGCAATAAAAAGCGAATAACAAATCTTATGTTTATTAAGATTCATAACACAATATAAAAATCTAGACAATAATTGTTTCGCTGAATTATAAAGACCTAATATATAACGATATTTCGAGTTATCGCGATCTATTTTATTAGGTCTTTCCCACAGAAATCGCGCAACTATTTTTAATTATAACATCTATGACAAGTATGGGTAAGTATAAATTTTACATTGATTTCATTATCTATCACAATGGCAGTCTCGAAAATTGGAATTACTATCATTATAAACAGATATTTAAAATTGAAATGATAGTTACAATATTCGGAAGAAATGAGTTGCGCACTTTTTTTTAAGTTCGAATTTCTCATAAGTCGATATCTTTCTTCGGACAGCAGACACCTGCATAACTGCAATGAAAATAAATTATTATTATTTTAATGCAGACTAAAAAGCATATGCACTACATAAACGCCCCCAAATCCGTGAGATAAATCTGTTTTGTTAGCTAATTGTAGTTTTATAGTTCATGCAATTGATGAAGGCGAGTGGGCTTACTCGTGCTTCAAGGGTTGCCTACGTAAATTGCAAGAACCATTTAAAGTATCAATAAAATTGTAAGTAAAATCGAAACTTACGAAGCCATGGTTGCTTAGTGGTTAGTTCACCCGCATCCCAAACTCAAAAGGCGCGGGTTCAAACCCTGGCCGAAAAGCATGCACCGCTTAAGGCAGTTTTCTGAACTAAAGTATATTAAAGCATATTGTTACAATTACCACATGCTAACGGTGAAGGAAAACATTGTGATGAAATTGGCACATCGAGATAATCGATGTATTAAACCCGCCCATTCACCTTGGACAAGTATGGCGTGTATACTGACAGTTCGCCATTAAATGGGAGGCCCGAAAATAGATATATAGTACTCTTTATCTTGGAATATGAGATAGTTTTCGAGATAAAACAGTTTTTTTATCCATGCAGGAACAGAGAACGAATACTAATTCTTGCGGCCAGGGGCCTATTGCAAGAGGCGACAAAACAACCCATAGCCAGGTGGTAGGGCATTTATCCGTCTCGATGGCTACCAGCCCTGATCTAGAGCATGCCACCATAACAACCTTGAGTTATGTGTCCGGCAGGCAGCACATTGGTAGCACCTTGAGTGTTGCAAATGTTCATAGGCGACAGTAACCACTTTCCATCACAGTTGGGCCGTCAGCCTGTTTGATATACTCCAGCAATAAAAAAAATAATATTTTTTCCGGCGACGAATAGCGCCTACATATAAATTTAATGCAATGTAACCTAGGAAGGATATCCTAAATCCAGGAGTATTAAGCAGCCTTATGGGATAAATATGATAACTGATAACTAACGTTTGGTCTACTAAGCAGTAATTCGACTTGTAGTCGTCTACTGTGATGTTTTGCGCAGATTCACATCGAGTCAGATAGACGCAGAGGCCAACGCCGCCTTGGACTGCACTGGTGCAATCCGCGTCTCCGGACGACGATTTCGGAACCTGTCCAAGAAAAGAAACGACATCAGAAAAGCATTGTAAATATCTCAAAATTAGCAGTGGTTGATTTTTTTATCTTATGGGCAGTGGGCACATACTTAGGGGCCATCCACAAATTACGTCACACGAATTTCATGATTTTTGACCACGATTCTTGTCACAGCTGGTCACATTCGTGAGACTCCGCCCTCCCTAGTGTGACATCGTAATTTTACTTTACAAAATTATTTAAATAAAACAGCAATTCCGTAATTAGTTTTATTTCCATTTAATTAATTTTTTTAATAATTTAAGCACTGTGCTAATACATATAGAGTTGGAAATAGTTTAAAGATTTTTTAACAGTTCCAATTTCGTACTTTAAAGCCCAAATGTGACGTTACGGAATATAGGACCCTCCCACCCCTTGTCACACTTCAAAATCTAGCAATATCGGGCGCATTGATGCGAGCATCCGAGTGATCCAAGCCCCCCTCCCCTTAACGATAATAAAATGTAACTTTAGGGTTTCGTAACCATTCTTGTAGAAACGGAATCCTTATGTTTTCGTCATACTGTCTTTGTATGTTGCAGTGATTATTTTCTTGAAAACTACTGCAATTCTAATATTTCAGATCGATGTAGTGAATATTGTGATTAAGTTTCAAAACTACCAAATTACGTATTGTATAAGGTGATCGACTTGCGCCCCGAGAACCTCTCACCCTTGACACATCGCTCTACTCGGTACAAGTATATATATAAAGTAATCATTGAATTTCTCATTTTCCTACAGTAGGTACGCATCCGTCAGTATTTCGTATAAGTTTGATGATTGTTTATACAATTTAAAAGTTAACGTTATTGTTTGGTATCTAATTATATTTTGTTTAACATGATATTAACGAAATAACTTGAATTTAAGGTATGCGTGGTCCGTATGCTCTAGATAATTATTACAGTTGTAGTTAAATTGTGTATTTAGATGATTAATATTAAATATTTTCTTCAGTAATATCTAATTTTAGATGTGGCTTAAGCTGTCTAAGACATTTAAACATCGTTAATAGTGTTACTCATTGCAAAATACTGTTTATAGAGTACGAAAATGATCTATTAAGGATAAACAATGTAGCACTGACATAGAAGTTTTAATTTTTATAAAGACGAGGGTGTGTTGTATCACACACAAACCTTTTTAGGTTTGTGTGGTGCTTCTTATTATTCTTTAATATAAACTCTTAATAAAAAGATTGTTAGATATTTACTGAGAAAGATTATCCTTAGATAAACTGTCTTAAACTAGGTGTTAACGCAGATTGTAATAGTACGTATATAAGTATAAGTCTTAATATCAGCTAAGTCTTTAAAACTAAATCAGGTTTAAGTAATTCAAAAATCATTATTTTGATCCTTAATCATAGTTTTGAAAAAAACGAGATTAGGTACGTGAAATTTGCTAATTTAATGATATAATTTATTTTAAGACTTTTACAGTATTCCAAGGTACCTCTAGATATGGTTTTACTTAGTCCACCAAGTACGTAATTTGTGAAGGCATCAATTTTATATTTATGAGATAACGCTTTTTTAGGGCAGAATAGGTGTCTTTTTGCTTACATTCGTGTCTCTGGTCAGTTTCAGAGTTACTGTCTCATTGAGTTGCAGCACAAGTGCATCTTCAGAGAGGTCCAAAATACTGTCTGCCCAGGGGAACTTTTCCAAGTGGTACAGCCCCCGCACAGGCAGTGAAGTTGTCGTTGGATAAAAATCTAGAACATTTCAAACGATTAATTAATAGTAAATATAGATTAAATAACATATCTATGATACATCACATGGTGGAGATTAATATAGTGCGCACCACAAAAGTAGTCCCACGGAAAATAAAGGAACTAAAAGTGGCAGATCCGCTATTTGATAGAATTTTGTTTGTAAAATAGCTCGGAAATAGTTTTATGGCTTTAATTATGGAATATTTTATATTTATTATTCAGTAATTACCTACATCGATTTACGGATTACCGAATAATTACTGTCGCAGGATTAAGTACGGCGATTGCAGTGTCGCGTCTCGGGATTTCTTTCGTGCCGCAAACTCTACTCAGTAAATTAAAACAAATAAATATAACACATTGGGTTTAGTATCTATTTTATAATGCCTACAACTTCGTAAACGTTAAAATATTTCAACATCAGTTCATAGTAAGATTACCTAAATAATTATAAATAGTTACGCAAAGTTGCCGCATGGAAAAGGCAACATAAGTATTTAATACACTTTTATCAATTCAAGTCAATGTAAATTCTTGCTTATTATAATACTTATATTTATAATAAAGAGTAGCTAATTAAAATAAGTAAGCTACAAATTTCGCTCAAGTGAAGCGGCTACCGCCCAATATAGGTTTATTGAGGTAGGGAGGTAACAAGGGCCATATTATATTGCGTGAAATTAAGAAAGTGTGCAGGGTTGAGCAGTAAATATAAGTTTAAAAACCAGCTAGCATGTGTTTGCTTACACCAGAACCGCTGGTGTAAGCAAACACCGTTTACAGTTTACACCTTAGCAGTTATAGACGGAGTGACGCGTGCTGAGTTGGAATACTTAGCTAATAGCATAATAATAGTGAGAGCAGTATTCCATACATTCTCATACTTGTGCTTTGTACAACATCAGCAGCTGTAGCAATGTTAAGTATCGTCTTATCTTCGAGAGTAAAGTTTGTGCTAAATACTGGATGTAAGAGCCAAGTTGAGACTTGATGTCAAGGAGAGTTTTAGTGGGTATCCTTAACTGTGGTGTGACATAAGGACTTCTTATTCTGCCGTATGTGCTAGTGTCATCCCGACCTGGCGAATCCTACACACGGATCGCCACTTATCCCCTTGCGCGGCCTATGGTCCCCAAACGGATTTCCCCTGGCTAAAAAAAATGGTACGTAAAGGGCTCTCAAAGGTAGTACCTCCTGCTTAACATTCATCTGACCAGCAGTACACAGGGTTTGCGACCTCGGTTCCCCAAGCCAACACTGTCACACTCCCGTTGTATAGTGGCAGTAGTGTCAACTCTCTACACAATGGAAGGGTTCCTTTACCCGGTGTTTGCACCTATGAAGTAGAGCCTCCCGCCAGGGTCCGGATGCGGTCGGGGGCTATTCCTAATAGGTTATTTTTAGAAGTCTCCTGGCTGCGGCTGTTCTTGCACCAACTGTCTATTCCACAAACCACAAGCCACGACCACGACTTAACACTTAAAACTTAACTTGTTTATTTACATATGTATTTACCTACATCTTAATAGATTATTATAAGATTTTGTTTCTGTCGCTTCATTCATCGCGCTTCGCTTACGCTCATAGCGACAACGTCATGGCCGGGCCGTTAGGTTTTCTTTCGATACCGAAACTCTAAAAAAAAGAACATACATACCTAAACGATCGGCACTGGTCCATGTACCCATGGAGTAACCAGATATTCTGTTGCTAGGTAGAAATACAGGTCTGCGGCTTGCCAGGCTAGTTTCGTGGTAAAACAAATAAAATAACAGATATAATAACAATGTTTGGTCTTAGAATAAGAATGAAGTAAAAATAGTTTGTTATAAAACTTATATTTGATCTTGCCATTTAAATTAAAAAAATCATACAAATTACTTTATTAAACATTGTATTAGTTAAAAAAACACTTTTAAAAAAGATCACGAATGTATAATGTTATAGTCAAAGGTCGATATGCAGACTCTTCCCGGAATGACTGGTTTATACTAGGTTTGATCAAGGCCTTTCGACAAAACCCGAAATAAATTCTAATGTCGGCCTTTGACTAAAGTGTTTTTAATCAAACCTTGAAGTACCTAACTTTTTAGTCGAACGTCGAACGTAAAATAATCTGTTTAGGGCTTTGCCTAGTCGATCCTGGAAGCGACTAAGGCAGACTCGGTCAAACGTCGATTCGTACTGCACTTGTTACATATTTAAACAGGTTTATCCATTCTAGGACTCTGCGATGTTCCTATAAATTTAATTGTTACCCCTTATTTGTACGTTGAGCGCGTGCGGGTGTGTAAAGCTTAAAGATGAGTGAACCAAAGAGTGTGTTGACTGAAAATGTGGATAAAGATTTATTTATATATATAAAGTTTATACAGAAAATTACTATTTTGATTAAAGATAAGTGTTCATTTCACATTAGGAATAAACAGAAATATGAGGAGATTATCTGTGAGGTAGAATCTGCTAAAGTAGCTATAAAGAAAACGTCTTTAAAGTATCGTCGTCTCAACTGCTACGACATTGTGCGTTTTGGAGACGAAAAAAAATTGAATAAGCCATTATCCGATGCAAGAAATATACAATAAGTACTAAGTTATAGACAACGAGTTTTTGGATGTGATTGACAGTGCTCATCAAGAATGTGGTCATTGCGGTAGAGATCATACAATTAAAGAACACAAAGAGTGCGTAAACTATAATTTAGATTTATGCCAAACGTGTCATAAAAAAAGTCAGCCTAAAAAGAGCTAGTCGTTAAACCGTTATTATTTAAAGAGATTCACGCTCGGGAACAAGTTGACAGGTGTCCTGATCGTGATTTCAAATTATTTTAAACTTTCAAGATCATTTGACAAAATTTATGATTCTACGTCCCCTACATACAAAAACAGCACAGGAAGTAGCTCACATTCTTCTTGATATTTTCTGTACTTTGGGTGCGCCTTCTGCGCTAAAATTTGCCAAAAAGAGAGTTCAGGTGCACATACGTGCTTAATTTGTAAACAGATCGTGCATGTTGTGTGCGCTGACAGCACACACCCGAATGGGGTGATGCAAACTTGGTGAAGTTCAACGCCTCCAAAACCCAGGCGTGTCTATTCGCCACAAAACGGAGTCTATTTGAACTTACTCCCTCTTTCAGGGGTGTGTTCGTTCATTAACCGATAGACTCCAGCTTATAGGTATCTCTTTGACTCCAACACTCAATTATGGCATGTACATAGTCTTTAGCGCAAGTAGCGGCCAAAAAGCTGAGTGTACTCGCAAAAGTGAGACAGTATTTCACGTCAGAACAACTGCTGAACTTATACCAAGCACAAGTTCGGTCGTGCATGGAGTATTGTTCTCATCTTTGGGACGGCTCAGCCAAATACCAGTTGGAGGCGTTGGAATCAATTGAGAAAAGAGCCAGGAAGCTGGTCGGCATGACCGCCTTTTTTATGCTCGACTTACAGCGACTGCGCCACCGTTACATGGTGGAAACACCACCAGTCAGAACCAAGCGTTTCGCTTTACCTTTTCTGGTGCGCACTGCCGAAGATTGGAATAATTAGCCGGAGTCTGTTTTCCTGACAAATACAATCTCGAAGTCTTCAAGTCACGAGTGAATAGGACTCTTCTAGGTAAACGTGCTCCATCCTAGACTCATCATCGGGCGACACACTGGTCAAACGCAAACCTTTAAATCCATTAAAAAAAACTTAGTACAGACGATGAAGGCTTCAGAAATAAAGTTACATGCATGCTTTGTGCACAGACAGAAATTAAAAAAATAAAATGTTACAAAAATATTAACTGAACGAAACTTTCCGCCAATCGCGATTGGAAAAACTGTAACCATGCCTATTCCCAGTTTCGATAGAGCCAAAGTAGATGCTCAAAATGTTTAACCCAAAAATACCTAAAAGGGTATCATCATACAAGATAAAACAGTTGATAGTTTATGGACGAAACACGGAATAATAAACACACTTTTTCTAGCAATCATATACAAGAATGCAAAGAGAATTTTCTTAATTTCGAAGATGTGCCCGACATTCAGCTGCTCTAACAGAAATCAGTTCAAAAGATTCTAAGTTTGCTGGCCAAATGCTTTATAATATGCCTCTGTAATAAAAAAAAAATCAAACGTATTGTGCAATTCAAAATGCCATAACGCATCACCTTGATAAAGACTAATGTTTTTTTAAATTACTGTCATCAATCCTAATTCAAAATAAGAATAAAAAAATTAATTACTTTTTCGTATTTGTCAATTGATTATTATAATATTAAAACAATAAACATTAAAATTACTAACAGATTCCAATACCTAATTGAGGTCTGGCTGGTCAAACCCTGATTACCGGGCTACAACATAAATTTATTTGTTTTTTATTGCTTGAGTATAAAAGAGGCTTGCGACCCACCAAATGTTTAGTGGTTACCGTCATCTATGGACTTTTGCAACACCAGAGGTTTTATCAATGTAATTGTACGACTATTAGTACGTCAGACCTGAGATCTGAGGGACCTGAGATTTGACTAGTCAAACCTAGGAGCGCCAGGGCTTCTATGTTTGACTATAACATATACATTTATCCGTGCAGGAACGGAGAAAGAATACAATTTCCTGCGGCCAGGCGGTCTGTCGTAAGAGGAGACAAAACAACCCACAGCCAGGTGGTAGGGCATTTGCCTGACTGGATGGCTACCACCCCTGGTCTAGAGTATGCCGCCATAACAACCTTGAGTTGTGTTCCGGCATTGTTGACCAGGTTCCAGTCTCCCTTAAGAGAGCAGCAGCGCATTTGTAGCACCTTTGGTGTTGCAAATGTCCATAGGCAATGGTAACCGATTTCCATCAAGTGGGCCGTCTGCCTGTCTGCTGAACTCCTGCAATAAAAAAAAAACAATTACATAGCTGGGCATTAATTCGTTAATCGGTTAATCGTTAATTAATGAAGTTAACATTTCGAGTAACGGATTAACTTTTAAGTTAACTTAAAAATATGTCTACGGACTCGTTAACTTCCGTTAAATTTCCCAAAGTCTGTTAATCGTTAATCCAGCAACAAATCTTTAAAGAGCAAAGCTCAAAGTCTCGTCAAAATGTGGCTAGGTATAAAGTTGAAAGACTCGTTAAATGATGCGGCATACCTCGGAGAACAGATATTCGCAAATCTATTTATTAAGAGGCTATGTAGACCTGATTCAAATCGGTGTTTGAGAAAATTAACCCCGCACGGCCGATATTTACATCGATGGAAGAGCGCGTAATAAAACTTTGAGCGTGGCGAAATATTGCAACTGAACATACCTACGCGCACCGCGTCCATACCAATTTGATTCAATTTATTTCATTCTAAGGCTGACGAGCACGAGAGCGAGACAAAATATCCTAAAGTGAGACAGATCGTTTATACGCTTAATGGCTATTGAAATTTTGACATAACTTCCTATGCGACTTTATCTCAACGGTTTACCGAGCGCAATAGTAACTAGGAAGTACAGGGTTCGAATCCTCCCCAGGCTGTACGTATCTTTTTATTTTTCAACAATTTTTAGACAGGTATAGGTATATATTATTATAAATGCGAAAGTAACTCTGTCTGTCTCTGACCGAATTGGCTGAAACTCAGTATATATATATATATATATATACTGAGTTTCTGAAAACTGGCTGAAAGTTAAAAGCTAAAAGAGGTTGAAACTCAGTATATATATATTCGATGCCGAGTATGATCATAGGATGCATTTTAACCCGGAAAATGGGATAGTTTCCGGGCTAAAAATATATTTGTCTTTCTGTTTGTTCTGCTTTTACGGAAAAAACTATTACACCGATTTGGCTGAAATTCGGTATATATGTAATTTAATAATGACGGTGGACAAGGGATACTTTTCATCCCGGATAGTGGGATAGATGTATGTAAAGGTTATCTCAGAAAGTAGAACAGGTTTTTTTTCAGTCATTTCGGTCATTTCATTTCATCATTTAGGCCCGTTCGGCCAAATATATTTTCATCCCGGAAACTATCTCATTTTTCGGGATGAAAAGTATCTCTTAGCCACCATCGGTATTAAAATTACATATGTACCCAGTTTCATTCAAATCGGTTCAATAGTCTTTCCATAAAAGGATAAAAAACCGGAAAGACAAATATACTTTTGGTTTTTTTAACGCGGAACCCTAAAAACGTAGCCTAAGTTACTTCCTATAACGTCAGCTATCTGCCAATGAAAATTACATCAAACTCGATCCAGCTGTTTCAGAGATTAGCCGGAACATTCAGACACACAGACAAAAATTCTAAAAATAGCATTTTCGAAATCTCCTGGTCCGATTTTTAGTTTTTATTTTGAGATTATAAACAGGCACTTCACTTTTATTTATCTGTATAGATAAGAACTATAAAATAATAATAATAGATAAAACATAATAGGCCTAAATAGAAAAAAATAGTTAGAAAAGGAAACTGGAGCGAGCCCTCTAATTTGAACTATGAACTCTGATCTTCATAATTCTAATTGGACCTACTTATGCAAAACAGAACCAATCCACAAACATACTAAAATTGGGTTAAGGCTTTCAAAATGCACCTTCTATCGACTCAATAAGAATCATAACGATCTGACTACATTTACAGAATAAAACATTTTTATCACAAAGTAGCTAACCCACAAAACACCAAGAGTATAATAAACTAACAAGATCCATGACCCATTCTAATCCAAAAACCTAAAAGGTTTACAATTTTTATTTTTTCATAAAGGATCAGACTGCATGGTTCCTTGTATTATTTTTAATTGTTATCTATCAAATAGAACCATGCCGGTTGGTTCTTGTTTGCGTATTGAAAATCAAATAATCCTATATTTTCACAAAGACTCATATTACTTGGTTTCTTGTTGAAATTTTTATTTTTTATCAACATCTAAGTAATCATGTCCTTTGAATCTGTGTTGTTAAATAAATTTCTTGATATAATTATTTAACCAGTCAATTATAGCTACATAGGCTGTGGGATTTATTACTTTTTTAATTTAATTTATTTTGTCTCAAAAGACATACATCTTGTGGACTATTTATTGTATGTGGAACTTTTACCAACTAAACTAAATTTAAAAAAAACTTTTACCAATTAATTTGGTAACTAACTAATATTGGCGATTGCAACGGCAACATTACGTGAAAAATCGGTACGCTGTTGTTTCTGTGATGTGACTTCTTTGGCAAATAAAATTAATACCTACTATTTTATGTCCAACCATGAAAAGAGTGAATACAAGAATACAGAATATGATATCTAGCTGTCTGAATCAGTCTGATAATGAAGATAATGACAGACAAGGTATGTAAATCTTATTTTGAGGTTAAAAAAGTTTAAGTGGTTTCATAAAACTTTTTCTCATTTTTTAAATAGTACAATTAAATATTTATTTATAGAACATGAAGTTTATAATAGTTTGAACATAACATAATTAACATCCTTAATTAGAAATCAATTTTCATATTAAAAATCAGTATATGTTATGTAATATTAAAAAAGTTTTTAAAATTTGAAAATTATTAGTTTTCTGATTGTGTTTTTTTTAAATTAATATTGTTATGAAAAGAAATATATAATTAAAAGAAATATGTCTTTTTTTAAAGAAATATAAATAAATAAATCAGTTATTCTTTTATTTTTCCATCAAACTATGTCAACGTAATAACTAAACCAACCCACACACAAATAATTTTACTAAAAAGAACCATCGAGGTTTTTGTTTGATTACTCTGTAATTTGAAATTATTTACACTAAAATTGTTCTTGAATATATAGGACAAAATATAATATACAATATTCTAATTTTTTTTTTCCAAAATATAGACATTTTTTATATGCAAAATTTTAATAAAAACGGCTTTATCTCAAAACTGTTAGTATGTGGGTTGGTTCCATTTTGCATAAATAGGTCCAATTATCCACGTGTCTACATCATTTCTATTGAGAAACATAGACAGCGCTTTCGAATTTTAATATTACCGGTAAGATTGATTTAAATACATTTTATTGTCAATAGTAGAAAAGTCCAGATGAAATGAAATATAAAAATATAGAAAAGTATTTTTATTGCATTTTATAAAATTATTTAAGAAGAGAAAAAGACCATTTTATCAACTTTTATATAAAAATAAAAAATTCTACTAGATCAAGTGAAGCTAGTAGGGTTCGAACCCACACAGACCGATTTGGACTAGTCCTCTACCGTATACGCCAAATAAGTATAGCTCGATCGGCTCGAAATTCTGGTTATTATTGCTCCTTCATTTATTTAAAATTTAATTTCGAATAGCACGCCCGAGGAAAGCGACGCGTGTACACAGCACCAAGGCCTTGGGCGTATTGATAAATTCCATACATTGGGACCGGCAAGCGTGATTTTTGAAGTCATTTATAATAAAATAATTAATTACTTGCAAATTCTCTAAGTAACCGAATAAAAAAACTATAATGATTATATTTCTTATAATATGATATGTTACTGTTATTTATTTTAGCGATGCACGATTAATAGTAATAACAATACACAAGATTGAAGAACACGTTTAGAGGTTACTTTGCAATTATTTTCTATCGAGAAAATTTATCGAAAATGCGTTTTGAGTAGATGGGGTACCTCAGAAATATGATCAAGATTGACATATATTTTTTTCACCGCAACAAAGTATGTATAATTACTGTAACAAGGGCTGAGAAAACGATCAAAAAACGCTTTTTGTCTGTTGTCTCGCTGTTAAATACTAGCGGCCCGGCGCGATTTCACCCGCACTCTGTCCCGCTCCCGTGGTATATAGCGTCATGTTATGACACCTATGATACTCCCTGTTAATGTAGGTTTCTAACAGTAATTCTTTTAAAATCGGTTTAGTAGATCCAGAGATTACCCCCTACAATGTCACAAACTTTACCTCTTTATAATATTAAAGTATATATAGTATAGATAATACTGCTATAACCTCAAGCGCTGCAATTGAACGTCTTTTCTCCACGGACAAAGATATACTACAGCCGAAACGAGCCTCGCTTTCAGACGAGAACTTCAACATATTAATGTTCATGAAGGGGAATATTCATATCATTGACTAAATTGACAGATAAATTGGACGGGTTAGTATCGTTTCGTCTAAGATGTAAGTGGTCTATGTAGCAATTCGTCTAAATAGCAATTGGTAAATATTACTATGAAATCGTCTTAAAATTAGTTAGTCTAATTAGTGTTTCGTCCAGAACGCAACTAGTCTATCTTAATAAAATAAATTCTAAACCTTAATCCAAATGAATGAAAAAACATTGTTTGTCAACATGCCTCTATTAAACACTCTAATAATTATACCCGTCTTTTTTTGTTTCTAACCTGTTAACTTCCAGAACCAACAGTTTTTATAAGAAGATGCAATTTTTATCACGTGTTACCGGATTAACGATTAACGTTAAGTTGCGTTAAATTTTCTGAAATGTAACGCTCTAACTTTTAACGAAGTTAACTTTTTCAGTAACGGATTAGCGATTAAGGAAGTTAACTATTTGGTCAACGGTGCCCAGCTATGCATAAATATTATCTATACTAATATATTTTAAAGTATACAAAGTAACTATTCCATGCGGACGAAGTTGCGGGCAGAAATGATTGGATATTAGTCACCGCTAGGGAGCCCTCAGAGTACATGCAGTAATTAATACACGCATGGCTGATTATTTTTGATAATTCTGAAAAAGTAACGTTGTTTAAAAGTGGACTTACCTATTAGATGAATAGTATGAACCTGAAAAAAACACATTATCGTTGAATATTTATTACTTTTGCTACAACACATTAGAAAACTACCTACAAATTAATTTTACAAGTGATTTTATTGGATTTTTATAGGAAGCTTGGGATTCTGTAAAATATAAGTAAAAAAATATCAGTTATTACTATTTAAACTTTGGAATATTTTAATATTAATAATTCCACGATAGGGAAAACGCGGAAAACGCTCTTCTTTAAAAAATATGGGTTTACTTAATATGTATGTAGCATGCAAACAAGTTTAACCCAGTTTTTCTTTACAACTCCAATAGTTACTTCATAGGTAGTAAGAAATAAAATATCTATGGAGACCATGGATGTAAAAATATTAATTTCACTATAAGTAATGTGATGGATGAAAGCAACGAAACAAGGCTGACAAAAGCTATAAGAATACACTGAATTACACTTACCCATTCCAATGTAATAAAGAAGCGTACAGACAGCCTCAATGAATACCAATAATTAGATTCGTTGGCCTTTGTTGGTCTTATATACCTACGTTTTGTCATACAGTCGAATGTTTCGATTTCTTTGATGTTAGCACTACATGGTGACTTGTCGGCAAACGCAAATGAGCGATCGTTCGCCTTTGTTGGAGCCTGTCTGTACGCACCCTGAGGCAAATGATGATGCGCATCCACGATATTCTTTCAATTAGTTATACGTGCTAATCGAAGAATGCCAGTTTATAAATAGTGTCAAGCGCTAATTATATTGATCCCGCTGATGTTGAATATTTTAACGTATTCCGAAGTAACTTAATTCAATAAATACTTAATGAAACCCAATTTAAACTTCTAACATGAATCTACGCTTGTAAACTAGAACCAGATATTAATCTTTATCAAACTGATAATCTTTAAATCAATTTGTAGTTGAATTGTAAATGATAGGACTCATATTGGGTAATAATTAAAAAGCACACTTCGACTTTACTCAGCCTTAAGCCTGAGTACAGCTTGAGAAACTCATAGAAGTTTCTCAAGCTGTACTCAGAGTCAGAAACGATAACTGTTTTTAATAAACATTGACTCAACTTAAACGGACAAAATAGTTAACTTTAAAAAAATATGTATCTATGCAAAATGAAACATTACTATATTATAATAACAGAGAGAAAAATACCTCTCATCATATATCTCTCTCGAAACTAAGTGCTGCACACATATCTCGACCTAGAGGAGGACGATATGACGACACTTGTCACAGTGGTGAAATCGGAGAATAGGCAATTACTAGCATCACAACCAGTACAGTGCTGTCTTCCACAGAGGTAGAAGGTACTTGGGACCCAGGCACAGGGACATGAGGATTTTTGTCAAAATGAGTACGGGATTTTAAACAAAAAAAGTAAATTTGATCATTTCTAAGGGGGCACAGGCTGATATTCTGACCCTGCGCTCAATATGGTAAAATTGCTCTGAGCATCACTGTGGATATCCTTCTCCTCACACGCACATGTAGGTAATGTACAACCTCAACGTCAATATGATCTCGGTATACAATGTTCATGAAGTTCGTTCAAACCCATGTAATTCAAGGGTATATCGCATAAGCGACGACAAACCGTCTCTTACCAAAATATATTATGATTTTTTCATTGTTAACATCTCTGTCTTGGTGGCGGCTATTAGGTAGCATTTTATATTACCCCCTAGTCCTACTAAAATCTAGATTGATAGACTCGATCCTGACCGCAAACTTTAAAGACAAAATGCAGAGCAAGTCCAAGTGCTACTCATGAAAATTACTACAAATCGAGTAATCTCACCTTTTACGTCATAGTCATCAACTAATGTTCCTGATTCCTCGAAGGCTTCGGCTTCGAAGGAAAGTGGCATAAACCCAGACGCTATTAACATAATAAAGCATTTTAATACATACATTAGAATGAATATAATGTTGTATGTACAAATCATTGCTACTACCATGCTTATGTAGTAGCAATGATTTATAAAAAAATATTTTTAAAAGCAAACTGGTTTTCTTGATTCAAGCTTGTTGTTTGATGCCTATCTTATTGTTTTGTCATTTTAACGTAACCGATATTTACCGCTAGGATAATGATAATTTCATTATGACAACGACATGCAAAGACAATTTTAATTTTAGTTAAATTATTAATAGTGTATTAACAAAGAAAACACAGTTATGGTTTGCGCGGGAGTCGATTTTTGACACGATTAAAGAGCACGGAACAGTAGCTACTGGTTGCGAAGGACGATACGTCAATATAATCTAAGTCATAGAATAATGATCTGATTGTGAGTAGTCGGCATTTCTTCTTTATTCTTAAATAGGAATCTGCACGATTTTCATATTTTACCAGTGTCAAGTATTATATATATATATATGTATATATATAGTTTTACAATCTAATCTTCGAGCAAAATCTCAAACAACCTAAACACAGTTCTTTGTTAAAACTTAGAGATATCCTAAACTATTGTTCTTTTTTAAGCAACAAAATACATTTTACAAAGTAGGTACCCTGCCGCATATTATTGGTTACCTGCTATAAACACTGGTGAGCATTTACTAATCGTTTGCTAAAGCACATTTTTACGTTCGGTTTAAAGCTAAATCGACTTATTACGAAATTATTCACGAAACTTATTAATGTAACAGTATAAATCTAGTTCTAATCTATGAATAAGTAGATATTAAAAGACGTATCTGTATCTATTGATTTAGCATGGAAGAAGAATACCAGGAAAAAACGCAGTTAACTCTGAAAAATTCCTTTGAAGTCTTAATTTTCTTAACTTAGTTAAAAATGTATTGGGGTGCTATGTTGTCAAGTAAAGTATAGAATAGAAAAGAATAGATTATGCTTTATTGTACACAAAAATGCAACATAAAATCAAGGAATTAATATTTAAGTACAATCAATTAAAGACAATCTTTTGATGGAGTAAGGATAAGAAGAACAACAAAATTCGGTGAGTTCATTTTTTTCCTGAGCAATTATCATTCCTCATTGCATGTTACATAATGGCAATAGTACTCATTAAATTATTATTATTTATGATTCCATTCGTGTACTGTTATAAGAAATATCTCTAATTCAACTTGAACTTTTTGTTATAAATGCTGATGTAAGAAAAGGTTATATTGTACAACATACAAAAACATGCTTTGCATTTTATCTCAACGTTCAAAAAGCAGTGCAAAGTGAATGTATCTGAACAAGCGTGGTGCACATTTAGGATGAACTTTACAGACAACCACAGATGGTATAATTGTCTCAAAACAAAAGGCGGCAAGTGTTTAGTTTTGCCGGCTAAGGCAAGTTAAATCAGATTAAATTTGATCTCCTATTGTCACATCATGACTTTATAAATGTTTGCTAAACAGTTCTTAACTGTATACCCAATGTCTAAATAATTTTAATGTATAACAAAATTTACCTTGAGACAGTGAGATTGGAGCCGTTAATGGTACTAAATCCCCACTGGTAAAACTACTAGGGTAGGCTGGCGCTGAGAATAAATGGCTTGATAGAGCTGTAAAACAAAAAAACGAACAAGTACGTAATAGTTCACGAATTATGAAGGGTTCCGTAGAAATGACAAACGTCCGTTGTCTTCATTATTTAGCTAAGAAACCATAAAAAAGACAATTAAACGAAAATACCCTAAAATTATATATTCACCGGCATAATTAATTGCCCGGCTAGTATTTTGAAGATTAAATGAATATTAGGATTTAGGGCGATGTTTTTGTTATTGCATTGAATGTTATTAATGTTTTAAAAGATAAATCTGTCATAAAAGTTTTAACAATTGGTTAAATTCAAGAGAATACACAAAGAAAATGTAAAATTTCCAATTTCTGAGAAAAAATGCGCTGTAGTAAAATATTCCATATTTTTTAATTATTTATTTTAAACCTTTCTTAATGGTGGCTATTTCCTTCCCTGACCCTTATAAAGATGAATTGGAAGCCCATTAATGAATGGGCTGACGTAATGACGTCTTTTACGTCAAATTGGGGGATGTTTTCCTATACCTCTTCAGCTGTTATTGTCAACTTGTGGTTAGTGGTGGAAACGAAGTTACAACTTTTAATTTACCTTTTGAGATTGTTTCAACCCTACTCTATGAGATCATGGAAATCGAGGTACACCGATGGTATCCAGGTTTTAGCAATCAATGACGATTTTAGCGACGTGTGGACAATCATTGTCATGGATTAAGAAAAAAAATCACCAATAAATAACGTAAACGGCCTGTAATCTGTGTCTGGGACGTCTTAAAAATACTGTTGAGTTATTAGTTTTATTGTATCCGCTACTATTAAATCCGTGTGGGTCTCTAAGTCTTACCGGGCCATGTAGCATTATAGAGCCCCTTTGAAAGCCAACTGTTTCAACACACTAAACTCAGTAAATCTTTCACCACAGCATCTGTATACATGGAAACGTTACTCAGGTCCTCCCAGAGCAATTTTGGACTCGTCATAAACGAGAACTGTATCGTCAAAAATAAGAACTGTATATGCTAAATGCTGCAAAGTCCAAAACCGCGTTTTCGGAAAAAATTAAGTCTTGCTCTTCAAAGAGCTGTGGTCAATTCTAGAACACAATCAGTCTGATACGTCCTTAAATTCCTATCTTCTAAGCTTATTTTAATGGTTCTAATCTTTATATTTACTTTTTGTTTACTAAACATACAGTTATGGCCCTCGGAAACTATCCCAAAGAGATTTATTAGAAACTAGCTTCTGCCCGCGACTTCGTCCGCGTGGAATAGTTAAAAAGCCCTCCCGATTTTAAAACATTCTTCATTGGTGCTCCGCTCCTATTGGTCTTAGCGTGATAATATATAACCTAATTGTTTTTTAATGTATAATTTTTTTATTGTTTTATTGTATAATCATGATACCGGCAATATCAATACTTAATTAGGTGCATAAGTTGTATAATAAGCTGTTTAAGTAATTAAAGTTTTTTAACTGTCCCATGGAAACACTTTAATTTTTCGGGATCAAAAGTATCAATCCAGTCATTTCGCAGATTAGCCAGTTCGACAGACAGACAAACAGAGAAACAAAAATTTGAAAAAAAACTAAATTATTTCTATTTCACTTCTTACACCCCCCTGACTCGGTTTTTAGCATTATTTTTCATTGTACAGAAATTTGAAATCTACAATTTTATTATATGTACTTATATAGATTTAAAACGCTGATTTTGGTTGTTTCCTTTTGAAATACATCTTCTGAGCTCTTGTTCCAGTCTTTCAAAGTAGGGACCTGTCTCTTAATGGCGCCAGATCGCGATGATGATCATGGTTCGTGGATAATCAAGCGTAGAATCGATTGGACGCTCGCTAAAACCAATATCGGCAACAACCGCCCTGGCTACTCCAGCTGCATGAAGTAGCATTATTATTACTTAATTGGTGTCATGAATCCCTATTGATATTGTCTAAACACAATAGTTTTGACAAGAACGTCTAGAAACAAATTTAATGGTCACACAAAATGACGAGCTTATGTCAAATTTTGACCCATAGGCAATTCAACGATCGGTAAGATATAGGAACCAGTCATTAGCTGCAGCTGTTGGGTTAGATGCCGATGACTGCACAATACCTAATTTTGTGTGAAGAGAGGACCTTACATTTAGGCGCAAATTATACTTTTCGTTAAATTAAACTCAATTACATTAAGATATTAAATAGGAATTATTTACACGTAAATTAGAGCGGCCAAATGAACTTAAATAAATAAATTAAGGTGATTGGGCCAACACCTACTTCAAACTACATTCAGATGTTAAATTTTTTTGTAGTATGCTATTTCGTATCACAAACTCTACAAAATATTTAATCATTACTTAATATAAACTGATCACAATGCCATCATCTAGTTGGAACAAATGTTGCCTGATTTTACGTCATGTCGTGATATATTATGTTTTATTTAACGTTATGCCCGGCAGACTCATATTATGTACTAACTGATGCCCGCGACTTCGTCCGCGTGGTGCGGTTTTTTAATTATCACACGGGAACTCTTTAATTTATCGGGATCAAAAGTATCCTATATGTTGACCAGGGATATAAGCTACCACTATACACAATTTCATTTAAATCGGTCTACTCGTTTCAGAGATTAGCCGGTACAAACAGACAGACAAACAGAGAAACATAAAATAAAAAAATATATAAATTAGTTCTATTTCACTTCTTACATCACTCTGACTCGGTTTTTAGCATGTTTTTAAATTGTACAGAAATTCGACCTCTACAGTTTTATTATATGTATAGATAATAATCTATCAAAATCTTGATACTTACGTACGCCGCCGGTCATGTAGGAGTCATAACTGCTTTCTGAAACGATAACAAAATATTATGTTAAAAAAATATTTTTCGCAAGAAACATTTTTGTGCCCCGTTGACACGATCAAATTACACTTGGAGCGAAGCACTTATAAGGAATTTTGTAGTTTATATGTACTCAGTTGGTTGTTAGCACACATTAAAGCTTACTCATATCAATCTGTTCATTTGCAAGTATATTATCAAGGTTACGCTGTATTTGTTTTATATTAAATTATCTTAAATCGTATCCAGCGAACGGTGCGACAAGTCGTAAACAAACCATATATAAGGTTTTTCAGAGGTTACTTTTAGTTTTGTAAAACTATTAATTTAAAAAAACTAATAAGAAAGGAATACACTAGTAAGGCTATGTATGCCGTACTTATTGAATTTGATGACTATAAATAACTCTTTCAATTTTTATTGACTTTTTTATTCGAAATAAATTATAATTTAGAAACATCACATGCTAAACAAACCTAAAAAAGTATGATTCACAAAGTTAGCACTTTTTTAATACTACCTACCAAACAATAGAGTACAGTTAGTGCGAACATTTAATTTTTAATGCATGTTTTGTCATCGGTCGCCATCTTTTTTATTCTTTACTATCGGTCAGCTTGTTGATGTGACAATGAGGTTTCTAGGACAATTTCGTTTATATCGTGTTATTTTTGTTGTATTTGTTAAGTTTCTCTTTGTGTTACGTTTTCAGTTATTTGGTTATTGTTTTTCTTTTGTTATATAATAAATAAATGCGACATTAGTAGTCACCATACATTTAATTAACCTTCAACCGGTCGCGCGGCGTCGAATCGTCCGCACTTGATAGGTTTTTGTTTATAACTTCTAATATTTCCGTCACAATTAATTGTGTCTCAAAGAACTATTTACCGCCCTTCTCCTTGCATCCCGTGTTGCACAAGTAGCTTTTGTTTTAGCTGCGGCGTAGGCGTCGAAAGGTCTAAATGCACTCGTCGTCGAAAAGGTTACGCGCAACCCTGTTTGCGCTAATATATTTCTAGATTTTTTAACCAAGTAGGTACGTGTTTTATTTGTATCTTAATACAGAATTAATCGTAGATCTATTAAGAATTCCCAGATAATCACGCAATTACAAGAAAAATATATAGCGAGTGAATTATTTATGAAGGTTCCAAAGTTTCCGACAACCTCTGTAGTTGAAAATAACGTAGAAATCTAACTGTTAGCTCGAGTTCAGGTGAAGACAATGTACTCGTATCAGAGTTAAATAATGTTTTACCGGAAGTGATAAAATAGCAAAAACCGGATGAGATTTTAGGAGCAAAATATTTTCAGGGAAGATTCTGGTGTTCGTAGAAATTGCTTAGGTGTCAAAACATTTAAAAAAACTTTGAATATATGTATTCGTAAGTGTAGCCATTGGTAAATAAATCACAAATTTTGAATCAGTTGATAGAAAACGAGACTTTTTTCTAATTATAATTTTAATTGCAATTACCGGGCCGAAATTATTTTATACTGGTTTCTCAACATTTATTTTCAACATAATATTTTCTTAACTTTTCGCGAACGGTATACATAAAAAAACTACGTTTTAACGGTTTTGCGCGCGGTAATTTCTTGGATTTTTATTATTCCGACGTTTCAGTCACTTTTCAGTTAGTCCATTGTTGGATGTAGGCCTTCCCAAATCTGCGCTGCATATCGCAGTCCTCGGGTTTCCTCATCCAGCCTGTATCCGCGACCTTGCACTGAATAATAAGTTAATACTTACTCTTGTTGTCAACCGATTCCGCATTTACAGCGGATGTCATGTTCGGCTTCACCACAACCAAAGATGTTAGTGGAGTCACAAATTCGTACTGCAAATTTCAGAAAGCTTTAGTTAATAAATTAAGTGACATTTTTATCAGCTTTAATTTATTTTTAAGGAAAGGATGATATACTCGCCATGCTCCTTTACTATCAGTAGGTACGGGAGATTTGTAACGATTTGGGTTAGAAAAATTATCTAAGTGATGTATGTTCACTAACAAGAATTTAAGCCTACGCTATTATTATACTACTACTCCATCTAGAATAGTGTTTTATAATAGTTAATGACCTTTTCACGCAGATGTAGCGATTGGTTTAGTGCGTTATGTGTGATGCGACATTGCTATTAATTGTGACTGATGTTAAATATGATAACGTATATAACGGATACACTAATGTAGCTATTTGCAAACAGCGTTATTTTTAACGCTATAAATAAGACGCCATTAGGCCAGAGTTCATAAATATAACATTATCCCAGATGGAGCCCTAGCATTAAGTGACAAAAACTAGGACTAGGAAGTAAAAACTATACTCGTAAAATAATTAGGTAGCTCTTTCCCTAAATAAAGAAAATTTGAAGCTCACCTTCAGTGCCAAATTCAGTGCTTTCTTCTCTGGTGTATGTTCTTTATCCACAGGTATGTCTACGTCGTCGGCAGCATCCTTCTGGTCCAACAACTGTTTGATGGTCAAATATGCCCATAGCCTCTCAAGGGGCAGGTACCCTTGTTTTTTCAACGGAACCGGTACTTTCGTCTTCTTTTCGTATTTCTTCTGTAAATTTCACATCGTGTCAAGTTAACGCCGTGGGCTTGATCTCTATAAATAAACTAGGATATGCCCGCGACTTCATCCATGCTTGCCTTGAAATTCCCGCGGGATTCCCGGCACACAAAGTACCACAGCATTTAAAAAATAATGTAAGCTATCGTTCTAGTAGAAACTGTATCGGAATAAGCTAATTTTTATGCACTAATTTCAAATCACTCCCGGGAAAATATCCACGTGAATACCGAGATAAAAAGTATCATATATTTTATTACATAAGTATTTGCTATCGATCAGTAAAAAAATCGTATTGAAATTAAAAAAAATTGAATGTGGCCATTTTAAATCATTCCCAGAAAAATTCTCGCGGGGTTCCCGGGATAAAAAGTAGCGCAGATTTTAAGTCTAAGAATTTGCTGTCAATCAGCGAAAATCACATTGAAATCGGCCCCGTAGTTTTTACGTGAATCCGGAACAAACAGAGAAACAGACAAAAAACCTAAAAAAACATTGAATTGTGTTCTCCGTCGTTCATATAGTCTATTCCAGTTAGGTTTTTTTTTAAATAGCTTCAATGTATTCGGCTTGTTTAGAATTTGATAATATTATAGATTATTGTCGGTTACCTAATATTTCTTAATTATTTGGTTGCATATGAGTATTATACTTATTGCATTTAGCTATATTTAGCTTAAAATTGAGTCTGAAAATATAGGTAATGTTATATGTACATTAAATTCTACTTATAAGGTTTCTGAATTCCTACCCTGGCAGTTCCGTCGTTGTCAACCCCACAAAATCCAGAGAGAGTCGGTGTCAATTCGGTGACCGAGTCTGCCAGCTGTCCAGCCACCACCACTTCGGAGCCCGCAAAGAATGTGCGGTATTCGTCTTTGGTCACTGTACCACTCTTAACCTGCAAATACAGATGTTTTATTTACCTACTAGCTTCTGCCTGCGACTTCGTCCGCCTGGAATAGTTACTTTGGGCTAACGCTAACTTTAACCCGCTACTTTGTTTACGTAGAAGATGAAAATATTTTTAAATCTTAATGACTGCCCGCCGGCCTTGCACATCATAAATGCGCGCGCAGTACTTGATCATTATTTTACTGCGATGTTATTTTTAAAACTGCAATATCTCCTAAGATATTCATTGAAATCGAATGATGTAAATGGCAATTTTGTTTTAAATTAAAACTTGTGATGAATAATGTATTATTTGGATATAGAGATTAATATCATGTTTATAAAAACACTTTCGCAAATAATGCATTATTTTAGAACAAATTTGATTAGTATAAAAAAGGTTATAGTGAGCCAACCTCAAAAGATAGACATATGCTATGGCGGACTCTTTTTTTTAGAATTTTTAAAGGGAAACAATTCTGTCGCACATGATTTTTTCGAAATTTTAACCGTTTACGCAGCGTAAACGGTTAAAATTTCGCCAGCGTAAACGGTTTCGCACGCAGCGAAAGCTCTCAAAAGGAAAAATACCCCCCGATTTTGAAACATTCGTCATTGGTGCTCCGCTTCTATTGGTCTTAGCATGATGATATATAGCCTATAGCCATCCTCGATAAATGGGCTATCTAACACTGAAAGAATTTTTCAAATCAGACCAGTAGTTCCTGAGATTAGCGTGTTCAAGCAAACAAACTCTTCAGTTTTATATATTAGTATAGATTAAAGTTTTCCATAATTGGCGTTGCTTTCGTATTCCGTGATAAGTCTTGGATTAAAATATACAGAGGAAGGAAAAACTTACAAATAAATAATCAAAAATTTCATTTTCATTCTAATAAATTTCATTTGGATATAAACTTAAAAGAGCCTCCTATACGTATATTAATTAATAATTTATGATTCGTAGTTAGGTATAGTCAAGGCGGGGAAGTCCGTCAGTGGGGTAAGTTCGTATACCTCTCGTTATTTACCTGTTTTAAACAGAATTTAACGTCAACTACAAATTAAACATAGAATTAAATGCTGTCTTAGGTTTATTGACCGATTTGTTGCCGTCGTTGCTTTTCAAACACGGAAATAACGTGAGGTGTATGGAGTTCCCCACTGATGCACTTCCCCAGCTTGACTATGTGTCTTATAATGATAAGCCTGTTGTTGTATTCTGACCTTTGTGGGATGTCAAAGCTAGATTTTAAAATGCTTGTTATTGAAGAGACAAGCACCTTGCTGTAATTAATTAATAATTTGGTCTTCTGGTTATGAATTATATATTACGTAGCTTCTAAGCCTACACAATGCGATCTCATCTCGTATTGATTTTTAAAGAAATTAAAAATAAGTCCATACATTGTTAGTCTACAAAACTGGACTATTTTATAAAGTAAGATATCATTATTGGTGATGCTTTACCTGATCAGCCGGATAGGAGAACTTGACATTAGCCATCAATGGCGAAGACACTTGGCGGTAAAAGTTCGTGAGTTGGAGCGCGGCGTCTGCGCCCTCGTAGATGCGTCGCGAGAACCCTTGGTGGCTCAGTGCTATCTTGCGGAGCAGTTTGTAGTCTGCGTCTTCGCCTAAATGTGCAAAAAATGTAGTCACTAGACATTTACAAAAGAGCTTTTAGCGGGAACTGAAGGGTAATGGTGTGCTGTGTATCTTTAATTTCTAAAAAATGTGTAATATTACTTTAAAATTAACCGTAGTTGTAAAATATTGATAGTTTTTGAGTAATCATTGCTTATGTATTTTTGTGTAAAATCTAAACTGTGCAGTGAAATGAGCTTTTGAATTTTCACGTCAACTTCGTTGTTTGGCGTTACTCAAAGACCTACAATGTTGCTGAGCTGTATAAATAAGTACATCAGATAAGGCTATATGCATTTCCTCTGCCTACCATTATGGTGAATGCTACTACTACCTTACTGTTATTTTCTGGATTCATTGTATTTTAATTTAATAAATACACATGTTTGCATTTAACTTTTATTTTAATTATTCTTCTAATAAGTATAGTTGTTACAATTTTGAAATTAACCGAATAAATGAGGACGCACTAGTGATGTGCACATATCTAGCGTTGGGACCCGACACCCATAAACATTTACACACGCACACACACTGATAGCAACTAACGGTAAAAGTGGAACATAACAGCGTCATTTACTTTATAATCTAATTACAAATATATATAATATGGCACACGGACTTCAAATAAAAGTATAACATTAATGGAAAACTGTTAGAAGACTTTATTAAAATTAAATAAACAGGAATATAACACCTAACTTGTTTCTGTTCGATACTTTTTAGTTAATTTTATTTATTCTAATCTAAATTAATAATTTAATCTATCGTTACTTTTTTCCGTCGTCGATTTAGTCAGTTTTTTAATTCTCCTATAAGTTGAAGAATATAACAAACAGTAATTTAATAGGACTGATCGGATTCAAAAAGTACAACTCTTGTCATTTTTGTCTTTTGTCATTTCTGTCGTCATTCGTTATTCATGGCCGGTTCCTATATCTTATTATTCATTCACTTGCAATACCATCTGTTGAAGTTTGACATTACTTGTGTCATGTACATTGAGCTTATGTCAAATTTTAACCGATAGTAAGGCGAATGAATCGTCGGTAAATTATAAGAACCGGCTATATGTCAGTCATTCGTATCGGCGATAATTAAAGAACGAATTTTAATTATTTAAAAGAATTAGACATGGAAATATTTTTGAGAAATGCATAAATACAAACTTACCGAATTCTAGTACAAAGACGATCGCCTTATTAGGTCCACTATTTTTTTCCGCTAAATGGGCTGTGATGCGTTGCGGGTTAGTCTCACCAACCGTCGCATCGCCGTCCGTCAAGAATATTATGATTGGTTCAAGCACTTTTATTTCTGAAATATGTAGTAAACTTAATAATTCATTCAGACAATATATGAGAGCCAGGAGCCTGTTAGGAAAGGTCTATTTTTTATGACTAATATAAAGTCTCGAATATCGAATTAGAAGAGTGTAAACTTTTTGATCTAATCACTCCGTCTTCCTCCAACATCAGAGGCCGAGACACAATGGCATACTGTAAGATAGACAGGTAGAAATATTACCTATACAAACGAATCTCTTTCATCACAAAAACTATGAAAGAGCGGAAATCTGCTGGAGCCTGAAATTCTCAATACCTACAAATATGGTAACTTTTAAGTCCCGTTTGAATAGGTAGGTAAGTACCTTCAAAGGTATTCTAGGTAAGCATGCTTCGTCAGACTATATTAATTATTATTATTTTTTTAATATTCTGAAGAAAACGTCTTTGTCGCACTCATAAAGATAAAACATGCATTTATCCAAAATTAATTAAATTAAATAAATTATTTAAATCTTTATATTTATTTCAAAGTAAAGCATATTATGTGCTGTTTAAATGCAGTCATTATACATCAAAATTACAACGATATTATTATAATTGTAATTTATTGTAGTTAAAATCTAAGTAATTGTATTTATTTATGTTTAAGCAATTGCTTTTATACGATTCCTATACATAAACTAACTTTAAAAAATAGAATTAAATACTAAAAGTAAACAAGTTATAAATAAGTTAATACAAGCTATCTATGTAACAAATCGCTCTCAGAAGGAAGCGTGCCCATAAGTCCGACTGCATTGCTTCCTACAAATTTCTTTGAAGAAACCCTTTGCAGATGGACACCGCGGACCTAAATTGTCAACTCCAAAGTGTACAAATATGTAACTATACTTCGCGCCGTTTGAGAGCTTCAGCTGTTGAAGCAGCATTGCCAACCTTTCATTAGAAGATATGACTGTGCCAGAGCGTCGACGCATGTCGCGTCGCACATAAGCTGCAATCCCATCTTTCAAAGAATCAGTGACATTCCCTCCGGCCTCTTGCCATCGTCGCGCACCAAGAAATTTGGCTCTAGGATGGTCGGTACGCCGGCGCTGTCAAGAGTTCGGCGGATGATGTCATGGAGGCTGGGATGGCGAGATCTTCGGCCTAAACATGAAAATCCGTGATGTGCATGCGGGTCCACACTGGCAGCAACATTATTGAATGGTTTTAAAATTTTTGTCTGTCTGTCTGAAAATTTATCTCGAATGGGCTTCGAAACGGCTTAATAGATTTCCAAGAAAAATTCAGGAATTAGAACAGTAACTATATCTTAAATACTTACATGTTCCATTTTGATATCTTACGAAGTTGAGAAGATGTAAAAATAAAATTTACCCAGATCATGTCATCTATGACATTACAATGGCATACAACATCACACATATTATGTGCGTTTAGAAGTTAGGATGACTTTAATAAAATATAAGTAATGAAAAACCCACTCTCAGAGTCCAAGGTGCTGGGCGTCGCGGCTACGGTGGGGGTTGATGTTGCTTCTGTGGTCATTTCATCAGCTGCCGCCGTTGGAACTGCTTTTGTGGTCGTAGCTTCCTCTGGCTGTGATTTTCTGAATCGTTTATTGTTTAAGCGCACGGCGCAATCTAATGCACCATCGATATTTGTACCTCGAGCATAGAAATATTTTGAAATTAACCCATGATCAGTTTTTAATTTTAATCATACTAAATTGTAAAAAATAATAAAATATGAATTTATTAATCGGGATATATCATCATAAATAATTAGCTACCCATCAGATGTAGAATTTGGTTTTGGTGATTTAATAACATTTAGTTTCTTAGTATCTACCCGTTTATTTTATTTTATTCGGTGAACGTAATTATAAAATTTGTATAAACTATTTTTTTTTCTAATTTTCCACTTCATACCTCTGATGTCCCTGCTTCATCTGGGATAATGTTAGTGTTTGTGACTATGGCCTAATGCGTCTTGTTTATAGCGTTAACAATAACGCCGTTAATGATTCGTTACATTAGTGTATGTATATCAATACGTTATCTGTCGATGTTTCACGTCATTAACAATTAATACCAATGTCACCTCACAAATATCGCAATAAAACCAATCACTACATCAGTGTCAAATTAACACTAATACTAAAATTATTCCAGATGTAGCAGATGCATGAGAAGGGCACGCCAAGTCATGATTTTGGAAGATAATAGTTCGCTATAGTCCTCGCGATATAAGCTTTGCTTTGCATTTATGTGAGTGCCCACAGATAGTGTAACGTGAGCGTGAGATACGGCTTGTATCGCGGGACGCATCCCTCACGCGCACGGGTCACCTCCAACTCACCCGTCACTTTCCGCACTTCACCTCTGATACCGCTTACACTAGCTTACGCCGTGAGGACTGTACCAAATAACGTAAACAATAAATCGGACAAGTGTGTGTCAGTCAATGAAATACGAAAGGATGGACCCTTTCGTATTATATAGTACATACAATACTACATATAAAATATTTCGTATTTATATATGTAATATAGAGGTGAAAAATGTCCACTGTTACCGTTATTTAGCTACGAAACTATGAAAAAAATTATTGAAAAATACTCCATAAATCTCCAAAAATACTCAATAGAGATTTTACACCAATTTTCGTTAGTACCCCACACGACTATGAAATATAACAAAAACTTAACCCTCAGATATACCAGTACAGTATATACCATACTTAATTTTTATGCGGTTTACTAGAACATTGTGCAGTGCAATGTAGACTACGAATTTCTTTTAAATATCATCGATAAGATAGTTTTTCAGAAAAGAGACTGTAACGTACAAAGATAGACGGATGGATGGATATATGGACGAAAATTAAGTAAATATAAAGGTTTCGTTTTACCATAATGACTATAGAACTTTAACACTAACGTGACTAACAAAGATTATTATAATTTTTGGAGACCGGTTTCTTATTCCTCAGTTGTATCTATGATCCTGGAGTTTCTGATGGAAACTTAAAAGGGGATGTTGTACTGAGAAGTTTTATTTTCTACTAATGTGTAAAATTACTCTAAAGTGAGCAATAATTATAGAATATTGATAGTTTTTCAGTACATAGTAATTATGTGTATTTGTGACAAATTAATGTGAGCTGTGTAGTCAAATGAGGCGTTTCGAGTTGTCACAATAACTCCGTTGATTGGCGTCAGTCGAAGATGTATAATTCGGCTTAGCTATACGAAGACTTATACATCAGAATTATTCGCTGGATGGGCCAAGCCTCCTTTACCTGCCATTGTGGCGAATTGTACTACTACTATCTATGGTCTCCGCTTCAATTTTTTTTGTAATAACAAGGCATTTCTTACCACCTACGGCTTCGAATCTTCTAACAATCTCTTTGGCTTTGGCAATATTGTCAGGAGTTGCCTGTGAAGGGTCTACTAGAGTCGGCGCTTTGGAATAGTCATCGTAATAATAATATTGACGTTTCGGTGGTTCCTGATCAGCTTCTTTGAGGTCATGCACCTGATGATGAACACAAAATTGATTAGAAATATTATAACAACTGTTCGCCGTGATGGCTGTGTGGCTAACGCATAACGCATTCGCGTATCAAAATTACATTTCAAATGAAGTGGGCCCAAATTATGGTCGGTAAGCAAGCACTAAATAAACAATTTTTCTAACTTAATATGCATATTTTTATGCTCGGGCTTCATCTGCCATAATGTTATAGTTATTGACTGTGGACAAACGCGGCTTATTTATAACGTTAAAAAAGCCGTTAACCAATAACTACATTAGTGTATAATGTACTATATACATATACACATTCGTTATCTTTTAATATTTAATGTTATTCACAATAAATAACAACATTACATCACACTTGTTAAACTTATCGCTACATCTGCATTAAACGGTTAACAACTATAACATTATCCCAGATGGAGCAGTGACATTACAATTAGTACGCTCTGATAATGAGGGAAAACATCCTTAAAAAACTGTACTTCACGAAAATCGATGTTTCAAACCCGCCAAGCTGCCTTGCACAACTGGATATACTTTCCGTTTCCCTACAAATGAGGCGGCCCGAGCCCAGCAGTGGGACGTGTATGGATTGATATTATAACAAAAAAGCATTAATCACAAGTGTCATTCTTATAGTCAGTTATCGAAAGTAAATATATTAAATTGTTTAATGTTTTTCGCAGTTTGAGAATCAATAGATAATGATTTCGTTATCGTAAGAATTACGAAGAGCAACTTGTAGGTATTCCCAAAATAGGTATCTCTTCGTGATACTTTAGAATAAGTTGTTGAGAGAGCACAGAAGAAAAAAATCCAAAGTTTTGAAACAGCTACATAATGGCATGGAAGAATAGTAAGTATTCTTTTTCCATGATAATAGTAGAGTAAAACTGGTGGGTATAGCAAATTATTATTATTTATTGAAACTTACATGAAAATGGTTAATTAACTAAATCTACTCGTAGGTGGCAGGGTTAAAAGCCCTTGGAGCCTTCCCGCATAACTGTGGTCTTTCAACGTCTCCCGTTGGCCAGTCTGCGGCGTCCTATGGCCTTCGTGGCCTTTGCATTGACTTACTACGAGCATTATCATGTACGAAACAGGCCGTCGAGCCATAAATAACGTACTTACTTGCACGTCTATCACCCGTTCTATGGTATAAGATATAAACATGAATAAAATTACTTACCGTGACAGATGATGCAAATTCGACAATACTGAAATAGTCGCCTGGGTTTAAATCACTAAGAATCTTGAACATTGCCTCCTTAAGCTGCTCAATTTTACGACCCGACATGGAGCCGGATGTGTCAAGTACGAATATTACGTATTTATTCAGAACTGGCAGATTTTTAGGTGCAAAGAAGTGAACAAAATATCCATCGTTTACCTGCAAAAGATTAAGATTTATAGTAGTTGAATGCTAACCGTACTCTCTATTTGATAAGATCTTGTCGATCCAAATACTTATATTGTCTACAGTGGTGCTCTTGGCATTTAGGCCACTTTTTGTACTACAATAAATACCTTTCAGTGTTGAAATTTATACTTGAAGTTGTTATTTCTAGTTGTAGGTATTTTTTTAAATACCTAGGTGTTGAATAAGGTACAGAATATTCTATTTTGGATGACGTAGTAGCTTAAAGGTAAGGCACTATCGGCTATTCTGGTTTAGTAAGTTAGTTCTTGGTAGTGTTATACAAAGCGCTTAAACAATGTTAGTTACAATTATTTCTCATGAGGAAGGAACCATCGTGAAGAAACTTTCTTGTTGAGATATGTGTGATCCCGTTAATCCGCCTTAGTCGAAGCGGGTATACCGTCGAATCCCATAATTTAAAAAATCTACAGCATACCAGTAACGAAGGTACACATACTGCAATTTTGCAATCGGAAAAATTGCAATGCTCACGTATGGTACTTGTACTGTTTTGTCTTCCTTCCATTTTACCCAATTACCCAAAATGCCTACGGCACACTAAAAATGATACAATGTGGGGTAGTTATAGAATAACTAGGGTTCCCCCGCGGCTACGTCCGCGGTAAGTTTTGACCCGTTTCCTGGGGAAGCTATCACATTTACCGAGATAAAAAGTATCCTATGTTCATTCTTGGTATGGAGACATATATATATGCGAAATTTTAACAAAATCAGTAAAATGGTTTTCCGTGAAAGCGTAATGTTATGAAAATAGTTAAATTTTTGCCTTTAGATTGTAAGTTAAACTTTGTCAACAATTTATTTAGAAATAAAATAATTTTGACATACCAAGATATTTCCATCGTTGTTGCGTTCAACGTCATACTGAACAACAAATTGCCCTAAAACTCCCTCTGCCTTATTGTCGCCATCCAATGACAAATGATTGGTGTTTGATGCTGACTCTTTTGTTTTTTCCTATAATTAAGATAATTACGTAACAAGTAAATTTCTCCAGTTTAGCAATAATGATAACCTATGAGTGCGTACATTTGATCCATTTTATAAATTATTGTTATGACTGTAATCTTAATTTTATTTTATGTAATAATAAGCAAAATAGGTAACTGTTTTCAATGTAAGCGTTGTTCATACTCACAGCATATACGTGCATCAATCGTTTTTGTTCTTCCAAATCCGGCTTGAAAGTGATGGTAGCTTCGCGATCATCATGGCCTCTTGTAATAACGGCCTTTGAATTTTCTAATAACAGGAAAGATTATACTGAGTATAGGCATTTGCCCGCAACTTCGTCCACGTTGGACAGGTAGCACAGATTATAGTTATTTTGCAAATATTTATAATCAAAGGGAATTTCGAGCAGGACAATGGATTTTTTAATATGAAAAAATAATTATTTTGTTTTAATCGGAAAACTGACAGCTTACAACTAAATACATGCTATTTAAAAAACTATAACCAATTTACAGTTTTTATATGTAGTCTATATCTATATGACTTGCATATACAACAATGACAATGTATAAGAATATATTTATTGTAAAAGAAAGTATGAAAGAAAAAAGAAGAAAGAAACCAATTTAAGATAGGTCCATCAGATATGCGAGAGATTAACTTAGAGACATAAAAGAGATATTAATCTGAATACTCGATATTCCCGTAAAAACCTGGTCGGTATAAGTAATATTATATAAACCGTACACAATTACAACTGTTCTACTAAAAATGTTTAATAAATATAGAAACTGTCACGTCAAACAAGTCCTAAAATCATGTGCTGTCTAAATTGGAAATCTAGGGGAAATATAAAAAAAATCGGATTAGTTAGACTTTTGTTTAAAAATAAAATCAACGCATAGTCAACTCTGTCACTCGTGACACGATGGCTTTGCTTTCTCGAATTATAATCAAGTTTAGGCATCAGACTAATGCCCGGTTCCTACATATTACCAAACGTTCATTTCCTTTATTACTAGCTAATATTTGACATAAGTTCTGTACAAGTATGCCAAATTTTTACCAGTGGTAAGGCAAGTACATGAATAGTAAGATGCAGGAACCGGCCATGACACTAGTTACGACCGTCGACCACTCTTGCTACCCGGTAGTAAGTATCCGTCGTCTATATTTCTAGCCTTTCCTTTACTAACGCACCACTAGTCACAACTACCGTTATTATAATAAGAGTAATTATAAATAATTATGTAGATATTTATTATCTTATTCATATAAAATATGTATATACATATATTGATGCTAGTATTATTTAACACAATGGAATATATATACATAATACAAATATAGTTTACATTTATTAAGTAGGTAGGTACTTAGGTACATGTATCTTCTTTAATATTATAAAATTCTGAGCATACTGTGTTTGTACATAAAAGCTATTTAAAAAAACCAACTGGATTTATTTAAACGATGAGAACACGATGATTTTTTTACATTTCTTGTCTGTTTATTCGGGATTCACATAAAAACTGCTAAGCCGATTTCGATGCGGTTTTCTGCTGATTCTTAGACTTAAAATCTGCCGTCAACATAATTTTTTTAACATTATATTAGAATATTTCAATACGTCTTCTATTTGATTTTGAGAATTTTTCTGCTATATTTTCGGAACTCAGAGTCTAATAGCAATGAAATTTATATGAAATCATTATGAAACTATTTTGAACCCAACATATAAAAATTATCAAAACCGGTTCAGAAACAAAATAGTTATCAATAAAATACCTCAAAAACATTATTTTAACGAGTTTTTTGCTATATCTTCAAAACCCAAAGTTCGATAGCAATAAAAATTTGTACCAACCTCCTATGAAGGTACTTTGAATCCAATGCAAAAAGAATGATCAAAATTGATTAAGAAACAAAAAAAGTTACAGATGTTAATTACTATAACGTTTTCTATTTTCCGATAGCAATAAAAAAATTATGGGACCATTTCGAAGCCTTGCCAAATTTACCATAACTCAAAAAGAATTATCAAAATGGCTTTATTAACAACAAAGTTATGGCTGAACATACATACAAAAATAGTTACATGACGAATTGAAAACCTCCTCCTTGTTTCAAGTCGGTTAAAAGTGACAACATTTCACATTTCTGCCTGATTTCAAGGATTATTTGTTGTATCTTCGGAAACCAACGTCCGATAGCAATAAAATTTATACGGGACCATTTCGAAACTATGCTAAATTTAACGCAAAAAGAATCATCAAGATTGGTTCAGAAACAACAAATTATGGCTGAACTTAACTAAACTATAAAAAATGTATGTTTACACGACGAATTGAGAACCCCTTCTTTTTTTGAAGTTGGTTTATAATAATAGTCTTTAGTAGTAGTTGTAGTTTCGAATGTTCAGTGAAAAAGAAATCACATCTTTGTTTTCACTTGACAGACTCTAATAAATACTCCGTAACCAGCTAGGCCAGCCGTCCGCATTGGTATCGGTCGCTTGCCTGCTCCCCGTGTGTAACCGCCGCGGCGCGGGGAGCGGTACAGAGGCTCCTCCCAAAACTCTCAAGCTCATTGGCATTACTACAAGCCTTAAGTGCTGAGGTACTTTGTGTCCCGGGAATTTCAAGTCAAGCGTGGATGAAGTTGCGGGCATGTCCTATTTTATATATAAAATTCTTCTCTGTGTATCTGTCATTGAACTCCTAAACGGTTGGACTGATTTTGATGAATTTTCTAGTGTATGTTTGTATGAGTCTCGGGATGGTTTAAATAGTTTAGAATTACAATTGGATCCGATAGGTGGCGCTGGAATCGGGTTCTAGATTTTCATTTTTTCAGAGCAGGGCAACGTCTGCCGGGACTATTAATAATTACTATATAATAAATTGTTCTCTTGTAACTGATCATTGAATTGATTTATGTAGTATGGAGTACAGTATATTTGACTGCACCTTTTAGATATGATATAGAATACTAGATTATATACATTGCGGGTAACATTAATAATACTCACGTGCGTCAGTTTCTGTGGCGTCGATTTCATTACCAGTCCTAACTTCTGGCACTCGCAAGACCGTTATTTTTTCAGTTTCCACAATACGCACTGTTATTGTATAATTCGGTACCAAGGATCCAGGGAACATGTTAATGCCGTGAGTATAAACTCCATCTTGTAATGTTAGCAGTTCTTCGTAGGTCAAGTTGAAAGTAACACTTGACAATGATTCTACATTCACTGTGACAGTGAAATGATTTGAATCACGAGCCCTGAAAATATTTAAATATTGTAGACAGGCAAATAACTTTTTATTTTATTATATGTTTAACTTAAGCATAGACAAACAAGACATAAAGGTTATATATATAATGGGCAACCATACTGCTTAATGCGATTACTCCCAAACAACTAGATACGATACGGTTCATACTGACGAGGGGAGCAGTAGACAAATTTTATAAATAACTAGCGGTCTCGGCAGATGTTGTACTGTCCTAAAAAATAAAAATCTAGAACCCGATTCCAGCGCCACCCACCGGCTCTAATTGGAATATAAACCACCCCAGGACCCACTCAAACACACATAAAATTTCATCAAAATCTTAGAAGCCGATTCCAGCGCCAAGTATTTTGTTTAGATTGATGGGTTACATTATTGAAGTTGTAGTAGGGATCACTCATTTTTATATAGCCTATATTAATCAGGGATAATGTAGCATTCCTGGCTTGCGGTTTTCTCCTTCTGCGAATCTGTCATTTCGCAGAAGGAGGCCGCTAAAAGAGCGAGGGAGGAGGACGCGTACGCGGACCCCGTTCGCAGGAGACGGGCCGGAGGTCGTAGGCGCTGCTACGCGCATCTTCTCCTCCCTTAGTTACCGTCACAAGGGGCCGCTGTCACGGAGGTGACAGCAGACTTCCCCCCCTGCCGTACGAAGTGTCCTTATAATATTAGTATTGATGTACGGTAATATATATCAACAGGTTTCCTTAGAGCCGGTTATTATATTTTAATATTTATTCACTTACCTTTCCAGAGCAATTTGACATTACTTATACGGAGCTTATATCAAATTTTAACCGTCAGCAAGGCAAATGAAGGGTTAATAAGATATAGAAACCGGCCATAAACCGTTCCCTGTAGAACTGTTTAGGGAATCTGTTGTTATTGCTTAAAAAGCTGTGAAACTTTTATAAACGCCTAACTATTTAAAAGCTGTGGGTTTGTTTCTAGTTTGCATAACTACGTCTAAGTATAAAATTATACAATACTAGAGTTTACCCCGGGGCCCCGCCGCGGGTCAAACTTTAGTGCGTGCCTCTTGTTTAAACAGCAGGCATTAATTAGTACAGGTTACATTGTATTAAAGTTTTATCTTAGTTCTATTTGCCTCCGGAAGATTTACTTCATTTTATATCGCAAACTATCCCATCTCCCGGAATGAAAAATATCTATGTCCATTTTCTGTATTAAAACTACATTTAAACAAAATTACATCAAAACCGATCCAGTACTCCTATTAGTTTTTCCGTCAAGGCTTAACAGACAAACAGATCGAGTTACTATCGCATTTTTCATAGATGATAATTTTTTATATCTATAAACTTGATAAATGATTGGTCTCCCATACAATCTTTCAACCCGTTCTAGTTTTATTTATTTATCCCCCGTCTATCTATCTGTAAACTATATAAATGATCAAAATGACCAAAATGACCAAATTGACCAAAATGACCAAAACGACCAAATTGACTAAAATGACTAAAATGGTTAAAATGATCAAAATGACCAAATTGACCAAAATTACCAAATTGACCAAAATGGCCAAAATGACGAAAATGGCTAAAATGACAAAAATGGCCAAATTGACCAAAATGGCCAAATTGACCAAAATGACCAAATGACCAAAATGACCCAAAATGACCAAATTCAAATATATCCCATTATGTGGGGTGAAAAGTATCCCATGTTCACCCTCGGTATTAAAATTACATATATACCAAATTTCAGCCAAATCGGTTAAATAGTTTATCCGTAAAAGCATAACAAACAAATAGACAATTATATTTTTATCCCGGAAACTATGCCATTTTTCGGGATAAAAAGTATCCTATGTTCATCCTCGGCATCGAAAATATATATATATATATATACTGAGTTTCAACCAAATCGGTCCAGTAGTTTTACCGTGAAAATAGAACAGACAGACAGACAGACGGAGAGACAGACAGACAGACAGACGGAGAGACAGACAGACAGACAGACGGAGAGACAGACAGACAGACAGACGGAGAGACAGACAGACAGACAGACGGAGAGACAGACAGACAGAGTTACTTTCGCATTTATAATATTAATAGGGACTAGAGTTCACTCCGCGGCTACGCCGCGGGTCAACCTTTACTGCGTCCTTCTTGTTTAAAGAGCAGGAGTTAATACAGGTTACATTGTACTAAATTTTTATATTAGTGCTATTTGCACTCGGAAGATTAATTTCATTTTATATCGCAAACTATCCCAGTTCCCGGCATGTAAAGTATTTATGTCCATTTTCGGTATTAAAACTACATTTAAACATAATTACAGCAAAACCGAACCCGTATTCCTAGTAGTTTTTCGTGAAAGCTTAACGGAAAGACATATCGATTTACTATCGCTTTTTTTTATAGACAATTAATTTTTATATCTATAAACTTGAGAAAGGATTGGTCTTTTCCAACTTTCATCCTTTATTTCAAACGGTCCTAGCTATATTTATATGTCCCCCGTCTATGAAAACTACATAAATGACAATAATGACAAAAAGGACAAATCGGGCAAATCGAGAAAATGGGGCAAATCGGATAAATCGGACAACTCTGACAACTCGAACAAATCGTACAACTCGGACAAATCGTGCAAATCGAACAAATAGGACAAAGAAGACTAAAATGGAAAATCACAAAAAACCTATCCCACTTTTTGGGATAACCTTTACATAAATCTATCCCAAAATCTATTTCATTATCCGGGATAAAAGGTATCCCTTGTCTACCCGCGGTATTAAAATTACATGTATACCGAATTCCAACTAAATCGATCCAGTAGTTTTTCCGTGAAAACGGAACAGACAGACAGACAGACAGAGTTACTTTCGCATTTATAATATTAATAAGGATTAATTTGCAGTTAGCGCAATTATAATAAATAAAATTATTTTGACTACTTGCCTACTTCTTTTGGCTAAAAGTTTATATATAGGATATATATAAATATAATAGGTAAAAGAGTTTGTAAAAAAAAACCATTTATCATAATGTTGATGCTTCAGCCACTACAATGTCCAATGCATGACTGTGGCTACCCAGAGTGAAATTACTTTAAAATTTTCAATTACCACTCACACTGTGTAGTTGGTCGGCCACGTTATATAAATATATAAAATTTAGGAGCTTTGGATCCTTATGAATTTGACGTTTTATATCCACATCTTCTAAGCTCTAGTTTTTAAAAGCTCTGATTTCTTTCTTGATTGCGGATCATTGATGTCATAATACGTTAATTAGAGAACGAAGAAGTTCCAGGCCGTGTCTCCATAGGATAAAGGAAAATGCTCATTTTGTTGGGGCATTTGGGATTAATATCAAATTTAGTGTGCCTTGATGATTCTTATCCTATTTTGTAGAGAATTTTATTAGTCTTCATATTCAGGAATTAAATTCAAAATATAGGACCATATTTAAGAGAAATATTAATTTTTCTAACTGAATATTTGTGGTTATGTTTGGTGTTATTGACCAATAGATACATATACTTGAACTATGATAAAATTACTGTTCTTATGCACTGAAAGATAAGGAACAGAACAATTAGAAAACGCCCTGTAAGCTTTGTATATGGAACTTGTTTAGACAAAGAACAAAACAATAATCAATCTTTCCGTTATTTACTCTGGGCTGGATATCACTGCGCGGGTTGCAATATTCATTGTATGCTACTCCATTGTACTAGCATAAGAAGCTTTTCTTGATAATATATTACGTGTCTATCTGTAAGTAGATATTTTTATTTCTATTTGTTTGACCTAGACCTCATACCAGGAAAATACAAAACTAAACGTGATGACATTACACGATCAGTGGACACGTTATAGTCATTATACAATGAACAGATATATGAGGAAATTTAAACAAAACTGTTTTTTTACTCTTCGAATCCAGTTATAAGTAATTATGAGCAATAAGCCTGAATGTTCCCATCCAAAACAACTGCGTTATCATTAGCAAAACATTCCATTAAAAATTGTGATAAACAAGCGCTTTAAAAATTGGTGCTTTATGATTCATTATTGTGATTCGCAACGGATAATCCATTGGGGATTATCCGTTGCGAATCACAATAATGAAACCTATTACTCACTTGGCACTAACATGAGCTGCACTGATTCCTTGAGAAACAGCCTCTTGATATATTTGCTTCGCTTCTTCTTTCTCTTTAACATAAGCTTTGTACGATTTCCCGTCAATTGTCCTGAGAAGTGAATACATATATGTAATAGGATAATTATATAACTTTAATAAGAATTTTCTTTGGATTTTCACGAAGCATTGTTCGCGAATATTTATGACCGGTTTCCAGCGGTATAAAACCTATTCTGTCGAAAAGACACTATACCAAATTTAATTTTAACAAACCGATTTACAAGGTTGTGAAAAAGGAGTTTGTGATAATTGATCCGTCCCAGTAGAGCATGGAACGACTGTTTTCGTAAACGGGATAACACGCATACTAGTAACAAGGCTCTTCCACTTTCTCAAACCACATCAAAAGGCAAGTTGCTAGTGAATGCCGATGCTGGCTACTAAATTATATATGTATATGTATTAACTGTAAGAAACATGTAAACAGCTAAAATAATAATATTTATCTACGAGAGAGTCGCCTGAGTATTGGCATGCACTACAGATGTGTCGGGCTGTCCTTCAGAGAATATTTTCTGTTATTATTCGTATGCAGTTTCCACAACACACGGATTCGAAATTTACACCAATGAACCTGCTTGAAAGCATTTGTAATAAAGATAATGAAAAATAGGGAATTCAGTATTGGGAGTTTTTTGTCGTTAATTAATATGATCATAAATTTCTTACATAACAAATCCACTGATAAAAGCTGTTTCGGGCAACAAAACTCTGAAATGTGCTTCCTGTGCCTTCTTGGCCGGGTTCCTATACTGAGCCACGACCGCGGTGTGAGCATAGCGTAAGGATATAATCGATGTCACTTCCATCTCCGTCAGTTTTATAGGCGGGGCAGGCTCTTCTGTGGTCGGCTCAGGCGTAGTCGATGTTGTTTCTCCTTTTGCCTGTCACAATTAATTAAACAATTTCACTATGGGCCATAGTAATGCAGCACCGAACAAATTATTCCCTTGATTTATGCCTTGATATAGTAGTCCTTGATACAAGACCTTGTAATTACCACTGTGAGTTCAAGATATGAGAGCCAATTGATTTTTAAGCAGGTGGAAAGTGGAGAAATCAAGTTAGAGAAGCAAGGTAATAGTTAACAAAAAATCGCTTTTAACAATAAATCAAGATCATATAAATTAAAGTAATTTGAGTTTTACTATGCTCCACCATTTCACCAGCAAAAGGCCGACTCGTTCCAGAGAGCATACTCTTAAAGGCCTTTCGTTGTTCGTTTTCGTCGGATCAGCCCGAGATTCAATAAAATTTTAGATAGAAGAAAGAAAGAACAAAAATTTCTTTAAAACTACAATAATATATTCAATATGATACAATGCCAGGTGGCAGGATATTTGCCCGTCTGGATGGCTACCAACCCTAGTTTAGAGTATGACGTCATGACAACCTTGAGTTGTGTTCCGGCAGTAGTGGCCAGGTTCCAGTCTCCGTTTAGAGAGCGGCAGCACATTGGTGCTACAAAGGTCCATAGGCAATGGTAACCGCTTTTCATCAGTTGGGCCGTCTGCCTACCTACTGAACTCATGTAAAAAAATACAAAGATAAATGGAACATACAATAAAAAATACACTTAAATATTTAAAAAAAACAAACAAAAAAGGTCTAAAACGCAAACAAACGACGAAAGATGTTTGAGGTAAGCCCTCTGAAAACTGCAACTTATTGATTACTACCGCCATAACTGAAAAGGGCCGTTCTTTGAAACAGATGACTGTGCATAGCCTTCTAATACTATTCTGGAGAGGCCTTACAATTTCAAACAAATTCATTATATTTTGTTTTAAATCCTAAAGTTTTTATTCAAACTAAGTTCCACTGGAGAACATTTTTTGAAGATCATATAGTCATATAAGTCTAAGTACTTCCTATTTTATGAACACCCTTTGGCAAAGTTATCGTTGTTTAGGAAGAATTTAATTATGCGAAATCATCTTTTTTATTCGGGATACCGTTGTTGTACTTTCTCAGAGTCGTATTTAAAAACGTATAATTATTGAAAAAGATAGTAATTTGCTAATTTTAAAAATAAATTTAAGCTGTGGCTATAGGTAAAAAAATAAAAGAAACCCGTTGTATGTAAACCTAACATACATATAAAAAGGCAAATTGGCGTAAAAAAGCAATAAACCTATTTTTTTCCAGATATGAGTAATAAAGTAATAATTTAGATAGATATAACTAATTTAAATTCATGACAATAATTAATAAAATTGTGGAAAAATATTCTGCCATATTTTAATACGGCGACAGAACATACGAAAGACAAGTTTCTTTTAAATTAACTGATTTGGTCTAAAAAAAATATGTTTTATAATTAATTTTACAATTAATATAGTTAATTAAACGTAAAAAATTACAATAATAAAAATAACATGAGTCCCAAATCGCCGTCAGATGCGAACGTTCCCAAAACACTGGCCGCATTTCCTCGTTGAATGGCAGCACTAATGCACTTCTCTAAATATAGGCCAGCCCTTTGTTTACTATATATAGTATATAGTTTATTTTTAGTGTCTAATTATATTTTATCTTTTTTAATTTTAGTAATATAACAGTCTGTTTTGTAATAAATAATGATACAATTTCAAAAACTAAGAGAAACCTGTGACTAGTGGTATTTAATAATTAGGAAATTTTACGACTGGACTTACTTTTCACTGGTCGATTGTCATACTTACATCGTCGGACTTGGCCACAACCACTGTGTCCGTCGGGACGGCGGCCGGCTGCACCACACTGGTTACACACACGAACCCCAAAACCGCCAACCAAAGCCGTGGCGCTCGCATCTTGATAACCTGACCAAAACATATTATTCCAATCAACTTGAATTTCATATGCCGTGATATTGAAAAATAGATTGTGTACAAAATAATAATAACAGCCCATAAATGTTTCACTGTCGTTCCTCTCCCATTTTTTAGGGGGAACGGATAGTAGCTATACTCCGCCACCGTGTTCCACTGGTGGGTTTGACATTACGGTTATCTCTATGTGCCAGGTTCATCACGAGGTTTTCATTCACCGTCAACGCGTAGTCCTTGTAACAATATGCACATTAGGTCAAAAAATTGCCTAAGTTGTATATTCATTCCGGCCAACATTCGAATCCATATCTCTCTTGAAATGCGACTCTGAGACTCGAGAGCGTCACCCACTAAGCTACTACGGCATTTCAAATACAGTAAATTCGGTTTTATTAAACTCTCCCTTTATAAATATCTATAATAATAACAACCCATAAATGTCCCACTTGCACTGTTGGGTACGGGTCTTGCTTTTACCCGGGGCGGCTTGAGACGATAGACCTGCCTATGGTGGAAAAATTTAAGGACGGCAAAAATATCTGCAGAAATGCTTGAACTACTAAAGCCGAAAAAAACAAACACAACACCCAAAAATATATTTCAATTCGTTCACTCCAATCTAGAAAATATATGAATAGTGAAATCAACAATATGAATAGACAGGATTCTGGGAGAAGAAAGCTAGACAGAAGACTTCGATTCGTTTTTTAAAGCTTTGATGAGAGGCGCAATTTTTCGAGTTTGCCTACGGCGGTAAAAATGATAAGGCCGGCCCTGGTTATATATACTATTATGCCAAAAAAGTACCGGGAAAAGTCAATAATATACAAAATGTTAGTTATTCATTCAAATTTATTTTATCACCTTCAAAGTATGCTGCTTCAGAAACGCACACTCATGCCAATAATAATCCAATCATCAAATTATTTTTTAAACGTTTTTCCGGAATTCAGTTTAGTTCTCGTCGCGTATTCTTCTTCATGTCTTCTACTGCATGAAAACGGGTGCCACGAAGTGGTAATTTGAGTTTAGGAAAAAGAAAGAAGTCGGCAGGAGCCATATCTAGTGAATAAGGTGGTTGCTCGATGGTTTTTGTTGAGTTTTTGGTTTGCATTATCGTGGTGCAAAATCCAACAATTTTCTTTCCACAAATCTAGCCTTTTTCGTCGAATTAGCTCTCTTAAACGCCGCATAACGCTCAAATATTATACTTTATTTACTGTTTGACCTTCCGGTAAGAATTTCGAGTGCACAACAGCGCGATAGTAAAAGAAAACAGTCAACGTGACTTTGACTTTTGATCGACTTTGGCGTGGTTTTTTCGGTTTCGGTTCAGTTGAAAGGCGCCACTCCGAAGCATGTCAAACTCGTAAACCTACGCCTCGTCACCAGTAACAATGCGTTTCATGAATGTTGGGTCGAAATTGACTCGTTCTAGCATGTCCTCAGCGACTCTTATACGATTGAGTTTTTGGAGAAAATTCAGTTTTTTTGAGACTAGCCGAGCGGCAACATGTTTCATACCACAGTGATTATTTAAAATGATACGGATTGACTCGTGAGACACAAAGTTCAGTGGCTATTTCTCTCAAACTTGAACGAGGATTTTCAGTCACTATTTCCTTCACTTTTGCGATGTTAATTTCAGTTGAAGACATTGATGGCCTACTAGGGCGAGGCAGATCTTCCAGCATATCTCGACCGCTTTTGAACGCTTTGTAACACTCATAAGTACGTGATTTTGATAAAGTCGGTTCACCGTAAGCCTTCTGTAACATTTTTAGTGTCTCCGAACACAAAATTCCATTAGCGATACAAAATTTAAGACAAACTATTTGTTCGATGATTTTGTCCATTATGAAATTCAAAATACATACTAGATATGATTTAATTAAAAACAGCACTGTATTTAATCTAAATGACTGATGCAACTCAAACTCCGCGCCAAAATGAAAAACAGTAGTTCCAATCTATCAAAAAAAAAATGAATTTAGAACCATAAACAAATCATCTATTCCCGATACTTTTTTGATAGAATGTATATAATGTTACAACCTAAGCGCCGACAAAGACAAATTCCACATACACATTTGTAGAAGCACATTTATTACCCGTCGGCATTTGAACTAACAATATTGAAACTATTGTAATTCTTTTATGATCGTCTTCTTTTGTTTACTTATTTATTGGCGTAAGTTCCAATCATTAGCCAGATGCTACGGATTTTAAAGTACAAACTGATTCTAGGAAATTCGGTCCACGTGGCCGGGGGGACACATTGCACTTGTGCAGGATAAAACGATGGCCTGATTGAGGGAGGAGGGCAGTCGAGCGAGAACCACGATCGAAGCGAGACCTGTGTACTACAATTGGGAATCTAATAGTGACGGACTTTGCGAGTTTTATTGAATTACGACCTTCTGCATTACGTTTGGACTTGCTGTGTTCGGTTATATTTGTACCTGTGTTATACGTGTTTGTATAGTTCTAATAAACTCTATAATAATTCCAACGGCATTTTAATTCAAGTCCCGTAACTCGTAACAATAATATAAGTTTCGATTGATTGAACAAAAGGAAGGCTTTCGAAATCCTTAGTTATACTGCCTACCTACTATACATTAAGCCATGCATCCAATTAGTTTTCACGTTCACAAATATAAGTGATAGACTTACAACCAATGTGTCTGGCACTGGATGTCATTATGATTGTTTCTATTAATATATCGTAAAAAATATAAAAATTAAAAATACAAGCATTATAGGTATTAATAGCTTTTTCCCGCGGCTTCGCTCGCGTTAATGTTACCCCACGGGAACCGTACATTTTGCTGGGATAATAAGTAGCCTACGTGCTATACCAGACTATAATCTATCTCCGTGCGAAATTTTATCTCGCTCTGTTTAGCTGCTCTGGCGTGATTGAGCGACAAACATGCACCAAACTTTCGCATTTAAAATATTATATTATATATTAAACCCATATATGAATCAAATCAAATTTATTTGTTCAAAACATTCCCTGGCAGGGTGGCAAGCCTTTGATGTGAGATGTGACCTGCGTAGACACTTTGGCCGCATTCCATTTACCAAACACGTCTAGATCAGCCGGTTCGGCGGCGGAAACAGCTAAATCACTCAAGCGGCGCAAATACGCAACCCTCAGTGAGAGTTATATGTTTGTGCCGTTTGCTGTCGAGACACTTGGACCGTGGGGTCCTGAGGCCATGAGCCTCTACTAATTTCCATTTACATTCCCAAAAAAATTTCCTCGGGATTCCCGGGACAAAAAGTAGCGCAGATTTGAAGTCTAAGAATTTGCTGTTGATTAGTGAAAACCGCATCGAAATCGGCCCAGTAGTTTTTAAATGAATTCCGAACAAACAGACAAATCGACAAACAAACAAAACGACAAACTGACAAGAAATCTAAAAATAATTGTATCGTGTTCTCCATCGTTTGTATAACACTATAAAAAAAAACAACTGGAATACACATTCCAGTTGTTTTTTTTTAAATAGCTTTAATGTACAGACATAGCATGTTTAGAATTTTATAATATAGTGGATATTACGACTATAATATATATAAGTATAGATGGCATTTTTTTCTAATCAGCCTCATCTTGAGCATTAACTGTGCAGTGTGCCTCTACAGTTTCACTCTCATTAACCTCAATCAATAAACGGGCTACCAAATGAAAAATATTTTTGCATGTGATATAGTAGGCTTAAGATATCGCGTTTAATAAGCAAAGAAGTCATCAACTCAAGTACGTATATTAGTAAGTATCTATTGACAATTAAGAAACTACTAAATACATCCATCGAACAGCAACGTAGTTATTTATTTCCAAACTTCTATATTACATACCCAAAGAATATTTCGTATTAAAATTGCTAATCAGTTAACGGGACTACTATAGCCAGGTCGGTTCTTTGTTGGCTGTAGGTAAATCACAAAACACCGTTTTATAAAAAAGTCCCCACCTTGTATTGCATGTATGTATTCTTACCGGTTTTACCAGGTGTGGAAGTTTAAGTAAGTATGTGGTACATCGATGATGGTTACCCCGTTGGATAGTGACGCACCACTGGCCTATGGCTCAATCGCCCGAGAGGGGAGTACAAAATAAGACGACGAGTTGTTGTACTCTTGCACTATATTAATTTCTTAATTAAGTATTCTAATCAATATTAAATATTATATTTACACGTTTATGAGATTGGACATTTCTGATGATTTAGACAAATGCCCAATCTTATCGGCAGCTCTAAAAGTGATATCGTCTATCCGTATTTACATCGCATCACTTTCATGTATTAACCATAGTCTTTAACTGTGCTAAATTATACATCAATAAATTGGTGGATGAAACGTGACGCAACCACCAGGTGATAAAATTATATAAGTATTCGAAAAACTTTGTTATTTTTTACGTATTCCATATCTATTACTTAGAATTACCTAAAATAATTGCTCTTTTCACAAGGACTTGACCGAAGTAATGCTGTAAATGTTTTTAATAAGTAGATTTTTTATATAACACATTAGAAAATCAAACTTTTACTTAATAAAAAATCAAGTTTTTTTGTAAATTGCAAAGTGTATAAACATCATTGGAGCCGGTCTCCATCGCCTAGTCTTTCGAGACCATAATCCGTCGTTTATAGGATGTCCACTTCGGTGGTAGCAAGAAAGAAAGTGATGAGGGACCTGGACAGCGTGAATATGACATATTCATGAAACGTTGGGCTTATATACTCGCTACCACTGTTCCTTCTTACTATTGTGGAAACGAGGGCTAATGCCTGTTAAAGAAGCGGTGATGCGAGAAAATCGGCCCAAGGTCTAGCGAAGTGTGTCACTCCAGCCACATGGTGCAGCCGTAGTGTGCAGCAAGTTGCCCACTGTAAACTCATGCAGGTACGCTTCCATCTACATGAGTCGCGGTATCGGATCAACTCGAATGTTGGACGGCAACGACAGAACTTATAATAAATAAAAACATTAATACACCAGTCGCTGTTTGTTATTGGACAGTAGAAGCATAGAAAAAGATTATTATACTTTCTTCCATGGTAGGAGTGCAAAAAACATTCCCAGCTTGACAAAAAAGCGAGCCGACCAGTTGTGTAGAGAAAACATATACCTATGTAAATATAGACCCCGGCACGATTCTTGAGCGGTCACTTTTATCTACGGATAGTGAAATTTCAATCCTTTTTCAAAATATGAGGTATTGTCCCTTTGGAATAAAGGGACAAAAATATATTGTCGATATGGTGATAAATCTTTATTACATTGGCGACGATCAATGCGCAAAGCGATCTTTACTGTTCCGCCGACCGCTCAAGATTCTAAATACCGGGAAATATACATTGTTGTTTACATTTTTCGTAAGAACTGTTATAATTCCAATTAATTACGTAACAGCTGGACATTTCTGTTATAATTTATGTAACTGATAACCTCTTTGATCGAGTGGTCCAAACCCTATATGGCTTGATTAAATACAATTCAGAAGTCGATTCCTTCATCCTGGATAGGGTAACTCTCGGAAATGACCTCTTCGGTATTTTTTCTGGTCTGAGTGTTACTTGAATCATTCAGAGTTTTACATTATATGTTATCCATAAATCCATACGTCTGAGATTTCTCTACACCTTTTTGAAATATGTTCAATACTGTTTAGTAAAGTCTTGAACTTGTACCTATTATAGGTACTTATTCTAAAAGACATACGGTAGCTCAGGACCAAAAAAATTATTTTAAATATTTTTTTAAACTATTTTTCACAATTTAATACAATATCGTTTTTCACATTAAAAAAATATGTGCAACAAAAGTTCTCAGGCTGGTTAAAAATAATTTTATACATTCAATAATAGTTCTAGTTATCAACCAATCGATGCCCACTGCTGACAGTAGGCCTCCTAAGTTTTCGCCACATATCATGTTCTTCAGAAATAGTATTAGAATATTTTTAAATGTTGTTTAACAAACGCTTAAACTGATTACATAGGTACCTAGTACGAGTGTAGTATTTATTATACGCTTACATTTGTACTGGAACAATACTGTACTCGGTATGTCTAGCGGAATACATTGTAAGATGTTGTAACAGCTCACTACATAACAGTTCATTTTAAAAATTTAACTGGTACATACATCCATTAATAAAATACTATTAAGGATAAAGTTATAGCAACACGATTGATGACATCTCAAATACCGTTAAGCGGAGACTACAATTTCGATATTATATAAAAGTCACGTCATACTCACCGGTTTGTTTATGACAACGAGATGATTGCAGCAATTGTCCCTCAGTCTGGCACGTTCCACGTCCAGCCTTCGGCCGACGCTAAATAAATGATAGGCGAAGAGCTATATACGCGTGTGTGAACCAACTGGCGGTCAACGCGGCACTCGTTTTGCACGTCCGTTGTGGTCAATATATAAACCTATAGATGCATAAAAACGTGTACACTAAAAATGTACATCGTCGCAAGTAGATATATAATATAGATTTCCCGTAAGTGTTTGGAACGAATGTGTTTACACTTAAAATTGATAACCTAGACCCCACATTCTGTTACTCAAGACTTGTTTGTGCAGTTTAAAAACATTAAATCATGTTTAATTTAAAATTTCTACATATTAACTTAAGTTGAAAATAACTATTATATCAGAGCCGATGTTGTTCAAACAGTAATCAATAACAAAAGAAGTGACCGTACGTGAGTCGGGACCGAGCCCGAAGGGTTCAAATCTATAATATTATTAAATTCTAAACATGTCGTGTCTGTGTGTACATCACAGGTATTCAAAAAACCTGGGACTATAATAATATAAACGATGGAGAACACGTAGATGCATTTTTTTTTAGATTTCTTGTCTGCTTCTTCAGGATTCACGTAAAAACTGCTGGGCCGATTTCGATGCGGTTTTCGCTGATCGACAGCTAATTCTTAGACTTAAAATCTGCGCTACTTTTTATCCCGGGAATCCCGCGGGATATTTTCTGGGCATAATTTAAAATGGCCAGATTGAAAAAAATCGAATTCAAATGCGATTTTTTCACTGTTCGATAGCAAATTTTGTGTAATAAAAATCTGATATTTCTTATCCCGGGAATCCCGCGGGAATTTTCCCAGGAGGAATTGAAATTAGTTGGTTAGGATGCATAAAAATTAGGTTATTCTGAAACAGTTCCCACTAAAGCGATAGCTTACATTCTTTTTTTAAATGCTGCGATACTTTGAGTCCCGGGAATCTCGCGGAAATTTCAAGTCAAGCGTGGAAAAATCGCGGGCATGTCCTACTTTAAAATACAATATCGATTTGCGGTATTTAATCATGTTTGAAAATTAATAGTGTTGTGTATTAACGAAATGAATCTATGTCTATCTAATATATTTTTTAAGCTGGCAAACAGGCAGAGAGGCCACGTCATTAAAAGAGATTACCGTCGCCTACAGACGTTTGCAACACCAGGGATGCTGCCAACGCGTTACTAGCCTTGAGGAATGGATAAACTGGAAAAGATGGGATTCAGGGGTCAGATAGGAGGAATGGGATAGGATAAAGGAAATGGAATGGAGGGGTCTCCCTCATCGTATGAAACACGACGAGCTCAAGCAGAGGCAGCTCTAGCCTATGTGTCGCTCGTGTGTAATCTATACCCTGGCCCCTCTAGCATGGTCAAAATGGAATACTTAGTTATACTTATTTTAACCAGTGAACGGAAATTCGGGTACAAATGGAGCAATTTTAAATGATATATAATAAATATGCTTTATTGTGTTTTAAAATATACAATTACACGTTCAGAACAAGAACTTTGATACAACCCGTGCTAAAATAGCAACAGCATATACCTATTCACACAAGACTTGAAGACTCCCGGATTGTACTTTTCGGGAAACACAGACTCTGGTAGCGCATTCCACAGCTCTGCTGTACGCAGAAGGAATGTGGAGTCAAAACGCTTCTTTCGCGCTGGTGGTGTTTCCACGTGTGATGAAACGATGGCGTAAACCAGAGCGCCTTGTCGTTCGAAGATGGAATGGTGTAGGGGGAATTAGGACAAACAATTCAACCGCACACTCTCCGAAATGAATCCTGTAGAATACCGATAGACTAGCAACCCGGCGTCGATGCTCTAGGTTTAGAAGCCTTGTATTGACACGCTGGTCGCTACCAATCATCCTCTTGGCTCTTCTCTCAATTGACTCCAATGCTTTAAGGTGGTATTTAGCTAAGACATCCCAAAGATGAGAACAGTACTCCATGCAAGATCTTACACAGTAAAGATTAAGCAGCTGTTCTGCAATGAAGTACCGCATCACCCTCGAAAGTATACTCAGCTTTTTTGCAGCCAGCTGGCCTACAACTTCAATATAGGAGCCGAAGTTGAGAGTGGATGTTAAAGAAATACCAAGAAGTTGAAATTGGTCGGTTGGTCGATATAGATGCTGTTGTTTCATTTTCACTTATGACACAATCTGATGTGTGGAATTGAGAGGAATATGCAATATTTTATTTCATTCACTCCCACTTTGGCCTATACTGCCAATTGAGACATAGATGTGCTAACGAAGCATTTTCCCTTACTTCTATTTAGGTAGAGTTCTAGTTCTGAGGGTATACGAGTAAAAATGATTTTTTAGGATGGAAGGGGTTAAATGAATAAAGCGACACTACGCCAATATAATGTATAATTATCTATTTTAAGTTTGATTTCACATTGAAACAAAGGGTGGGGTATAGTTATAGGGCACATTTATTTATTATGACCAGATCAGAACTTTTTTAATATAGGTTAGAAGGCTAAGGCGGGTGCGAGGCGAAACGGAGATCCCGCCTTAGCCTACGTGGTTATTTTTGTTATAACCACCCAAAGTTAATTTTATATCTCAAATAATAAATAAATGTGCCCTACAACTATATCGCACCCGAAACAAAAGCTATTGTATAGAGCAGGTATTCCTAAACTATGTTGGGCAAAAGACCCCTTTCCAAAATTAACTGATAGGTACTTCAGACCCCCATACCCAAATTACTTTAAATATCCCATCTAAAAATACTTAAAAGTTTTTTAAAAGTACAGCAATGATACTTCCTACAAAATTATTAGTAGTATCAATAAATGATTTTTATTAACTAAAGAGATCAGTCTTGTTGGCAAAGAAAGTGGCATCCAAATTAAAATACGCACGACGCCCAGACTCTCATAATCGAGATAGGTATATTTGCTACGGAATCACTGCAATAAGGTGTGTAAAGATGCACAACGTCGCCACATTCATGAATCCATTAATAATAATGACTCATCCAAAGTGTGGAAGTTTTTAAAATCTCTGGGGGTCGGTAAGTTGCAAAATAATTCCTTAGATACTCACAATATAAATATTGATTCTGTAAATCACCATTTCTCTTCGTCAGCAAGTATTAATCTAGCTACTAAAATGAATACTTTAAATCTTTTATCATTGCCAGACCCGGATTATTCTCCACTCATCTTTACTCAGTTTACAGAATGTGATGTTAAGAAGAGCATATTATCTTTTACATCTAAGGCAGTGGGTAGTGATACTTTGAGTTGTAATATAATCCTGCCCATCCTTAACATCATACTTCCTATCATCACTCATCTTTTTAACTATTCCATTTGTAGCAGTATCTTTCCAAATAGTTGGAAAGAAGCCCAAATTATTCCCATACCAAAAAAACCAAATCCATCCTCCTTTTCCGAATACAGACCAATTTCCATCCTACCTTTTCTATCCAAAGTCCTCGAACGCCTTATCCACAGCCAGATTAGTGTTTTCCTGAACAACAATATCCTTTTAAATCCTCTAAAATCTGGCTTTCGACCCCGTCATAGCGCTGCCACTGCCTTAGTTAAAGTTACAGACGATATCCGCCTTGCTGTGGAGCTTGGCAACATAACTATTCTTACATTGTTAGACTTTAGTAATGCTTTCAACACTGTGGACTTCGATATTCTGCTTGGCTTATTATGCACACTTAATATATCTCCATCTGTAATTGAGTGGTTTCTAAGTTACCTGTTAGGGCGCCGACAACGTATTCGCATTAAGGATACATATTCCGCTTGGTGTAATACTTCCGCCGGCGTACCACAGGGTGGCGTTTTATCTCCTTTGCTTTTCGCGATGTTTATAAACTCAGTTTCCAAAAAGCTTCAATGCTCCTACCACCTTTACGCAGATGATCTCCAAATTTACAGGCATACCACTGTCGACAGACTTGCTGAAGCTAATCTCACTAATCAGGATTTACGTAATATATCTGATTGGAGTATGGCATATGGTCTAACTGTGAATCCTTCAAAAACACAGTTAATTTTGGTGGGTAGTTCCAGGATGGTTTCCAGGATAAGGTATCCTTTGCTATCGCAGATTATCTTCGAAGGAGTTCCTATATCTTTTAGCACCAAAGTAAAAAACCTGGGCGTTTATATTGATAGTCATCTCTCCTGGAGCCTCCAAATTCAGGAAGTCAGTAGGAAGATGTTTGCATCTGCAGCTGCACTTCGGAGACTGCGTAATTTCCTTCCTCATGCGACTAAAACTGTACTTGCACAATCTCTCCTACTACCAATTCTAGATTATGCCGATGTCAGCTATATTGATCTTACTGAAAGCCAACTATGTAAACTTGAGCGACTTCAAAACTTTTGCATACGATTCATATTGCTCATATACTGTCTCTTCTTTATAATACATTATTTAACCCTCAAACACCTGCATACCTCAAGGAACAATTTATTTACCTTTATTCCGGTAGCTTAAAGTCTCTCAGATTCTCGGCAAATTTGTTACTTAAAACTCCTCTGCATACAATTAGCTTTTATAGCAAATCCTTCACAGTCTAAGCAGTTCGTCTTTGAAACGCGCTGCCTGTTAATATCAAGCTATCCAAATCACTGCCTATTTTTAATAGACTTGTGAAGGATTATTACAGCTCTATTTAAGGATGCAGCAGCAGTTATTGTCATCTTTTTCTAGTTTTATATTTATTTATGTAAGTGTATTTTATAATATTTTATTTACATATATCGTATTAGTATAATTTTTATTAATGTACGTATATTATATCATTATATATATATTTATAAGATAATGATTCGATGGTAAGAATATTGCAACATACCTCTGTTCTTATCAAATTTTTTCTCCATCCAAAGGTTGTCTGGAAGAAATCGCTAATAGCGATAAAACCGCCTATTGTATTGTAAACTTTTATTTCTGTTAACTTTATCTTTTAAAGTACAATAAAGCATATTCATTCATTCATTCATTCATGATTTTGTTCAGACTGTAACACAAAGATGATGGACGAGGTGGATGATTATCAGATATATGAAAAAGATTTATTGATTCCTACAAACATATTGTTAGCTTTAAAAGGTACACTTAAAGTACACCAAGTGTATAGCAAAAACCAAAATGCTTAATTTTTCGTGAAACAAGTTGCTTCAATTGCTTAGATGTTGCTTGCAATCACACAAGTTTTGTCGGCAAATTGAGTTATCCAGATGAAAAACTGCGTAACCTATGAGGACATTGACACTGCTGCTTTGCAATATAGAGTTCGGTCTAAAACTACACTACTTCGAAAAACTTCAACAATAAAAAGTAAAATGGTGAAAAACGACTTTTCTGTATTCAACGATGACAAAGAAAATTTGCAAGTTACATCTAATGTCATGATCAAGCCACCAGATCCTACTGGTAACCCCAAAGCGACACTTCTCTCGGACATAACTCCAGATAATTAATTATATTTAGAATCTGAAGTTGACATTGATGATGAATATGTATAATATTAGCAGTAGTACTGTAAACTTTTCAGGAATCTTAGAAAGTGTTGTTCAAACTCCAAACCCATCATTTGAATTTAAGCATTGCGACATTGACATTTCTGACTCAGATAGTGATTGGATATCCCGACCTAAACATTACCATCTATTACAATCGCAGAATAGTATCGTGCAACATGAAAGTGACGAATTAACAAAAGAATGGTTTGATGTAAAACCATTTAGACATTTAGATATTGTTCCAAAAAAACGAGTTGGCCGTTTTAAACCCCAGCCACAAAAAGTTTTGCAAAAATAATAAGTGTTTCCGATGACGGTAAATTTGATATTAATCCTAGCGCTAGAAAGTTTTTCAAGTCTTTAAATTACTTGCGTAATTGAAATATTATGCTTTAATATTTTTAGTTCCTGTATTGCCAAAGTTAATTATAATTAGTAAATATGTATGTGATAATTTACTAAAAGTACTATTTTGAACGAGAAAATCAGAATTTGTTTTTGAACAAAACCGGAATCATTATAATTCAATAATTTATTTTAAAATTATTATAGTTTTCGATTTTGTGTTATAAAATTATTATATTGTTACGAGTGCGGGACTCTAATTAAAATGCCGTTTGGAATTACTATAGAATTTATTAGAACTATACAAACACGTTTAACACAGGTACAAATATAACTGGACGTAACCAGTACAAATTGCACGATTTAATAACGCGCGCAAAGTCCGTCACTATATAGCTCATCGAATGTACACACGTCTTGCTCGTATCGTAATCGTCGCTTGACTACGCCAAACCCCTCTCTTCGGGTATCCCTTTTGTTTTGTACAAATACAATATGCTTCGACGCAAAACAATAACAACAAGAATTAGTTCGACACACCTGCCTAATGACGGCCATAAAACAAGTACAATAACATTATAATGTTTTTCTTAATTACTAATTCTAAACACAAAGTAAACAAAAGAAGTGCAAATGCGGGCAGGTAATAAACTGCGCTTTTATAGCCGGCAGGTGTGCATTCACATTTATCGGCGTGCTTCACTATCATTATCGTATCATGTCACTATAGTAACAATATACTTTGTTATTCCTACCAATTCTAGTAGGGGCTCATCGAGAGGCAAGGCTATTTCTGCGCTCTGTGTTGATTTCCTATTTTAACAGTATTTTCATATTAATCTACAATAATAAATTTGTACCTTTGCTTTTTTTATTGTTGATTTTAACGTTAACAGCTTTTGTATTATATAATTATGTAGGAATATCGAGAAGTTCATTGTATTGTTTTGTTTAATTATTGATTTATATTTTAATATAAATAGTGTTAGCAATTTTTTCTTTAATAAATAGTTGATTTGATAAGTTTTCTTTTATTTCTAATTTCTGTTCCATTTTACTAACTAGCATTTAAGGATAACATCATTACCATTTAAGGGAATATAATTAACATTTTGACAAAAAATATATTTTCCTACAACGTCGAAATTAACAGTTTTATCGCTGGCCAATTACAATATATGGAAATGCAACATAACAAACTATCTTAAAAATCCTTAAAGAAAAGTTTTTAAACACATTGTTGTAATGTTCTTTGAAATGGTCGAATATGCACATCTTCAAATATTCACCCATTAGGTAAACAAACACATACGTGAAAACGGCTGGACCGATGGCAACTTCTTTCTAAACTGTTAGTAGTAGTTCGAAATAGGTTTTAGGTTGCTTATAAAAAGATGTCGTGTAAGTTGGAAAATTCAAGAAAAACTGAAGTTGGGATAGTCCTATGGGATATTTGTATAAGCTCAAAATCTTAACTATCTAATTATATAATTCACTATTACTATAATATGATATAATACTCACTATAAAACATTGTTTTTACAACACGCCCAAGTGGGTGATAGTTAACGAACTATAAAGTGTTCCGTAGAGTGGACAAACGTCCATTAGTTTCATCATTTCATCAGCATCTGTGCCTGAATAGGTCCCCGAATGGTTTAGATTAGTATTTCTCAAACTTGTTTGGTGTACCGCCACAGCTACATTAGGAAAAATTTAATACCCAACACCCCCCAGAAATTCTTTGTATCAACTTCATCTTTCATTTCCTTCATTCATTTAAAACGCGCATCTTTTTTGTCTCGAGTACATCGTCGCGCATAGCGGGGCTTGGCAAAGCCAACGCTAGATGGCGGTGAGCCGTTAAAATCGGTAGAAGTGAGTCGACCATTGTAACGTGTGCGTTTCGCAAAAACCAAAACGAATACCCAATAATCAAAACAAACTTAATACCAAACAGAAACATTGAATTAGTTAGTCAATACCACAAAAAACCTGTGATTTGCAAGTGCTAGGCCTAGATGAACTCCACGCACGGAGGCGTCTGATAAGTACCTACCATCCCCATTCGCTGGAGTGTGATTCGGGGTTGAAAAAAAGGCGTTTGCGCAATTAATGTGCTGTTTACGTGTATGATTAAAATTGAACCCAAATGTATCGAAATTATATATAGTTTTGATACACTTTTCATCAAATTTTTTTACACAAATATGTGGGGAAGTAAACAATAACGACTTAGATTGCGTTATTTTGTTTATTAAAATAATTAACCAGTAAATACATGGTGATTTATACATAATATATTATTTATTATTTACAAATTACACTTTTGACAACCAATTTAAGCTGAAGGATGCGCTTGACGTACTTGTACCAATTTATTAACGTTGGGTTCCCTTTTTGTTAAAATTCTATAATCTCCACTCTTATTTTTTTGCAATCGATATCTTTTTTTGTTAATAGAGTCGATACTGCGCTGAACCCTCGTTCCACTAAATAAAACCTTTAAATGACTCAAATATTTGGACAGTGTTGTCGTGATACATTTTCAGTGTGTTCTGAATTCAGGGCCGAAAATGTATTGAATTCAGGACATTCAAATATCGCGACGTGTAGAGCAGAAACTACACATAATAAAGGGACAAAATCTTTAAAAATTGTTTTACATTTATTCATTCCGTTGTACTTTACACCGCCCACTGATTTTATTCAGCGCCCTTCAATATTATTTAAAGTTTTAATCGCCACTTCAGATCGCTTCAACGCCCACAGGGGGCGGTACCGCCTAATTTGAGAACCTATAGTTTAGATTTACAATTGGACCCGTAGGTGCAGGATTTGTTATGCTCATTGCAGGACAACATCGGCCGGGTCTGATAATATACAAGTATTTATAAATTTAATATTGCGCATAGGTATACCACCTTTATCTAAAATTCCTATATACCTACATAATCATCAATCATGCTTATTTTTTTATACGATACAGATCTTGCTGAGCTTATTATATATGTTTTTTTTACTTACATTTTTACAATGTTCCTTATGTTTTTTTACTGAGTTCTACACGTTAAAAAGTAGAGGTCACGCAAGCTAAACCGAATGAACTTTTTATAATAGTTGAATGAGCTGTATTTTGAAATTAGGTTTATGTACATTTTGCCGTGAATGGGATGATCACGGGATAGTACATTTTATTACTGAAGTAGTATAGTTACCGCGGGATACGAACGTACCCCAAGAGGCGAGCGACGTCGCTTTAGGACTAGTCTGGTTTAAAAAAAGTGAAGATACAACATAAAACCAGATAACATACTCTTTCTTTGTCATTCTGACTTTTACTTCATATAGTTTTTTGTCGGCAGTTTATTACCTCTGTTTTAACTCTGCTGGACTGTTGTTATGAGGGGGATTTAATCTGTTTAATGGCTACCATTGGGCAACTGCAATGGGGTAATTATGCACGGACGAGGGATGGATAAAACAGAGGGGGTGGGTTTTTTTTATTGCATGAGTTCAGCAGACAGGCAGACGGCCCACTTGATGGAAAGTTGTTACCATCGCCTATGGACATTTGTAACAACAAAGGTGGTACCAATGTGCTGCCGCTCTCTAAAGGGAGACTGGAATCTGGCCACTAATGCCGGAACACAACTCAAGATTGTTATAGTAGCGTATTCTAGACCAGGAGTGGTAGCCATCCAGACGGGCAAATCCCCTACCACCTGGCTGTTGGTTGTTTTGTCGGTTCTTGTGAGGCCGCCCGGCCGCGGGAAATCGTACTCTATCTCTGTTCCTGCACGGGTTACTGTGGACCAGAGGCCCAATTTTGCCATTTGAATATCTTAGCATTGCGAAGATATTCAAAGTACGATTCCATTGCGCTAGTGTCAAAAATTCGTATTCTACTTAGTGGATTAAGTAACTTCTCGATATCGTCGCGACGGAATAAAATATTGGTATTACTATTATAAGAAATGGCGTTAACCGAAATGAATATTTAAAAGCTACCATTTACAAATTTATTTCGCGTATTTTGGCTTATAAATATTGTTACGAGCTACAGGACTCGAATTAAAAATGCCATTGGAACTACTATAGAAATTATTAGAACAGTACAAACACGTATGAAACAAAAACACAAAAGAATTCCTTAATCCGGGAAGACTATAAACTGCGCTTACAACAGGCAGCTGTGCGCTTATCTTTGACGGTATGTAACACTATCTCCCTCTTTTGCTTCCGTGGTAGCGGGCGAACCGATCTACATGTACAATTTTCGGTTTTCCTCTTACTCCTTGTTTTATCCGATACGTGAGGTCGTTGATCCGCGTTATGACTCTGTAAGGTCCTTCCCACAGAGCTTGAAGTTTCGGGCTTTTCCCTTTCTTTTCTATGTGGGTTATGAAGCCATACTAGGTTGCCTTCGTCGAAGCCACTGCCCTTGGCACCTAGGTCGTAACGGGTTTTCATCTTTTACCCAGTCTTCAAACTGTTTTCACGAACCATCGAGTGTACGTTGTTCAACTTATCCTTTATCAGTGATGTAACTTCCGATTCTTTAGCCCATGGTACGCGACGAGGTCTTTGTTTAACAGGCCTAGCGTCGCCCGTGTCGATCTTGTGTTTCACAAGTCCAGTTCTCCCGTAGTCATCGCCGGTCTGGGTCGCGTTATTTGCAATGCTTACACGTCGTAAATAGCTCTCTTCCGCACACTTTCCGATAACACTATTTCTCTTTAGGTTTCTTGCACGATCCCTTGTATTAACACTTCTCACTTTTGTTGTGTCTTTCGTGATAACGCTGCAATCTCGTTTTGCTTGCGATGGAAACTTGACTTGTATCAAATTTTCTGATCTAGGGGCCAACAGCATATCTTCTAAGCAATACGAATTGCAGGCTTGTGATCCTTTTAGGCATACTTCTCGGTCAGGAAATATTAGTACTCCTTTCACAACATTTACTACGCAGCGATGTCCTTTCAAGAAGTCCAAGCCTAGAATGCAATCATCGGTGATATTCGCTATTAACACATGTTAACTGTAAATTTTGTCTCCAATATTAAGCTCTACTTCGGTGTCACCTAGGACGGTAACTGGCTGGCCGGTTGCTGTTTGTAGACGACATATTGGCAGTTGCTTCCTCCCGGGGATAGTTCGCTTCACTAGTTTTGGTCTGATTATTGTTCGTGATGCTCCGGTGTCTATTGTCACTTTGCACGATTTATTGTTTACAGTACTTTCGATAATTAGACTATTCCCGTCACATACTTGTGAAATAGTGACATTGGGGGCCTTATCATGGCTGACCAGCACTATTGAACTTTGGACAATCCATCCTTATATGCCCGCCCTCTTTCGCCGCAGCCGTAACACAGGTCCAACCCGGGGCCTTCTCGGGGCGTTGTCTTCTTTAATGGTAAATAAATTCCTAATTTCTAATGCTCGTGTATCTTGTCTAACGGCTTCCACTCCAAGAGCGTGGGCGAGTGCATTTTTTAATGACATATGATGCGCCAATCGTACTGTAGCCCGGACTTCAGCATCGCGTATGCCATCGACTAAAGCTTGAAGGAGCGTCGTAGGTATAATTTCCGGCGTTGATGTATAAGCGCGGCGCACTAGTCCTTCTATCTCACCCGCCCATTGTTGAAGGTTTTCACCAGGCCTTTGTGATCTCCCTCGTAGTTGGGCCCGACAAATATGTTCCAAATGTTTCTCTCCATACCGAGTTTCTAGGACATCTATCAATGTATCCAATGTTCGTCCCTCGACTGGCAGGTTTTGTAATACATTCAACGCATCCCCTCGTAGGGCAAGAGTAAGCGCCGTTAATGCATGCTTACTGCTCCATCCGTCGCACTCGATCGATGTTTCAAATTAATGTCGGAATGCTCCCCATGACGATGAGCCATCGAAGTGTGGTAAGTCGAATCTCCCTGAGGCCGTCATGTTAATGGCAGTAGTGGCTGGTCTACGAGCTTCCAGTTTGCAAATGGGTTGTTCGTGCGTGTCAACCTTGTCTTGAAGCTGTGTGGTTTGTTCTGTTACTCTCTCGATATCTGTTTTCAATTTCTTTACTTTAAGACTTAACATCGTCGAGCTTGTTGACTATCTCTTCCCGGCTGGCTTGCAGGCTGGTTTGCAGGCTGGCTTCGAGTTTAGCTTGGCTGGCTTCCCTTTCCTTTCTATCCTCTTCCCGGCTGGCCTGCAAGCTGGCTTGCAATTTGGCTATTGAAGCCAATATAGCTGATAGGTCCATTTCAGGCACTGTAGTTTAAGAAGTCGACGCTAATGCGGCTTGTGCAGTGCGCTCTTCTTCCACCTGCAGCAGACGAACTCGGTCCAGTTCTATTTGCCTCCTCGTTCGTGGAGTACGTTCTTCTTCCAACGGCATCCCACTTCTGACACCATTTGTTACGAGCTACAGGACTCGAATTAAAAATGCGGTTGGAACTTCTATAGAATTTATTAGAACTGTACAAACACGTGTGAAACAAATACAAATAAAACTGGATGCAACCAGTTCACATTGCACGATTCAATGCAATTCGACACGCGTAAAGTCCGTCGTCTATATCGCTAATCGAGAGTACTACAAACGTCCTACTCGTCTCGTAGTCGTCGCTTGACTGCCCGCCCTTCCATTCGGGCATTGTCTTATACTCACTACACAGTATAAAGAAAGTGCGCCACGCGCACTGAGTTTCCGAGAAATAGTAATTTGCACACCTGCGAACGGCCACAAAGTCGAAAACAATAACAATAAGGATTAGTTCGACGCTAATGATGGTTATAAAACAAGTAGAAGAACAATAGCATGTTTTTCTTAATTAGAAATTTAAAACACAAAAGAATGTCTTAATCCGGGAAGACAATAAACTGCGCTTACAACAGGCAGCTGTACGTTTATCTTTGACGGCATGTAACAGTATCCACCTACTACTAATACCCGACTGTTGCTGGCACAGCTCGACACGCGAAGTACCATATCTTTAACTAAAGGTTTCTTAAATTTCAGTTCAAAAAAACCCCAGCAACAAAATTGAAGGATAATTTTTTTTTAACTTTTTGTAATATATAAAACTAGCATATGCCCCGCGAATTCGTCCACGTTTGATTTGAATTTCCCACGGGATTCCCGGGGCACAAAGTACCGTAGCGTTTCAAAAAGAATGTAAACTATCGTTTTAGTGAAAACTGTGTGGGAATAAACAAATTTTTATGCACCCAAGCAACTACAAACTGCTCCCGGGCAAATTCCCGCAGGATTCCCAGAATAAAGAGTAGCGCAGAGTTTAAGTCTAAGAATTAGCTGTCGATCATCGAAAACCGCATTGAAATCGACCCAGTACTGTTTACGTGAATCCCAAACAGACATATACAAACAGACAAGAATCTAAAAAAAAATTGCATCGTGTTCTCCATCTATTATATAGTGTAATCCAAGTTTTTTTTTAAATAGCTTGAATGTACAGACACGGCATGTTTAGAATGTTATGATATATATAATACACATTAAGGAAAATCTTATGAAAACTTCTTAAATCGTAAAAAATGACGCAATAATCAGAAGATGGATTTTACGTTTTTACGTATCAACCAGTACCATCTTCATCTATCTTCTTGATATATATATCAAGAAGATAGATGAAGAAGATAGAAGATAGATCAATAATTTTATAAAATTGAATGTTTGTCTGTATGTCCTTTATAGAATCGTAAACTATACATTGGATCATGTGATGATCTTTTTGAGCCAAAGAAGGTTTCCGAGTTGGTTCACAATTGGACCCGGTAGGTGGCGCTGCTGTCGATTGAAGCTTTTCCAGGACGACGTCTGCCGGGACAGTTAGTAATACAGTCGACTCTCGATAATTTGAAACTCAAGGGACCAGAGATAAATTTCAAATTGTCAAGAGTTCAAAATAACAAGCGTTTACTTATGGAACTTATGGAAAAACATTTGTTCTTTCTTGGATTCATTTTAATAGCACAAATCAAACATGAACATGACTCATTAACGTTTGAAAGAAGACTGGAATGCGAACTTACTCATACCTCATTTATGTAAACAATTGACAAGTCTGTACATATATGTAAACAAACGACAGGTATGTGCACGATAAACGCTTCAAATTATAGAGAGTAGGAATGCCCGGACTTCAAATTATCGCATGTTTGCAAGCAAGATAATATTCCTTCAACTTCAAATTACCGAAGGGACCAATTAACATTGATTTTGTTCAATTTATCGAGTATTTTTCAAGGGACCGGAATTTTGTTTCAAATTATCGAGAGATTCAAATTAACGAGTGTCAAATTATCGAGAGTAGACTGTATTATAAAATTCTAAACATACAAAATTGTAATTGTAGGCTCTTGTTTCTTAAATTTTTTGTGTTGTCTGTTTGTTCGGGACTGATTTAAAAACTATTTGGCTGATTTCAATGTGGTTTTCGCTGATCGATAGTAAATTCCCAGACGTAAAATTTGCGATATTTTATATCCCGAAAATTATACAGGAATTTTCTTGGCTCGGGATGCTTAAAGTAGCCAGGTCAAAAAAAATGATTCCATGGCGAGATTTTTGTGGGGGTTTATACGGGAATTTCCGGGATTCATGTATTTTCATACTAAAAAATCCATTAACCTGCTGAAAATAACCTTTGATTTTATATTTAGCAAAACAACTATAATCTTTGTTACCTGTCAGACGTGGACAAAGTCGCGGACATAGTAATAAATATAAAAAAACTGCACAACAATTTACTTCAGCAAAATCGATTCTGATATTTAGAAGTAATGAGTCAAATCTCACCTCGTGAGACCGGTTTTCTTTTTAGTTTTGTTGCTTCAACTCGAACCTGTATCTGTATGCTGCGCCTTCTCTTTCACGTAAGGCAAGCTATCGCACACAACTATTTTAAGAATATTGATGAGTTGAAAAAAAAGTTACTTGCAATTGTAATAACATTATAGTCAAGGTGGGGAAGTCCGTCAGTGGGGTAAGTTCGTACACCTCTCGTTTTTTACCTTTTTTAAAGGGAATTTAACGCCAACTGCAATTCGAACACTCACAACACGAACTTATCGTCGTAGTTATTCAAACACGGATATAACAAGACATGTACGGAGATCCCCCACTGAAGGACTTCCCTACCTTGATATATATAAGAGAAGCAAACAGCATGAAGATTAATTTAATTAATAAGATTGAATTAATGCGTTTTTTTAAACATGGCTGATTACGGATTGTGAAGCCGGTAACAAACGGCTGTTAAGGGCAACATGAAGTCACATTTTTAAGGCAGTCGCTTAGTTCTTGCAATATCCTATTACTAGTTTTATTTCAACAAAACATGTCTTTTAGGGTTTTGACAAAACGAAATGTGAGAAAAACGTTAACGTCCATCCTTTGGTCAATCTTTATACGTTAAGCAGCTATGACAACGAAATAAGTATGACAGGAAGGTGCATTCTATAATTGGAACGAAGTTCTTTATTATGCTGCATTATGGTATGTATGGTAAAACTGCGTGAAATTAACGGTGGCCGTTATGCATTTCACTGAGATTTTTACTTTCAGTAGGAAGGTTAGGTATACGTGAGTGTGGATTATATATTTTGACTAAGGGTCGGATTACAAATAAATCGGCCACGTGCATGGCAATCCACGAACTGTCAAGGTTCCATAGTGGTGGCACATTTATTGCTATTTTCATCATTTGAAAAATGTTTTCAGAATTTTCCATTCTTAAAGTGACGGAGGAGGGGAGGAGGTTAATTTTCATAACTTTGGAACCAATAACTGCCAACCTATTCATTTAAATAATAAAGAATAATATCGTTATTGATTTTGTGAGATCTGACTAACAGCTATTATAGCTCACAAGATTATTTAAACAGAAGAATTTTTTTCAAGTCAGGTACATTTATGGCAGCCTCCTCTATTCTTCTTCCATACGGAACCGCATTATTTCAGTTATTTTCATCTACTTCTCGGAAACGGTACTTTTTCTGAACGATAGATACCCGATGTCATTTTTTATATCCATAATAATGGATATTATCTGTTGCGTAGTTAAGGCGTGAACGTATCACAAACGAATATTTGCATTTATACGAGGGTGAATCAAAAAGGTGTTGGAATCAATATTAAAAACTGCATAAATTTAAACCAAAATATTTTATTTTTCTACATAATCTCCCTCCCTCCAATACAATGCATTTAGAATAACGCGTTTCTAACTTCCTTGTTCCTTGGGAAAAAAATTGTTCTCGAGTCTCGAAAAACTACTCTACGGCAGCCATAACCGCGTCATTATCGTGAAATTTAGTTCCACGAATTTACTCTTTTAAATTTGGGAATAAGTGAAAGTCGCTTGGGGCTAAGTCCGGAGAATATTGTGGGTGGTCAAGGAAATTGAAACCAGCACAGCAGATTGCGTTGAGCGCAACTTCCGATCGATGAGAGGGAGTTTTATCGTAATAAACAACAGTTTTCCATGACGATGTCGTTGTCTTTAATCCCTTCACTCACTTTCAGAATTAATTATTTCTTTACATAATAGGCTCCAGTAATCGTCTGGCCTTTTAGCATGTAATCAATAAAAAGGATTCCTTAACTATCCCAAAGCTTTGAGGCCATAACTTTACCAACGGTAAGAGCAACTCGAAATTTCTTAATGGATGGTCATTTACAAGAAATGCTTTGTCTCCTAGTTTGAGGATCAAAATGGTGGACCCAAGTTTCATCTATGGTGACAAGACGATGGCAAAAATTATCGGAATCACGCAGGAACATTTCGAGATTACACTTAGAAGTTTCTATGTCGCTTTTTGTTTTCATTGGTTAACATTTGTGGCAAAAGTGCCAGCAAGATGGGTTCTTGCTGAAACTTTTTTGAACCCCCAGTGAATCAATTAAAAGATATCTTTAGGATCTCAGCTATATCTTTTGTAGTTAATCTTCTGTCTTCTAAAACCAAATTCTCAACCTTTTTGACATATTCTTCCGTAACGGAGGTTGAAGGCTACCCAGAATGCGGGTCATCTTTACAGCTTGATCTACCTCTTTTAAATTCAGTCACCCAGTATGCAACTGTAGAATAGGGTACAGCATCATCCCTTAATATCTGTTGAATGTCTGAAAAAATTTCTTTCAGACTTTTTTCAAGCCGAGATATGTTATCACCGCACATAACTCACTTTTATCCATAATTTTGCATTTTTAGCAATTTGTTGCACAAAGAAATTTATTATGTATGAATGAACTAACGAAAACAAGTGACAGTTGGCATAAATATTGTGTTATTGACACTCTTGAATTTGAATATTAAATTTCTCCCAAAAAGGTTTTACATTTATGCACTTCTAAGAATTATTTCACTCACCCTTGTAATATTGGTTAGGATTATCTTTGACATCTTCTCCTATAAAATTAAAATTTTCAATTTTCTATATTCATGTAGGAGCTATCAATATAAAATGTAACTGTAATGTAAACCTTTAAAAGTTAAACAAATTAAATTTTTGAGAAATTTATGAATAAAATCAAAATCTTATCACAAATTTTAGTAAGTTGTTTAATTATAATAATCATAAGGCATATAACCATCACAATTATGAGAATTGCACAAACATTTCACAAGTTGTGTAGTTAAATCTAACTTTTTTGAATTATTACCATGAGCCCCATAGTTAAAAGTTAACTCAGTACCAGGTGATACATCAACATTTACAAATATGGCCAGTTTTGGTATTGGTGAATTCCATCTTACTGGTATAACTTGACAATTTGGATTACAACTATGATTAATGTATCTTCCAATATTGCCGAAGTGACTAGGATCTACAAATATCTGTACAGCATTGCCATTGCTATATTCATTAAGGCAAAATATGTAATTAGACATTCCATTCAACAGGCTATTTTTATGTCTAGCAACAGCCTCAGATTTTGTGATTAACTCTCCTGCATATTCACACACAAAAGTTCCCTTTGGCAGAAAACTTGATGTATACAATCCAAGGCCTTTATTCATAACTTTACAAGGTTTAACATATAAGCCATCAACGGGACCTTTTTGAACTAGTCTGTTTCCACATTGACCTCCACATGTACACATGTCATTACACTCCATGTGTAGATGTAATTCCTCAATGCCAATGTTTAATAAATACCTTATTTTCCCACTTTCCTCATATGAAATATAATTAAAACCACCTGATTTTTGTAGACATGCGCAAGTATGAAACCTACATACTGTTTTGCAATTGCAATGCAACACAATTTGGGAATTGAAATCGTTAAATAATTCCAGACACTCTTTTGTGTTATCCATAGGGCCGGGTATGCTTGCTTCGATATAAATAACTGTGTTATCATAGTGTGAATAATTATCATTCATTTGAGACGGTGATGATTAAACAGTAAACTTTTTTTAAATTTAATTTATGAGCTCCATACAGTACCGTAAATAAATTACTAATAATAAAATAACGAACAAAAATCTGAACGTAAAGGCTTCTCCACATTCTCGCGAAAACTACGTAAGATTGCGAGAAACTGAGGATGCCTTTCTCGTGTTCTTGCGATTTTGTCCGCGAGATAATGGAGCTGAAAACGCGAGAGCTTAGGGTGATCACTGGCCAGATTCAGTAGAATTCCGCGATTTCAGTAGAATTAGGACTTAATTTAGAAGATGTAATTATATAAAAATGAGGGAACGGATGTAATGATTTTATAAAAGTCTTTTACCATAATTTCTACGGATCCGTAAAATAAACAAGTTTTTACAGCGCTCTATGTCAGTGATTATAAAAATAAGATGGACACATAAGTCTTACGAAATTAAAAACATGTTTAATTTAGCTTTGAGCTTAATAATCTATACATGTAATAAAACTGTAGAGGTCGAATTTCTGTACAATGAAAAAAATGGTAAAAACTGAGTCAGGGGGATGTACGAAGTGAAATAGAATAATTTAGATTTTTTTCCAATTATTTGTTTCTCTGTTTGTCTGTCCGTTTGTACAGTCTAAACTCCGAAACGACTGGCCCGATTTAAATGAAATTTTGTATGGTGGTAGCTTCTATCCCTGGTCAGCATATAGGATACTTTTGATCCGAAAAATTTAAGAGTTCCCGTGGGAAAGTTAAAAAACGCACCCGCGGACGAAGTCATGGGCATCAGCTAGTTCTATATAAAAATAACGATACTGCAGGTAAAAAAAACTTAAGACAAAGGCTGACAAGGTGTGTTTGACAACTTTTACATAAACAAAAAATACTTACTACATAATTCTTATTTGTCTTTTCTAGTTATTAATGAATAAAACACGTAAAATTATTGTTTTTTGCGTATTTGCTTAAATGTCCATACAAAAAGTGAGTTAAGTATATGTAATTTTGTAATTGTTTGTGAATAAAGCTAGCATAATTTTTATTTTATCCAGGCAGTTAGCGGAATCCTTAATTCAAATCTGGCCACAAAGCAAGAACTTTCGTATCAGTAACGTACAAGATGCCAATAGGAGCAGTTGTGTAGAGTATCATTTGGGCATGATAATGATCGCGAATTTCTCAAGGATATAGAATTTTAATATCTTCTTTTTCTTCACTTCCTTTTTAAAACACGTGTTCATATATTATGATATTTTGGGACATATTCTTTTGTGAATGAATTTCTAAGTTTATTCTCAAAAAAATATGAAGATGTCATAGATCTGCAAATTGATCATTGAAGATAAAGCATTAGATTATATAACGAGAAACAGCTCGAATAAATATATATAGGTATATATACATAATTCATTAATTAATCTCATCCAATCCGGGTTTCGTCCAGGCCATAGCACAGTCACAGCACTGGTCAAGATTGCGGATGACATCCGGCATGGTATGGAGAATGGCCTGTTGACTATACTATCACAGTTAGACTTTAGTAGCGCCTTCAATAATGTTGATTATGACTTATTGCTTGATATTCTTCGCACTCTTACCGTATCTCCGTATCAGTAATCGACTGGTTTTACAGTTACCTGCATGGGCGCCGACAGAGAATTCGTATTGATGAGCCATACTCATCCTAGTGTAGTTTAACTGCCGATGTTCCTCAGGTCGGCGTTTTATCTCCCCTTTTATTCGCTGTTTTTATAAACCCTATCTCTGACAAATTGACTTCTTCCTACCACCTATTCGCTGACGATTTACAAATTTACACACAAAGTGACATTGGTGCACTAAATATTGCAATTAATAAAATTAACACTGATCTGGATCACATTCTAAGATGGAGCAAAGAGTTTGGTCTTGCCGCAAACCCTCAGAAAACTCAATTGATAATCGTTAGTAGCCCTAGGATGAATGCTAAAGTTAATAGGTCCTCCTTACCACAGGTTATTTTAGACGGGGCACATATTCCTCTTAGCGATACTGTCAAAAATGTCGGCATAATCATCGATAGAGAGCTGTCTTGGTGGCCTCATATTACCTATTTACGTAGTAGAGTCTTCTTATGTTCTAGATCCCTCAGAAGATTAAGAAACTTTTTGCCCACTGCTACCAATATTACGCTTGCTGAGTCTCTCTTGCTTCCCATACTTGATTACGCTGACGCCTGCTATCTAGATTTAACCGTAGAACAGCTCAACAAGCTTGAGCAGCTTCAGAATTTTTGTATCAGGTTCATTATTGGATTGCGAAAATATGACCATGTTTCCGAATATCGTAAAAGACTTCCTATTCATTTTCGCCGGAATACTCACATTCTCACTCTCCTTTATTACATATTATTTACTCCTAATAGTCCCCAGTACCTTAAGAAACGTTTTAAATTCCTTCGCCTATCCCCTGCCCCTAATTTGCGCCACGATACGTACCAAAAACTTATGACGCCTGCACACACTTCATCCTGTTATGGTAATTCTTTTACGGTACAGGCTGTCAAACTTTGGAACATGCTGCCTCTTACTGTCAGAGAGGCCGAATCCTTACCAACATTTAGAAATTTGCTCAGAAAACACTATTTGTCCACAAGTAGCTATGTCTGATTAACAGAATATAATCATGCTAATTCATTTATTATAATAACTTATTTGTATATTTATTTCTTAAACTAGTTTCAGTAATTATGTATATATTGCCTTTTTCCTGCACCACCTGCATCGACTGATTCAAATTTCTTTAATTTAGGTTGCCTGGAAGAGATCGCTTTGAGCGATAAGCCCGCCTATTGTATTGCCTAGAAAATATTGTAAATATGGTCTGTTTTTGTAATTGTATATTTTGGTACAATAAAGTGTTATCTATCTATTTATACATATTCAATTATAAAAAGTACTTCTTATACCAATGCTTTAAATATGTACGCTCTACTATAGAAATGAGTCTTTCATATAATTCTTTTAATATTCCTGGTTTATTTTTTGTTCATCTTTTACGTTCAGTTCTAAATAGTAGCCATCGTTTTGTAATTCAGTTAGCATCCTTAGTAGGTCTACCCATTAATTAACATCATACAATTAATAAGTAAAAAAAACAAGTTTTTGAAAAAAAACGTAAGTAACTAAAAAACAAAATAGGCATAACCGGTTTCTACAACTCTTTAATATTATATTGTTGTTCTGTTTAATGTAACTATGATATTTTTATTTATTCTCGACCTGTTACTTATTGCTTTAAACATAATTAATATATAATTTTTATGTCGGTGTCAAACAGAACTAAAACTCTCAAATATAAACTCAAAAAATGTAAGAGACAACTAATATGATGTACATTAAAAGGAACAACAAATGAATACTAAATTGTTATAGAAAATATAAATTTCTTACTTAGTTTTGTTATTTTTAGAAGGCAGTCTTGAATTATAATACACTGCTACTGTATAAAGATATCGCAGCAGCAACTTCTGAGTCCATCGGATCATTGGGCGCGAGAATTATACTGAGAACTTCGATAGCCCTCCATATTCTCGCGAGAACATCACGAGAACATGAAAGTTCTCGCGAGACCTCTATGCGAGTGTAATGCACCTTTATAAGTGTTCTAAAAATGACAAACAGTAAGTATCAGCTGTCAGCGTGGCAAATCGCACTGGCCAGACGTGACAGTTCTACCTAGGGTTGCCACTTGCCAGCTTTACCAAGGACTGCCACTTCGGGTACCAAGTAAAGGTATTTATAACTCAGTGTTGCAGCTACATAATATTTAAAGTCACTAATCAGAACTAAAATTCCGCTAGATATTAACAAAAATCTTAAATGGAAAAATAACGTCTAAAGTGAAAATAAATATAATACATAAAACATACTTCTAAGTGTTCCAATCCAATTACATATATCATGGAAAAAAACAAAATACGCTATTTTTTTCTTAAGGTTAAATAAATAAAAAACTACATACAATAAAGAAAACTTACTTTTAACTATGAGTAATTAATTATGTTGTATTCTATTCCATCACCTATCTCATCTCCCCTTTACCATTATTCCAACGCTATTATTGGCATCGCCTCGGATGTAGCACACGTCCACCGGTATTGATAAACACTTTCCAACAGGTGGGTCATATGTCAGTTCTGTCTGCCGCTTTAAGCAATAAATATGATTAAAAAATAATTCTACTTTTAATACCTTAAGACTATAAGACATAAGTAAAATATTGAACCTACAATAACTTATCTACAATTTGTACAGTCACCGTCTTAAACAAAGACATAGATAAAACTTATGTACATACATAAACGCAGCCAAGATGCACCATTACTAAGAACATAGAAAGTGATCATTAATATCAATACAACCAAGATCGTTTGTCTTCAGAATAGTCTCCTTACCCAAATATAACGGAACCCAACAACGTCAAATATATGAGAACATCCAAAGTATCTTATCCGTCCAGGAACGGAGAAAGAAGACTAATTCCTTCGGCCGGGCGACCTGTAATAACTGGCGACAAACAACCCACAGCCAAGTGGTAAGGCATTTGCCCGACTGGATGGCTAGTACCCCTAGTCTAGAGTATGCCGCCATAACAATCTTGAGTTGTGTTCCGGTATTAGTGGCCAGGTTCCAGTCCCATCTACGAGTTCGGCAGCACGTTAGTAGCACCTTTAGTGTTCCAGATGTTCATGGGCAACGGTAACCACTTTCCACCACAGTTGGCCGTCAGCCTGTCTGCTGTACTATAGTAATAAAAAAACATAAAAATATAGATACACTTTAGAAAAATGAGCTCTATGCTAAATATGATTAGAATCATTTCATGCTTCAAATCAAAGGAAAAGAATTTACCCTTTTTTAATTTTTATAATGTACTTAGTATTCGCCCTCGACTTCATAAGTATTTCTAATAAATACAGTCTCTTGTGATTTGAGAACATTGCGTCAAAATGTTTTCGATGTTAGGAATTCCTCCCGGGAAATTTCGAAATATTGCGGGATAGTCCGGTATGAAGAATGTCATATCAAATCATAGCGTAATAAAATTCCGAAAAGGGCATACTCTTTTCGGAAATTTTCGGTTACTAAAGTAATTGACTGTTTAAAAAAAAAGCGTAATCTATCATTCTACTGAAAATCGTATCAGAATGCTCATTCTCATATCAGATACACCCTTAAAACTAAGCCCTTCCCGAGAAAAAATCCATAGTATTTCCAGGATTAAAGAAACCCACAAACTTACTCTAATTCAATATAAATAAGACCGTAAGTTAAAAAATTGCTATAGAATAGCGGAAATCTCATCGAAATCGTAAATGGACCACCGTACAACATTATGAGTGAAATCATAGAAATTTGGCCACGTTACCCGAGTCAATTTTTTTGTTCATAATAAAGTGGGTTTTAATTTATTTAATAAAAAAAAGATACATGTATATACCGCAACATAAAAATAAGACTATCTACTACTTTTCAAGAATTTCGTGAAAAAAGGAGCTCAATACTGTCGTTCACATGGCAACACAGATAGTATTATTTGTATTACAGTATCTTCGATCGAGAGCGGTCTTGATGTTTTTAGTTATTTTGATTTTTTTTATTTCTAACATACCATTAACTACCCAAATGTGACTTCGTCCGTGTTGGTATTCTGTATTCTAATTTTATAAATATAAACGGACGAATCCACACGTCTCAAGTGATTTGTGAATGTAAAAGGACCACGTGGTTGACAGTGATAGAATAAATAAATCATCGACACAATACTAACTTTATTGTGAAACAATATTTTTTAATCTTAGACGAAAGTTCAAAATTTAAAAAATGGGTTTCTAAAACCTTGTTTCTTAATATTACTCAACAATCTTTGTAATAGATATTGCACCATATCATTCTTTGAGTAAAACTCCAATATCGACACGTAAGGTTGATGAAATTAAATCTTTGTTGGTAGTTATGTTTCTTTACCTACTAAATCAGAGAAGTTTTTCTTAAATGCAGGTCGAAAGCTACTTTATTCTGTACTCACCACGGTTTATTCTTATCAACCTTACTTTTTATTGTTTGAACTTTATTTATTATCACTGAATGACATGATGAATTATCCATTAAGATGGGTAAGTGCAAATTGTGTCATATTGGCTAAAGACTTGTCGGAAATCCATTTTTTAAAATTCTGAACATTCATTTCAGAATAATAATCTTCAGTCTTCTTTATAACAGGGAATACTAAAAATATACGAAACACAATATTCACCTTTATCTTTACATACATCTAGCTAGTGCTAATATTTTCAAATTCAAATTCAAAAGTTTTTATTCAAAATAAAATTCAACTGGAGAATACTTTTTGAGGGTCATACATGTAAGTTAAAATTCAATTTTACTTCCTATTCTATGTACACCGCTTCGCAACGTGTTATCGCTGTTACGGAGAAGAAGCGGCAAGAAACTCCCCAGGAACACGTCTAGCTAAAAATTGATTTTCTTTATATTTCTTATTCTATTTATATCTCAAGTTCTTTTTTTTCACTCTATAACAGACATAATCCATCTACTTTACTATGGATTAAATAAAAACTAAACTAAATTATAAATAAGTATATATACAAATTAAAATTAAATTATAAAATCTAGTGCCAGACCGCTGTCAGTTGGAAACGTGCCCAAAATACTGGCCACATTACCTCGCTGTATCGCAACGCTAATGCGTTGTCCGAGGTACAGACCAGTCTTTTGGTCACGTGAGACGTCTAACGGGCGTTTCGCTGTCTCGATAAAGTTTATGCGCCTCAGGCCCCCATGCTACCAGGGTCTCGACACCAAAAGCCGCAAATATGTAACAATTTCCGATGGCGGAATATTTGCGGCATTTTAGGGCTTCCTGCTGTGGAGCAGCTGTACCAGCACACATGCTACTGGCTGAAAGATGGGACGCCGCCAGAGTATCGACGCAAGACGCGTCCCATACTAAAGGGCGACCCATTCTCCAGGGCACTAATGACATACCATCGGGTCTCCTGCCATCGTCGCGGCACAAGCCGTTCGGTTCTAGAACGGCAGGTACCCCGGCGGTGACAACAGCCCGACGGATTATGTCATTAAGTGCTACATGGCGCAGAATTCTGCCGGCACTTCTGGTACAAGATAACCACCTTTTAGATTGTCAATCTTTGAGTCAAAATTTTGAATTTTGTCGTTAACGAAACCAGAAATAGATTCCTCAAAAACGGGACATCCAAGGAGGTTGAAGCTAGTGTTGTCAAAAATTTTAAAATTTAGTCCTGAACTGTGAAAATCTGCTATTACGTTGTGGATATTAGGCAACGTGTCACTGAAATAAATCTCGCATTTTGAAAAATTTAACTCCAAACCGATTTTATCGAATTCGTATATTAAAAATTGTATATCTTTTTTAATTGCATCAATATCTTCTCCAAGGGTGCCATCGTCGAGGTACCACACGTTGAATTTAGAATTTATTTTTCCTAAAATGGGATGAATGGAGAGTGAAAATATGGCTCGCCCAAGGGAGTCACCCTGCTGACAACCGGTTTCTGAAAAAAGTTGGTGATTCTGGTACATTAAAATTGATTTTTGACAGTAGCACTGATTGATAAAATTAAATGCTTTCGGCGACTTTTCTTGTACTTCGGACAGCAGGGTGGCCCTGTTGATTGAATTAAAAGCGTTTTTAACGGCCACCTTCAGAACAGCTTCGCAACAGTCACTGAACAAAAAAGTTCGAAGAGAATGTACCGCCGCCTCGCAGCCGCCCTTCATGTTGAAACCTAATTGGCGTGGTGCAAAATAAGATGAACTCAAACCGGTTATTTCCCGACAGCATAACTTGGCGGCAAGGCGGCGGTATGTAGTACCGACTGCTATGGGGCGTATACCACCATCTTTTTTATTTAGCGCACATAGATTTGCACCATGCAGTGTTGGAATAACGTCATTACTTACTGCACCTGAAAGCATTAGATTAATGAAATCTGTTATGTCCTTCAGAAGAGCCTCACCAGCCGTGCCGGTAGCTGGCCTCAGCGAATCCTTCAAATGTTGTGGGTTCAAGCCATCCAGCCCGCCGGCTGAACCACTTCTGAAAGACATAACAGATGTGAAAATTGATTTTGGGGTTGCGATTAGGTTTTCTTGTGTACATAGTAAGCTAGAATCGAGAGCTGTGTCTGAATGTGGATGCTTATGTTCCAAAGCCCGCAGAGTGGTTCCGTTATTGGGAGCAATGGTGTCGTTGGAGAACAGAATTCTAGCGGCTCCCTTAATGTCTCCATCAGAAAGTTTTGATTCCACAAATATATTGAGTCGGTGTGTGGAGTCCTTATCAATTTTTCTAATATTTTTATTTGTACAAATGTCATTTAGTTCTGGGGGATTTTGGCAACGTTTTTTGATTTTGGCTGTAACATTTCCAGACTCATTGTGTTTTATGTTTAAAATTTTAAAAGGGAGCTGCAACAAATCCTCTCATGCTCCTAGAGAGTTTAAAGTAACAGTATTCCGGATAAATTTAGAAAAAATTTGACATACCGAAATTCTCGCACCTCGTGGAATTCTTTTAACAATTATGACCGAATGTTTTAGTTTACTTAGTTTTTCCGAAAGAGTAATATTTAGATTATTATCGAGAGGTTGTTGAGGCGTAGTTGAAGTTGAAAATTCATCTCGTTCCTTGTGGGCTTTACCGAGGTGATTTTTAAGCCTCTTTGCCCCTTAAAAAAACGAGCCTGGGAGCATTCAGGACACTGAGTTAGGTTCTCCACTGACGCCACATCAGGTTGAGGCTGTGTCACAAATGTACCTAAAATTAAATCACCTAAAATTAAATCAGAGATAAAAAGAACTTATAAATAAACTATAAAACATATTGCTAAATTTATAAAGAACAAGGTGTAAACTAATTCTTAAATTACCTATCCTAACCTAAAAACTGTCCTATATAAAAACTAAATAGTAATTTGCATTTGTGCTAATAAAAAGAAAGACAATAAATTATTAAATAAAAGCGGTGAAAAAAGGAAAAAGAAATGGCCCGTGCAACAAAACACTCCAGGGTTTCATAAATTTCTTTTTTCAGCTTCAAAACGGTCTTGAGGCGTGGCGGATCCTTCAACCAGGTGAATCTGCAGCGTCCGATAAGTTGCCAGCATTGGCTGAGTTAGAAGACTATTCGTTAATGTGCTTTAGCCAAATTATATCCAAATGTAAATTTTCCAAGGTTTATTCAGCTGGAAATGCTTGGTATTAGTAGTAACGTGAACAGTACTGAGGATATAACACTATTGGATTTTTGTAGGCACTAGGCATGTATGATTTTTTACATTGTTCACTAGTTACACCAAAATATTATTGAGTAAAATATAATTAAAATTGAATAAATATCCAAATATTTATTCAATTTTAATTATATTTAGAGAAAATTTTGCAGAAAGTTTTCAGTTTGACGTACGTGACGTGACTGTGCAGTTCTTTTTTATAAGTTTTATATAGAAGTATATTACTGAATTACTTTTCGAAGAATTAATGGAGTTGTAATAAACAGTGCATGCTAAGTAAGACAAAGACACAGTAAGGGGAGAGAAGAATATTATTATTGTTATAATAATGACGAGACTTACTAAAAGTTTGTACTGCAACAGATCTCCATAAATTCCTTAAATGTTTGGAAATATTATAATGTTATAATACAGACGATTGTATAAGACGCTGGAGCGAGCTGCTACGTAAATGGAGTTTTATCATTTAAATATTCTTTAATAGTGTTATATCCCATTTTAAGCAAGATACTTTTTATTTTGGTTTTAAATTTAGTGAAAGGCAGATCTAACATTATTGAAGAAACGTATACCAACCCCCAAGAAAGAGGACAATATTTTTTGTAATCTAAAAAATGGCAATATCAGTCTATTACAATGGCTGGTGTTGAAATTGTGCACATGCTTATATTTCTTGTAGGCACTAACATTATTACGAATATAAATTATATTATTAAAAATATATTGGCAGGCGACCGTCATAATACCGTTTCTTAAAGCGTTCCTTAAGAGACTCCCGAGGGCCGAGGTAGTAAATTGCCCTTACGGCTCTTTTTTGTAAAACAAGCATGCTCTCTAAGTCAACAGCGTTCCCCCAAAGTAAAATACCATAGGACATGACACTATGAAAATAACTAAAATAAACTAGTCTAGTAGTCTCTTCGTCAATGAACTGCCTAACTCTTCTGACCGCATATGCAGCAGAACTAAGTTTTTCTGAGAGACTAGATATATGAGCGCCTCACTGGAGTTTCTGATCTAGGTTAATGCCTAAGAATACAGTTGAATCTACTAGATGAAGTCTAGTGTCATTAAGAGTGATATTAACATCGTATTGAGTAATAAGTTATTTACGGTAAACCACTTAGATATGTAGGTTAAGGCGTTGTTTACCTCGTCAAAGCTCTGTTTATATAAGTGACATGTCATCAGCAAACAACACTACCTTACACATATCATTAATAAAATATGGCTAATCATTAATATATATCATAAACAAGAAGGGACATAGAATAGAGCCCTGGGGTACAGCCATAGGTATTTACTTACTTTGTAGGACTTGTTTATACAGCCCTCATCCTAAGGAATAATATTTTTTGGAACTCGTAAAGAAATTTTCTGTTTTCAAGGATTTACATTAAATACACCCCCTTTTGGAGTAATTGCTGATTTTGCCATCATTTCCAGTCCTTCTGTAGCCTAATGAAATTTGCTTAAATTTTCACGACTGTCATCAAAACATAATTCTTCTTTGACTAATGCCAGCAGTTTTCTTACAGTTCTTCTTTTTGCATTATGTTAAAATCACCTACTTGTTTTTTGGGTCGACCTTTGCAATGATTTTCCGAACGTTACAAATTTACTTTCATTCTGAGGTATGAATTTCATTTAGAATACGCCGAAAATTGCTTTGAGAATACCTGAAACTAATAAAAAAATGTTAAATAACATAATATAGCATATTTCACACTTGAATAAATACAATATAATATAAAAGTATCAATACGAATTAAAAGACTACAAACTTAGACAGTTTTAGGATAAATCACTTATTATATATGGTATGGTATATGCAAATAATAAGAGTAATCTTAAAGTACTATGATATTAAATAGTGTAGAGATTTTCACCAGCGATATAGGTATGACATTTGGAATGGACAAATGCAATGTAGTTCATATTACAGCAGGTCATAGAAGCAATAAAATGGGAGAAGGGCATATTTTACTCAGCGGGGAAACATTTAAACAATTAGAAATAGGAAACAACTACAAATATTTAAAAATACATGAGTTCGGAAAAATAGAACATATAATAAGGGAGCAAATAAGTAAACAATATTCAAAATAATTAAAAAACTACTTGAAACACATCTCAATTCGCTCAATATCATAAAAAAATTAACAAATATGCTATCGCGATATTACTATGCTATATTTGGTATTATAAATTACATTAATAGCGATATAAAGAAAATAGATACCAAAACCAGAAAATTATTAGCATTTAAAAAGTTCACCAAGAAAAAGCAGAAATCGGAAGATTATACTTACTAATAGCACACGGTGATAGGAAACATAGAATACATGTACAAAACGCAAATACCTCAATACAAACAATATTTGAATACAGAACTTGATGACTTGATTAAAACAATACTAAAACATCACACTCAAAAGGAAAAATACTCAAAAATGAAGAAAGCCCAGGAAATAAAAACAGAACTAAGTTTACCAGACAACAACCAGCAGGTATAGACTACGAAATTAAACATGCAATAATCAAAAAACGAAACTTATCCTGGCGAGCCAAACCACTACACGGGCAATCTCCTAGAAAAGTATTACAGACAAACATAGACTCAGAAATCTCATCCAAATAGACCCAAAAATAACACGTATGTCCTGGTACGGTGTCATCTATATTTGCAATACAAGAACAGGCAGTTAACACTAAGCAAAACCAACGTGACATTCTTAAGGCACCAGTAGACGGTAAATGCCGTCTTTGTGTCGCCAAGGATGAAAACGCCCAATACATCATCTGTGGGTGCGAAAAACTGGCAGGTACTTATTATGTCTATAGACACAATAATCTCGCACAGGACGTCTACAGGTGCCTGGCTAGGAAACATAATATAGATGTCTCATCCCTCTGGTAGAACGAAACTATGGTGCAGCCACAAATTAAAGAAAATAATCAAGCCAAGATACCATGGGAAATGCCGATTCAAACAGATATCACAGTAACATGCAACAGACCAGACTTAATATCTACGTAGACAAAACAAATAACAAAACATTTTCAGTAGACATAACAGTACCATCAGACTATAGGTATAGATATAGGAGGTAAATAAATAGGAAAATTGAGTAAATACTATTTATTAAAAACTGAAGTCAGTCGCTTGTGGAATACACAGGCGAGTGTCATCCTTATAGTTATCGGTGAAAAAGGAATAGTAGCCAAAAGCATAAATAAATACATAGAAAAACTAGACGCTTCAATTGTTATAACCATTTTATAGAAGCAGGCAACGTTACACACTACAAACATTCTATGCAAGGTACTAGGAGATTTGGTATTTGTAAACAACACAGACATCTTGAATTCACCCTTTTTTTTGACCAGGAGAAGTCCAATTGAGGACTAAGCCGCGACAAGGGCAGAACCTTAGGGGGATAATTCGCGACCAGTGTGTGGGATTCGCCAGATCGGGGGAGGCACTAGCATGCCCAGTCAGAATTGGTGCCATGCTATTACCACTCCCCAGTTAAGGATACCCACTAAACCCCTGGGGGTTCCGTCCTTCGCCTTATGCCAGGGCTACGGGTGTATGACCTAGCCTCTTCGCAGCCCTGGCAGGCGTGGGCCTCGCAAGGCCTCTTCCACAGCCGGATCCTGAATTCACCCACACAGAACACAACACAACAACCAGAACACACATCACAACCACCACACACTTTAGACCGAAGTGAGATACACACATTAATTACGGAAACACAGACAGTTAGAGGAAGAGCGACAGAATGACGAAGAAGATATGCAGACACGCACACCATCTAGAATCAATAGTGGGGACATAAATATCTCTTTTCCAATGGGCAACGGGAGGTGATATTTATAGAAACCGACAAAAGTCGAGAGAAAGTTTATTTCAAATAAATATATAAAAGTATCAAACTCGGAATATAAAATCTTAACCTAAAATAAAATCTTAACGGCTGCTACTCAGATATTCGATATACGAATTTTAAGTAGTGGGCGGGCGAAGTGGGTTGGGGTTTGGTATACTTATCCTTTCTGCAACCCCTATGGTCCGGAGTTCTTGAAATATTAATTTTTGATAATCATAACTTCACCTATTTTTTTCACCAATATTATTGTGTTGGGTGGTGAAAGGTCGCGACCAATGACTAGAACAATGATTTATGTTAGGTTAGCTTTCGACTGCCAGAACCGACTAACTATTTACTACTTATTTTATATACACGAACAGTTGCGACGCCTTAATACGTCTCGTACGATACGTTTGTTTTATTTATCTGTTTGGCAAGTGACTAGCAAGATGCTTTTTTAATATGTCAATGAATCGATGTATTAATGATAACATTTTTTAAATACATTGCAGAACAAGTCCATTTTTTTTAATATGATAAAAAATATCAATTAATTATTTCGTCTCTATTGGCCGCTATTTTGTAAATTTTCGTTGTTACTTTTGTAGTAGTGTGCTCTGTTGTTTTTCTTGAGTTTTTAATGACTTACACTGTTTTTTTGTTTATTTTGATTCTTCTTCTCTTGATTACTGGCTTTCTTTTGGATTGTTTACCTTTGGACCTATCTTATACGTGGAATATTATTGAAAACATAAGTGAGGTTATGTTTAACAAAAAAATAATATTTAAAGTACTCCGGACCATAGGGGTTGCAGAAGGGGTAGGTATAACTTCCCCATCGCCACTCCACCCCTTATACTTAAAATGCATGTATCGAATATAATTCAATACATTTACCGGCAATAGAACGAAGTGACATCTAGGGTACTCGACTTGCCATTAATTCTGTGTTCTATGTACAAGAAAAATCATTACTTCACAAAACAATTATTTTTAGACATATGACAGATAGTAGTAGACTATGTTGAGGTTGTATGAGACGGCCAGACGAAATTAAGAAGAGCGGAGTATTTTTAAAATGGGTTTATTTAATAAACTGTATATCACACACATTACATGATAACAGGGAACCACTACGAGAACACATTATTTACGGAACAGGAAGCTTAAAAATAGACAAACCTAAGTCTATCAGTGAACAAGGTCTAGTGATATGCCATAGTTTCTCCAACAGACTAGACATTTCCTAAAAATAAAGTCACAGACACAACTCTATTGCCCGATAACCGTCCGTGTGCGGAAGAGAGATAGCAATATTTTTTATTTGAGTCATTGTAAAAAGGGTAACATGTGCAACTCAATAAAGTGTGAATGACCCAAAAATCACAAGAAAATTATTAACCCGAAAACGAAAAGTTTTGAAAGTTTCGAAAAACACTCATGGGGTAATTCGGGTACTGCTTCAAGTAAACTATTTTTTTTCTTTTCTATGTCACTGTTCTGGCCACGCTGTGTATATTACTTATAATATTGCCATTGAAAATGTTTGACATTTGTACATATGCAAAAATGTTTATTACTGGTTAAAAATGGAGAACAGTTGCAGGATATTAATTGTTGTAAGTCTGATTTACATTATAAATGGTCTAAGATTATATATACCATGTTATGTGTTGAAATCTTTGAAAAAGTTTATTTATCTAGTGAAATGTGCGTTTCAAGTTGCCACACCAGTCTATTGTAAGTGTCAGTCTATAGACATTTTAATGAAAGGTCTGTATGGACTAATTTCCTTTGCCTGCCATTGTGACAAATTTCAAATGCGAATTTTGGTTTCTTTAGTGTTGTACACTCGATTATGGTAATGCAGTTAATCTAATCGTTAAACAAATTCGCCATAAAGCCATAATATTTATATTATTGGTTTACTCGTTAAATTAAACGCTTATTTTCGTAACTTTCATTACAAAATAATCTTCGTGTAATAACGATTAAATTTATTCAAATAGTTCAGAAAACAGAATGAAGGTAAATATATATATAATATAATATGATGATATATATATATATATATATATATATATATATATATATATATATATATATATATATATATATATATATATAAAACAATTAATTATACCAGACTTCGTGATTCATACCTGGTTATGTAACAATTTGCCTTCTAGTAGACGAACTGTTCTAAGTTTTTAACAGGAACTTGAGCAGTGATGTTTTATACAGTTTATCATCTATCTATAATATTATAAAATTATAAACATGCCATGTCTGTACATTGAAACTATTAAAAAAACTGGAATACACTATATAAACGACGGAGAACACGATGCGTTTTTTTTTTTAGATTTATTGTCTGTTTGTTCAGGCTTCACGTAAAAACTACTAGGCCGCTTTCGATGCGGTTTTCGCTGATCGATAGCTAATTCTTAGACTTAAACTCAGCGCTACTTTTAACCCTGGGAATCCCGTGGGAATTTTTCTATGAATGATTTAAAATGGTCAGATAAAAAAATCTAATTCCTCAAATGAAATTTTCAACAGACATATAATTCTGACTGAATACAATAATTACTTTACAATGATTGTAAATTTTAAGCAATATTTTACATTTCAAGTTACTAAAAAAAAGCTTTGTTTATGGCAAGGGTTTGTGGTTAGTCAAAACCGCTATTTTTTGGTTGGATATCTGTTTCATAAGTCCGGCTTTTACCTGCTGCCTACTTGAATATTATTTTAAACTTAAATATTATCAACCATGTATTCTTAAATATTATAGTCTATATTTAAAAAGATTAAATTATGCCATTCAAATTGTGTTTTCTTATCAGATTTTTAATATATAGAATCGATTATTTTTTTTCGAATTATAAATATTACAATCGATTAAATTAGTTCTATCAGTAGAATTTATAAACTGCTATTATTACCTTAGGACATCACTAATTTTCTTCAATTGAACGAACCATCCGTGGCCGCGCAGGCGCAACATGAACGTGACGTAATTGCCCATTCATACTTTTATCCATTCAGTTTAATGAAGTTTCCAAAACATATTTGTGATTATGTGTTGTGTAATAGAAATTAAGGCTGTCAATATAAGTGATAAATGTTCAAATCATTATTGATTTTAAAAACGAAAAGCAGTTTGGACTGTACCGTAAAGTGCATTCATTCATTAAAAGTAAAGTGCATAAAATTATCTAGCACATGCGCAATACAAGAAAGATCTTAGAAGAGTTTTGTGTGTGAATTTATTTGTTCTAAACATTGAAAATGTATATTCTTGTTGTTGGCTCAATATTGAGGTTTCAGTCTCTTGGCTTACTTCTGAACGGGCTCAAGTGGAACCAGTAGAAAATTACGACACTCCGGAAGTGGCGGGACAAGCCGGCCGAACGGACTCGTTCCGAGAGAGATAACAGCGGATGAAAGAGATAAACAGTTATGGATTTAACATGGCGGACGATACGCGTGCGATACAAGTGCGAGTTGAAGAAAGATTGAAAATAAAGATCGGTATGTATTGATTCATCCACTTTATTAGGTTAACATGCTTGATTTATTTGGTGTATATCATTTCAAAGTTCTTGTCAATTCCTATTGTTCCATCAAGTAGCTGATAGATGTTGTTGTCATAGTGGTGAACAGGTGGTAGGTATCTAAAGTCTTGGGGTTTTTGAACCAGATGTGAATGAATATCATGAATTGAGAGAATAAAACGACCGTTTACATTATATGTGCAGATGGTACAGTAGACGGAATCTTAATCGCGCATATTTACTACAGTAACTCTTTGTTTTCGTCTTCGAATGCTGTTTTGACAGTTCACTTGCAGTTTATGAATGAAATCGAATCGCCGTGAACACAATGAATATCGTGGCTAGATCATATTAGATTAGATATTACTGTGTAGTTGTGAACTCCCACCCATTGTGTAATTCACTGTGATAATTATGTTGATAAAATTCAGCCATTAATATGGGTGCTTACCTTCTGTTGTGCTTTTATCACACATGTTTGTGTTACCTGATTTATAAAGAGATAGCTATATTAAACGAATTTACTATAATGTTAGTCGGAAATTTAAAATATACTTTGTATTTTTTTAGAAATTTGGATTTATATTCTTGTAATAATTTAAAATACAAATTTACAAGGCTTGTGTTCTTCCTGAATTGAACTTTAAAGTCGAATCTTATAGATTACTTATTGAAACACACACCCATTGCTAACAAAAAATATTATTATATTTAAAAATCACTCCTTTAATGGTCACCTAGGTCTATTAGGAAACAAAAAATATTCAGTGGTATGGGGTCTACCAATGTTTAAAACCAAGGTTGTATCTCCTGTGAGGTTTTTACAGTATAATAAAAAAATATTAGATTTTAACAAAGTTAAATAAATAGCAGGCCACAATTTAAAACATTAAATTTTCAATTTATTAATTATATACTTCAATAATAATTTATAAATGACCATGATGACCCTTGTTGTCTAGCTGTCTTAGCATTGTTCTTCCTAGTTCTTTATGCAGAGGTCCTAAATTCAATTGCTGACTGGGTAAATATCATAAAAAACCTTTATTCCTAGTCTGGATTTCTGGGACCAGCCCTGAGTTTGCCATTGCATATGAGACATAATATAAAAGTAGCTTGTTTAGTTTGAGTTTATACAATGTATGCATTTGAGCTCTGCTTAAACAATACCCTATGTATAGCTAATAAACATACTATAGAGTTTTTGTATTCACTGGGTGATTGTCATTCTTTGTCTTTTTCTATTCTTAAAGTGACATCGGTTGGAACATTTACTACCAGATCTGTATTTTGGGTGTATTCCTCTTGTAGCCCACAATGTTTAAATGCTCCTTCCACCATTCCATGTAATGACCACAGTCATTATTGTCGCTGCGAAAACATCACTAATGATGTCAGAATGTTCGCTCATGCAGTGCTCACAACAAGCCGTGTCAAGAGGTGGGTTGAACTGGGCGTTGTCTACAGAGCATTAGGTATTTGTCTTAGTTCTTTCTATTGAGATGTTGACAAAGGCACGCTTTTCAACATTAAGCATTTAAGCATTAGGTCATTTGTATGCAGGTACGGTCCACCTGATGGAAAGTTGTAACTGACGCTCAGGTATATTAGTCACACCAGGGTTGTCATTGGTATGTCACCAGCCTCAAAGAATGTTCTGCCATCTATTATAAACAACCCTAAGTCATAACATCACAGAGAAAATCTTGAGAGAAGTTTTCCTCCAGAACATTATTGTATTAATATAAACATTTTAAAGCAGCATTGCATAGTTTAGTGGTTTACCTTAGTACATAAGTGTGAATACCATGTTGATAGCAACTTATATGATGGTGGAAATGAGACATTTGCTCCAAAACAAACAATTCCATGTAAACTAAATATTGAAGTGAAATTTCTGATGTACATACTGTAGGATATACAATACAAAGAGTAAGTAAGTATTTTAAAGATGTGTGATTTTGTTTTGTAGAAAAATAATTAAAATAATAAATGTAAGAACCAAAAGTTTATAGAGATATCAGTCACTATCTAATCTAATTTTCTATTTTTCTAGAAACTATGTAATTCAGTAACTTACAAATGACTACTAATTAAAAGTTAATGTGATCTTGTACAAAATATGCATAGATTATTGATCAGAGGACCTAAAGCGATCAACTTTGGAGAATCGCATAGTGAAATTGACACATGTTTACATATAATGGTAGTTGTAAGACATAGCATAAAGTTTCACTTTATGTTGATGCCTGTCATGTCATGTTCATCATATGAATCAGCGAAGACGACCTCTTCAGGCCCTCTGAAATGTTGTTTGTAAAATGGAAATTACTGTTTTTTATAAGCCTGTATTGAGATAGTCACAGGAAATAGGAGAAAAAAAATATAGGTATTCTTTTATATTATATTATAATATATATTCTACAATTGCATTTTCTGAATCTCCTGGTTCGAATTACCCCCCTGATTTTTTTCACATTTTTAAATGTAATGTACAAACTAACCATTTACAGATTTATTATAGTATAGACTAGCTGTGCCTGTGAATATGTTTATGTCAGATTATATATATTTGTATTCATATCTCCAGAAACCTGCATGTTATTGAAATGGACTATACATATAAAATTCTTGGTTTAAATCACGAACATCTTTGAAATCTGTTGCACCATTTCAGAGCACATTCAAAAATAACTTTCAGAGACAAACTGAGTGACAAAAATTCTAAATGGATCATTAGGCATTATAAAATGGCAATTTTTATTTTTTTTGGTACTTATTTTGAAATCACAGACAGACATCAATTATATTAGGAGAATAGACAAATTACAATGTCATTTTACAACATTTTGAAATAGGTATAGGTTTTTCTATTTCACTAATGATAATTGTGCTTATATTGATTTAATTATTGTTTACTTCTTGGTGATGGACATGAGCTAGCTATCTTTTGTCTCAAAAAAACTTGAATGAGCTAACATGATGAAATTTCTCAAATTAGGGCTAATATGTGGACAACTGGAGTATAAAATAAATGTAGACAACTGGAGTATGAAATAAATGTGGTGTTACAGGTAATAGTTAGTATACCAAATTTGTATAATGCTCTCTTCATTCTTAAAGTTCATTTTCTTATTGGGGGACAGCACAAGCATTCAAACAATGTCATTTTCACATTGCAAAACAATGAATTATGTATTATGATTGTTCCACAGAGCAAAAAAACTAGTCAGAATATAGTTGGATTGAGTTTATAACTAATTATATTCCCTGATACAACTTTAACACAGCGAGTTTTTGCTGGGCAGTAATGGTCTTATTCATAGAGAATAGATTACTCTATTCTCTATGAATAAGACCATAAAATTATGGGTGTATTTTATGACCGGACAATGGGTGTATTTTAGAATGTATGAGTAGGGATGTTCTTTGTCTTGCACTGTAGAAAAGTGATATTGGCCCTAAACAAATAATACAAAATATGAAGAAATGACATAATACTTACTTTTCTAAATATTTTCTATTATTTACAGTTACATAACAATATGTCATTCCCATACATGTTTTATTCTATTTGTTTAGAATTAATACCACTTGTCTACAGGGCTTGTCAGGCTGTGCAGTGTATCATGTTATTGTAGAGATGCCTAAAGTAATCTATTTTATCAATACATGATGTAATACTTGCAACAATTCAGAAGGGTTTATGGTAGTAAAAGAACAACATCTGGACACATATTTATAATCAGAGAACCTTACGGTTTTAACACATTACAGACACTGACTTTTCATACTCTATAAGCATTTTTAGAACACCTCGCCATCCCTCCAACAATTTTACAGTACATAAAACTTAGCATATTGGCACAACCGATAGCAGATTTAAGTCATTGATAAACTATTATAATTAAAGGGTTATGCATGACAAGAATTTAAAACATTATTTTTTCGATATTTCAGATAATATTTTATATAAGATATTGTATAAAATATTATACTTAAAGTTTTATATGCAATAAAATAAGCCGAACACAGTATAAATCTATCGCGTCTGCCAACATGAAAATAAAATTTAGTGAATACCGTCTATATACATTTGAAAGGTTTGAATTATAATCTGTACACAATTATTACATTATACAAATGATAAATGTTGTAACAAAATTATTGTAAATTATAGACAACTACTCTATACAAAACAGGCGCTAATCACAGAATAAATAAAAATATAACATTACTATTTAATATGGAAATGGCCGATCGATCATATCGTTTAGAAATAAGAGGGTACATAACAAAATCAATTATTAATTTTAAAAAGAAACACGACAAGAACAACTATGATACTCAATAACTGTAACAGTACGATAATTTAATTATTTAAAAAAATAGCTATGTGTAAAATTAGAATATAACATAATGAGGTCAACGCACAATCAAAAATGTGAATTTTATCAGAGAAATTAGTAGTTTTTTTTTCTAAGTAAACGCGAGCGACATCAATTTGTATCCATTACTCTTATGTCGGACGCTCAAAATGCGTGCCGAGAATTATATTTAGTACAAAAAATTCTATAATATACCTTATAGCTTCTTAAATACAATGCAGATTAAAATAGAAATCTATATTTGAAATACAAGAAATAATAACACAAAAAATTATTAAACTAAATAATATGTCTATGTACATTTAAATGTGTTAATACATTGTTTGTAACGTCCAATTACATGAATGTTCTACTGTCCATTGGTAGGTTCCGATATGATTGATTTGTGAGTGTGACGGCGCGAACGCATAAATCCGTGATAACGCCAGCGTCTGTCGCGATAAGGGTGCAGTGCAGTACGTCTTCCGGGGCGTGACCCGCGACCCCACCGCGACCAGCCAGCGCTCAGTACACCACTATCGCATACATTGAACCCCAGAATACATTTTCATTACAATCGGGACTTTTTCAGGGATGGATTTTATCTGTTGCCTATAATTTTACCCCATTTATGCTGAATACAGCATATTACCGTTTTTACATTATAAGACACAGTTCTTAGTTCTCTTTATTCAGTCCTTACATAATTATAAGCAGTACGATTGAAGGACGTCCTACACAATCTTTCACAAAATGCCATGTCCAAAAATAGTTTACTTCAACATCCTGCGAAAGACGTGACCAATTGCCTTTTCGGTTACCTTATTTGATTGAGATTTTCGATGAGTTAGGCCGGTGTGTTGCCTTGCCTACTACGCTGTCTTGATCTTGCTTCAAAAACCTCTTAGGCTTAGGATATTCATGGTTATTATTTGAAAAGACAATGTTGTAAAATAGGAGAACCAAGTTAATATCTTTTCCCCCCACATCGTCACTCAATTGGTCATCGCCATAAACATTTAAATACATATAGCATTTTATCACTATCATGGGGCTTGTGGTTTTTACCAATGTGCCTTCATTTATAAACGTAGAACAATAAGAACAATAAAGGGAAATGACATAGACCTGTATTTTCCAAGAAATCGTAATTGAATGTCTAAAACTGCCAACAATGTTGATATTGTTCTAATTTATTTCTACAGTTTTTTTAACACGCAAGATTTTTCATCTCGACATATATAAAAATGTAGGTACATTTAAGTATTAAAGAGCTCAACTGAAAATAAATTTCACTTACCGTAATGACTCGGGTGGTATCGGAAATTATACCTTTATGTGCCGTTAGAATAAACGTCGGTGTATTCGTCGTGGCGACAAGGTTCGCCACCGCGTTCACCTTGGAACAATGATGCACCCGATAAAAGCATAGACGGCTTATATGCCTTTGCTTATGGTAGCTTCCGTCGCGGTACTTTGTTATCTACGTCTCGTCGCCTACCTTTGTTCTTACCACGGCCCTTAGTCAACACTCGCCCAAAAGGGCACTCGCTAATCGAATCCTATTATTTGTTATGCACCTTCCCTGACTCACTGACGTACCTATCTGCGGCGATAGTGTGTCTTCGACCTTCCTGTTGTATAATTAGGATCTTCGACTGTTGACAGACAATATTGATATTTTGCTAAATCTTCTCTCTTCTCAAGATTGGTAAATCTTCTTATTTGATGAAATTTTTTGTTTGTGTGTGTGTGTGAGAGAGAGAGAGAGGGGGTCTTAGGGTGGGTTAGATTCACAAATGGATCCGATAAATAATTATATATATATACGGGTTGTCTGGAAGAGATCGCTTCTTAGCGATAAGACCGCCCATTGTGCACATTTAGAATATTTTTACGCTATAAGGTTTTCTGTAATGGTGTACAATAAAGTGTTATCTATCTATCTATCTATATATATATATATATATATATATATATATATATATATATACAGTTGTGGTCATATAATTAAGAACGATTTGAAGTTTTTTTTATTTAAATCGTGTCATACACAGAGATGTGTACGTTCTGAGAAGCAACTAGTTATGTTATAAAATAGCCACATTCATAGAGCATCGTGGCTTAGAAATAAAGAATAAAATCGCTAACTATTTTTTTTCACATTTTATTTATTTTACCAAAGTAACACATTCAAATAGTACTGAAGCTGGACAAATAATTAAGAACGATTTATTAAACGGCCTCTGTGGTTGAGCGGGCTAAGCCTTTGCCGGCTTACCTCATTGTAATGCAGAGGCTCCGGGTTCGATTCCTGGTATAGTAAATTTCAGAAACGTATTGTTACATACCGTCAAAGATAAGCCGCACAGCCTATTGTAAGCGCAGCTTATTGTCCTTTCTCGGATTAGAGAATCCTTTGTCTTTTGAATTTGTAGTTAAGAAAAACATGCTATTGTCTTTTTACTTGTTTTATAACCATCATTAGGGTCGAACTATTATCCCTATTGTTATTGTATTAGACTTTGTGGACGTTCGCAGGTGTGCAAATTAAATTTTTTAGAAACCTTGTGTGCGCCTCTAATTCCTTTGTACTGTGTAGTTAGTATAAGACGAGGCCCGAACTAAGGGGAGGGCAGTCAAGCGACGACCACGAAGCGAGTAAGACGTTTTCTAGTACTCTCGATTAGCGATATAAACGACGGACTTTGCGCGTTCGAATTGTAATGAATAGTGCAGTGTGAACTGGTTGCATCCCGTTTTATTTGTATTTGTTTTATACGTGTTTGTACAGTTCTAATAAATTGTATAGTAGTTCCAACGGCATTTTTAATTCGAGTCCTGTAGCTCGTAACAGTATTTTCTCCCTTATTTACTATAGTCTGGGTGTCTGGGATCGGCCCCAGAGTGGTCCGTTGTATATCACCCATAACACAAGCGTAACTTGCTTAATTTGGGGATATACAGTGTGTTTGTCTGCCGATTTATTATTATTATTATTATAAACTGCTCGGGTATCGTTTTGTATGGCACTCACATTTAAAAAATCACAATAATATGTAGTGCGAGAAATTTAAAAAGCAATTTAATACATTTTTAACTAAAATTAATAGTTAATAGCATATCCACGGCTTTTAATTACTGCTTTGCACCGGTGAGACATTGACTCTACTAATTTTTGACATTTCGCAAGAGAAATAGAGTTTTATTCTTCTATAAAAAGTGTACAACTCTCTTAAATTCCCACACACTGTATTTGAAACCTTTTTCTTTACTTCGAACCACAGATTCTCTATTGGGTTTAGATTGCCCGCTGTGCGCGGCACAACAAAGTCCTATTGTGGCGGTGAAGTACAGTGGACCATACGGGTGCACCGTACAGGGCTATACTCCTAAGGATGCCCATGTAGAGCTTCCTAGTTGTCCCCCCAGGTCCCCCCACGTTGGGAAGAAGCCGAGAGAGGGCGCCTGCGGACCTCACGAGCTTGGGAACTAGCTGCTCAAAGTGCGCTTTAAACAGCCATTTCCCATCGAGAATGAGCCCCAGATATTTCATCTGGGGACCTACGCGAATATCCACCCCTTGGACTGTGACGGACAAGTCCGCGGGGGGGATTACGAAACCGCCTATGGAACATGATGGCCTCCGTTTTCGCGGGGGAGACCTTCAAGCCCAGCCTACCTATTCTTCGGACCACGATCGCCAACCCGGCGTTGGCGAGGTCCACGGATTCCGCGAATGACGCAGCGCGTGCCGTAAGTAAGGTGTCATCCGCAAAGCAGATTAGCCCTATTCCGGGCAAGACCGGAACCCGAAGGATCCAGTCATAACCGACGTTCCAAAGGACCGGCCTGAGGACCGATCCCCGTGGGGCGCCGCACGCGACGCGTCGCCGATCTATCGCGCGATTCTCGGACTCGCCGCCCTCCCAAAGGATGTACCTGTCCTGGAGGTACGCGCCCAACAGCCTCGTGAGGTACGGGGGAACTCCGTGTGCACGGAGCCCCTCCCTGATCGTCTCGTGACTATATCGTTCGCTATATCTAGCGATACAGCCAGGACAGTATCCTTCGCTTGGACGGCATCGTCCGTTACAGATCGCAGTATCTCGAAGGCGTCCAACGTGGAGCGCCTCCGCCGAAACCCGAACTGCGTCTGTGCTAGCCCCGGCTCCACAGTATCGAGATGCTTAATGAGGCGTTCCGCTAAGATCTTCTCGAAGACCTTGGCGACCTCGTTAAGCAACACTATGGGCCTTTAGGCGGACGGATCGTTGGGAGGACGGCCTCCCTTGGGAATCAGGCATAATCGGCTCTCCTTCCATTGCGACGGGAACTGACCTGCGCGAATACAGGCATCGAACAGTTCCCGCAGCTGGCCGCGTAGGTGTTTAGCGGCCAGAAAGAGGAGTCGACCCGGAACTCCGTCGGGTCCCGGAGACGTCTTCCTGCCCCGGAGCCGGTCCAGGGCGACGTCTAATTCTTCCCCGGTAATGGAGTGAGGCTCCACCTCCGAGGTGTCGGGAATGATTGGACCCATATCGGGGGGAGTGAAGATCCCCGGTACTATAATTGTAGAGTCCAAGTTCCACATGGCAGAAACCTCGTAAGCGAGATCAATATACTTTATTTGTTTTTCTTTCTCGGCTTTCACGAGGTTACCATCATGGGGAATCGCGATATCTACAATTATAGCACGTCTCGCAGACCGATCATCAACTATCACAATATCAGGTGTATTGGCGACAATAGTCCTGTCTGTGATAATTGATCGATCCCAGTAGAGCAGATATTGACCATTGTCAAGAATTGGTTCGGGTTTGTATTGGTAATAAGGTACCTCCGACGAGACAAGTCCGTATTTAAGAGCAAGTTGCTGGTGGATGATCCTGGCTACTAGGTTGTGCCTGTGCAAGTACTCGCTGTTAGCAAGACGAGAACAACCGTAAGTGACATGTCTGAGAGACTCACCAGGGCGGTGACACGCCCGACATATGTCAAGCGTGCCGTCCTTCAGAATGTACTTCCGATAGTTGTTCGTCTTGATAACCTCGTCCATAATTGCACAGACAAACCCTTCGGTTTCCCAAAATAGGTCACCGAAACGTAGCCAGTTCACCGACGCTGGTAGGTCCACATCAGGCCCTGTTAAAGCCTGATAGAACCTGTCATGCAGCTCCTTGCTCTTCCATACGTCCATACGATAAGAGGCACTCATTACCAACGGTCTCTGCCAGTTCTGTTTTGTTAAGGATTATTATTATTAATTATGTGCGCCGCTACAGGTGTGTGAAAGAGAGTATTGTAGTAAATTTTTATAATAATAATTCGTCGGTCGCGTAAAACGTCATGCCATACGCGCCCTACGGCGTCTAACAAGTTACCGCCAAAGATAACGCTTCGCGACCTCTGGCGTCTCGGTTAGTACTTCTATTCATATAACAAGGCCTGACAGCGGTGGCGGGTAGCGGAGCAGCCGGTGAATGGGGCATACCTAGCGTTTTCCATTCAGCACACCCATTCATGGAAACTCGCTGCTCCGTTACTGAAAAACGGGTTCGTTTATCGTCACCGTTATCAACATATTGTGGAGGTCAACCACATACACCACTTTGTGTACTGGTAACACTCACTAATGAAATAATATTTTCATTAGATCGCCTGCTCATCCCTAGTCTGTCGACTGCCACCTTATTACATGTTATGTTTGTCCTTGATAAGAATGCAAATCTGTTTGCGTAAAGCTTGTTTCCTCAATCGAGATAATATCCTATCGTAATTTATTTCGTCATTTATTCATGAACAATGCCTAAAGTAAAATTTGCATACGATTAAAATTATGATGAGTATAATTTAATTATTCAAATAAATTAACGGTTACTAATTATTTTGTTTACAATCAATGCAATCTATACTGCATTTTGACTAGGCGCTTATCGCGGCAGCAAATCATAAATTCTTTATTATTATGATTAGATAGAGAAACGTTTATAGGATTCCAATTGATTCCATAGCCAAATAGCAAATATGGTACTCTAATAATTTGTTACAACCTTAACAACATCATGTCCGTTATCTCTTTATGTTGTGTATAGGTCATTTTTTTACTTGGATACTATTGCCACTATTTCAAGGAGGACATTCATAGGAAGACCTTCCAATATGAACGTAAAACAATAGTGTAGTGAAATTTAATAAATAATTCCACATGTATCTTATGATTTTTCTACTTAAATTCATGTGGTGGTGGTCGGGTATTTTAAATAACCAAACGCATTTTACGGTTCCGTCGATGACGATCATTTTTATTCAATAATCAGACTTTTTAGGCTTAAAAAGTTAAAAAAAAAAATCCAAAACTGAAAAGTATTGCGAAATTCCCTAGGAACTTAAAGTCGCTCTAGAAGCTTCGTAAATTAATATATCTCGAATTTAGATTGCTATATAATGTAAAGTGATCTAGTTCGTTCTAATCCCACCCACCCGAACATACTTATTGAATTCCTATGTGGGTGAGAGCCCTACCTGGCTACGGAAATTAGGCTGCCTACTTGCTAGTGTGGGTGAAGTATGGCAGGAAATGTCACTCTTAACAGAATTTTAACATGCGGTCAATTTCTAGAAATTGGACCAACCCCTACCACATAATACTATAAAATATGACTTCACATTTCTGATTACTTCTTTTTTGCGTTGATTATGAGATAATATATTTTACAAGTTTTTAAAAATGGGAAGTGATCTTACCTGTCTCAGTTAAGGTAAATTAAGTTTCGTGACAAACGTGTGCCTGAAGTTGTTTTGTGTGTAATTATATTGTCATGTTCGTGTTACCATAGAGGAATAATATTCGTCCAATAAAATGTAACTCTTAATTTGTTCTAGCAACATGTTGCAATCACGATGAAACTAATCATTAAAGCAACACTGAAGTACTGAGGTCGTATTATTTTTTCATAATGTCAACAAAAAGATATACAGGGTGGCCAGAACAGTGATGTTCAAGAAAAATTAGTTAATTTACATGAAAGGGTATCTGAATTACCCCTATGTATGTTTTACCAAAACTTTTAGTTTTCGAGTTATTATATTTTTAGTGATTTTTGGTAAATTTCGACCCCAACGGCTTTAAATATTATTTATTTTATTTTTTTGTATGATTATTTAAAAGTTTTTTTACGATAGTTACATAACAAAAAATCTAAACTTCTAAATCCTTATCAATTTTACCTTTACACATAAAATACTTAGCACTCTCATCAACACAAATCACAAAAATTATACTTGAAAGTAAAAAAACATATTTCGGGCGACTCCAGACTTGAATTTTCAATCATAAATTAAAAATTGAAAAGGCAACTTCATTGTTTTGGAGTCCATATAAAAACTGCGCAAGAACCTAAGCTTTCATGATAATACAAAAAAGATTCCCTTAATAAGCCATGTTTTGTTAAAAAAATTAATATAGTCCATATTTTTGTTTTTCTTTAAGTTGATTAATATTATAAAATGACGATATTCTTCAAAAATAAATAAATAATCGACAGAAAAATAATTCTTTTTATTAATAATATTGTTTTGAGCAAACTTTTAGTGAAAATTTTAACACTTTATTGAGTTGCACGTATTAACCCTTTTTCCATGAGTACTATGACTGAAATAAATAAAATTGCAGTTCTCGAACACTAGAGTAGTGCTTGTGACTTTATTTTTAAGTAGCGTTGCACTTGTATTTTTATTAAACAATTTAAAACACAGTTGATTGTGAAAAAAATAAATTATTTTACACGGTTGTCAAATAATATTTTTTTTTCCCAATCAACTGTTTTAATTTATTTAATAAAAAAAGCTTTTACTGGAAATTGTAACACTTTATTGTGTTGCACGTATTAACCTATTTTCCATGAATACTATGACTCAAATAAAGAAAAAAGTTGCATTGTAATTGTATCATTTTTATTAAATAATTTAAAACATAGTTGATTGTGAAAAAAATCGCCTGTTTTAATTTATCTAATAAAAAAAAGCTTTTACTGAAAATTTGACAGCCGCGGGGTAAACTCAAGTTTTATGTATATACAAATATATATATTATTTTATTATTATTTTACTTGTAAGTACAACTCATAAGGACTTAGTTACATAAAAACACTTCCAAATAAACATATCAAAAATAAAATAAACAATATTTAAAGCCGTGGGTCGAAATTTCCCAAAAATCACAAAAAAATATAAAAACTCGAAAACTAAAAATTTTGGTAAAACATAGACCCCTTCATGCGAATTAACTAAATCTTTTTTAGAACGTCACTGTTCTGGCTACTCTGTATGAAAACATAATGGAAAATAGCTATGCAAAATCTTAGTTATCTAGTTACTCTGATAAGTGATAAATAGGCTACAATTAGATCTTCCTGTAGAACGGAATTATGATTTCCAAGAACATATGAAATTCTCATGTCCTCCTTTATCTCTCTGTGGTATGTTAGTTATACTGTACTGGATGGCGGCGTAGATCGCTAACCTATGTACATTTTCGCAGAACTGACTAATTGTACGATCTTATTATTTACCGAGAACAGTTAAATTGTTTTGTGCGTGAATCCGGGAACTCTGATTTAACCGCTACGCGCGCAGGGATTCTTGTTTTGGTAATAAGCAATGTATGTATGCGAAATTACGATTGGGAATTTTGTTTCTTTGCCATTAGGTCACCACAAGACCAGATTGTCTTACCACTTGTTTACACTTTACGTTATACCCGCTTCTACGACATCAAGCAAGAAAGTGGTAAAGGAACTGGCCAGCGCGAATATGCCACTTTTGTGGAAGTGACTACCTATAATGTAATAGGTATTACGCTGATAACGATTAAGTATTTTCTTTTCTTTAAAATTAAATTAATTTCAGTCACAATACGTCTATGAGGATGAATTATATATAGTAATCACAAAATAAAAAGCCCGATTTGACAGTTCTCATTACAACATATTTAGAGATTGAAACCTCTAAATTGTTAACCAAGTTAACCGATTATCACGAGAAATCGATTTAAAATTATACGACTTTGTAAGCGTTTGATTTGTTTTAAGTTAATTATTTTTTTGTCAAACAAACAAAATCAATATGGAGTACGAAAGTTTTGTCTCACATCCCCCCTTTCGCGTACCTCGTGCATTTATCAAGCACCACAATTAATCTATTGAATTTTTTTTTATTTCATCCGTAGATTATATATATTTATTCAATAGTTTTTGTTTTCAGTACATATACGTACAATTATATACTATTATTTTAGTATAAATATATATAAATAATGTAAGGTTTAGAATGAATATGTAATATATAGTTTTTTTCCTGAATTGAATTGAGTTAGAACTGTAACAGCCCTTTGGTAGCAACACTAGAATTCAAAATAAGACGTCTTAGAACGTAATTGTTTTTGAGACTTCGTCGTAGATTAATACGACATAAAAGAATCAATAAAAAATTCTTGTTATTTCGTTATTTGGAGGAAAATAGTAATTGAAATTAAGTGTCAAATCGGGATTTTTAGTTAGAGATTATTATAGGTTATACATTAGCAAAAGAAAAGCAGTTTCGGTTTTAATTCAGGTTATATTTTCATTAACCCCCCGGTTAACCCAGTCAAACACAAAAAATCATTGAAATCTGTCCAAGATATTAAGAGGCCCTAGGACTCGATCCCAGCGCCACGTACCGGTTCCAATCTAAATAATCCGGGGACCAACTCAAATACACACAAAAAATTTAATCGAAATCGGTAAAGTCATTCTCAAGTTATCTGAGTACATATATTGCTACGATTCATTTTTATTTATATAGAACATAAGTAATACACGATATACTGAAGTTTTTGCAGTAGTACAATTTCTAAGAAGCGCTGTACAGATATAGGTGGAAGTTTTCGTTTCGGAGGTCAAGATTCACTTTGAGTAGAAATTGAGAGCTACAGAAATTTTCAAGTGCGTAATTAATTGGCCTGTGGAGTTCTAGCGATATCGAATCGATCTGTTTATTATAATTATGTGTACGATTGGTTCCCATGACCGGCACACCGGTACGAAGCACGGCTAAACTACTCTCGATTTCGAAACAATAGCACTACGCACACGACGAGCGTGTGGAAACACGTTAATGATAGCTATTGTGACAAACAGCGAGTACGTATACGTTTCTTAGCAGTGGCTGGTGGTACTATTCAGGGGTTCCCGTTTCTCTCCCACGATCCAGTTCTACGTTGTGTTACTGTCGTGTTGATAATGGTGACGGCTTTTTTGCATCAACAATTATGTACAGTTTGTTGCGAGTTTCTCTCGCAGTCCAATTACAAATTTGTGAGAGTCCGTGACCGTAGAAGGTCTCTCCTTTGTTTAGTTGCCCTAACTATCGCAATGATCATCTCACCACAAGTCGTATATGATAATTACGCACGCAATTATTGAGCAACTCAACTTCGCTATAATATTATCTATGTGAAAGTGTTTTCAAATTGCGTGACGTCTCTTATGTTTTTTATATTACCTTTGTTATTGTATCAAATATTTAACTCTTTCTTTAGAAATACATCAGATTAGTCTAAATAGTACAGGTAACATATTTATAATTTGGATAGAACCGCTTTGAAGACGTAAAGGAGAGAGAGAGATGGCAAAAAGATTTTTGTATAATCAAAACCAATGGTCAAGATTAATAACTTTAATGACTTTAACTATAGTCAAAACAGTGAACTTAAATGTTCGGTTTCATTATTACGATGTCTGTCTCAGTTAGTACTTGGTTGCTTTGTTTCTACTTACCAGGAAATTGTTTTCAAAACATGATTCCCTACTAATAATGCTTGTAAAAGTGACGTCATTTGCTAAGATTATTTTAAATGTAGGATACGACACAATTTTCGATTGTATTGTTACGAGCTACAGAACTCGAATTAAAAATGCAGTTGGAACTACTATAGAATTTATTAGAACTGTACAAACACGTATAAAACAAATACAAATAAAAACTGGATGCAACCAGTTCACACTGCACGGTTCAATACAATTTGAAACGCGCAAACCTCGTCTATATCGCTAATCGAGAGTACTACAAAACGTCTTACTCGTTTCGTAGTCGTCGCTTGACTGCCCACCCTCTATTCGGGCATTGTCTTATATCAACTACACAGTACAAAAAAATTGGCCGCGCGCACTGAGTTTCCGAGAAATAGTAATTTGCACACCTGCGAACGGCTAACAAAGTCGAAAACAATAACAATAAGGATTAGTTCGACGCTAATGATGGTTATAAAACAAGTAGAAAAACAATAGCACGTTTTTCTTAATTACAAATTCAAAACACAAAAGAATTCCTAAATCCGGGAAGACAATAAACTGCGCTTACGACAGACAGCTGTGCGCTTATCTTTGACGGCATGTAACAGTATGTTGAAACTGGGGCTTTTCTATTTAACCCTATATCGCGCCGAAACTCTATTTTTATATAAAATAGGAAATGTTCAGAAACTAGGCGTGGCAACGGTGGCAGCATAATGGCCAATATAAGAGACAGTGGGGAAAAACGATAACACTTATTAGGATTGTTTACTATGTAAAACAACTGACGAAACGTGATATAATTTATTTCTATGATTTATTATTTTTAATATGATAAAAATTTACGAATATAAAAGGTTTTCGTATTTATTATTTTATGGCTGGAGTACTACAGCAGACAGGCTGAAGGCCCACGTGATGGAAATTGGTTACCGTCGCCTAGAGATATTGCAATATCAAAAGTGCTGCCAATGTGCTGTCTCGGAAGGGGGGGAATGAAACCTAGCCACTAATTCCGGAACAAAGTTTGTTATGGCGACATACTCTAGACCAGTGTTGGTAACTATCCAGACGGCAAATAACACACCACACATAACATTTTACCACCTGGCTTTAAGTTGCCAATAAATTAAACACCGCACGTTGTGATACATTTAGATAGAAGCTAGTTATTTGGATTTATGCTAAAATATTTTTTTAAGGGAAATAATCTTACACAAGATTTTATTGAAATTAGTAAAATAAAATATTTAGTAAACGCTAAATTGGTATCAAAAATTCTGATTTTCATTTATTTATCTGTGATTATTCTTACTTAACAAGAGGGTCAAATATTGGGTTTTATGAGTTCAATATATCAACTTCAAGTATATATATAGCTATATTCGACACGGCCACAACTCATTGCTAGACCATTGTGAACGAGGCTCCATTTATATACAAGAACATTGATCTCTTTGCTGTCGCAGAAAAACATGCCTGTTTTCTTTACCGAATTGATTTGCAGTTCCATTATCTAAGAATAGTTCTTACTTCGCCTTAGAGTCATAATTATTTATTTTCGTCCAATTTTTATTTCTAAACCGTTACTATTAGTTCAAAGACGTATTATTATGTAGGAGGCAATAGATGAGACTGACACTCACCTCTTAAAACAGTTGATGTGTGATGTATGGCGAAATAATGAAAAGACAATACCATAAAGTCAAAATATAAGGATTATAATGTAATCCTCATAATTTCACTGCATGGTATAGCCGAAGAGCCAACGTCTCCATTATGTTACCGCTACTTGTACCACTATTCAGTGTTTGATCGTGCAGCGAGAAGTAACACATCAAATTATTTGCCACTTTATGTATATATACTTGTTTTCAAATTAATTTCCCTTAAAATAAAAAAATCTAGATCTTAGTTCTTTAAACAATAATAATAATAAGTTTTAAATGGTTACCGCCATGTAGAACCTACACTCTACAATCATAGTACCGGCAGTGGTGTCAGTGAATGGACTAATAGTAGAGCCTTGATAGTCATCTCGAAAGACTCTCGCTTGGTACCTGAGTGAAGGGCCGGTTGCAGAAGGCAGCTCTCTTGGGCACGGCCCATATAGTGAGGAGATTTCTATCTCTGAAGCCTTAACCGCCGGTAGCCTGGACTCTAGGCCCACTGCCGGCGAATATCGGAGTTTCATATGTTTATTTATAAATTAAGGTACATATTAAAAATTGGAAATTAATAAACATGTGGATAATAATAGCCCATAAACGTCTCACTACTGGGCTCGGGCCTTCCCCTTTTTTTTCAGGAATGCATGTATAACCGCCACCTTATATATATATATGAATAAATGAATGAAACACTTCATTGTTCACCAAAAATTAAAACTACGTTCTTAAAACCAAGTACAGTAAATTTTGAACAAAGAGCGGCCTTATCGGCAACCCCCTAAACTAAGGAAAATATTAAGACAACAGTGGCGGTGAAGACAATAAATAATAAGAAACATTCCAAGAATAAGTAAACAAATAAGTAATAATATACTTTATTTAATATACAAAAATAAGATATATCAGTTGATATATCTTATTCTATATATATGTAGTTACATATATATTGAATCAGCAGCATGTTTTAAACTTGCGAGGACCAAAGATATTTAGTAACTATCAGTTTAAAAGAAAATATGGATTTGGCTTGTCTGATTTTGAGAGGCAGTAGGTTCCATAAATGGACAGCCTGTACCGTGAAAGAGTTATCAACGAAGGCAGAAGTGTGCACAATTGTGTGTGTGTTAAGGAGAGATTATTACTAGAGCGCAAATAACGGGAATGCGAAAGATGTAGGAAATCAAAACGTAACTTTAAATACGGAGGGGTACGAGGATCAAAAAGGATATTGTACAAAAGAGAGAGTAAGTGAACATTCCGACGGCAAAGGCGAATAGGTAACCATTTAAGCTTCTTGCGATATTCGGAAACATGGTCATATTTGCGCAACCCAAATATAAACCGTATACAGACATTTTGAAGTCGATCGAGCTTGTTCAGTTGTTCTTGTGTTAAGTCGATATAACTGGCATCAGCATAATCAAGTGAGGGTAGTAACAGAGATTGAGCAAGCATTTGCATTACTTTAGTAGCAGTAGGGAGAAATTTGTTATATTGTATATATGTTCTCCAGTTACATTTTATTCGAACCTACGTTTTTGGAACGAGGCCCTGGTGCGCCTACCTTAACCACTAAGCTGTCCCAACCTAATAATAATTACGTACTTAAATCTTAATCAGAAATAATATTGTCTTACGCGTCCGGGATAGTTGTTGAGCTAAAAATGTTATCTAATTACCGAATACTAAGAAAATGAAACCGTCGAAGGCCGTACTTCGCAAGAAGTTACGAAAAATGAATCACTAAGTATGTAAACGATGGGAAAATTATACTAGGTACTCCACATTAATGTCATGTGCAGAATAGATATAAATCTTAAAAGATAAAATGTCCGCGGGAATATCTCTGCAATAGGTCCATTGTAATTAAATTGGGAGTGACAACACCGTCTCGCCAAAGCGCGACAACCTCGATGCAAAAGTACGTACGTGAAGTGGAAATATTCTCTTATCAAAATCTGTCCGTGGCTATCACGTCTTTCCTAGACCGATCCATTTAATAATGAAAATATCTATAATAGTGTTACAACAGCCAAAATTCCACGAATCACGCCGATAAATGTGAATGCACACCTGCCGGCCATAAAGCACGGTTCATTACTGCCCGCATTTAGAGTTCTTTTGTTTACTTTGTGTTTAATATTTGTAATTAGAAAAGCCGCCTATTGTGTATTGTAATCCTTTATAATGGCAGTTAGCCAGGTGTGGTTCTTGGAAAACTTCAGTCCACGTGGTCCATTGTTGTATTGTACAGTCTAGTATAAAACAATGCCCGAATTGGGGTGAGGCAGACTAGCGAGAACCACGATCAAAGCAAGACGTGTACATTCGATAAGCGATATAGTGACGGCCTTTGCGCGTGTTATTTAATTTTGCATTACATTTGGACTTATTGCGTCTGGTTATATATGTACCTATGTTATACGTGTTTGTATAGTTTTAATAAATTCTATAGTAATTGCAACGGCATTTTAATTCGAGTCCCGCACTCGTAACAATATTATAAAATTCTAAACATGCCGTGTCTGTGCATTGAAGCTATTAAAAAAAACGAATAGACCATATAAACGATGGAGAACAAGATACAATTATTTTTAGATTTCTTGTCTGTTGGTTCGGGATTCACTTAAAAATTACTGGGTCGATTTCGATGCGGTTTGCCCTGATTGACAGCAAATTTTTAGACTTAATATCTACGCTGCTGTTTATCCTGGGCATCTCGTTGGAATATTTCTGGGAATTATTTAAAATGACCAGATAAAAAAAAATCGAATTCAAACACGAATTTTTCACCGATATGTAATAAAATGTCTGATATTTTTTTATCCCGGGATTCCCGTGGGAAAATTCCCGGGATAACATTTTCGGATACATAAAAATTAGCTTATTCCGACACAGTTTCCACTAAAACGATAACTTATATTCTTTTTTTAAAATGTTGCGATACTTTGTGTCCCGGGAATCCGGCGGGAATTGTAAGTCAAGCGTGGGCGAAGTCGCGGGCATATCCTGGTAATTTATATAAGTAAAAATAATATCTCTTCATATTAGGTTAGGGAAAAAAACCAAAAACCTATCCTACTTTCTTTGATAACCTTAACATAAATCTATCCCATTATCCCAAAAAAAAGAATATGTATATATATATATATATTATCAAAAATATCCCTTGTCCGCCCTCAGTATTAAAATTACATATATACCGAATCTCAGCCAAATCGGTCCAATAGTTTTTCCGTAAAAGCATAAACAGTCAAATATATTTTTATCCCGGAAACTACATATCCTATTTTTCGGGATAAAAAGTATCCTATGTTCCACCTCGGCATCGAAAATATATATTAGGTTGGGGAAAAAGTTTCTTCGCGTTTTATATAAAAATTCAAAAGGTTTTTTTATAAAGTTTATTTACATTTGACTAAAGTATGTAGGTGCCATTTTGTTGGATAACTTTTTGCCATCTTGTAGGTAGGGACGTGATCCCATTGCTATAAAAATTCTGGGGCTTCTGAACAAAAAACTGCGACAAGTGGTTTTGGCAGTCCTCTCGTGACGTTAACCTGATACTGCCTAAGGAATTCTGCAGATACCGAAACAGGTGAAAATCTGAAGGTGCAAGGTCAGGACTATACGGCGGATGCATTAACACCTCCCAGCCAAACTATCGTAATTTTTGCTGAGTGGCTATGTGTGAGGTCTAGCGTTATTATGGTGAAAAACCACACCCCTTCTGTTGTTTAATTCCGGTCGCTTTCCCTCAACTTTTTGCTTTAATCTCATCAGTTGTTCGCAGTACAGTTCAGAATCGATGGTCCTGCCTGGCGGTAGCAGCTCATAATGAATAATGCCTTTCCAATCACAGCATCACCTTATTGCGAGTTAACCCGGGTTTCGCCACAGTCTGTGAAGCCTGACCGGCCTTTGACCGCGATCTTTTTCCCACGTTCTTGTCGTACGTGATCCACTTTTCATCACCAGTTATCAGCTTCTTCAAAAATGGCTCGGCTTCATTACGTCGTAATAAAGAATCACAAATGAGTACACGGTTCATTAGGTTTCTTTCAGTGAGCTCATGAGGCACCCAAATATCGAGCTTTTTTGTGTACCCAGCTTTTTTCAAATACGCCAAAACCGTTTTGTGGTCAATTCCCAGTTCTCCAGCTACATCGTAACTACTAATATGCCGATCTTGCTCCACTTTTTCAAAAATGGCATCAATTTTGTCTGTAACAGGGCGACCAGAGTGACGTGCATCTTTGATATCAAAATTTCCGGATTGAAAACGCCTAAACCAAATTTGCGCTACTCTCACAGATACTGCATTAGGTCCAAAAACATCAAAAAAAAAATTTCGCAGCTTGTGTTGTATTTTTACCTTTTTTGTAGTAAAATTTTAAAATATATCGAATTTCTTCATTAGATTCACTCATTTTAACAATAAGAAAAACAAATGAAAATAACACATTTTCCTAATTTGAATTTGGAATTGTCTTCTTTAAAATTAAAACTTTTTAATGATATCAAAACTAGCCAGATACAAATGGTATAGCCAAAGAGATCTTATTACGAGTTCATACATACTATATGCGAAAAGACTTTTTCCCCAACCTATTACAATATAAACGTTCTAGGTGGTAATAATAATAATTATAGCGAAACAGTCGTTTGAAATATTTATTAGTGTCTCATAGACATGCGAATGACTTCATGAAATTATTATTTTTTTATTTTAGCTGATGCGACAATGGATCATATTTTTCATGACTCATGCTGTATTGAAAACGTAACTAATTTATTTATTGAGACTATCTGTCGCCAATGTTATTCAATTTATATAACATTGCAAATATGAATTAGAATATGTAATACTAATGACTTGTATTGTTATAATTACAAGTAATAGTAAAATCAGATGATAATGGAACCTACTGTTACTGGGTTTACAGGTGAAGCTAAGAACTTGCCTGGTCGCAGTCATGGCGCGGGGTGCCACCGTGATACGTATTGCGTGCTGTCACTCGACCAGGAGGAAATATTTCGCACTTCCACCATGGAGAGAACTCTTGAGTGAGTATACATAACATTATTTATATCGTACATATTCACTGGAATCTGACGCTCATTCATGGTAACGGAAATCGCTACAATTTAGATTAAAAATAACTACTACAAAACGTAAACATAACATTTTACAGATAATCATATGATATATTTCGATAACTGAACGGAAGTAAGTCAGAACTGGTTTGAAAAAAAAGGTTTATCAAATATTCGTCCTAGATATGAAAATCGTAGCTATTTTTGGGTTTCCTGTCGAGCCCACCGCCATATCAACTTAAATGATTACTTATACAAAATCTGGATTCAGTGTTGACACACTAACAAATCCATTGTCCCTTATCCCAGACCCGCGTCCGGTGTTATCTGGTGGGAACCGTTTACCCGGCATTTGGGGAGGGCAAACATATTTAATAGGTCAAGGTTTGGCTAGTTATGAATGGACGGCCGCTCGTAAGTTGTCCGCGCGTTGAATTGAGTATAATTACAATATTACAACTAGTAGTTCTACCATTAAATACATTACTGTTCGGCGTTCCTACAGCGTAACTAATTTGTTTCAATACGAGATTATGCGTATATATACACCAATTGTTCACATATCTATAGAACGTCATATAACTTAATAATAAGCCAAGAGAGCATGGCTTATCGTCCTTGAAACATGTGTATCACGAACGGCCAAAACTTGCTATACTTACATTTATTTTCCTCATAGTTTTCCACGTTCTATTTCATTAATTAACGCTTATGAATTGTTGTTAAATTGTAACAATTCGGCCAAGTTGGGTATTAATGCAGAGTATAGTGCGTTTACGCACAGGATGACTTATCTTTTTTTTATTGTGAAGCTGGCAAACTGGCAGACAGCATAGCTCATGGAAAGTGGTTACCGTCGCCTATACGCGTTTGTTTCGCCAATGGCGAAGTCAACATGTTGCCAGCCTTTATAATGGGATAAAGGGAGCAGACAGGAGGAATAGATTAAAAGGGATAGGATAGGGAATGTTTTATCCTCCCCCAGGGGGTGCCCTCTGCGGACCTCTCCTCCGACCGCGGAAGGCATAAAGGGATGCGTCCCCGGGGCCCCCAGCGGCCACTGTCACATTCCTCCCTTCTTCCGTGGCAGTGGTGTCTCACCCTCGTTCCGTTCCTAAAAGGTTCCTTCTTATCTCTCCTTCCCAATCATCCCTCCCTTGCCTGTTGGTGAGTCACTCGCGCCTCCATTAAGCGGATAGGTCCCGTGCGATGTGGCTGTGACGTGTTCGGTGGCCGGGCGTGAGCCAATTCCCGGACCGGCGACGGAGTAGGCCTAAGGGCAGTCTGCCCCTTGTAGCCTTCACCACCGTCGCGCGATGTTGGGTGTGGTGGCGGCAGTTTACCCGACCGCACTCGCACCGCGGAAGAATATCGGAGGACACATTTGGGTGGACGTTTTGCTCTGCTCGCCCTTAGGGCGTATCGACTCCCACACCCACCCGACGCTTGGTCGGCGTGCCTACAGCTGCATGCCGGGCGGGTTATACCGGATGCAAGCGCCCTGTGGGTAGCATGGGGTCGCAGTCATCTCGCACGCCACTCACAGCCCCTTAGTTATATTTCAGACCATTCAGATGGTCTTCTTTCAAGGAGACAAACAACTGCTCGGAGTTCAAACAAAACAATAGAAGTGCAAAATAAAGAGAGCCTACCCCTGGTGGGTTGATTCTCTTCGAGAGAGGAGGGCAAATCCCACCCCGGTGCCGGTACCAGTGGTAAGGGAAGAAGCCCCCCATCGTATTGGGGGGGAGTCAATTTTACGCTCAAGTTGGTGCCTATCTAAGGAGGAAGTGCCCGTGATGGGCGGAGAAGTAAAATTTACACGCAGTAGCAGCAGGACATCAGCCATGAGCTGCGCTGCGAGCGGGGTTGCAGGTGGAGGCACCCAGGAATCTGACTCTAATGTTTCGGTTTTTTCCACACACTCCCGATCGGGTTCACGCTCCGGCTCTGAGCGAGAGAAATTCTCAGAGCCATTGAGCTGCCGCCTTCGGAAGAATAGGCCGAGGCCAGCCCCTTACCGCGGATCCAAAAAAACCTCCCGCATCCAGCTGTGAGGAGAGTCACGTTTCAAAAGCCCCCCCGCAGAATGTCCCCACCTGTGGCTGGAGCAAGCGACACATCCGCGAGACTTGCCAAGGCGAAGGAGGCTATCCTCAAGCCCGATAGTCGAAACCTTGAGCTGGCGGACCACGAGGAGCGGGCCGCCGAGCTGACCAGAGTAGCTGATTAGTCACGCATCGCTCGGCAGGCTCCTAATCTCCTGGGCCACTCAGAGTCAATCACTGATGAGGTAGGGGTCAAAATGGCCCACGCAATAGAAAGAGATGTCCTAAATGCCCTGGGGGTTATACGCCATCTGGCGAAAGTCCCTCGGGGTTTGAAGGGGACGTTCGTAAAGTCGCTTAACGATTCGGTCGGCATCGTAAACGACGCTTTTGAGGTGCGTGGCCGTACCGAGTCGCAGGAGATTAAGCGACCGGAAGCGGCCAACCGGCGCCTCGAAAGCGAGTTAAAGGAGATGCGGGTGGAAAGGACGAGCCTCAGGGCTGAAGTCGCTCGTGCCCACCGTGAGCCCCCACCACCACCTCCTCAATCACAGACGAGCCCGCCGCTCCAATCCTCTACATCGCAAGAGGGGCGGCTGGTCAGCCAGGAGAAGCTCTTGCGTCACGTTACCCTCTCGATAGGGAAAATGGTGGACGCAAAGTTAGCTGCACTTGACGAATAGACTTCTCCCGGAGAAACTAATCCGCCCGCCGTTGGCAGCAGACGCCCGGCGGGCGATTACGCAGTCCCCTGCGACGTCCGGGAGAAGAGCTGAAGGTCCACCTGTTGCCGAATTCCCACCACTTCCCCCCTCAAAAGGCAGAGGACGAGGAAAGTCGGTAACGATGACGCAGGAAGCGGCTGCTCCACCTGTGCCTACGCCCAGGACGCAGGCCCAAGCCTTAGAAGAGGGCTGGTCAATGGTTGTCCGTAAAAAGAAAAAGATCAAGGCACCAGCCCCGACGCCGCGGCCCAAGCTGCCGACGCCTGCGGCTGTCCGTGGCCTGCGTATGAAGGAGCCCAACGCCACAGTTATAGTGCTGACCCTACTGCCTGCAGCCGTGGAGAAGGGCATCACATACGCGGACGTGATGGCCAAAGCCAACGCGAATATCAGGCTCGGCGACTTGGGCATTGCCGGTCTCAAGCTTAAGACGGCGCGAACAGGTGCGCGGATGCTCCTCCCGAGGAGGGACAATTTAGAAAAGGCTGACGCCCTGGCTACCAAACTGAAGAATGTCCTCCCCGAGGAGGAGGTGAAGGTCTCCAGGCCCGAAATAAAAGTATCAATGTGTGCATCTCGGGCCTGGATGACTTCACGACCGCAAACGAGGTCGTGGTCTTGGCCCGGACAGGCTGGGCTACGTGATAGTATCGTGTCCAGCGACGGCGGCCAAAAAACTCAACGACACGACCTTAATGGTAGGATGGGCTTCGGCGGGAATTAAGGTCCTCCCGAACCGGTCAGAGCGGTGCTCGCACTGCCTTGTTGCGGGGCATGTTGCCTGCACCTGTTCCTCCCCTGTGGACCGCAGCCGGGATTGTTATCGCTGTGGTCAACCCGGACACCTCGCCGCTAGCTGCTCCAATGCGTCACGCTGCCCTCAATGCCACTAGGTTGGAGGAGTAATCGTCCCAATGGCTACCGCCATCCTAGTGGTACAAGGAAACCTGAACCACTGCGCCGCTGCTTAACACCTGCTGATGCAGAGCATGGCGCAGTGATCAATTGGAATTGGCGTGGTCGCTGAGCCATATTACGTCCCCCCCAGGGATGATTGCCCGGGCCATATCGATGGTTCAATGGCCATAATTTTCCAGACTGCCGCCTCATGCCCTCCCCTTACCGACATTATGAGGGGTAGTAGCTATGTGTCGGCCACAATCGGGGAGCTGATGGCGGTCGCCATCTACTTCTTTTTCCCGGAATCGTCGGCTCGTCGACTTCAAGGGTTAGTTGGAAGATGTGGGCACAGTGGTGGACCGTAATCGCTCTCACCCCGTACTTGTGCTCGGGGACTTTAACGCCAGGTCTATGGCTTGGGGTTCTCCGAGTATCTATGCGCGAGGCGAAGCACTGGAAGAATAGGCCATCTCACAGGGTCTCGTTATTCTAAACCGGGGCTCTGTACATACGTGTGTGCGTCAGCAGGGTGGCTCAATTGTGGATCTCACGTATGCCACCCCTGCACTGGCGTGCCGTGTAAGGGGGTGTGAGGGATTGGAGGGTCCTGGATAGGGTGGAGACGCTTTCCGACCACCGGTATATCCGGTTCAGTGTCTCCATCCGAAATTCTGAACCCCCGGTAGAAGAATGTCCGCGCCGCGCATTAAAGAAATTAGATCGGGAGTTTGTGATGCGGGCGATGCACAGGAGGGGCCGATTCAGGCCCTCCCGCCAGGTGCACTGGTGGATCCCGGCGCTAGAAATGTAGCGTAGGGCGTGTAATCTAGCACACCGCCAGTACACCAGGCATTGTACATGGCGTCTTCGCGCAGCAGAAGCAGTGGCCGTAGCAGCTCGCCTGTACAACGAATATAGGAGCGCCAGACGCGACCTCCAAGTCGCAATTCGTGACGCTAAGTCACAGGCTTGGGAGGAGCTCTTGGTCAGCCTGAATGCAGTACTGTGGGGGCGCCCTTTCAAAATGGCGCGGAATAAGCTCCCTGCCTGGGCGCACCCGCTGACTGAGTCTCTCTCCAGAGACCTTGTGCATGACGTGGTCGGCGCTCTGTTCCCCTCTAGGGCTGAGCACTCGAGCACTCGCCGATGCGGGGACTAGCGCGGACGGAGATCCTATGCCCACCGTGGACCGGGTGGAGCTGGGAGCTGCGATCTTACTGGTGAAAGCCAAAAACACCGCCTCCGGCCTTGACGGCATACCGGAGCGTCCGTGGGTTCTGTCCCATGACGCCCTGGAGCCCTGTCCGTTGCGACTTCTCAACGCATGTTTGGCTCAAGGAAAATTTCAGAAAAGATGGAGGACCGGGAAATTTATCCTCCTAAGGAAGGAGGGGCGCCCGGCGGACTCACCGTCCCCCTACCGGCCCATTGTATTGCTGGACGAGGTTAGCAAACTCTTTGAGAGGATAATCGCAGACCGCCTCGTCCAGCATCTGACGACGACTGTGTCGGATCTGGCGGACAATGAGTTCGGTTTTCGCTCAGGGCGCTCCACATTGGATGCCATCATGTGTTTGAGACGCCTGGCGGCGGATGCAGTCTCCCGAGGCAAGATCCTGTTGGCGGTGTCACTCGATATCGCCAACGCATTGAATACTTTGCCCTGGGCTTGCGTTAGGGAGGCACTCCGGTATTTCCAGGTGCCGACCTACCTCGGTCAAATAGTCGGGGCATATTTAGAAGACCAAGCCGTCATCTACCCGGTCCACGCAGGGTGGAGTTGACGAGCCATGGTATGCGGTGTTCCACAGGGATCGGTATTAGGCCCTCTGCTGTGGAACATCGCATACGATTGGTCATTGCGATGTATGGTCCTCCCGGACGTCAGCGTCATCTGCTACGCAGATGACACGCTGGTCGCCGCTAGCGGGAGGACCTATAGGCAGGCGTGCATCCTGGGCACGGCTGAGGTGCCACCAATTGTAGGCAGGATCCGGCGACTTGGTCTGGAGGTGGCTCTGCAGAAGACCGAGGCCGTGATTTTTCACGGCCCTCGGAACGACCACTTTCGGACACTAATATCGTTGTAGGAGGCGTCCGCATCGGCATCTGAGGAACTGTGAAATACTCGTATCTGGGAATTGGTCCACGATAGCCGATATAGGACTTTTGGGCACATTTTAGGCAATTGGCTCCCAAGCTCAATAGGGCGGCGGAAGGACTTTTCGCGCCTGCTGCCCAACATTGGGAGGCTCGAAGACACGTGCCGAAAATTCTTCGAAGGCATCGTGCGGTCTATGGCCCTATACGGGGCTCCCGTATGGGCAAACCGCCTGACGGCCAGAATATGGTCTTGCTGCAGCAAGGGCAGCGAGTACTGGCCGTCAGGGCGTTAAGGGGATACCGTACGGTGTCTGTCGAAGCGGCTTCGCTACTCGCCAGGATCCCCACAATGGGACCTCGGAGCCAGAGTCTTCGCGTCGCTGTACAAGTGGCGCAAAGAGGCCTGGCAAGAGGCACGAGACCGGCGCCTCAGGAGCCGGAGGCTTGCCGGTCGGAAATCCAACAGGATGGGAGGCCGTCTCCACTTTTTGCGAGCGCGTTATGCTTGCGAAGGAGGAGGCAAAGCGCGAGCGTGAGCGCACATCTCTGCTCCGCTCCCGCCAAAGGAGGACAAGTCGGCGCCGGAGGGCCAGCCAGGACCTTCGGCTAGTGTAAGGGGGCGGCGCAGGGGCGTACCCCTCCTGGAGTATAGAGGTTCTCACTCAACTGCACATGCTGTCGAGATGGGGGCGCGGCGTGTTCCGCGCGCGCTCACCTCTCCTCCCGTGGGGCGAGTTATAGACCGCCCCACACCTAGAGAGCTTGAAGATGCCGGGCGACAAAAGTAGTCCCCCGGCAGTGGAAGAGGCCTCGCAAAGCCCACGCATGCCAGGGCTGCGGAGAGGCTAGGTCATATACCCGTAGCCCTGGCATAAGGCGACGGGCGGTGCACCCAGGGGTTTTAGTGGGTATCCCAAAATGAGGAGTAGCAATAGCATGGCACCAGTTCTGACTGCGCATGCTAGTGCCATCCCCGATCTGGCGAATCCCACCCACGGGTCGCAAACTATCCCCCCAAGGTACTGCCCTTGTCGCGGCTTAGTCCTCAAATGAATTTCCCCTAGTAAAAAAAATGCAATTTTTTATACGGGAAGTGGGCCATCGGAACTATCACTATCTATCACACGAAACGCGATTAGCTCAGGGCTAATTGTTTCATGCCGACATCCTGTGAAAGCATGATATCATACCGATCGTTGGCTATAAGAGTTGTAATCAAGATAGTGATTCCAGCACAGCTCTACCACGTATCTAATTGGATTTGATTAAAATGAAAGGTATTTATCACTGGAATTCGTTCATGTTGAGTCAACGTCTGTTGTAAGGGATAAGAATTCTTAAAAAGCGTCCGGTAGTAATAAAAGTTCGTTCTTCGGTGAATCGTAAAGTTGTTTATAGTCTATTTCTCAGGAGCACACTAAGGTCTTCTAGTATTCGTCGTAATTCGTACCAGTGGTTAATTAATGTGAAGGCACGATTACGATCTCTCCGTTTGCTTGTACGTTACGATAAAATGGTGATCGCAAATGTATGTATCACTTCCGTTTTATTTACGAATACGTATGGTCCGTTTGGATTGGATTGTATTTTCACTTTCCAATATAGTTATATCAATGAAATTGTATAGTAGTCAGTCAAACAAATATAATTGGTGGATATAGAATATCTCAAGTCTGAACATTCGGCAATAAATTCTTAAATGAATACCTTATCTGATAACAAATTATTATTGATATACCTACTCCTAATGAATCCGCTTAAAGCTTTTACCAAAGATGAAATATTATTTTTGATATCCATCCTTTAAACGGGCAATTGCTAATACTATTGACGATTATAGATTTATTGCCAAAATTTATAATTCATTAAAGCATTATACACAACTATAACTACATAGTCTGCTTGTACATTACATACATTCAAGTCTGCTTGCACATACTCGTTTGAATTATACAGGTGGATTGAAATTTAAAAAAAATTGTAATTTTTTGCTCTTTATTTATAATACTTATACGAGGTTTATAGGCTTGATAAAAACATTTTAAAAACTGTTATTTATAATCGCATTATAATCAATGCGTTTAGGTACAGAATAACACTATTCTTTATTTTTATCGGGCCCATAAACCTCACATAATTATTATGTCCAAGGGGGCTAGTCTACTATGTCAATGAATTTATGGATATATGAAGAGTTATTATTTCATTAACAGGCTTGACAACTATCTTAATTTAGTACTAATATAATATTTAGTGTGTATCATTATATTACCCCGTTGAATAGGGCCACTTGACTTCAACGGTATGATCCCTCCGGCATCTTAAAAAGTGTATGGGGTGGAATTGTGTCTATGGGTAAGGTGCAAAGGGGCGGCGGCGAGTGCGCCACGTCCCGGATGCGTTTCCGGTGCGCGTGCACCATTGCGGAACGTCCCTTCCGCTCCACCCCCTCACCGTCCACTTTTTGGAATGAATGAGAATCCGCCGCGCCGCATCAATGAATTTAATTACTGCCTACACCACTTAGCTTCCTACATTAGTTGTGGGAATATCCCGGCTTCACAAGGCATACATGGTTATACATGAACACTAATAAAAATGAATTAATCCATTAATAATTCTACCTTTAGGTTTTAAACGAACAATGAGATTTCTGTTCACAGGTACTTGTCCGCAATTTATATAAATATGTACAACAATGTTATCCTCTAAGGTGGACATATTTAGGTATAATTAACGTATTTGTATGTGATGAGCTATTTGCTTGTTAATGAACGGAAGCGATAATGATTTAGTGACCCTAGCAGTGAGGGCACAGTGGCGGATATCGAAGGAAATGTCACGTCACTCGTCGAGTTAACTTAATGGGTTCTTTGTCTCGCGATACCTTATCATTGCAGTCACTGAGCGCCTCTGTCCAAACTATCTGGTCGTATGATGTTCCTCCATGCATCAAATTGTAACAATCAAAATACATTTTACATTTGACTTAATATAAAATATGTAGTATATTTTTAATTCGGAAACCGAACAACGTTTATGAGGAGAGCCACCGTCAACGTGGTCATAAAATAATAAGAAGCTAACAATAGCATAGCTTATAAAAAGCGCATGGATGTAGTAGTAGCACCATATTAACGGAAGCTTTTAAGTGATAAATTGATCCCGGAACCTGGCAGTGTGTAAAATGATCATCTCGCCCGCCTGAATGGCCCACCGCCGGAACATCGTCGGTTTTAAGTGCATTGCTCTGGTTTCTTGCGCTGTGCTATTTTGCGCTCTTCGGTGTGCTCATTGCGGCTACGGCTGCCCGTCAAGTGTCCGACGACCGTGTTCAATTTTATTTTAAACAAAAATAAAACTTACACCCTGTTTCAACACTATTCACTGCATTTCATGCAAATGATGCATAATTTGTTTCATATTTATTGTCATAACGTTTTCTCTGTAAGTAGGATTAAAAATTTTGGAATGGGATGTGTAAATTACTATTTTTTTTCTACGGGATTAAACGTTTATATTACTGTCAACTTATACCGAACTCATTAGAATTTACTAAAATTAACAGTAATATAAACTGACGTTAAAATTATACAATTAATAATTAATCCCTATCGAACTTACTAATAATGCAGGGTTTCTATAAAAATAGTATATCTTACTATCTGTTCTCCTAGTTTACTATAGGTAGGAAATTGACAGTATCTGTGTGGAATTTATGTCAAATTTTAACCAGTATGCATGAATGAATAACAAGATGTAAAACTCCAAGTATAAGTTGCTTTTTTAAAAGTATGGGCAAAACCAATAGTAAGCAGCATAGATGTTTATCTATTTAACATACATAGCGTTATATAGCTCGCTAGTCGACATCGACACTTAATAAATGAATAATGAGCGTATTAAAGGCGTGAATGAAGTGGCGCCGCCGCCCCCGCTCAGCTGATGGTTGTTCCGCCTCGAGTTTATTAATACCAAACGGGCGCCGGATGCCGCCTGCGGGTCCGCCAGACTGCCTCTCACTACAACAGATCCTTTCGCATACACATTGGACATATCAATAAACATCTTTATTGAGTTATGGACATTTTTCACTAATAGCTTATGCACCAGTCTTAAGCACTTCCAGTATTAATTGCGCCATTAACACTATGTGCGTGTGTAGATAAGCGAACATTATGCGACTGTTGCTACGTTTTGTAACTTATACAATTTCATAAATTAATTAAATACTTTTATTTTTATGTAGTCATTACAAAATTGTGTACTATAATAAAAATAAAAATTACAAACAAACATGAAGGGTGTCGGAGAGATGAGGAATGTCAACTGTTTAGTTTTTGTCATTTGGTTACCGATTCATAAAAAGCTCTAAATTCAAAAAAGAACACCGATTTTGATTGACATGGTATATACTTTTAGAAACTCAAGATGTATAAACGTCTAGTTATAACGCTTCAATAAGGGGAAAACCAATGGAATTCTGGTTTGACGTTGTGAGGTGTGATGACGTATGTTGAGCCAATAATTGTCTCATAACAAAGAATGTCGGAGACCATGCAAACATCGTCAGCCAATCGCAGTCCACTGCTGAACAGGCCTACCCAAGTTTGGGCCACATATCACGGTCCTCCGCTCTCATCTATCTTTCATCCAGCGCCAATCGGCGACATTGCTCAGGTCGGCAGTCCTCCAGGCTTGAGGGCGTCCGACAATACACCGAGACTCGATCTCTACTTCAGGATTCGTCTGCTCCATCGGTAATCGGCGACAGATGTAATCGGCCCATTAACACTTCAGCTTACTAATTTTGCGAGCTATGTCGATTACCCTCTTGCGGAAATCCCTATTTCTAATTTTATCTATAATAGACTTCGAACTTATGGACCAATTCCGACATCAGTGTCCACGTCTCATCAATATATGTTAAGACGGAGAAGACGCACAGATCAGATACTTTCGTTTTCAAGAATTGCCGAATAGTCGACAAGAAGACATGATCGTACGAAGTGGAATATAAATATTTAACAAGTGTACTCCGGGCTCCGAAGCGGAGGCTTCGAACCTAACCGGTATTTCACGTTACATTTTATGCAGGAGAAGCCGACTGGGCAGCCATAGTTGAAGTAATCACTTATTCTACATAGGCTCGTTAAATAAAGTTTTTCATAATCGCACTTTCATATTATTCAGATTATAACTCCAGATTTAGCAATACCATTCAAGAGATAGTGTAAGCGTACATATTTATAGCATTATGAGATGCTGATATGTAAACTGTATCCTGTACTGTATAATTATCAAACATCACATTTGATCGATGGTGATTCACGAATGTTTTCTTTCTAACTTTGGACAGTATGAAATATGATTTCCGGTAGCTTTATCAGCGGAACATTTACTAAACGCTAATAAACCGTAGCAAAGCTATAGAAAACAACTGCAAATAAAGGTGTTATCTATTCTGAAAATCATGTCCTAATCGAGAATTTTTTCCTAACTAGGATATGCCCGCGACTTCGTCCACGCTTGACTTAAAATTCCCGCGGGATTCCCGTGGCACAAAGTACCGCAACATTTAAAAAAGAATGTAAGCTATCGTTTTAGTGAAAACTGTGTCGGAATAAGCTAATTTTATAGACCCGAACAACTCCGAACCACTCCCGGAAAAATTCCCGCAGGATTCTCGGAATAAAAAATTCACACATTTTATTACATAAAATTTTCTATCGATCAGTGAAAAAATCACGTTGGATTTTTTTTTATCTGGTCATTTAAAAAAATTTCCACGGGATTCCCTGGATAAAAAGATTTTAAATCTAGATAATTGCTGTCGACCAGCGAAAACCGTATCGAAATCGGCCCAGTAGTTTTTACATGAATACCGAACAAACAGACAAGAAATCTAAAAAAAAATGCATCGTTTTCCATCGTTTATATAGGCTATTCTAATTGTTTTTTTAAATAGCGTTTACAGATCAGGCATTTTTATAATTTTATAATATAGATATTTATGAATTTCTTTTCTTTTTTATTCAGTGATAGTGTATTTTTCGGTTATTTGTTTACATATTATGGCCACGAAGACAGAATGAATAATTTTATTTCCGTGGCCTTGGATATGGACCGATTTTTATATAATTTATTGCATAGATATTTTAAAGAACGGTGATGAACATACGATATAATTAATCTCGATAAATAAAGCTATTGTGATATACGGAAACGAATTAAATAAAACGAAATATACTACAACAACCTAAGAAGCAAGCCTTCGCTTTGAATACTGGATGTACCCCGCGGTTACATTCGCGTTCTAACACTGCTTCGCTTCCTTTGGTAGTGCATAATGTTAATACTATAATATTGTGACGGATACGCGTAGCAGAATTTATTCCCCTTAAGAAAATAGCGTGTAGTCTTCGCCTTAACAATGACACACAATGTTGCAATACAAGGACACGAAAGAGCAGGATAAAAATATAGGTTCAGACAATTGTTAAAACGAGATGGTACTCGAGAAAAAACTGGAATAAACTCGTAGTAAATAACAAGGACGGGAATATTTGTTGCACAAGGATAGACTTATTGTCGACCGGATATATAAGCGCGATAATCTGCGCATGGAGGCAGACTCGCACGGACTAGCGAAGCGGAAGCAAACAGTCTCGGAAAGAGTACCGAAGCGAGAGAAAGAAGAAGAGGACGGCCTAGCTGGGTGGAAGGGGAGCCTCGAAGGCAAGTACCGGTCTACACGCTGAGGCTGCAGCGGGTCGTCGGCGGTTCGACGGGCAGATGAAGAGGACCCTGGTATGAGTTTCTGAGGCGAGTACCGGTGAGTGCGTTGAAGCTGCGGCAGGGTCGGTGAAGGTGGCGCTGTGCGGGTTACGGCGTGGTGTTGCAGATGGGCGTTGTGGGCAGTATGCGAGCGTCGTATTGGGAAGCGCCGGAGGTGAGTGACATGCGTGTGGGTCGAGTCACGCGTAAGAAAGGACGGTTGGACCCTGGATCGAGTCTTGGGGCCGAGCACCATGGGTGCGCCAAGGCTTCGCATGGGGTCGTCGGGAGCGGCGCAAGAGGCGATGCGGCAGGAATACTCGTTGGAGAGCATCGGGCATCCTCTGAGTGTCGCATCGGTGAGGGAGAGCTGGAATGGACATGCGCGAAGGTGGAGTCGTGCACGCCAAGGAAGAAGACTTGTCGTCGTGGAAGCATTGTAGGAGTCATGCGTGAGAGTTAAGTAGTTTTTAATTAAGTGACGTACACCGGATAAGGATAAAGAAGCCTATGAGCTGGTTTGTGTTATCTATGGATTCGTGACTCGCCGAGTGTAGTTTTTTCCCGGACTTGGACAACGTATCGGACTGACTGTTCAGTGTGAGTTATACTTGCATTGGCTTAAATAAAGACATATTCTTTTAGATCGGTGTTTCCTTCCAATCCCGGTACCCACAGCACGTAACAATATGTACGTTCCTCAATGAAGTGACTATCTCTAGCTAAGCTATTTTTATGGCAAAGTCTTTTAGAGTAGTGACACATTATTACTTTCGACAACGATTCTGCATCCGCAATACCTGATGACGAAAGTCTTTAAGCAGTGCAGTGCCTCTTAATCGTTATATTCACAAAACCCAAAGTCATCTAGAGAGTTATTAAGTGAGCTATGATTGGCGTTTTTAATGGAAAATCCAAAACCAAAGCTGAAGAGTGGAGTTGGACCGGTAAGTTTATTATACGACCAAAGATGGTCTACGGAGCGAACGAGTTCTAAACTGGAGACCGTGTCTTAGTAAACGTAGTGTACAAGTAAATACGTCCTCTAGCCCGGTGGGACCTATTAGTTAATAGGTAGTTGTAGTTAGTAGTTACCCAAGAAGACCCGTAAGGATTGTATAAGGAAAGCAGATAATGACGCAAACTTGCGGATGAAAACTATCGTCCAGCAGTTTGAATCAATTAAAGTATCATTCAAATGTAAATAAATATAAAAGTTGAGTACAACAAAACTTTATCCGTAAGATTAAAACGAACTTTCACCGCCTCTTTGGTCGTGTGGTAGGTAGGTTTTAAGCGTAGGTACGCAATTATGCATGCTATTTACATCAGGGATCCGTGGGCCGTAAGCTTGCTGTCAAATTACTTCTTGCGTCACATATATGTGATTTGTATGCTATTATGCATACAAATCATATTGTTACGAGCGCGAGACTCTAATTAAAATGCCTTTGGAATTACTATAGAATTTATTAGAACTATACAAACACGTATAACAGGTACAAATATAACTGGACGCAATAAGTCCTTATGTAATGCACAATTAAATAACACGCACAAAGTCCGTCACTATATCGCTTACCGAATGTACGTCTTGCTCGTATCGTAATCCTCGCTTGACTGCCCCACCCCTCCGTTCGGGTATTGTTTTATACTGCACGGTGCAATATGTCTACCTCATCGCGTGTACCCGATTTCCCGGAATCACACCGGGCTACTGCCTACCGGAACAGATTACGATACACAATAGGCGGCTTTTTTAATATATATATTTAAATACAAAGAAAACAAAAGAAGTGTAAATGCGGGCGGTAATAAAACTTGCGGTTTATGACCGCAGGTGTTTATTCACATATGTTGTTGTGCTTCGTGGAATTTTGGCTAAGTCGTAACAATATATATGTGACGCAGTTAATTATTATATTAACTTTAAAATGTAAGTGATGGGTATCATGCTAAAGAGCTAGATGGCTGTGAAAATTGTGGGCATACTTTGATAATTGCATCTATCATTAATATATTACTTCACTTGAACATTGGATTCTACAAAACACATTCCATGAGAGTTCATTAGTTTATTGAAAAAGTTGTTATATTTTGCATATTATTTGTCTTTTTACTCTACTAAATGTGTTTTTACAGATTTTGGAGTGCATTTACAATAATTAAATTTGTGGAAGAAAAATGCTAGGATCGAAAATCGGGTAAAAAAAAACGCAACTCCGATAAGGTCCAAAACCCTACATGGCTAAATGGCACCACTAGTCATTCTTCTCTTGGTTTTCGACATTTTCTTTTTTCAATATTTATTTCTTTCAGAAGAAATAACAATTTTAGAGAATAAATAAATAATTGATTTATATCAGAGGAAAAATAGTCTTAATAGGTTTATTTTAAATTTTTGACAGATATGTTAAAATAACATGTTTTAAATAATAAGACATTAAAAATTGAGAGAACAATGATCTATGGCGCAATCTAGTTATGTAGGGTTTTGGAGTTTTTCAGATATGCGTTTTTTAATGGTCGATTGTTATTCATCGCTGTTCGCATTCGTATTTTTTTATTTTTATTATTATTATACATAAGTATAAATGGCAATAAAACTGTTAACGTTCTTAAACCCATAAAAAGACGGTGGCTGAATATTATGTACAAATTCAATCGAAAGTTTTAAATGTTCAAAATTAAAAAAAACATTGTTTTGCAGACACAAATAAAGATTGCAATATCCTATTTAATTTTTCTCGGGTTAAGGGAGTTGTCTAGAAAATCTCGCTTTAAACGAGAAGGGCGCCCTTTGTTCAACTTAACGTACTTTTTAACCGACTTCAAAAAGGAAGAGGTTCTCAATTTGATTGGTATATTTTTTTATATATATACAACGATTTCGCTGAGATTTATGATCCGATTTACGTGATGCTTTTTTAGTTTGATGCGGAATAGTTCCCATTTGGTCCCTTAAAAAATTAACATAGTTTGGCCTAGTAGTTATCATTTTATGAAAATTTTCCGTTCTCGTTTCTTGGATCTATATTTTTTAAGGCGCGCGGCACCTTTCGTAGGCCTCCTCTACCCATAGCTAGACACTAAAAAGTAACAAATAAAAAAACATTCTTAAAAAAACCGACTTCAAAAACCAAAAAGTACATCTTGAAGTCGGTGCCAAGCAAACCATAAAATTTACCATATACACTGTTATAACAACAAAATATTGTAATTTTTATGGTTTGCTTGGCACCTACTTCAAGATGTAGAAAATTTTATATTATTTTGTCTATTAATAAACTAAATAAATTGCGATGATAACTCGATCTGTCTATCTGCTAATCTAAGCTTTCACGGAAAAAGTACTAGGAGTACTGGATCGGTTTCGCTCTAAATTCGTTTAAATGTAGTTTTCATACAGAAAATAGACATAAATAAATACTTTTCATGCCAGAAGATTGGACAGCTTTGCGATATAAAATGAATGAATCTTCCGGGGGCAAATATCACTAACATAAAAATTTAGTACAATGTAACCTGGAATTAACTCCTGCTCTTTAAACAAGTGGCACGCACTAGAGTTTATATTCAACTTAAGTTTAAATCCTGCTAAGCAGCTCTATTTTACAAAAAAACTTAATTAGGATTTTATATATCGCGAGCTAAGCCGCGGGCAGAAGCTAGTATATAAAGCTTTCTAGAAAATTTATCTAACTGATGGTGATAGCCGCTTGAAAATCCGTTGCGTGATTTAGGACGAGTTAGCGGATATGCAGACAGGCGGAAAGCGACTTTATTTTGTATTATGTAAAGATTAAATATCACTTAGTCATTAAATTTAAAAATGTTTCGCGACATACATTTTTTTACATAAAATATTATTCGTATTCATTAATGTAAAATACTTTTTTAATCACAGCTTAAAATAAAAATATGGTATTCTATTTTTAGCCCGTTTTTCGGCGAAGAATTTCAATTTGAAGTGCCTCGTCGATTCCGATACTTATCCATATACGTGTTCGATCGTGATAAACATCTCAAGCAGGATAAAGTACTCGGCAAAGTGGCAATCAAACGAGAGGACCTGCAACAGTACAACAACAAAGACCACTGGTTTGAACTGCGGCCAGTGGACGCCGACTCGGAGGTGCAAGGGAAGGCATACATCGAACTCACACTCGAGGACTCAAGAAAGCGGTTACGAATGGAGCCAAAGCCACCCGACCCGGACACGAGTGCCGACAACTGCTCGGCGAAGACGAAAGCCAATAACCTTGTTCGCCTATCAGAATATTGTAAGGAGAGCATGAGGTTCGGGTCGTGTTCGAGCTCAACAAGCAAAAAGCTGCTGAGTCCGGTTGCGACTGAGCCAGCACTGTCGCTGTCGCGTTCGGAGAGCCTGAAGGATAGGGCGCAATGGGCGGCGCGGTCGAAGCCGCCCATGCATTCGATGTCCGAGTCGGACACCTCCCCCACTCCCACCGCCGCCGACTACTGGTCGGACCCTGAGAGACACTACGCGGCGCGCGTCGAAGAGGACACGTTACGCCTCCGAGTACTGGAATGTTCCGAGCTGACCACTAAGAACGGGCAGTGCGACCCGTTCGCTCAAGTCACCTTGTTGTACTCGAATGGGAGAAGAGTAGAAAGGCGGACTAAATCGAAAAAGAAGACTGTTAACCCACAATTTGACGAAATATTCTGTTTTGATCTCGACATTGACCCGGACCCTAAAGACGGTTCACAATCTGTAAGTTGGCTATTTCACAAAATAATTTCAATTTTTTAATAGGTTTGTAATGTACGTACTAAATAGTTCTAACAATTTTTATTTTCATCAGATGGGAAAAGCTTGTGAAGCCAGAGTATCTGTGTGGCACGACGCAGCTACGCCCGTTTTCCTCGGTGAAGTACGGTTGCAACTTCGCCAACCGACCCCATCTCCTGTCCGAGCTTGGTAAGCATTGATTCAAATGGAATTTTTTGGCAGCAATTTAAGAATTAATTTTATGTTATAAATGATTACTTTTTATTAATAGAGACTGCTTTGTGGTAGGTTCTTTCTAACATCGCGAGCGGGCGGCGCTCTTTCGCGTGGCGCTACGCCTCCTGGGACGCGACTCTCTGCGGCAGGCAGCGCAGCGCTTGGTTCTCTGCGATTACTATTACAGTATACCGTCGATCACGTGTTCCCCTTAAACCATTATAGAAAACTAGAAGAATTATTTCTCCGCAGTGTGAGCCAAAAGGTAGTTATATGTTTTTCAGTTTCTATAAGACTCGATACTTTTAACTATTACATCGTTAATGACCACGCTTTATTTAAATATTTTCAGCCCATCACGACGTCTGCGGTATACATTCTTGGCGAAATCGTATCAAGTAAAACTGATGCGGCGCAGCCTTTGGTGAGGCTGTTCACGCATCATGATCTCATCGTGCCTATCGTTAAGGAACTCGCTGATGCTGAAATATCAGCTCTTACGTAAGTTTATTTTATATCTGTCTTTGTAAATTCATATTTTAATAAGAGTAAGTTAACTTTAAAGGAAGCATTACATTGTTTTAGTTTTAATTGTGAAAGATAAGGAAATACAATTTAATAAGGACTACTTACACTAGTGTTATTTACAACCTAAAACCATATTAGACTTTATTTTACTTGTTATGAATCATATATGCAGAAATACACATAATGAACCAAAAAGGCTCTTCTAATATAATATCAACTTGACGTTATAGCCTCATAGATTTTACATGAGCATACAAACTTGTAAGTCGTGGTAGCGTAATGGCTAGCGCACGCCTCCCAAACTCAAAGGGCGCGGGTTCGATCCTGGCCGGAACTCATGCACCACTTAGTCAGTTTTCTGGTCTAATGTGCGTATTGTTAGAATTACCACGTGCTGACAATGGTGAAGGAAAACATCGTGATGCAACCTGCACATTGAGATAATCGATGTGTCAAACCTGCCAAGCCGCCTTGAACAAGCGTGGCGGGTATACTGTCCGTTCCCCCTATAATGGGAGGCCCGAGCCCAGTAGTGGGACATTTATGGACTGATATTATTATATATACAAACTTATGACGTCATGACTTTATACATGTAAAAATAGTCAAATAACACAGTAATTGTTGTTAAAACAGTAATTTAAATTATTTTTATTATGATATTTTAAAAGTAAGTTGATAACCTATTATTACAAAGAATGTTCTTTTACATATTTAAAGTCTATTTCAAATAGGACTGTATGGCTAACATATTCATAAAGCGTAATTTGTAGCGTTATTGTAAACTTTCCTAAAAAATAAATATTACTTTAAATTATATAAAACATATATTTAATCCTGTTACTATTTAATAACTATCTTATACTTCGAATCACGATGTTTATTTCTCTATTAACGTAATTTCTCCCCTTTACTGTCCTATTGACATAGACTGTAATAATAAAATTTGTTGTTCAGTTAATGTTTGTTCCAAAACAAACCCTTTGCCTTGGTTTTGTGGTTTGACATTTCTTCACAGAAATTGATACTTACAAGCTACATACACTATGGATAGGTGTAATACAACTGACACTAAACTGACAAGGGTATATAATTGATTTTTCAAAAATCTAATCATACCACTTTAGTTTTCGTCCAAATCGGCCTCGAGACTCCTTTGAGCGTTTTTCGCTATTCAGCATAGTTTAGGATTTGGTCCTGAAGGCCCACTTCATAAATTCAGCCTGTATATCCACATTGGTATTCGCGTTGTGCACAGTGACGCGACGACGATCTTCCGCGGCAACACGCTCGTGTCGAAGATGATGGACGAGGCGATGCGGCTGACCGGCGCGGCGTACCTGCGCAGCGTGCTGCGGCCCACGCTGGCCGCGGTGCTGGCCGAGCGGCGCCCCTGCGAGATCGACCCCGCGCGCGTCAAGCCCACCGCCGCCGTCGCCGCCAACCTCGCCAACCTCAAGGACTATGTCGAGAGGGTGAGCGCGCCACAACATTATACACTGATTATCCTTTCTTAGCGTCCACACCATAGCGCTATTAGGCTAGTTGCCTGGCTGGCCGCAGCTTGACGTTTGACTAGGCTGCAGCTAGACCGTGTTTCGAAGTTCGCACGAGAAACAAAAATGAGGCACGGGTTCTAGCGTTTTCGAGACATTCTCGCGAGAATGTGGAGTGCCTATTAAATATAATATTTCACGTTTTCCGATTTAGCCAGTGTCAAATATTTATGGATCAACAAGTTAGAATAATTTTCAACCAAATGATTCCCAAAGAAAGCCTTATATACCTATTTACTTTGGTCTCAGCTACATTGTAGATCGTAGGTTACTACTTTTGGTAAAATTTAAAAGTCATTTTTCATTAACCTGATGAAGATTTTCATTCTTGCTTGAACACATTCCATTTTTGAAAATTAAACTGACCAAAACATCAATAACCTCGTTCGAAAATGGGCATGCAACTAACATATCACAAAATACCAAACTACATACATATACACAATACATAACATATAATTTCAAAAATATCTTTTTAGCTTACTGAATTGATACAGTTTTCAAATGTTTCAACAAGTGAAATATATAATCAACTGCTTAGCAAGACGAGGAAGCACAGCTGTTTTGTGATGCTTTTAATAAGTTGAATTTGTTTCATTGCGTGCAGGTGTTCGCGGCGATCACGTCCTCGTACGCGATGTGCCCGCCGGCCATGTGCCGGCTGTTCGACGCGCTGCGCCAGTGCGCGGCCCGCCACTTCCCGTGCAACGCGGAAGTGCGGTACTCTGTCGTTTCCGGATTCATATTCCTGAGGTTTTTCGCGCCCGCCATACTCGGACCAAGATTATTTGATCTCACCACTGAACAAATCGTGAGTACTGGCCATTTTATAGACATATAGTAATCAATAAAACGTTATTTTATTGCTCATTTTTAATGCCATCTATGTATCTTATTTATATGTATGTGTATTTGGTGTTCATGGTTTTTTTATACTTAGTTAGTCTTGCCATAAATATTGTAACAAAGAAAAAAAAAATTCTATTGCAAATAACATTTATAAGTTTTACAGTGTGTTAGTTTAATACATAAATATAAAACAATTTAAAATATAAAAAGCTTATTCGAATTGGTCTGCATTGGCTGCAATACAGTCCTTTATACGTTGAGGCCAGTTATCAATAGAAGCACGCACTCTTTCCATGGGAAAATTCTTCACTGCCAATCGTATGGATTGTTTTAGGGACTCCAAATTATCATGGCGTTTAGAGCAAGCCGTATTCTCTAAAACTGACCATAAATCATAATCCAGCGGATTAAGATCGCGACTAGACGACGGCCAGTCTTCAGCTCTGATGAAGTCCGAAACGTTCGTTTCCAACCAAGACTGCGTGGACCGAGCTTTATGACCCGGCGCCGAGTCATGCTGGAAGGACCATTCTTAGTTATTGAACATGGTGTTGTTAGGGGGCTTAACTACCTTCTCAAGAATGGTATCTTGATACACTTGTGCTGATGTTTTGATACCTTTTTCACAAAAATATGGCTCAGTCACTCCTTTATAGCTGACACCCCACCAAACCATCACTGAAGACGGATAATGACCACGTTGCACTCTGTCGACTAATTGAGAAGTTTCCTTAGAGCTTTGAGCATAAATACGGTCATTTTGTTTGTTAAAATGTTGCTCAATTGTAAAAAAAATCTCATCCGTAATCAGAAATTTTCTGTGACCTCCCTTTGCGTACCGCTTCAGTAGTTGTTTCGATTTTACCACCCTATTCTTTTTTAAATTATGAGTTAAGAAATGACCTGTGCGTCTCTTATATGCTACAAGTCCTAAGTCATCTTTTAAAATACACGACATGGTTCTAGGTGATATCTTCATCTCCCGAGATAAAATCTTTTGCTTTCGGACAGGATTTCTTCGAATTCTTTCTCTTACTGCTTTGACCACCTTTTTTGTACGAACACTACGTGGACGGCCAGATCTTTTTCTGTCACAAACAAGTCTCATTGTACCTATTAATAGCCCCGTACACAAACATTTGACTAATACCAAGTGTATGTAGAGTTTTAAAAATTGCATTTGGCTCCATACCTACTTTGTGTAATGCAATCACAGCGATTCGGTTCTCTTTATCGCCCCACTCCATTTTAATATCGCAAAATGTTGTACAATGTATTGACGCCAAAATGAGAAAACACAATGAACAATCATATAAAATGACAGATTCCAAATTCAAATGTAATATTTTGTTTCTTTTTAATTGTAACAGTATTTATGGCCAGACTAAGTATATAAGGGCCCGTTAGACCCCTCTTCACCCCTAAAATAGTGGGCCTTTATACAGCTATTTTAATATTAAGTTTTCTTTTCCAAGTCAGACCTTTCTATAATTCATCATACATAATAGAAAACATCAAACAACCCACGGTGTTCATGGTTGTCGAATGCTCATTGCTTTAAAGAAATTTTATTTAATTTAGGGCAGTAACACTAATATAAAAGTAAGAGTTAACAAATATAAACTTAAATAAAGATAATTAAGACTAAAGAGCACATCAGTCTCACTCACCATATTGCTTGTCAGTTAAACCAGTGCTGATCTTCCTAGAAGTAACTGTTTATAAAACACTTTTAAATGAGCATTAAGTGATATAAATAATATATGAATGAAGGTTTTCCTCTACTTTATTATTGACAATAAATCGCTGGACCAAAGAGTGGTTTTATTGCTTTAATTAAACATTTATATATTCAATATATAAAGTATAAAGACCTATATCACCAATTTAATTCATACAGTTATACTAGTGTAATTGCAATTAGAACGTGTTAACAGTCAGGGAAAAATTTGAGGAAACCTGCTAAGTAGTGTAATATCTAGATAATATAATCATGTTGAATAAAAAATTTACAAAGTAGTTTTTATTATATAATTTAACCAGCTACTGCGCCGCGGGTCAACCTCCAGTCCGTGCTTCTTGTTTAAAAAGCAGACGTTAATACAGGTTACATTGTACAAAATTTTTGTTAGTTCTATTTGCACCCGGAAAATTCACTTAATTTTACATCGCAAACTATCCGATCTCCTGGCATGAGTCGAGCATGTCCATTTTCGGCATTAAAACTACATTTAAACAAAATTACAATAAAACTGATCCAGTATTGCCAGTAGTTTTCCGTGAGAACTAAACAGAAAGACATACTGTCGCATTACATAGCGCATAGACGATGAATTTATATATCTATAAACTTGAGAAATAATTGGTCTCATCCAAACTTTCATCCTCTATTTCAAACCGTCCTAGTTTTATTTATCTATCCCCCCGTCTATGAAAACTACAAAAATGACAAAAGGGACAAAACGAGCAAAAGGACAAAATTACAGAAATGACCATAATAACGAAAATGGCAAATCACAAAAAAACCAAAAACCTATTCTACTTTCTTTAATAACCTTAACATAAATCTATCCCATTATCCCAAAAAAAAAGAATATATATATATATATATATATATATATATATTATCAAAAATATCCCTTGTCCGCCCTCGGTATTAAAATTACATATATACCGAATCTCAGCCAAATCGGTCCAATAGTTTTTCCGCAAAAGCATAAACAGTCAAATATATTTTTATCCCGGAAACTACATATCCTATTTTTCGGGATAAAAAGTATCCTATGTTCCACCTCGGCATCGAAAATATATATTAGGTTGGGGAAAAAGTTTCTTCGCATTTTATATAAAAATTCAAAAGGTTTTTTTATAAAGTTTATTGACATTTGACTAAAGTATGTAGGTGCCAGTTTGTTGGATAACTTTTCGCCATCTTTAAGGTAGGGACGTGATCCCATTGCTATAAAAATGTTGTGGCCTCTGATCAAAAAACTGCGACAAGTGGTTTTGGCAGTCCTCTCGTGATGTTAACCTGACACTGCCTAAGGAATTCTGCAGATACCGAAACAGGTGAAAATCTGAAGGTGCAAGGTCAGGACTATACGGCGGATGCATTAACACCTCCCAACCAAACTCTCGTAATTTTTGCTGAGTGGCTAAAGATGTGTGAGGTCTAGCGTTATTATGGTGAAAAACCACACCCCTTCTGTTGTTTAATTCCAGTCGCTTTCCCTCAACTTTTTGCTTTAATCTCATCAGTTGTTCGCAGTACAGTTCAGAATCGATGGTCCTGCCTGGCGGTAACAGCTCATAATGAATAATGCCCTTCCAATCCCACCATACACACAGCATCATCTTGTTGTGAGTTAACCCGGGTTTCGCCACAGTCTGTGAAGCCTGACCGGCCTTTGAACACGATCTTTTTCGCACGTTCTTGTCGTACGTGATCCACTTTTCATCACCAGTTATCAGCTTCTTCAAAAATGATTCGGTTTCATTACGTCGTAATAAAGGATCACAAATGAGTACACGGTTCATTAGGTTTCTTTCGGTGAGCTCATGAGGCACCCAAATATCGAGCTTTTTTGTGTACCCAACTTTTTTCAAATACGCCAAAACCGTTTTGTGGTCAATTCCCAGTTCTCCAGCTACATCGTAACTACTAATATGCCGATCTTGCTCCACTTTTTCAAAAATGGCATCAATGTTGTCCGTAACAGGGCGATCAGAGCGATGTGCATCTTTGATATCAAAATTTCCGGATTGAAAACGCTTAAGTCAAATTTGCGCTACTCTCACAGATACTGCATAAGGTCCATAAACATCACAAATTTTTTTCGCGGCTTGTGTTGCATTTGTACCTTTTTTGTAGTAAAATTTTAAAATGTATCGAATACCTTCATTAGATTCACTCATTTTAACATCAAGAAAAACAAATGAAAATCACACATTTTCCTAATTTGAATTTGGAATTGTCTTCTTTAAAATTAAAACTTTTTTAGTGATACCAAAACCACAGATACAAATGGTATAGCCAAAGAGATCTTATTACAAGTTCATACATACTATATGCGAAAAGACTTTTTCCCCAACCTATTATATATACTGAGTTTCAGGCAAATCGATTCGGTAGTTTTTCTGTGAAAACGGAACAAACAGAGTTACTTTCGCATTTATAATATTATAATAGGGATGTTCTTTCAGGATCCTCAAACAAACAGAACATTAACATTGATATCGAAGACCATCCAGTCATTGGGCAACCTGGTGAGCAGCCGGTCTGCACAGCAGGTGTGCAAAGAGGAGTATATGGCTGAACTGTATCGCAGCTTCTGCACTCAAAGACATGTTAGTATTTTTTTTATTGCCATAAGCTGACAAACAGCCCGCCTGATGGTAAGTGGTCACCGCCGTCTATGAACACCACCAATGGTGCTGCCAAAGCTTTGCCAACCTCGAAGAAGTTTTATAATGTCCTTCTTAAATGACCCCATGTCGTAGCGCAGAAGGAAAACTTCCCGCGGGAAGTTCCCTCCAAGTCGTTGTTGCCGAATATACGTTCTAGATAACCGTAGTTGAGAGTGGTAGGTAGCTCAAGGAAATGAGGTGAACATCCCACTGCCAGTGGCGAGCTGTGCGGTGGCGAAAATGTGGCGTTGGCACCAGATCAAATAGTTCCTCGGAACACTCCCTGTTGTAAAGATGGTTTGGATGCTGTACTAACTGACTGTTTACTGCTTGGCCTCTCAATTAATTCTTCTTTTCTCAACATAAAGGTATATAAATAGCTTTTTTTATATCAAAGTGATTCAAATTCATGTGAGAGATTTCGACTCTTACAGCTGTGGAACTGTGTCAGTACAGAGAACCGTTCTTGCAAATATTATCAATCGCAACAGAATGTTAGCCTCATCTTCCAGTAGTTTAATCTGTTCTGGGTGTTGTAAATTTTTATATCTATGTCTACAAGAAAATATTGTTACACTGAAAGGCATTGGACAAAGATATATGTTCAACAGATACATGTTTTAGTTCTACTCTCTACTCTGTGTTTATTAGATGCCAATAGTATCGATTCATCATAGTTTACGTGCATAGCGTGTATGAAACTGAAACAATGTTTTGAATTAATTTTAAAATATTTTTTTCTGCAGGTGCAAGCAATAAAGCAGTTTCTTGAAATTATATCAACGTGTACGGACACGCAAAATAACAATGTTCAGGAGACTCCAGTGCTGCTGAAAGAAGGGTGAGTGAGAGCAACATATATCACATGCTATTAAATATATATATATATAATTCACTCATTTTTCTCTCTTTGTTGTGCTGCCTTGGATTAGATATGGGTTTGTACTCTATAGTTCATTAGCTTTGCCCTATGGTTTGAACTGCGCTAAACTTAAATCAAGCATACAATAGGCCAACAGATTATCATGGAACTTGTGTTACTCGGGAATTGAATGAAGCAAATAGTTTTATTTCATGGATTATTTCTGATAGGTCTTTGAGATAGAATGCAATGGCAATGTATGAAGAAGGTTATTTAAAAGAGTTTTAGTTGGAAAAGTTGAATATCGTTGACATACTAGGCGGTAATGAAGCAGCCGCTTATTGTAGCCTATAATCATGTAAGTTACAATGGCCTACGAAATTATATATAAACATAACTAATTTGAACTTTTATACTCGCGCTGCCCGCTTTCCTCGCCACTCTGCTACTTGCTGCTCTGGGACTGGGTATAATGCACATGAGGGTTAAGACAATGAATCCTAACCTATGGTTGTCTGATACATATTCCTTTATGGGAGAGTTTTTGGCGGGAACTGAAAGGAGATGTTGTGCTGTGCTGTTTTATTTTCTAAAAATGTGTAAAATTACTCTAAAATGAACAATATTTGTAGGATATTGATAGTTTTTGAGTAGTAATTATGTGTTTTGTGAGAAATGTGAACTGGTATAGTCAAATGTGGCCTTTTGAGTTGTCACAAGAACTCCGTTGAATGGCACCAGCTGATAACCTACAGTTCAGCTGTGCTACACATAGGCTTAAGAAAATGAAGAAACTACATTATAATCTAAGATCTGGCTTAAAAGCCTAGCTGCCAAGCCATAAACCTAAATAAATGTTCGGAATGCTGGGAAATTTTTTTCATTATGATTTTTTGGGGTAATGACAAAAAGCTAAAAGTTGCTTAGAAAGTCTTATATCTTGATATTTGCTTCACGAAAGAATATTTTTAGTTTATTAGATTTTTTTGTTATTTCTTTCTTTGCCACAAAAAGTAGGACTACTTAACACTTTGTTATTGTAATTTATACTATAATAAATCTATAAATGGTTTGAGTTTGTACAATGCGTTTAAAAGTGTGAAAGAAATCCGAAAATGCAATATTTTTAATTTTTATCTTTCAGTAATGTTAGAACATCACGTGAAAACTACGGAACGGATTTAAATGGAATTCGAAACGGAGCTAACTTATATCATGGATCGTAACTTAGGATACTTTTTATCCGGATAAATGGCGTTGTTTCCGTGTGATAGACAAAAATAGTGAAAAATAGAGCACTGCGATCGCATTTTATTTAGAAACTAATGAACGCATATGATTGAAACTCGACATAATGCTGGCTTATAACCCGAATCAACACTTAGGATACGTTTTATTCCGACAAAAACGTCGTTTACTTGGAATAGACGTATTAGCAAAATAGATGGCGTTGCAATTGTTATGTAGACAACTCAGGTTGGCTGCAACTTTTCTTTATATTTTGCTGTGCAGTTGTCTGCACTATATTTACTTAGTTTCTTTGTAATTGTAGTGAATTCAACAAGAAACTTAAGTATTGAAGGTTTATATATATAAAACACGTAATTGAATTTTTATGTGCGTAACATAGCGCTACTTACTGCCGAGGGCTTTTTACGCGGCGTAGCCACGTTGAAAACTCTATGTAATATAGATTTAACCATTATTGTGTGTGTTTTAATTTTTACTTCTAATCTGATGTTTCAGTTACTTGGAAATGAAAAATTACATGTAGGATTCATAACCTTTAAAACTAAGTTTTATTTAGGGGAAGCTATACCACTGTTGGCACACCAACCCTCATTATTTTATTCAAAACGTTAGGATATTTTAATCTTTTTTATTTTGTAGACATACACAATGATAATTGTGATATTATTGTATGGCCACAAAATATTTATTTATTTATTAACTTACAAACATCGCTATCATTACAGTTGTCACCAATACGATAGCGTGGTACACATAATACATATATATATATATATATATATTCAGTCGTCATATGTGAATTCAGTCACAGTGCAGATAAAAATGTCAATTTCCTGACATATCTTGTTCAATGTTCGCAAGGCCTGTGTCATCGGCGCCTTATTAAGTAAGTTGGTCCTGCCGTATGGTACTACGAATATTGGTGGCTGCCTACGTCTCATCACAAAATTCGCTGGAACGTTCAGTTTGATTTCAGCTAATACTCCTGGGTTAAATAATTTTCCTCTTAACAATTTAAATAAGTAGGACACCAATGCAAACTTTCGTATGGATGCCAAATTATTATACCCAACCATGCCTAAGACAAACAAGGTGGGGTACATCAAAGGATAAAATGGGTAAACACCATAAAGTCTTAGGTATAAAAATCTAGTAAATTTATTTTGTGTGCGCACCAACATGAGACTATATTTAGTTTCATGTGCAGCCCAGAGAGTTGCGTTGCTTTCTAAGTGGCTTCTTACTAAAGCGTTAAAAAATGTTTTAACGACATAAATACTATTTATACCTTCTACTCGACGTAATACAAACCCTAAATTTCGATAAGCTTTCTTACAAATGTTAATTAATAATAGAAAACATTAAGTTTTTTTTTAAAATATCTATAATAAATTGACTGGGAGCCAATTGTTGGGTGGGATGCCAAAAATGGTTTAGTTTACCCTATATACAATTATTGTTGTTAGGACGATGATAAAGCGGACGGAGGGCGTCCGTGCGAGCGCCGGTTCCCCGCGCAGGCGGTGGGCGCGGGCGGCGCACGCGCACGCCAAGAAGCGCCACTTCAGGCTCACCAGGTGGGTGGTCTCTGTCATCTGGTCCAACATTCACAATGGACTACATCACTCAGCTCTATTATTACCACTGGACTGGCTGCTGCATATAAATGAGAGGCACATTTTTATGCCAATTTGAAGCACCACTTGCTACAGTTTCTGAAACCAATACTAATACTAACACAAATAACTTTCCTCCACACCTAATTGCACCAGTTGTAACAAAGTTAACATTTTTTTTAATATTTTAAGTAACAAAAGCACTATCAGATTATACTCAAAAATGTGCGGAAAATAATATCTAATTTAATCATTTTTTGTATTAATAAAGCTCAATACATAACAAGTTTGAATAATTTTATTGAAAGGAAAGGGGTGTTTTTTTGGATAATGTGGTTATGGAGGTTTTAGTGCGAACTTTGAAAGTGATGTTTTGCTATGATTTTTTATTTAAATAAGAGTATAATACTTGTTAAAAATAAACAACAACAACTGTTGTAGGATATTGACTGTTTTTAATGAAGAATAGTTTGATTTAAAAATCTAAACTGTGAAATACGCCTTTAAAAGCTGCCACAAGAACTTCGTCGTTTGGCTTCAAACAAAGACCTACAATTTGACTGATGCTTGAAGATTATTCTAAAATTTGCTTCATGTAATGTACATGTAAATGGTCTGTGCATATTTAGAAAAAAGAAAAAGAATTTAGTTATGTTTGTATGATGTATAGCGGGGAGCTGTGGTGGTCGCGGTGCGGCGGCAAGAGCCCCGCGCAGCGGCTGCCGCTGTCGGGCGTGCTGGCCGTGGCGCCCGTGGACACGCCGCCCGCCGGCGCCCCCCTCGGCCCCAACAACATATTCCAGATAGGTGAGAGATACACTGCCACCACATATTACAATTATATACAGTGGATCTCATTTATAACGCTTTTTGGTTATAGGGACGTAACACTTGTGTCCCTTGAATTTTAAGTATACTTTTAGAGGCAAATCATTTGGCTACAGCAACTTTAGATGTAACGCCGATTTCGGGTATAACGACTATTCTCTGATTTTTAATTACCTGGACTAAGTCAGCTAGCAGATGGTTGTAATGATAATAAGGTTAAATTTAAAAATAAATTAGTATTATTAAGTAGACATCAGGCAATATATGTGTATACGCATTACTCAGCTGTATTGTTTGGAATTATGGTAGTCCCTTAACCATCCTTTTAACCAAAATCCACTGTACATTGTTTTTCCTTAGAAGATAATTTTCTTACAACATATAATTTTTGCAATGATTTACATTAGTAATAATTATAGTAACAGCCCATAAATGTCCCACCGCTGGGTTCGGGCCTCTCATTATAGGGAAAGGACAGTATACTACATTTAATGATTTTTAAATATTTTATATCTCGATCCTGTATCTTATTACTAACCATCCATTTTCCTTACTATCGGTTCCATACAGGTAATGTCCAAAATCATCTGATGATAATGCAACTGAATGAATAGTGAGATATAGATCCGACCCTTAGCAATTTTAAGGAATGTCTAGAGTTTGACATTGCAAATTAACAATGTATAGGCACAATTTAACTATAATAAAAGCACATTCAGCCCTCATGCACACCCGTCGTCATCATCTAGGATGTGTGTGGCTGTGGGGTGGGTTGCCACTTGACGGTGTCTAATGTGTGCGCGCGTGTGTGTAGTGCACCGCGACCGCGTGCTGTTCGTGCAGGCGAGCAACTGTGTGGAGCGCGCCGAGTGGGTACGGCTGCTGTCGGCGTTGTGCCGACACTCGCCCGCGCCCCCGCACACCGGCTACTACGCCGACGGACGCTGGACCTGGTTAATATACATTCTTTATTTTTGTTCACATTTTTTATTGAGGCCAAATAGGATAGTTTTATACAACGTATAATTCCCATCGGCAGTTTTTGTTTGCGCAGAAAAGAGCAGACCGGATTCCATGTAAATAATGATATATATTGAACTTTATTTGCAAGCAGAAATGGCAGTGTTGTTTACTGTCCATTCTTAGCTATATTCTGCTTCACGACTCGTACACTGTCCCGCACTACTAAAATTGATCTACTGCAGAGGTACGTACATCAGGAGGATCTATTGATCGTGTAAAACTATAATGTTATATGAATATCATCTCCATATCTACAATAGGTTAGTTGATATACCTTTTGCCTTTTCACATAAAGGCGAACCTGCCTAAATTTCGTACAAGCGTAGCGAGTTATGACGTCTAACATTAATTAAAATTAACGTAGTATAGGACGTTCACATCTTCCAGCCAGTGGGCCTGCAAAAGGCTTACAAAAAAACAAGGATTGGGTTAAGTGGTGCAAACTTGGTGATGCCCCTGAGCCCCCTGATGAGGGTACCCCTGTGTAGCTATGGTATCTTCAAGGGTCCTTACTACTCGTTTTCCGCCTTCCTAAGTAACGGAGTTCATAATAAATAACGCTATGTGTTTGTGTCGCGTCATCAGCTGCGGTGCCCCGGAGGCGGATGCGACGGGTTGCGGCTCGAGCGCCGAGGGATGGCGTAGCGGTTGCAGCGGCGCGGCGCTGGCGCTGCGGCTGGACCCCGCGCGGGACCTGCAGCGGCTGCACGCGCTGCTCGTCACGCACGTGCAGCGCCTCGACGACCGCCTACTCAGGCCACAAGGTATAATTGCAAATACCACCCACCACTATACATATACTAGGATATGCCCGCGACTTCGCCCACGCTTGGAAATTCCCGTGAGATTTCCAAGACACAAAGTACCGCAGCATTTAAGAAAGAATGTAAGCTATTGTCTTAGTGAAAACTGTGTCGGAATAAGCAAATTTTTATGCACCCGAACAACTCCAAACCGCTCTCGGGAAAATTCTCGCGGAATTCCCACGGTAAAAAGTAGCGCAGATTTTAAGTCCTAAGAATTTGCTGTCAATCAATTAAAACCGCATTGAAATCGGCCCAGTAGTGTTTACGTGAATCCCGAACAAGCATAAAAAGACAAAATACTAAAAAATTGCATCGTGTTCTCCATCGTTTATATAGTCCATTCCATTTGGGTTTTTTTTATAGCTCCAATGTAAAGACACGGCATGTTTAAAATTGTATGATATTATACATAAATGACGAAAAAAAGAGGTGACAAATAAAATGTTATATTACAAAATAAACAGGCCTTAATTATAATAGGATTGTAATTTCTATTATTGCTTTTTATGATGATTATTATTGTATATTGAAATTAAATAATATTTTTGTTTAATTTACATGACATTGTAAAATTTTAATATTGCATGCCTAATGAGGCAAAATGTATTAATACTATAATAACAAAAGACCTTGTACTGTACATATATTTTTGGCAATAAATTATTCTATTCTATTAATTATTAATGGAATTTACGGGGTAGATATTAACCAGCGGTATTCATATTGCTACGATGGCGTATGCGGCGAACCGATCCTTTCGTGGACGTTTCTTTTATTACCCTTGGTATTTAAATTATCTGTAGTTATTTTAATGGTTGTCGCAATTGTTCACTGTCATTTCTTTTCGCTAATTTTCTGAATATTAAATGTAACCATATATTGTCGATCGTTAATCCATTTGTGCTTATGTCACTGTGACATGTTTATGTGCGACTTTCGAGTAAGACATCATAAACTGTTTTATTGTGGAAATTTCGCTGGAAGTTCTTAGAAGCCATATTGTTTTGGATTAAGCTTACAAGATTGAGAGTTCTATTGAATGGTCTGTGCATGTCTATTTTACGAATGTATAATTTGACCCCGTTGAGACAGAGTTAGTTGAGTTTCAACTGCGTTCGAGGCGTTATTAAAAGTACGTACATTCGGAACGTGAATTTGTCATTCATTGTGTTTGTTAGAACTGTGAATTACGTCTGTGTACTTGTAATAAATTTTGTGATTTCAATAGACTAAATGAGTCCTGCAAATATGTAAAAATATTATACAGTTTGGCCAGAGTACAATCAGCCTCTTATAGAAAGGAGCGGCCAAGGTGGTCAAATAGATAAGAACATCGAAAGTGATCATTAGTATCGATACAACCAAGGTAGTCTAATAGTTCGCATCAGCCTTCTTATCCAAAAACATCGGCACACCAAGAACGCCAAATACATGAGTACATTCAAGTCATCCATATTATGTTAACAGCCTCCTCGCCAGATGTATCTAAGCAGACAGGTAGCCAAAACATAATAACACTAGAAAAATGAACTGTATTCTAAATGTGATTAGAGTCAAATCGAGTTGATTGCATATTAAATTCAAATAGTATTATTACGGTTATAAAAATCGTTTTCATTTTTATGACGTAACTAGTATTTGCCCTCGACTTCATTTTCATTACTTAGATGGCAAAGATTAAAGTTATTTTATCAATATTTATTCATGGATTTTTAATATGACAATACATGTATCCTGGATATATCCATAAAACCCGGACATTAGTAATGTTACCAAAGACTTATTCCACTACAGCTGTCTTACTAAGGATTTCTAATAAATACAGACAGTGTCTTGTGTTGCGTCAAAGTTGACCTAGTGGTTTGGAAGTGGAAGAAAATGACGGGAAATTTCACGACTCCCAATATAGTTATGTATAAAAATGTCATAAAGGTTCAAACTATGCTATAATAAGAGTAAAGCGGCCAGTTTTCATACTAATTCTAGGTGTATAATTCCCTAGAAAATTTGAAACGTTCCATCACTAAAGTATGGGAGTAAAAAACACGAAAAAGTGAATCCGGTTTCCGGAAAAACTACACTAGAATTCCCATGATATTAGCTTTTTCAGCATTTAAGTCAAAAATGTCTGTATAATAGTGAAAACCTCATAGAAATTAACATATATTTATAGAAAAAACTTTATTTTTTTAAATTTTCCATCAATAAAACAATTTGATCCTAAATGGTTTTTTTTAATAGCTTCAATGTACAGACAAGGCTATTTTACAATATTAACTTAATTTTAACATTTCATTTGACGTAATACACTATGTATATGTGAGTATATTTTCTATGTATACGTGAGTTTGTGGAAATATCTACTAAAGAGTTTCAAAACACAAGAAATTTAAAATTCGAGATAAAACTTATTTTATTACCACTGAATAATTGATGTTTTTTAGATATTGTTTTAATGTCAAATACGTATATGAATTCTCGTGATCTATACTCAGCAAAAAAATCCGAGATGCCTAGGATATATATAATATCCCCAGTACTAATTGAAAAAAGCTTAAGCTAACGTTCTGGGGAAATCGTATCGGAATCAGCCAATTTTTATGCATTCTAACCACTTTAAACCACTCCCGTGAAATTTTCCGCGGGATTCCCGGGACATAAAGTATCGAAGCGTTCGGAAATTTAAATTCAAAAGTTTATTCAAAATAAATACATAGCTTAGCAACCTGTTATTGCTGTTAAGGAGAAGAAGCGGCAAAAACTCTCAACAACACGACTAGCTCAAAATTGTTTTTATTTATATTTCTTATTCTATTTATATCTTAAGTTTTTTTTTATAACTTTTATATAGAAGTATGTTACAGAATTACTACAGGAAAAGAACGTAAACCATTGTTTTAGTGTCAATTGAATCTGAATCAACTAATTGTTATGCAAATAAACAATTTATATTATTCCTGGGAAAAATCCCGCGGGATACCCGGATCAAAAGTACCGCAGTATTTGAAAAAGAAGGCACAGTATGTTTTAGTATAAGTCATATCCAAATCAGCTAATTTATATGCATACTAACCAAACCACTCTTGGGAAAATTTTAAGTATTCCGGTATTTAAAAAATTGTATCGTGGGATAAAAAGTACATCAGAAAATTTGCTATCGATGAGTAAAAACATCGCATCGAAATCAGAAAGCTTTTTTATTCTGGCCTTTTTAAACCGTTACTGGGAAAATTCCCGCGGGATTCCAATATAAAAGGTAGCACAATTTAATCTGAGAATTTGCTCTCGATCAGCGAAAATGGAATCGAAATCAGCCTAGTAGTTTTTACGTAAATACCGAACAAACAGACAAATCGACTAATAGACAAGAAATCTAAAAAAAACCATCGTGTTCTCCATCGTTTATATAGTCTATTCCAAATTGTTTTTTTTTGAGAAATGACATATTTAGCATATTATAATATTATAGACTATTGTCTTCCCACGAAATTTCCTTCGCATTTCCATGATGGTGATGCATTTGATAGTGAATTGCATGGATGAAAAATTAACTTACGGTCTTCTTCATAAAGAGTTAAAATAAGTTTAAACACTTCTTTATTTTATTGTTTGTTTGTTTGCTGGTTGTTAAAGCAGCATTCAAACTTACTCTAACTCTCTTTGAATAAGAACGTTAGTATTTAGTAAAAACGATGCATACAGCGTTATCAAGTATTAAATAATGTAAACAAAACTATGAAAAACCTGAATATTTTTTTTTTATTTTTTTTTATTGCAGTAGTTCAGCAGACAGGCAGACGGCCCACTTGATGGAAAGTGGTTACCGTCGCCTATGGACATTTGCAACACCAAAGGCGCTACAAATGCGCTGCTGCTCTCTTAAAGTAGACTGGAACCTGGTCCCTGATGCCGGAACACAACACAAGATTGTTATGGCGGCATACTCTAGACCAGGGGTGGTCGCCATCCAGTCGAGCAAATACCCTACCACCTGGCTGTGGGTTGTTTAGTCGCCTCTTACGATAGGCCGCCCGGCCGCAGGAAATTGTATTCTTTCTCCGTTCCTGCACGGATAAATTAAGAGGACTGAAATATCTGGTTAGAAACAGGAACTTAAGACCATTTATAAAATTTATAGGTCACTAATGTATCTTTATCTTTTACCCTGTTCCATCTGAAATAATATTATAGTTAGCTACTGTGGCCAAATGCCTCTTAGTTATAAAGTTAAAATGAACGCCGTTAATTAATTGCTACATTAGTGTATATATGTCACCGTTAAATTGTACACACCATTAGATTATAATCTGTCTCGGGAGATTGTAAACTATTGAAATATTGTGAACCGTAACAAATTGCTTACAATTTAACGTATTATTTTCCGATAGATTATAATCTATCGACGTGAAATCGTTTTATGTCCATAAAGTTAATAATAAAACACAGGTGGGTATCAGTCATAAAAACTAAAGATTCGATCTCTGCCCTTTTAGGTTAGAAGTTTTACCGATGTTTGTAATTCGTCAACAAATGATGCTTAATTGAAAAAAACTGGTGTTTCTTTCCAATTCCAGTGCTTACCCTCGATCAAACGTAATAAATATTATTATGCTCACATCATCCTCCTCGTCAATCACACTGCTGTGATCAGGAGTTTTTTTTTAAGTTTTGATTGAAACGCCTTCAGCATTGATTTCGTTAATTTCAAATTGGAAAAGTAAGGTGCTTTTCATTTAATACAAATTTAGCAATAAATAATTCAATTTGAAATACATAATTCGAAATACAATTAATTTTGATTTAGTATGCAATCAACTCGATTTGACTCTAATTACATTTAGAATACATTTTTCTAGACTGTTACTATGTTTTGGCCACCTTGTTTGCTTAGATACATCTGGCGAGGAGGCTGTTAACATAATATGGATGACTTGAATGTACTCATGTATTTGGCGTTCTTGGTGTGCCGATGTTTTTGGATAAGAAGGCTGATGCGAACTATTAGACTACCTTGGTTGTATCGATACTAATGATCACTTTCGATGTTCTTATCTATTTGACCACCTTTGCTGCTCCTTTCTATAAGACGCTGACTGTACAAGGTTTGTAGAGATTTAAATAATAACTAAAATTTCTAGTGGATCTCTTCCACTTTCCTTTAAAGTATAACTTCACCCTTTCTTAGCTTCAATCTATATGTTAATTAATTACATTATAGTGAACAAGTGTTCCATCACGAAGGCATAATATTAGTCCCACAAGATGGCGCTACACGTTTTTAAAATAACATAAGCTGACATTATCTTTAGACATCTTTGCATTATGGCTTAGCTCAATAACGAATATATTAATAGACTATTTTCGTCACAGTAGAATATCTGTTTGATTTAAATAATAAATTCTTTGTATATACTTTGCGAAAAATAAAATAATAGTAAATCGTTTGTGTATTGCCTTTGAAACAAACAATTAAATTTCGAAGAAATACTGTTATCTATTTACCTGTGAATTATAACTTTGATTTTTGCTGCTGCTGTGCTGCCTAAGTAATAAATTTTGGTTCCATTTAGTCTGAAATACATGTGAACCTTCATCCTCTGCAGCCTTTTGTCCAACTTTCTTCCTATGCTTAACTTTTCTAATTTTTGGCAAGTATTTAGGGAATTGCTGCCATTATTTCTTAATTTTTTGGAATGCAAAAGGTTATCTATGCTTTCGGGGTTAAGTAATATGTTTTGAGCACTATAAGCGCTTATTGTTTTGCAGATGTTGTCAGCATGGAGGAGCGCGAGGTTGAGGTGAGGACGCTCCACGAGCTCAGAGAGGCTATGTTCGACCTGGAGCACAAACATCGGGTGTACCGGCGCTCACTCGCCAGGGAGACCAAATATGGCAGCAAGTGAGTAGTATATTATAGTGCACAATGCATGTATTGCTGCTACTTCTACAGTCTTCATAAGTGTCGCAACAAAATATTTAGACACCTGTTTAATTACTTGTTTGAGTTTTGAAATTCTTTTATTAATATAATTTTTTGTCTTTTAGACAAGCACCTATCGGTGACGACAACTACCTTCACTTAGCGGGGGCGGCAGCGGGCATGGAGCGGGGGCCGTTCTTGTGGCGGGCATGGCGAGGAGAACCGGCGCCCGCGGTGGACCTCGACGGCAAAACCTTCCCGGTGCATTCCTCATTAGATATCGGTTCCAGCACCGAATCCCTCAAGATGGCTCGGCATGCGGACGAACGCTCTTCAGGCAAATCGAACAAATCAACCGGCAGCGGGTACCTGACTATGTCCTGCATCAAGCATGAACATGCCGAGGACAGCGACGCGTCCGCCGGCTGCCCCGCGCGCCCCCCCAAGCCGGCGCGCCTGTCGCCATCGCGGGCGCCCCCCGCTCCCCCTCTCGGGCCTCCCGTCTGCGAGTACGTCGACGTGGAGCCTAAGCCACCGGAACGCCGGCTCAAACCGACGGAAACTGGCTCGCCTCCCTGGCCAGAACCCGAAGTCTCATACAGGTGCAAAGAGTATGAACTGATGACTGATTTCATGAGCCACGCGCGTGGCGCTGACGATGAAGCCCCACCCGCGGTGCCGCCCCGGGGGCAGACTGCCGGGCGAATGCGCATGCAGGTGCGGCCCCTCGAAGTCGAGCACGCCCCGAGGGCGGCTGAGGCCACTCGGCCGGTTGAACCGGCACCAGGCGGCCGCAACTCACCCGCCGCCGATCACCCGTCACGCCCCGACAGCACATTGGATACAATTTCTAACGACGACAGCCTGCTAGACGAGCTCCAAAGGGACGCTTATTGCGTTCTGAAAGTTTGCGAGGACGAGTCGCCTGAAGCCGACTTGGCCGCGCTGACAGCCGACCAAGAGGAACAGAGTAAAAGGGAACAAAAAGACAGGGAAGACTACGGCGTATTCTCCCGCATCAGCGTTCAACGTAAATCGAATCCGATCAAAAGCCAGTCGGTCTCCACTAAACCTCTGAAGAGTTCCAGCTCCACATCGAACGTTCACGACGCGGGGTCGACGTCGTCGCGACCGTTCACCGAGAGGCTGACGCCGTTTTTTCTGAAGAAGAAAACGAAGCCTTCGGAGGACACGTCCGCGGGCGGGCGGTCGTCGCGCAAGGAGGATAACATAATCGGGCGTCTGACGCCTCGGTTCGGGCAGTCGCGGCCGTACGGGCGCGGGCAGTCGCTGGACCTGGCGGCCGCCGAGGGCTGCTCGAAGCGCATCGAGCGGTCGGCGACGACTGTAAACATCCCGACGCGGCCGATCAACTCGTCGATCGTGGCCAACCTGAAGTTCCTCAGCCTGCACCGGTACGGCGCCCAGGAGGAGCAGTGCTAGCCCCCCGCCACCAGAAGCCCGACGCCCGCCACCACCGATATCCGCCTCAAACGCCCCCGAACATCACGTAGATGCAAACACTCACTTGTATTTATTTTCTATATATATATGTCGAGAACTGTTTCGTCGACCTGAAGTGTGTGCCTCCTCTAGATTGTAGTTTATTCTGAAAGAATACCGGTATGATTAAGTATGTAAGATATGATAGCGTTAATACTCAGAAGGTGCCGAATGTTGTGCGGTGGAGCCCCCGACTTCGGACGGACCTCTCATTCCTGTAGAGCGATATTTTCAATTTTAGAAAACTTGACCTTTTAGGTTCATAGTAATTGTATGAACATAAAGTATATATATTTTGTAGGATATTTTTGTATGCTCTAAAATAAATATTTTGTTGTTATAGCACACCAGAAAAATATGCGCAATGAATTATGTTATTAGCATCACTATATCTTTGCAATTACTAATAATTGTCTGACCTTGTAATCAATTAAACCACTAGTTTGTGCTTAGCCTACTGTACAGTTCCAAGAGTTCAACTGTATGTCATTGTCAATGTGTACTTAAGTTTGATTACAGAGAAAACTTGATACACTTATGGAAATAAATTGTAAATGCCTGTAAGAATTATAAATATTAAATACTATGTCAAATTACGGCCTTAATATTGTAACTCCTACAGTGATGGCCTTCGGGTTATATTATAATGTATATACCGTTACTTAATCTGTGATTCATTTACAATCTTGATTCATATTTTAAAATGTTAAAACTCTAAACTGTATATATAATAATAAGTCAATTATATAACTATCCGAAATTGTGGTATGAATAATATCACACAGGATTTAAGCTCACACTATTTTAATTGTTTAAATTAGACTATATTTTAATATAATGATTTCTCGGAAATATTAGGAGGCTGTTATTCTATTGATCAATTTTAGAAAACTAATCATATTAGATTATAATTTAAATGAAAACTATATGTCCATGTCTGTTGAAATGTTATCATATTGCTGTATTCATAGTATTTCTGGCCCATTTTAGTGCATATGCGTAGAGAACAGACTGAGTAATTATGCAGTGTGATATAAGTGATTTATGTTAATAAGCCAATGTTAAACTATTTATTATGTCCTTGCAATTTGGATGAATCAACCAAAGTGATTCTAGTAAACATAAATTTCAATCAGTCAATGTCATTGAATACCAGCGTATCCTTTCAGTTCTGTGCCTTTCAACTAATTTGATTCAATTTGGTTGATCTGTCTAATATCAGCATTAGACTGTGAAGGCTCGGGCCCTATTGGATTAAAAACTTGTAAGATATTTAATAAAACAATTCATGTTATACCGTGTGGCGTACCCGTCTTGGTCGCGGGTCAGCCAACGCTTAGCGTAAACCATCCATGAGGCCTACCTAGCACGCACTGCGATTATACGCAAGCGGGTTGAAACCTCAGAAAAAAGTAACATATAACTATCAATACATGCGCATGCATTAGCGATTTTTTTCAATGGCTGATTTTAAATACGTAAATGTAACATTTTGAGAGCGGTTTGAAAACGCGCGATTTTTTGTATCTCATATATTAATTAGTATGGTGACGCACGCGTGGCGGTTAACCGCTTTCGATTTTCATACATTATCGACGGGCGAACGCAGAGGATAGACACAACACATACTACTCACCCAAAATCCTTTATGGCAATGAAATAAAATTAAGCAGAAATACCAAGTGCGTATTTTCAGTTATTCCTAAACCGCTCAAGTTTAATTGCAATGAGTCTAAGCCTAATAAGAGTAGAAAAGTGTGAGAGAGATAAAGCGATCATAGGGCCAGTTGCTGTCTTTGTCTAGAATTCAATTTTCATTTGCCTTACTGTTGTTGGTTGAATTTTGACATTAGATGTATGGAGTTTATGTCAAATTTTAACTGATAATAAGACAACAAATGAACGGTCCGTGAGATATAAGAACCGGCTGTTAGAGACCTATTAGTCAAACTATTGTCGGGTCTATTTTCAGTGGTGTCAATTTTGTGACTATACTATTGCAGTTATAAATATTAAGTTGAACAAGCAATTCCTATACAATATTTATGCTTGGGTTATCAATCATACAAGACTGTTCAATGGTGTTTAGTCTACCTGAGATCTATGATTTTCGCCAATATGCTCACTTTAAATATTGATTCGTGGTTTGGTGCTTGCCGCGCCCATGAAGGTAATGTCCATGATGGAACTTTTAAAATTAGCACAATTACTTATTCTCTCGACCCTCTTTCTCATTATTCAAACTTCCACAGCAACAAACAAGGCAAGGGGCAGCTCAATTGTCATATGTTCAATGTATGTTATGCTTAGATACTCGCACTGCCCGTTTCCCTCACCACTTTCCTGTTTACAGCTATCGAAGAATGGATATATAGTCCAGGTGGTGAAGTCCGACATTGGGGTAAGTTATTACACCACTCGCTTTTTAACTTTTTTAAATGGAATTTAACGCCAACTACAATTCGAAGACAGTATTCAATGGTATGTTAGCTTCACTGACTGATTGGTTGTCGTCGTAACTATTCAAACACAGAAATAATGAAAGTTGTGTGGAGTTCCCCCACTGAAGGACTTCGCCATCTTGATTATATGTATAATTAAATTCATTTTCTGTGAGGTAACAAAAACCCTTTGAATAGATTTCAATTGTATTAGAATCTCAATTTTTTACATATTTTGTCAACTCACTTATTATTTATATTTAACACTATTAATGTCAATTTGCTTTAAAAATTTGAAATAATTTGCATAAATATTAGAGATAACAAATATTCTTAGCGGCTGATTTTTTTAAATTGGGCGCTTGTGAATTTTAGTCCATTATAAGTGACCATAAAATGTTTGTGAATCACATTATCCCATAGTCCTCAAATAATAGCTAAAAAAGTATATAAATGGCGAAGATGAGAAAATTCATTGTATAAATAACTAATTTGCGTGTGTTGTTATATTTTTGTAATGATTTAATTTTAAGCATTGATTAATAAATGTACAAATTAATATTTCTTTAAAATATATTATGTTATTTATTACATATTATTTTCATTTTGTAAATAAATTGTCACATAATTTCAACAATTATAGACCGAGTTTGTTGTTCGCTTATTTGTTTCACACTTCCATGGTTTGCTTGTTCTAGCTTCGACTGTATTAACACTGAGTTTATAAAGTGTGCATTCATATGCATACATGAATACCTGCTACCCTTACATAATATCAGGTGTATAGCATGGTATACGCGGGTACGGGATTTCCTGCGGCTTGGCATATTTTAGTTTTTGAAATTAAAATCTATGATTTGTAAAAAACAATCGCCAAATTTTCTTAAATTTCATAACCAGTTTTTTTTTTATTGTCTGAAGCAGATCGATACGCAAACTGCCTACTTGACGGAAAGCGAGTGCCGTCGCCTATGGACGTTTGCACACCAGTATTGAGATATAACATGTTTAGAGACAGCATTGTTGCTAACAAACGACACTGCCAAAAACGGTATCAAAAAGGCGAAGCGTTGTTATATTCACTCGTAAAAGTATCAATGTGTGCGTGTTTTCGGGATATCAGCTAAAAAATATGACCCCATTTTTTACAATTAAATATTTTTTTATGTAAGTAAATTAAATGATCGTTATTATTCAATTATAATTTAATATTACTCAGAGGTTTTAGTTTTTTTTTTAATAATTAAAGTATTAGCAACAAAAGTTGTCGTGTCTTGGAACGAACCATAAAAAATACAAGCACAAATGAATTCATAACACATTTTAGTATATGTAGTAATTTTAATTCGCAATAAAATGTCTACAGATATTAGTACATATTTATAAGTCCTTTAATTACCAATACTAATGTAATAATTCTAAAAAAAACTATTCATAATAGCAAATTATTTTCGTGTTACACAACATGTTCACGAAGGTTATAAGACGACTAGTTATGCCCCAAAGATTCTCCTGCGCTAAAAATCAGTGAAATAATTTGTAATAGTGGACTTGGAACGATTCGATGGGTTCATACTGGGTGTGTTATGTGTAATCCAAATTTATATCAGTAGTAGAAACTACGGGGTACGTACACAGAATAGTTTAGTGCAGGGACTTAACCTTTTGAACTATATCATACTGTCAGTGATACATCCCAACTCCCACTACATCATCTGTGGAATGTTTGGACGCATCACTAAAAATATGATGCCACTTGTCATTAATGATCTTGAATTCAGAATTCAAAACAGAGTTTAAAGCATGAGCAGTTTCAAAAGTTTTTTTACTTATGCCCAAATTCAGACGAACATCAGGCTTAACAATCAGAACTTCATATACGGAAGTGTAGAGAGAATAGTCCGGTCATTTTAGACAATTGAAATAAAGAAAATTCCGACAGAGCCAAATCTTCGTAGAGACCTTAGGTTTACCACAAGGAATAAAGTGTCACAAGTCCCCATCAGTCCCATGTGAGCTTAGGCTTATTCGGGGCCCAAGGTCAAAATTTTAGGTTTTTTGGATTTTTCTCGAAAACGGTAAGTTTTATCGAAAAAGGTCCCTAGAGCAAAGTTGTAGATCTTAAAATTCTCTATAAAAATGGTCCCTATGATTTTTTCTCTAAGACCCACTATTTCCCAGATATTGCGCTTGTAAGAATCATGTTCTACATAGTATGCACACATATGCCACGTATATATATATTTAGGTACTCAACTCAAGCAAGCAAAAATGCCTACTCGTGTCTCTTTTATGTATACATTATACTATTCTAAGAAAATTCACTCTAAAATGACCGCCGGTCCCTTACCGGATCCCCTCTACTTGAATAACATCTGGCCTTGAAAACATCTGCCTATTCTTTTGTCCATGTGGTGTCGTTCACGTATACCTGCTTCTTTTAGTGTTGAACGAGCAGTTCGAGTGACTATACGTATTTATTACAAGCGTCTACTATTGAAGTTAGTGCTGATTAATATTTAAAAAAAAATTCACAATTTTGCTTTATTTGTAATAAACTTTTGACTGAAGATGAAACTGTTGTGGTCAGTCGTGGAATGCCAACTTTAATCGATGCAAGTGTCGCGAGAAGTGATGAGTTTGCTGATTATTTAAGAAGCCAAAAATCCGTTACAATTCATGTGGATTGCAGAAAATCATACACCCGGAAAACTTCAATCTCTGCATTAAAAAGACAACGTGAGGAAGAACAGGCCAGTACTTCAAAAGTAAGTCCACCTCATACTAGAGCGCGAATAAGTGAATCCAGCTTTTGTTTTAAAAACCACTGCTTATTTTGTGGCGATGAAGCGGATGAAGAAGCAGAAAAGAAGAAAGTGAAGATTTATCGCCGAAAAATTCATAAAGTTTCTACACTTGCATTCAAAGATTCCATTTTAAAATTAGCTAAAGATCGTTCTGATGATGTGTCAAAAGCTGTCTTTGCGCGTATTAATTTTCAGTATGATTTAGTTGCTGCTGACGCTAAATACCATGACAGTTGTTACAAATCCTTCCTGAGACCTAATACTGGCGGTAAAATTGGCCGTCCTCAAAGTGAGGCTATAAACTCTGCAATGGAGGAAATTTTCAATTTCATTGAAAGTAGCGATGACTGCCAGTTTTCGTTAGATGAACTGAAGAATGTTTGCCAAAATGTAGCTTTAAAAAACGGGATTATAAAAATACGATTGAAATTAAAGTATGGTAGTAGAATTATTATTACAGAGAAACCTGGAAAATTAACATTTGTTTGTTTTGTAGACAATTACCAAGATATTTTAAGTCAAGCCTGGTCTGATAACAAAAACTTGAATGAAAAGGAAAAACAGTGGAAAACTTTAAAAGCTGTGGCAGAAATTATTCGAGAAGGTATTCAATCTTGTGTGTTTGATAATACTATGTACCCGCCACCGGGTAGAATGTTTGAAGATATAAATAACGATATTCCCGAATCATAATCTTTTTTTTTGGGACAAATCATTTTTAAAAATAAGCGTCATAATTTGGATCATTTAAAGTTAGTTTGCACAAATATTAGTCATAGCATAATGACTGCTGTTCGGCCTAGATCCTTCAAGTCTAAATTACAGCTGGGTCTTTCAGTTTTTTTCCATCGGCGGTTTGGTTCAAAACGCCTTATACAAATTTTCTCATCGTTTGGTTTATGCGCATCTTACAGTGAAACAATGAAGTATGAAGCAGCAGCAGTTTTCAGTCGCCCACCTCACATTTTATCACCAGAAACTGGCACATTTGTTCAATATGTTGCAGATAATGCTGATATTAATGTAAATACTTTGGACGGTAATAATACGCTTCATATCATGGGTATTATACAAATTGTAACTCCCAAAGATTCAGTATTACTAGAACAGCCGATGCCGCGAGTAACTGAAGTCCTTTCAGCTAAAGATTTTGCAGCCAAGGCTCATGTACCTATACAGGTTTATCAAAATACTGGCGTAGTAGGATATAGCAAAATAAATGTGCGAGATTTTGAATACGAAAATGAAACAAAATATCTTTTCTAAAAAAAGTTGATGTGATATGGTTCTATGGAAAATGCAAAGCTTTCCCTTTACCTGGTTGGAATGGTTATATTAAACACGTGACTAGCAATATTGTAGACTTTTCAAAATCAAAAATTTCATTTCTGCAATTTGTTCAACAGCCTGCAAGTAATTACAATACGATATACACAACTTTACTTTGTGCTTTAGAAGATGCTAAACGTCACAACCATACAGTTTGCATAATTACTTTTGATCAACCTCTATTTGCGAAAGCTCGCGAAATTGTATCTGCTGCACCTGAAGGATCGGAATTATCAAAGATTATAGTGAGACTGGGAGGATTTCATTTGTTAATGTCATTTTTCGGCGCAATAGGTTATATTATGCAAGGAAGTGGTTTAAAAGAAGTGCTTTCTGAGATTTATGCTCCTAAGTCTTTAGAGAAAATGCTTAATGGCCATGCTTACGCGAGGGCAGTTCGAGCTCACACGTTACTTCAGCTCACTTTAGCATTAACAATATTAAAAGAACTAGCTATTGATGATGGTATGGATGCAGATCTTATAATTACAGTGGAAAATATCCTCGATAAAACTCTTTTATATTATGACATTGAAAATGATAAGGAAATATCTGAACTTTTACTTGATTTATTTAATAAAAAGTTAATGGAATATCAGAAACGAGGACCAACTGCACAATTATGGGTACAGTATTTTCGGATGGTGTCCATTGCAAAAGAATTTATAAGAGCTGAACGTATGGGAGATTGGCAAGCTCATTTGAACTGCGTTAACGAAATGCTTCCGTATTTCCATGCATCGGGGCATTTACCTTACGCTAAGTCTGCGCACTTATACTTGCAGGATATGCTTCAATTAGAGGAAGTAATTGATCCTAGTGTTTATCGAAGGTTTACTGAAGGATTTTACACTGTTCGACGTTCTGATAAACTCAGTTGTGGAACTTCAACAGATATGATTATCGAACAATCAATGATGAAATCCATGAAAACAGATGGTGGTATTTCTCGAGGACGAAGTACAAAAGAAAGTGTAATAAGCAAATGGGTTTACGGAATGCATGCAATGAACACAGTGTGTGACGAGTTGGAAGTTCTTGCTAATGTTCGAATGGACACGACAGATCAACATTTAGATGCGAGTGATTCTAGAGTTAAGAAAGATGCTAAAGATATTAAAATACTTCTTGACTGGTTTTCATCACATGACCCTTTTCCCGAAATTAACAAAATCTTATCTATTGCTTCAGGAGTCGTTGGTGACGATAAGATTAATTGTCATAAAGCTCGTGAAGTTGGGATTGCCTCGATGTCTAAAATGACTGGTCAAACTTTCAATCATATAAAATTGAAACGCACAGATAAAGTACTTCCTCTTTTAGCTGTGAGTAGCACTGTGAAAGTTCACGACGAAGAAGTACCAATAGACCCAGTATTATTATTTCAACGTATGAGTGTCACTAAGACTTTTGAGGATGAAATTGAAACATTTTTCGCATATGATTTAGCTCCTTACCCGTTGTCACTCTTCGATGCAGCTGGAATGCGTAAAACAATGAAGTCGGCTCTTTACGATTGCTTTCAATCAGTCAATGCTGAGGTTGATTGTACAAACGCTGCTTACGTTATTGATGGAGGATATCTACTACATCACGTTGTGTGGGATCGAGAAGAAACCTTTAACGTAATTTTTGAAAAATATGTTCAGTATTTACGTAGACATTATGGTCATACAGTTACAGTAGTATTTGATGGCTATAGTGACACAACAAAGAACATAAAAGCTGCAGAACAACGTCGTCGTGCTACAAAAACATCCTCAGGTACCGACATATTGTTTGACGAATTTATGACAGTTCCAGTTAATCAACAACATTTTTTTGCAAACATTAATAATAAATCTCGTTTTATTTCTATGTTGAGTAACAAATTAACAGCTGAAAATATTGCCGTGAAACAAGCTCCGAATGACGCCGATGTCCTCATAATTGAAACAGCAATAGAACAATTTAATGCAAGAAATACAACTATTGTAGTGGGTGGAGATATTGATTTATTAGTACTACTCACTGCGAGGACTCCATCTGATAAAATTATTTACTTTTTAAAACCTGGGAAGGCGCAGCAACGGACAGAAATATATTCTTCTAAAAGTTTATCAGCTTATCCAAAATGCCAAAACTTTATTTTATTTTTACATGCGATAACCGGATGCGATACTACGTCAGCAATGTTTAGAAGGGGCAAAATATCAGTATTAAAATTATTTGAAAAAAATGATTTGATTGACTGCGCAAAAGTATTTACAGAAATTAATTCTTCACCTCAAATACTAATTACTAAAGGAATTCGGTTTCTTCTTGCAGTTTATGGAGCTCCAAAAAAAATTGATTGCATAGATACGTACAGGTATTTAACATTTGTAAAAAATACACGAAACAAAAAGCAAGTACAGCTATCTTGTCTTCCTCCAACATCGGCATCTGCTACTCAACATTTGTTTCGAGTATACTATCAAGTTCAGACATGGCAAGGCAATGAGCTGAACCCTGAAGACTGGGGTTGGAAATTGATAAATAATACTTTGGAACCGATTCGAACTTTACTGCCCTCTGCTCCAGAAAAACTTCTTAACACTATTTTTTGCAATTGCAAGAAAGGTTGTAGTGCCAAATGTGGCTGTAAAAAAGTAGGGTTGCAGTGTTCTCCAGCGTGTACCAATTGCCAAGGTGTCTCTTGCTCAAATGTTCAATTAAATACAAGAGAGGAAGATTCATGTGATTTTGATGAAGAGACAACTGATTCATCTTCATTTGAACAATTCCTAAGCGTTCATCAACAGGAAGGAGAAGAAGAAGAACAAGAAGAAATTGAAGAAAACATGATTGTTGAAGTTGAATATGAAGAGTATGAGTCAGATTAAAGTAATAAAAAAAAGTTAGAACGACAGTTAAACTCAGTAACCCATATCAATAATCTTCATACTATTAAATAATTATTGTTCCTGAAAATAACGTCATAAAGGTTCGTGGAATAGGCCTACCGGGGATACCACGTTAAAAAAAAAGCGCCGAGTACACTACCTCACAGGTGGTGTGGAAATGTGTGCATATTATGTAGAACGTGATTCTTACAAGCGCAATATCTGGTAAATAGTGGATCTTAGAGAAAAAATCATAGGGACCATTTTTATAGAGAATTTTAAGATCTACAACTTTGCTCTAAGGTACTTTTTCGATAAAACTTACCGTTTTCGAGAAAAATCCAAAAAACCTAAAATTTTGACCTTGGGCCCCGAATAAGTCCCTAAGCTCACATGGGACTGATGGGGACTTTTGACACTTTATTCCTTGTAGTAAACCTAAGGTCTCTACGAATATTTGGCTCTGTCGGAATTTTCTTTATTTGATCACTATTTTTATGTCTAAAATGACCCGACTAGAAAACGTTTTTGAGTTGTGAGTAGGGGCTTCAATAGATAACAATTTATGAAAACTTTTGATTAAGCAAGGAGAAGACTTTTGGGACTAATAACTAGATGAGATAATCTCACCGGAGAGGGATCTCTATTTGGATAATAATGGATGGTTACCAGATTGTATGAAGCGGAATAAATAATTGTCTGAGAGAAACTGCCTTCTAAGATGCAGAGGGGGATCAACACATTCCACTTGCATAGAATTAATTGGACTAGTTTTCATTGCTCCCAAGACAATTCTTAAATATTTAGATTGAATTTTGTCTAATTTATTCAAAGCAGCAGTACTACAAGGTTCTAACAAGAAGGAGCCATAATCGATTACACTTCTTATTAAGGCATTGTAGATTAGTCTCAAAGACAAGGGATGAGCACCCCACCATACGCCCGAGAGACATTTCAAGATATTGATGTTATTTTCACACTTGGCTGCAACATATTCACAATGTGGAATTCCAGTTAGTATCTAATACAACCCCCATAAATTTACATTGAGTGCTAACAGGTATAGGAATATTATCATAAATAATATTTACTTCAAGAGAAGTGGGTTTACGAGAAAAAAGAACTACAGTACTTTTAGGAACAGATAGTTCTAAGCCATTATCATCAAGCCATACCTTCAGTAACCCAAGAGATATGGTAATAGAATTATATAACCTAGAAAAAGATTGATCTGAACTATATAGTAATAGATCATCTGCATATTGTAAAATGTTAATTGAATAGTTTAAAGCTATTTCTAAGTTAAATGTGTATATGTTATTAAGTATAGAACTTAACACTGAGCCTTGAGGTAAGCCCTTCCAAATATATCTAGGTAACTGAGAACAATCTTGCATATTAATGTTAATATGTCTCTCTGACAACATTCCAATTATAAAGGAAGTAAGCATTTATGGAACATTAAGATAATTTAATTTTTTTTGAAGAATAGAAATTATAACATTATCATAGGCACCTTTGATGTCCAGAAAAGCTGAAAGGACAGATTTATTCTTTGAAAAGGTCACTCTAATATCAGTGACAAGGATACTCAAGCTGTCAGAAGTACTTCTACCTTTTCTGAAGCCAAACTGGCTTTCAGAAAGAAGTCCATTGCTTTCTAGAAACTATTCTAATCTGTTCTTGACTAGGTGCTCTGCTAACTTAGTAAGCACAGAGGACAGGGCAATCGGCCGATAGGAAGATGCATCAGAAGGTGATTGATTTCTTTGGTTTTAAGGGTATAACTATTTGCGACTTCCATGACTCTGGTAGGCAACCAGAAGACATAACGGAATTTATAACATTTAAAAAATAGCTTAAAGTTACATCACTGCTGTTACAAAAAAAAGAAAGAATAGAGAACTCCATCTTGTCCAGGAGAGGAGTCTTTTAAAATTGTTAAAATGCCTTTAGTATTTGTAGTTAGGAGAATGGAGCATTTAGACCTGAGGCATTATTGGCAACTGAAATAGGGAATGAGCATTGCATTTGCAACTCAGGAACTGACGAAGGAGCTAAATTGTCTAGGAACTGTTCAGCCAGTTTAGGTGACAAGGTACCTTTAGAAGATGAATTAACACCCATTCTAAATCTTTTAATATTTTGCCAAACAATTGAAGCATTAACATCTGGGCAGATATTAGAACAGAAATTTCTCAATCCTTCAAACTTCTTCCTTTTTTAAAGCTTACGAGTGGCACATGCTACTTGGTTATACAGCTCAAAATTGTCAGATGTCTTTGAACGTGAATAAACTTTTTCAGCTTCTTTTCTTTTTTAATGGCCTCTGTGCATTCTCTATCCCACCAAGGCGGGGATGGTATTCTGCTGGATCCACCTTTTTTAATTGGGAATAATGCATCCGCAACCTCAGTCATGAGTTTAGTTAAAGCATCAGAACAAATTGTCTCATTGCCAGGACAGATAGAAGGGAGATTAGATTATTCTATTTTCAACTTCCTGACTGAATATTGACCGGTTATTTGGCAATTTATACTTCATACCGGGTTTAGGTTTCTGAGTTATATTCGGGTGTAAAGAAGGAAAAGTAATGGTAAAAGGAAAATGATCACTGCCGCACGTAGAAGGGTGAACAAACCAAGAAAGTATACTAGCTATATTTGGAGAACATATTGACAAATCTGGTACACTGGGCTCTTCATCAGGTTGAGTACGTTGTGTGGGAGTTCTATCATTTAAAAGGCATAAGTTAAGTAAATCTAGGATATTGAACATTTCTTCACCATAAAAATTATTTCTAGATGAACCTCCCCATGCCTGATGTTGGTAGTTAAAATCACCTAGAACTAGAAAAGGTTTTGGTAATGATTGTAACAAATCACTTAGCTCGCTATACAAAGATACAGAAGGATGAGGGATATATACAGAAACTATACAAATATTATTTACAGTAATAGCAATGGCTTCAATACCATCACTTAAGAGGGGAAGGGAAAAAAGTTTGTAAGGGACAGAGCTATTGATAAGGATAGCAACACAGGATAGCACACATGCCTATCAGAAGTTCTATCCCTTCTAACAGTATTAAAACCATTAATATAGGAAGAGAAAGCTAAAGATAATCTATTCCTACCGATCCTCTTTAAAGTTCCATTTACAACGTTTTTAAAATTGCCAAAAAACAAAACTGCCAAACTGTATTGGATGAAGTGTGACAGGATCGGCAGGAGAAGACTCTTCTTTATGTACATAAATCGCATAAGGTGCAAGGTCTGTACACACATATTTTCTTCCAACTTGACGTTGGTGGGTAGTAGGTTCAGTGGTAGTGATGGTTGGTGGAGGAAGAGGATCGGGTATAGTTGATAAAAGAGGTCGATTGCTTTCGTCAGATTCAACACAATTACAGCCGCCAACAATTGAAATGCTTTCCCGTCCTTCTTCTTACGCTTTTTATTGCACTGTTTGCATACTTTACGCAAGGCTCTCACACGTTTCCTATCTGATTTCTGCTGAGCAGAAAGCTGCTGGGAAGATCCGTCTGTATCCATGGACGATGTATCATCTATTACCACTTCCATCCCTACATGAGGCACCCGAAAACGATCCCGGCGTCCGCCGGGGTCGTCAGGGGGATCAACCCCTATAATAAAAAAGAAAACTGACTTACCACTCTAAATCAGCCACTAATATATTAATATATACAATAAAGAACTAATAGATAAACTACTTAAGAAATAAGAAGAAATAACTCCACTGAATCCTCACGAATACAATTAATTAAATTTTGTCTAAAAAAAAACACGACCGCCAATTTCGGAAGCTTCCCGCGCTTTCAGTAATGTAGTTAGTAACTTTATGTTTGTGTTGTCCACAGATTCGCAAAAACGCGTATAAATCAGTGACCAAATTTCAGTGGCAAAAATTGCATTTAAAATAGTACCAGTCCTTTCTAACTTCGAAATTGGCAAAATCAATGCCGAAGGCGTTGGAGCCATATTAAAAAAAATACAATAGCTCATCTGTAATCATAGATTAATAATATTTTCGGTTAAAAATTATAATCTGTCCAAGTCTGACTTTGCGTCATCTTTTTTGTCCCTCTTTAGAAAACTAACCTTGAATATATATATTTTTATAATTTATCAAATAGTAAAGACATTTAGTTGTCCATAATAGTGTTGTTGGCTAAATTTTGCTTTGATTATTTGATTTTACAATGGCTGATTCTGTAAATATGTCATTAGGTAAGAAATCATACCTAATAACCGTGTGATTATGTTCTAAGATTTTGCTTTTCGGTGAAGATCTATTTTTGGAAATTTAGTCAATTATTTAGCATAATTTGTACGAATAAAATCAAAATGTAACTATTATAACTAATAAATCTTATATTTTCAGTCTAATTACACAGTGCAAAAAGAATTGTTATCACTGAAGTTTGTAAACTAAAATAAATACTTACTTATAATTCATATAGTGAATATAATATTTTATAGATGAAATTATAAAGAAAAATCAACAAAATCGGGCCAGTCGATCACGAGGTAGAGGTGGTGGAACGATTCGAGGACGCGGAGGCGGTCGTGGCGCTGGCAGGGGGCGCGGCCGCGGTGGACGCGGTCGAGGCGGACAGTCACAGTCGCGTCCTGGCACTCCTGGCGTACGTGAAGGCCGATCGCGCTCCAGAGGGCCCAGGGGACGTTCTCAGTCCCGCACGAACTCTGGATCCCGTAGTCGATCTCGGCAACGCAGATCCAATTCTCGGGGAAGGTCAGCTTCAAGATCACGTTCACAAAACAGAAGAATGACACCAAAGGGTAGAGCTGGGCTAGAATTTCAACAGTCTGATATGCCCCAACTTGTGCGTACTGGTGGGTTTGGTAGAGGTAAGTAACTTATAGTGTATTAAATACTTTGGAACAATCTTTATCATTGCAATTGAATTGATTGATTACCGATTTTCAGGAAGATTTCAAAACCGCTTAAGGGGCAGAAATATAAGTGCTCCAGGAAGTGTACACAGCAGACTTGGTTTAACCTCTCGAAGAGGACTGGCCACCCTACGGAGACCACTAGCAGTTGCTAAAAGAGGTATTTCTAAGCGTGGAAGGGGCTTTAGTACCAACAATAAGTACAGCACTGTAGGACTAAGATCTGATCAAATTCTTAAAGAACAGAGACATAACATGTTGCTTAGGAATAACATTATTAAGTCACAGACGTTCACACGTACTAGAAACAATTCTTTCAATTCTGCCTCACAATTGACAGTAAGTGTGGCTAATGATTTTGCCCGACGGAGGCGCAACAGTGTGGGCAGCCCTGGTTACCTGAACAAACAGAGCTTGGCTCAATTGAATAACCAATTTGGAGGTTACAACACCAGGAGAGGCCCAGGCAGTGTGAAGTCTATGGGTTCTAATAAGTCAAATAGATCTAGTCACTCCAATCGATCTAATAGTAATAGATCCCGTGGCAGGGGCCGTGGTTTAGGCCGCAAGTTTATTAATAAACAAATGCTCAATATAAAGCTACAAAAGGAAATAGCTGCTATACAGGGTAAAACATATGGCACAAATGTAAATAATGAGGCCCCAAGTGGAGTCAACTTTACACCAACACCAGCTGCCACTGGCCAAACTTTGCATCAAAGATTTGCTACTACATAAGTTTTAAAATATTACCATCCTGCATTATGCTACTATGAAGTTTAAGGACATGTGAAAAATAATAACATTAGATTTAAAACTGGGAGCTAGAAAAATTAAGTTTCCCCAATTTTGTTTTTACATTATGTCTTACATAAGTTGAAAATGGTAACTAACATGTGGAATATTGTTCCATTTTAGTTTTGCATAGTTTAGTGATTGTGTAATGCAGTTACTGGTTTCAGAAACTGTATATTTGCCACAGCAATGTTGTTCCAAAATTATGGACATTGCAAGAAGAGGAATACGGTGTAGTTGGTTTCGACTCCACTCTTTTTCTTGTATCAATTTCAATAACTTTCATATTTAGTACTAGACACTGGGTTGGTGTGCACACAACTTGTGCTCCTTACTCATAGAATATTGTAGTGTCAAGTGTGTTGGATAACTAAGAATGTAAATACAAATTAGTTTATATTAGGTACTTTGTAGGTGTAAAAGTAAGTCTTAACTCCTGTCTAACTTCAATATTATAACAAACATCTTTGTTACAATGTAAGTTGTATTAATTTGTTTTTTAATGTAAATCAATAACTTTCCATATTTTGACTATTGAATTTTGACCTTGCATATGTTTTCTAGCTTATTAAAGCCAGATGTTATGGCTTAGCATTACTAATAAATAAATATTACTTTCTTGTCTTAAAAATGTCTTAATTTTCTATTTTTATAAGACTAGGCTTTCCCAGCAGTTTTATGTTAAAAGCCATGAAAAAAATGAACAAACTGATATCTGAATACATTTGAGTATTTTTGTATTTCTAGTTATATAAGGCTGATCACTTTTTTCATGTAAACATTTATTTTATGAGAAGTACTGATAGAAGGCAAAATAAGTTTATAACCTCTGTTTTTGAATTAATTGAAAAAATAAAAATATTAAAGAAATATTTTTTATTTACATTTTATACATTTTGGGCATCATGATGAGTGAATCCGTAACTGAAAATAAAAATGACGACAATATTATTCATCACAATCATTATCTTTCAAGTTTAATAATAAAAATATTCATATTATTCAATGATGCTAGGTTGTTGTGCACCTGCCTCTCGCATATTGTCTTTCTGACCAAGGTGCTCACTGCTTAGTCAGTTCTTCTAGCATAATTTGCATGTTGTTCAATGATGAAGTAAAACATCTTAAGGACACCAGTACAGATATAATTTATGTATAGTAGTATCTGGCACTTTTCTCTAAGGTAGATTCTATAATCGACCTTAGAGAACAGTGCCAGATATACTGTCCTTTTATCCAAATTGTAGAGGACAGTAGCAATAGTTGTATATGGTTTAGAAGTTCATATTATTTGTACTTGATTACAAATATGTAGTTTGAAAACTGAGAATAGTCAAACCACACACTATTTCTATTATACAAAATTTATGAAATCCTATACATATTTCTTACATTAAGGTAATAAAATAAAAATAGCCTTTATTTCCACTAACTAATTTTTAATTTTTTTTAACACATTGAAAGCTGTCTGTTTGCCTCCTTGGCATAGGCCTCATTCAAAATATAAATAATATAGACAGAATATAATAGGTTGGGGAAAAAGTCTTTTCGCATATAGTATGTATGAACTTGTAACAAGATCTCTTTGGCAATACCATTTGTTTCTGGCTGGTTTTGGTATCATTAAAAAGTTTTAATTTTAAAGAAGACAATTCCAAATCCAAATTAGGAAAATGTGTGATTTTCATTTGTTTTTCTTATTGTTAAAATGAGTGAATCTAATGAAGAAATTCGATACATTTTAAAATTTAATTACAAAAAAGGTAAAAATGCAACACAAGCCGCGAAAAAAAATTGTGATGTTTATGTACCTAATGCAGTATCTGTGAGAGTAGCGCAAATTTGGTTCGTTTTCAATCCGGAAATTTTGATATTTGACAAAATTGATGCCATTTTTTAAAAAGTGGAGCAAATCGGCATATTGGTAGTTACGATGTAGCGGGAGAACTGGGAATTGACAACAAAACGGTTTTGGCGCATTTGAAAAAAGCTGGGTACACAAAAAAGCTCGATATTTGGGTGCCTCATGAGCTCACTGAAAGAAACCTAATGAACCGTGTACTCATTTGTGATTCTTTATTACGACGTAATGAAACCGAACCATTTTTGAAGGAGCTGATAACTGATGATGAAAAGTGGATCACGTACGACAAGAACGTGCGAAAAAGATCGTGGTCAAAGGCCGGTCAGGCTTCATAGACTGTGGCAAAACCCGGGTTAACTGGCAACAAGCTGATGGTGTGTGTATGGTGGGATTGGAAGGGCATTATGCATTATGAGCTGTTACCGCCAGGCAGGACCATCGATTCTGAACTGTACTGCGAACAACTGATGAGATTAAAGCAAAAAGTTGAGAGAAAGCGGCCGGAATTAATCAACAGAAGGGGTGTGGTTTTTCACCATGATAACGCTAGACCTCACACATCTTTAGCCATTCAGCAAAAATTACGAGAGTTTGGCTGGGAGGTGTTAATGCATCCGCCGTATAGTCCTGACCTTGCACCTTCAGATTTTCACCTGTTTCGGTCTCTGCAGAATTCCTTAGGAAGTATCAGGTTAACATCACGAGAGGACTGCCAAAACCACTTGTCGCAGTTTTTTGATCAGAAGCCCCAAAATTTTTATAGCAATGGGATCACGTCCCTACATACAAGATGGCAAAAAGTTATTTAACAAAATGGCACCTACATACTTTAGTCAAATGTAAATGTAGTGTGTATACAGTTTTAGTTTAGGAGGGAAGGGTAAAATGTACGAAATACCAAACCCAACGAGCGCTGTAATGACACTGACTTTATTATTGAAAATATATGAATATAAATGTGTTGTTAAGTATTAGGCCGCAGTAGTCTACTTGTAAAATGCTGACAATTGTACATACTTTTTGTACAGTAAATAAACTTTATAAAAAAACCTTTTGAATTTTTATATAAAATGCGAAGAGACTTTTTCCCCAACCTAATATATCTAAAGGTAAGGTACACAAAATTATAAAACCCTTGTTAGTTTTTTTCTATGCTTATCTATTGTTTCTAATAATTATGATGGTGTACGTTCAAAATAATGATTGATACTAATAAAGGTCAGCTTGTCTGATTCTAGTGCTGATGTACAAAATGGTTCCTAAAATTGCATATGTCCAGTCTAGCAGTATATATGACAGCGGCAAATGGTAAATACTATCAGATAATAATCTATCGCGAGATTGTAAACTGTCGAAATATTGTGAGCTAAACACTCTGCTTACAATTTAACGTATTAGTTTTCGGTAGATTATAATATAACGACATGAAATCATCAAATTGTCAAATGCCATGCGATGGAACGCACCTCGCGCGCTAATTCAGTTTACAATCTCGCTAGATAGATTATAAAATAACGATATTTGCAATTTTACGGTGATATATATGAGATTAATTAATTTTCAATTTGAAATGTCCATTTTCTCATTTTTTTTCTAATTTGCTATAAGTTGTTGATAATATGTACCACTTACAATTTTCACCCAAAACATTGGTGAGTATAAGCCCATGAAAAGTGTCCTTTGCTGGTTTTTCATTACTAGAGTGAATAGTTTTTTCAAATGTCCAGCCTAAGTGTTGCCCACAGTATGGGCATGCGCATATACGCCATGTATAACCCGGGAACCATGAATCTGCCCCTTGATTCTGCAATTCATAAAAATCAATGTTTACGGACTGTAAGTATGTACCACTTTTCAGTAATATTGACGGGCCTCTGTGGTTGAGCGGGCTAAGCCTTTGCCGGCTTACCTCACTGCAACGCAGAGGCTTCGGGTTTGATTCCTGGTAGAGCAAATTTCGGAAACGTATTTTTTCCGTTATTTACTATGGTCTCGGTGTCTGGGATCGCCTCCAGAATGGTCCGTTGTATATTACCCATAACACAAGCGTAACTTGCTTAATTTGAGGATATACAGTATGTGTGTTTCTCTGCAGATTTAATATCCATAATAAATCACAAAAAGTTATAATTATGAGGAGACAAAAAAGAGCACCAAAAAATGGACCGCGCTCTACACTTCCTCCGTCAAACCTGAACCAATTGCGTCGCAGCCCACTGCGTGTCCAGATGCTTGTGGAATGGGCGATCGAGTTCGGTCTCGTGTTCCTTAACCAGGGTCTGCTTACATGTGTGTACGTCAGCAGGGGTAGGTTAGGTTGGCAAGCCGTGTCCAGGAACGGAGGGTACTGACGGGAGTGGTGGCGCTATCCGTCCACTGGTACATGCGATTTAGCGTCTCCAACTCTGTCGCGAGAATCGGCCGCCAAACTACCCACTAAACCTAAACCTGCGCCCTATTTATAGCGCTTTTACGAGGCATCACGGGATCTTGTACAGAGTAACTGCACCGTGATGCCCCTACGCTCTGTAACTAGGCCACCCCGGGGAGCAGAGTGACCCACTTCGTACAGCAGCGGGGGGAAGTCCGCTGTCACCCCAGTGACAGCGGCCCCCTGTGACGGTAACTACTTAACGACCTCCGGTCCGTCTTCTGCGGCCGGGGTCCGCCTACGCGTCCTCCTCGCTCGCTCTTTCAGCGGCCTCCTGCGACATGACGGATTCACAGAAGGAGGAATTGTGTTTTTTGACAATACAAGCCCTGGAACCTCCCCTAACCAACTACTACGCTGGGCTTTGAATCGTCTAGATTGGGAGGCGTTCCAAGAGGTCTTGATCGTACAGCAGCAGCAGTTACGGAACACGGCGTGAGCCTTAGTCTGCGGCCCCGGCTGGCGCTGGCCGCCCCAATTACGAGGGCGGCCTCTTTTTGGCCGGGGATATATCGTCCCCGGCATCTCCCTCTCCTTTTGAGGAAGTGAGGGGGTCACGCGGAACACCAACGCGCCCACTCGCGGCTTGCCTGCGGGTGGAGGCCGGCAAGATCCGCCGGTGGCCTCAACACCCGCGTGCCGCATATTTACGACGGCCGAAGGTCTGACGTGACCGTCCGACGCCGTCCTCTCCTGTTGTTTCTGCGGGAGAGAAGCACGAACTCGCGCTTTCTCTCCCGCTCCGCCGCCTCCTTTGCGGACATTACTGCCTCGCAAAAGGTGGCGACGGTGTCCCAATTGGTGCTGCTCCCGGCCATGGCAGCGATCACGGCCGGGAACGAAAGGTCCAGTCCGATGGTGGCGCCGAGAATATGGCGCTCCTTATCCCAAGCTGTACACTCTTGAAGTGTATGCGCCCATGGTCCCCCTGCAAATCCAGCAATTAACAATTGACAACCCTAGCAAATGTCTCTATCTCCTTGCAAGCTTTGAATACCTTCTGCTATTGATTTTGAAGAATTTACATATTTACTTAGAAAGTGTATATCATTTTCCGATCAACGGAGATAATTTCTACATTTTCATGGTTTCACTAGGAAATTCCTGCACTGCTAAAAGATCTTGTATGGAATTTTAATAAGAGTTCCATCTGGTTCTACATGGAGATGTCTTTTGATACGTTGATTTAAATTAAAAGGTGCGTTCAGTTTATCTACATTATAAGGTGGCGTAGTAAATGTAAAAAAAAAGCGTACGTAATTATGACTAAAAGTATTTTAGCAAACAAGGTATTTACATAATACTAAGATACTTAACAAATGGTATCTGAATACAAGATACAAAATACATTTTCAAAAAATATCTAAATACAAAATACGTATCTTGTATCTGTATTTCAGATACTACCTGTATCTTAGATAAGTCACATCTCTGATCACATTTTGTTTTTTTGTGATATCATTTTGGTCATCTTAGTAATTTTGGTAATTGTGGCCATTCTTGTAGTTTACAGATGATAAACGAGACTTGGCACAGGCTATTATTTTGTATCGCAAAAATAAAACTAGAACGGGTTGAAAATAGGGGATGAAAGTTTGTGTGGGAGACCAATCATTTCTTAAGATTAATTTATCATCTATAAAAAAATGAGACAGCAACTCGGTTTATCTGTTAAGCTTTCACGGAAAACTTCTGGGTTATTGGATCGATTTTGATGTAATTTTGTAAAGAGAGAAAATGGACATAGATACTTTTCATTCCGAGAGATAGTTTGCGATATAAAATGAAGTGAATCTTCCAGGGGCAATTAGCATTAACATAAAAATTTAATACAATGTAATCCATATTAATGCTGGGTCTTTAAACAAGAGGCACTAGGGATTGACCCACGAACGATAAGGTGGGGATACTTATCGTTCAGATAGTGGTCTAGACATGGCGCTGCGCTGAACTTGCACGCGCAACTTATTGATAATGGTGGTGGACCAATATTCCACTCTTTGTTAGAGGGGCTTTATGAGCCGTCGCCGTCAAGATCATTGGATGTGTCTTTCGTTCCCGAGGCCCTGACATATGGCGTCGAGATGGATTAAAGAGGTGGTTTAGTTGGTAGGTCCGAGCATGCCATCGAGTCTAACACTACCCTACTATTGTCCCCGAGCGGTAGGGTGTCCAGGATGGATTATATTATATGTCGTAAAAAAAGGGAAAATTACTACCATATTTTACATAAATAATAGAATTACCTCGCTGTTATCGGTTTTACACATCTAAAACTCTAGTATTTTATAATGTTGAATCAGTTTAATTTTGATTTGTATATTTTATTTTTACAAGAATGTCTGTAATATTATAAAATTATAAATATGCAGTGTCTGTACATTGGAGCTATTTAAAAGAAAACAACTGGAATAGACTATATAAATGACACCATGTAATTTTTTTTAGATTTCTTGTCTGTTTAGGATTCACGTAAAAACTACTACATGCCAGCAAATAAAACTGCGCTACTTTTTATCCTGGGAATACCGCGAGAATTTTTCTGGGAATTATTTAAAATGGTCAGATTAAAAAGAATCGAATTCCAGTGTGATTTTTTTACTGATCGAACTATCGATAAAATACTAATTTTATTACAATTTTGTGTAATAAAATGTATGCTATTTTTTATCCCGGGAATATTCTCGGGAGCTATTTGTAGTTGTTCGGATGCGTAAAAATTAGCTTATTCCGACACAGTTTCCACTAAAACGATAGCTTAAATTCTTTTTAAATGCTGAGGTATTTTTTGTCCCGGAAATCCCGCGGGAAATTCAAGTCAAGCGTGGACGAAGTCGCAGGCATATCATAGTTTATAAGAAAATTATATATATCAGTATCATATTTGGGGTCTAAATAATAACGTATTGTTGGCTTTTGGTAGTATTGGTTGCAATATACTGTTTTAATACACAGGTAATCGAGTAAACCAAACAAACAGTGATTTCCTCCTTTCAAGGGGTTTTTCGATAAATAGAAGGGTAAATATGCAAAAAGCTGGAACGAGAAAATTATGTATTTTATTATATACAAAGACTAAATGTTGACGACGACAACAACGATGTGCGAAACTCACCGACCTGTCTAGACAAGCGATAAGCTCGTAGGTAAAATACAGTAAAAGCTCCTTATTCGCGCTTCCTTCATTCGCGTTTTCACTATTCGCGGATTAAAAAAATTCGACTCGATTCCTATATTATTGTTTCGTCTTTCACATTCGTTACAAACATGGTGATCGACTAACATGTCTCTACCGCTCTTTCTTTAATTTAAAATGTCAACTAAATAAAATGAGAAACGAGTTTCGACACGAAAAAAATCTGTATTACCGCTTAAAATTGAAAATACAAATGCTTGATCGTTTACGCCTTGGAGAGTCATTTGCATCCATATCACACTCATTCAATGTCAACGAAACAACTGTACGATCGATAAAAAAATCCGAAGATAAAATAAGGTCTACTGTAGCTTCAAGTTCACTGTCAGCGAAAATTGTTCGTGATCCAGCAATAGAAACAATGGAAGTGGCGTTGTCATTATGGATCGAATACCGCAACCAAAAAAGGTTGCCCCTGTGTGGTCCAATGGTCCGGGAGAAGGCAAAGCGTCTTTACGCTCATTTTAAAGAACCTGATGGTAGTTGTAGTCGGGAATGTACAGATGGAGGATTTCAAGAATCGGAAGGTTGGTTCAATAAATTTAAGGTGAAACAATCATTGCAGAACATTAAAAGACGAAACTGCACTGTTAGAAGAAAATGCCAAACAAAACATTCATTTCTAAAAGCGAAAAGTCTGCTCCTGGATTTAAGGCAGCAAAGGATAGATTTACACTGCTGCTATGTTCTAATGCATCTGGAGATTGTGTCATTAAACCACTGATGCTTAACAGATCGTTTAATCCTCGGGATTTAAAAAATCAAAACACGAACAACCTGCCAGTGTTTTGGCGTGCTAATAAGAAAGCGTTGGTTACAAGCGCTATTTTTCGTTCCGGAATTGTTTTGTTTCTTAAGTTGAAACTTATTTTAAAAAAATAGAATTTAGACTTTAAAGCACTTCTAGTTTTGGACAATGCACCAGGTCATCCTCGCGAACTTGAAACTATGCATCCAAATATAAAAGTGACATTTTTATCTTCCAACACGACGGCTTTGCTTCAACCTATGGACCAAGGAATAATCCAGGCCTTTAAGCTCTATTACATTAGACGAACCTTCAGAATCATATCGGATAATATGGAATGTAATCCTGATATGAATGTTATGGAATGCTGGAAGAAATTTGACATAGTAAAATGCATCGTAAAACATAAAAGAAACATGGGAAGAACTGAAGTCACACACATTGAAGTCATGCTGGAAAAATCTGTGGCCTGCTCTGACTGCAGAACATGACGAAGAATCTGTGCAAGTTCAAACTTTGACTGCAAACATAGCCGAAATCGCGAATGGAATAGGACGAGATGGGTTCGAACAGATAGAAACAAGTGACAATCAGGAATTGCTTGAATCGCAAAATGAAGATTTGGCTGAAAGCGACTTGGAGGAAATGTTAAATTCACAGCCCATTGAAGAAGAGGCTTCAACAAGCACTGGAACGGTGACATTTAATTTGAAAAATCTTGGGTTTAAGAATGGCAAATGGGCTTTGCGATTTCTTTATGAACATTGATCCGTCTATGGAACAAAGTCTTTATTTTTAAGAGGCAAATTGCTAATGCGACTGCTGCATATCAGTCTGAATTGAAGGAGCTTTTAAAAACTGCTAAGCAAGAGAAAATTGCAAAATTTTTCAAACCATTGCCTAAGCCTTAAGATAATTAATCAAAATGTTCAAAAACTTCAATTAAATTGATTTTTTTATATATCTGTTTTTTTTTTATTTTGTCACCTAGGAACGTATCCCCTATAATCCCATATAAATTACCATTCTGTATTCGCGGCATATTTATGGAACATATACCCCGCGAATAAAGAGCTTTTACTATAATGGAAACCGTTAAATGCATAAAAAGGACAGTGTCAGATTGAGACTGCTGTGGTTTACATATACCCCGCGAATAAAGAGCTTTTACTGTAATGGAAACCGTTAAATGCATAAAAAGGACGGTGTCAGAGTGAGACTGCTGTGGTTTATGTATAAAGTTATGTATTAATATTTTAATTTGATTGTACTTATGTTTAGTTTTAAATTCATTTGTAACAGCCTTAAGTTGCTAGGAAATAAATGTAATATAGCATTTGTTTTTCATTAAAATTAAGACCCCAGTAAGTGAGACCGGGCTGCAGGCAGAACGCAGCCTGTAGTCTGGGACTCTATGGTAATGATACTGGGCTACAGGTGTGCAGAACGCAGCCTGGCGCCTGGGAGTCAATGGAAATGGGACTGGGTTACAGGCATGCAGAACGCAGCCTGGAACCCAGGACTCAAAAGGGTAGCGGGAATCGGACTACAGGGATATAGAATGCAACCTGAAGTCAGAAATCTGTGAGGTAATGCTTACACTACTGCCTACTGTCTTAAAGAGTAGGCCGTGTTGTAAGTGGAAGCAAAGGTCTGCCTGCATGTGGTTTTACAATAAGGGAAATGGCAGCAGCAACAATGTATATTTATAGTAGTGAAGTGGGGGACAAGGAAAATGCCCATCAGCACATCTTACATACTTAAACCATGGGTCATATAGCAATGCAAGGACCCTCTGGATAGGCCAGGATCTATGGTGAATTGAAATATGTTATAAGGATAAGATAGAATAAGGCTTGGTTTTTGTAAAATGGAAAGAAATAAAGTAAAGGGGGTGTTACAACAAAGCAGGGACCAGGGAGAGGTAGCTTCTATAATATAGGGCGCCTTGTAAAGCAATTTGTAGTTTGTGATAGGCAGTAGTTCACAACTAAGCAGCCAACAAGAGAAAGAAGTCCCTCCCAACTATGCCCATGAAGTTTCAATCCTCCTGCAGTATCATTTTTGGTGGTTATATTTTGGGGCAGCAGTTTCAGACAAGCGTAAAGATCTGCACTCCATTCGTATCTCCAACAATAAATGTGGTTTCCTATGGTATAATAATAATAAATGACACTAAATTCATCAGCAAGCTATCATCTAGACAACAAATGAATAAATAACACAATTAATTGTGTTATCTATGTACATCATATTATCTCTATAAATAATGTTCAATTTTAGCATGATGGCTTACCCAGTTATGACAAAAATACAATTTCTTATTTAATTTGAAGATTAAATTGCAAATATAACAAACATGATCAATATAATAAATAATTATCTGATGAAACCAATATAATATGATATGTATAGTATTATCCCATTGGTGAGGATCATAATCATAGGGTAAACTAGTCATGCCATATTTTTTAAATTAAAAATTTAAGTTTATTCTCATTATTGTAAATAAGATAATTATTATACTTTTATGTTACTAAGGACAACATGGAACAAATGCCAATATTAGCAAAACAATGTATAAGTTGTGGGGCAGGCACAACCTAAACTTCATTTTGGTAACATTGGTAATACATGCTTTCAATTATTATATTTAAAAACTAGGAAAATAGTATATTTATCTTATTTGACATGAAAACCTAAAACTCCATGTTTTAACTTCATCTATTAATTATCACTATTATATCAGTTTTAAAATGAGCTATATTAATAGAATACACCTGACAAAGCTGTAGGGGTTTGTCTCCTTTAGCTACCACTCAGATGAGCTAATTAATAACAAAAAGTCTTGTCTTTAGCAATTTAGGATATGGAGTTTTAGACAGGAAATGGGAGGAATCTTTTGTAGTTTTGTTTCCAAAAAAGGGTAATATTGCTTTATAAATTTACTAAAGTTGAAAGATATTGATTGCTTTTAAGTTGACCTATGTGTTTGTGCTCAAAATCACAATGGTTTGTTAAGAGAGCTATTGCTTTTTAATAAAAATATTAGCATGGTAGCCAATCTAACCTAATTATTTTATTGTTTCTTTGTTTTTAATTTTAATGGTGGTTTGCTGATGATGTTAGTATAATTACTATACTATAGCAAACCATATTTAATAGTCTTAAGTACACAAAAAGCTCATAAATTTCTTGTTCCGGCTTTATGCAGATTTACCAATAGAAGTTATATACAGCTTATATTGCATAGTGATAAGGGTCTTTTGACAAATCCTTTAACTATGAGAGCTAATAAATTCTTATTCAGAATTATGACTAAATTAATGTTAGTAATTCTTCAAAACTTACAGGTCCTATATTATCACATCTTGCTTTCTCAGCTGTAACAACTTCAAACTTTACTCCAAATGGGTTTACAAGAGTTTGAACTGTCACATTATGTCTTCCAAATATATTTTGTTTTTCTATCTTTTGAGCGCCTGGGCTTTGTTTACTGAATAGGTAGAATGAGTCAGCCACATCAGCGCCACACTTACGACATAGAAGAAGCTCTGAAATTATTTAAAATCTGAATATATCAAATGATTTAATCTGTGAATCATAAACCTATAAGGCACTTTAAATTACCTTCTCCGTCTCGTTCTAGTTTCGCATGATGTTCGATGAATTCCGCAAGAACGTTAAAGTTACGTGTAAAGCAACTTATAATTATTATGTGTAAAAGATAAAACATGCCTTCTATTTCGACGTGAAAAATAACAATACTTCTTATTAGTATAAAATAATCAACCTTGAATAATTGTTCAATAACTCACGGATCTTGTCGATTTTCTGGAAAAATAGTGCTGGTTACTAAATTACCTACCAAGTACTTATAGTGACTGACAGCTCAGCGGTCTAAACTAACTTCTTTAATTAAAGTTTAAATATAAATTTGATTTATAAATACATATTTTATTTCTAGGACATATTTTTAAATTTAGTACTTAATGTAGTTAAATAGTAAACATCAATATTATTACTGGCTTCGGCCCTCTGTTGTCACCACAAAGTCCACAGACTATTATGCTTATCACTAGGGATAAACAAAACATCGATGTTTCAAAACAACGATGTATCGTTCATAAAAATCGATGTTTTAACATCAATGTTGAAACCAAAACATCGACGATACATCGTTGTTCAGGAACGATGTTTTATGACGATATTTTATCGTACATAGACAAATCGCGCCATCTTGCGCTCTGTCTGTGATCTACACAAATTTTCATTATATTATTTTTTCATAAATTTTCTTATTGCCAGTAATAATTTATAATGTAAAAGTTGATTGTTATACCAATTTCTATTATTTCTATTAGAAATGACCATTTTTCTTAGATGTACATTGATTTTAAATGGTGATAGGAATGTGTTATGTGTGCCCACGATGTTGAATAGTAAGTACGGTAGTGAATGTTGGGTAAGGCAAAACACATATAAATAGAATAAACATAGTATTTAGTAGGAATGAGAGCATTGAGAAGTGTGTGCGGTATTTCTTTGAATGATGGAGTGACGGTGGTGTAAAAGGATGATGTTAAAGTTTTGCTAAAGTGGTTTGAGCGATACATTGATGTTAAAAAAAACGATGTTTCATTTGCATCGCAAGAACAAGCGTCAAAAGTTTATGTAAATGGTGATAAAAAAACATCGTTCATAAACATCAATATATCGTTTATAAACGTCGATATTTTTAGCATCGATGCTTCACTTTAGAAAATATCGATACCGTAATATCGATATTTTTTATGAGCAGTGTTTCATCCCTACTTATCACAAATAAGCACTGCACAACCCTTTTTTTTGTACACAGAGCGCGTTCCACGTTTAGCTCACAATGACCACGTTCCCGATCGTTATTTTTTTCGTTCCGCTTGCTTTTACGATTATTCGACCCACCTCTCGACATGGGTCGTTGTGAGAGTTGTGTGATCGAAAATGATGTCATTAGTGACGTTTTCGCCGTGTGGAACGCCTGATGGAGGCTACTGAAGGAACGCGCTGTCTGTGATACACACAAAGTACATTGATCTGGGGAATTTTTGGCAGGAACTGATAGATGTTGTACTGTGCAGTTTTATTTTCCAATAATATGTAAAATTATTCTAAAATGAACAATAGTTGTAGGATATTGACGGTTTTTGAGTAGTAATCATTTGTTTTTATGAGAAATGTGCACTGTATAGTCAAATGTGGCCTTTCGAGTTTTCACAAGAACTCCGTTGAATGGCGTCGGTTGAAGTCTACAATATAAATGCGCGACAATACGAAGACTTATACGTTAGAATTGGCTGTATGGACTAAGGTCCCTTTACCTGTCTTTGTGGCGAATTCTGCTACTACTTATCCATATCATTTTTGTTTTAACGTTGATCCGAGTCTATAATCCACTAAAAACAAGTAAATACACATGTAACAATACCAAGTTTCACATGAGCAGTGACTTTTAAAGTTTACCAAGGATGTCTATTTGAATTTGAAGCAAAAATCTTTTCGTTATAATTCAACGATATTAATCAAATAACAGGTGACATGATAGGTTTGTAGTGGTTAGTTTAGCTTCTCTCAATCAAATAATTGTTCTCTTAAGTATCACAAGGTGTTAAAACTCTTGCTTACAAAATTATAGTCATTATTATTAAAGTAAACATCATAGGCTATATTGACAAAATGCGTACTAAAAATACTTACTGCGTCATACTAAAAATTACTCGTAAGTATCGAAATTATTCTTGACCTAATATTGGAGATGCTCGAGTTTAGACAAATTTGCGGAAGTGGCGCCCTCTATTATTTTCTACTTCATTTTACCGCCCTGTAACATGACGCAAATGCGTTTGGCATTTTATAATTTTTCAAAGTATAAATAAAAGTGGCCACACATTACAGGACGAGTCGTCGCCACGGCTTACAGACGCGTCTGAACGGTGTGAACGCCCAGCTTCAGACGCATGGGACGCGGCGTTTGTGTTGCTAACTCTTTTTTGAGAAAACGTGCTATGTCAATTGTTAAAAAGCGCTTGATTTGCACGAATTTGGAAAACACTGAAAATATAATAACAGGAATAAATAAATTACTTTATTATAAATGCTTGTCTTTTGAAGATTAATATTCCGATACAAGTTGATGTTTCAGCGAAGAGTTATAGAATTAAAAAAAAGCGCTAAATAAGGTGATAAGCACTGAACAATAAGTAATAACTTTGGGTGTTCAGACATAAAAATCTAGCACTGAAAACGCTAAGTGGGAAACAATATACGTGGGATACTCAAAAAGTTTTGCTTAAATAAAAAAATGTTCTTTAAGTAAATATTTTTTACTAAATCTTTTCAAAGTACTCTTCACCAGCCTCTATACAAAGTTTCATGCGTCTGAACCAGATTTCGAAACACTTTTTCCAGTCCGCCGCAGACACCTCGTTTACAGCTTGCTCGAACGCTGACAGTGCATCTTCCGGCGACGAAAATTGTATCCCTTTGAGCTGATTTTTTATTTTCGTGAATAAAAAGAGGTCATACGGTGCTAGGTCAGGGCTGTAAGGTGGGTGACCCAGGAGTTTGACGTGCTGTTCAGGAAGACCTCCGTTTTGAGTTGTCGTGGTGGAGCAGTAGCCCGAAGAGCCCTGTGTTTGGTCGCTTGTTGCTCACAACAGAGAATAATTCTGCCAAGCATTTGATAATATATCATTCGGCGTTGATGCTTCTTTGGTTTCGCAAAGGAATTGACACTAAGTAGCCAGTCAAACTGAAAAAACTCGCGATCAAAATCTTCCCCCCGCTTCTAGATTGCTTCACTTTGATAGGCGTTGATTCGTTTTGAAACACCCAAATCGGCGACTGGCACTTCGTTTCTGGATCATATAGATAAATCCCTGGATTTATCTATATGATCCAGATATATATGATACAAAATCGTTACAGGTCCTGACCTGTAACGGTTTTGTAAACATACCAATACGAGCCTGCTTCAAATTTGTTTATCATATCACAGTACCATTCCACCTGGGCCTGCTTCTGAGCATCGGTGAGGTTGTGCGGCACCCAACGTGAAACTATCCTCCTCACCCAAAGATGCACTTGTAGAATCTCGTGAAGGCTTCCCGATCCAATCTGCATAAATTCACCTACTATCTTGGATTAAATTTTTCACCGCTAGCATATTTTCTTCCGTAACAGCCGTCAAAGGGCAACCACTTCTTTCTTCATCCCCCAAAGTTAATCGATGGCGCTTGAATTCGTTGTACCAACAATACACGGTTGCCTAAGAAGGGCCTTCATCCATGAATGCCATTTGAGGTCTATCGTACGATTCGTCCGGTTTCAGGCGACACTTGAAATCGTAAAAAATCATAGCGCAAAAATGTTCCCAGCGCAGATCCACTTTTCAATGAGACACGATAATTTAAATTAGCTTGCAAACAATGAAAAATGAAATTTTGAATTTGGTACAAACCAATTTTTAGTTATAAATAATCATATTTTCAAAATAGATTATAACTGACCAGTCTCTCATACTTAAATACTTTTTTCGCAATACTTTCTGAGTGACCTGGTACATCTTGAGGACTTGTCCAAATGTTAATAGGGATACAAGATTGCTTGTTTTATTACAGATATATTAACATATTACTTATTTCAGACAATGACATACTTTTGTAATTTTATTTACATATGCTAGTGAAACTTCTTTCGCACCACTATGACAACGACGCGTTTGTTGGTGAATTGAAAATGCTGACACCAAGTGTAAGCGGCCACAGTGCTATCTTTTGGGCTCTCTTGGTCTATTCCAAGGAAATGGTGCTGTTTATCAGGATGAGGAGTGTCCTAAATGTTTGCCAGGAATGCGAGCAGGCTGAGTGTCGGATTACATTTCGAATCCAAATGTAATGTAATGTCAGCGATTTTACCTATGTTGTTCGGACCGACACATAGACAGACAAATATTCTAGGGGCTGACTTTTAAGAATCTGCTAGTTTAAGCTGGTCCCTTTGATTTTTTCTCCATACCAAACTCGGTAAGGACTCGGTGCTTCTAGAAATTTATTATATAAGACCAATATTATATTGTTCATTTCATGTCTTTCAATTTGAACGAATCAACCAAAGTGACCCACGTAAACAAGTGGTGTAACTTAGGCACGTTTTCTGATCTAAATGAGCATATTGTCACAATTACCACATTTTAAGGGTGGAGAAAAGCATCGTAATGAAACTTGCTCAGCGAGATGTGATAAACCATTACAACATAAAATAATTATAGTTTATAATCCAGATATTAGACAGAATATTTATATAAGAATACGACGATATTCAGAAAAATTGAATGTTTGCAGTTTATGATTACATGGATCGCTTTGGTTGATTTATCCAAATTGAAAGACAGATATGAACAATCTGACATTACTTAATAAAATTCTAGAGGGTTCGAGTCTGTGCAATGACTTTGAAAAAGGGAAAAAATCAAAAGGATCAATTTTAACCAGCAGATTCCGAAAAAATAGCCTAGAATGTTTGTTTGTCTTTGTATCTCTTCGAACAACACGTGAAAATCGCTGATCGGATCCAAATTTCATCTGACACTGAACCAGCTCACATCCCTGGTGAACCATTCAAGACATTATTCATCCCTATCAATAGCACGGCTTTCTTGGAATAGACCCCCACAGTCCTAAAGGTGGTACTGTGGCCGCTTACATTTGGTGCTCACAATTTCAATTCACCAACAAACGCGTCTTCGTCATAGTGCTGCGAACGAAGTTTCGCTGGCATACACAAATTAAATTTTAAAAGTGTGTCAAAATTTTAAATAAGTTATAGGTCTTTAATCTGTGATCTGAAATAAATAACATCTGTAGCAAAACAAGCAGTAGTGTATCCCTATATTAAACACTTGGACAAGTCCACAAGATGCATACTGTTGCCAGTTTAAAACTTTCAGTGCTAGATTTTTTATCCCTATGAACATCCAAAGTTATTATTTATATATTTTTTAAAATACTATAACTCTTCACTGATATATTAACGTGTATCAGAATATTATTCTTAAAAGACTCGCAATTATAATAAAGTAGTTTATTTATTCTTGTTACTTTATTTTCAGGGCTTTTTTCAAATTCATGTTAATCTAACGCTTTTTTGAGAGTTGACATAGCACGTTTTCTTTATTGATAGTTGGCAACCCAAAAGTCACGAGCGATGCGTCCTATGCTAGGTGTACACATTGCCGGAAGCGTACGTCAAATGAGGCTGACAGACGCGTCCCGTACTGTGTGGGGTACCTTTAAGGTGCCTATACATTATGCGACGTGTCCGTTACATCTGTCTGTACGTCGGTCTTATTTCGGCTAACACGGGAGTGCAGCGTTGACCTAGTCTCAGGCGGAGTTACTTTTTTTTGACAAGTAATTAAATTAAAACGGAATTCACAGAATCAATTTGTCAGTGTCAACGTCAATCCATAGTGCTATTTTTAAATGCGTTTCTTGCTTTGATTAAGTTGTAATTTGAATAATTAATAATTGTGAACGTGCGTTGTACTTGTTATGATTTTGTTTTGCCCGTTTGGCAGTACGAATTCTTCACTAATTTACAGTTATTACTGTAGGATATCATGTCTTTCTTTAAAAATGTTGCTTCCAGTTTCTCTATTCGAAGTCGAGATGCAATTCTAAAGGATGCGTTGATAAACAATTTGTCTGAAAGTGTTAAAGAAATACAATATAACAATCAATTCGAAGAAAATTTCCACAGTGTCCTCGGCTCAACGGACTCCACGACTACGTTATGTACGGCTTTAGAGGCAGTGTTCCTTCACGGTTTAAAAGACACTTTCCTAAGGAAAGCTAAAAATGCTTTAGCAGGAGACTCCGATCAACAGCCGCAACCGAACTTTTGGCCGTTAATCCTAGTACTGTCGCACCGACAAAATATTGATCAAATATCATGGTTGCCTCAAATAAACACCGAGATTGGGCAATGCCGAGCGTGGCTTCGCATAGCATTGAATGAGTCTCTATTATCGTCATACATGTCTACCCTCTTAAGGAACATATCTGCAGTGAAACCTTTTTATAGCAAAACAGCTTTTGTTTGTGATCCTGATATATTAGAGTTAGCACAAAAACTTATTGAGGGCTTGGAAACATGCATACAATTCAACTTACCAACTAATTCTAGCCTTTTAAACTACTGGCCTGAGCAGGTGCTCATGTTAGCAGGTATTTGGGTTCCGAAGATTAGGGCTGCTCCAATCAGCACAGCTATTGATATTGCCAGTACAATGACTAACGAAGAAGTTAAACCAACATTGGCAACCACACCATCAGACACATCTAATATCACAGGTTTAGGTCACATGCTGGCTCTAAATGAGGATGAAGCTCTGGATTTTATTCTTTCAAATGATACAAAGAATATTTTATCAAAAGCTTCAGTTATGCAAAGAGTTACAGAAGAATTGATCCAACCTATTAATGAGAAAGAAGAAACTACTGAGAATAATTTTGTAGAGCATACAAAATCATTAGATATCACTAAACCATCCACAAGTCGGGAACAGAAGGATGTACTTTCTCTGTCCCCATTATCAGTGAATTCTGAAGACTTTGTTGCTCCATCAGATGTAATTGTAACAGGAAACTCACTGTGTGGTAGGGGATGGGCAGCTGACAATAAAGATGATATGAATTCTTCTATACATTCAAATTCATCTCATGGAAGTAGTATGATAAAAACACCCGAGATAAAAAGCTTGTCATCACTTATTGACAACACAAATAATTTTGCTGAAACACACAACAATACCCCTAATTTAAGAGATATCATGAAAGACATACACAATGAGTTGAAGCTAACTAATGAAGATCCTGAAATATCGCCAGTAAAAGTGGAAAGTGTAACCCCTGAAGATCCTATGCTACTAGGTTTAGATTTTGAGGTTGTTCCTAACTCAATGACAGGTTCATTTACAGTCCAAGAATTACAAAAAATGATACACCAATTGGGTATTCTCTCAAGGGAACAGGGTCTAGATAACCAAAATTATCAATGCAAAGGGTGTCAAGATTTACTTGGAAGTACAATTTCTAAAGCCAAAGTTTGTGCATACACTGGGGAATATTATTGCTCCAACTGTATGGACCCAAATGTCTTTATAATACCAGCTAGAGTTATACACAATTGGGATTTTAAAAGGTATCCAGTTTCAAAGAAATCAGCATTGTTTTTGTTAGAGTTTCAGCATCATCCTTGGATAGATATGAAAAAGTTGAATCCAAAGATTTATTGTGGAGTTTCTGATATGGCTCAGCTGCAGGAGTTAAGGATACAACTGAATTTCTTGAGAGCCTACATATTCACATGCAGGGAGCCAGTTATAGAAGAACTGCAGAAGAGAGTGTGGCCTAGGGAATATTTGTATGATCATGTGCATTTATACACAATATCAGATTTGGCACAGATACCCAATTGTTCATTAGTATTGCAGCTAGAAAAGGTAGTTAATTTTGCAAAGTCCCATGTCATTGACTGTTGGCTATGCAGTCAGAAAGGCTTTATTTGTGAAATGTGTCAAGACCCGAAGATATTATATCCATTTGAGACTAACACAACTTACCGTTGTGATGATTGTTCTAGTGTGTTTCATGCTAAATGCCTTAATGTAAATATACCATGTCCAAAGTGTAGAAGGTTACAGAGTCGTACTAATGAATCATCCTTGCTGGATGCTGTCCATGCTCACTTCAAAAAGTAGGCTGAAATATACTATTTTGAAAAGTTAGCACAAAGAACAGTTTAAAAATGTCTTATGTAACTGTGATTGGAAATGCATTAGGTGATTCCAAGAATCATCTAGAATGCAGTTTTATTTATTTCCTATTTTGAATAGTCATGTTTTGCTATTGTCTAATGGTCTTATTCATAGAGGGCTAGAGTAAGTTTGAACCCTTCGTTAAAGTTCTTAAAGAATTCAAACTTACCCTAACTCTTTATGAATAAGACCATGTATTTTTAGTAATAGACGAAATAATTTACTAAGTTCAGTTTAAAGTCATAAGGTTATTTTAAACACAATACAGCTTTACTATCAAAGTGTATATCATGTTGCAGGTTTTCTAATTCAATGTTATTAAAAACATTTCTGCTATTAATCCAAAGAAGTACAATTCATAATATTATAAATATTCACAGTTGTAACACAAATAATAAATATTTAGTTTTTGTGTATCTAGTTGTTAAGATGTTCAAAGCAGCTTGACAGACTACTCAATGTTTGCTTTATTATGTCATATTAAGAATATGTTATTATATTTATAATCTTATGTACATAATAATTATCGTTTAGAGGTTATGTATTTATGCATTCAATATTTTATTAATTAAAAATGAAATAGTTTATAGATAAACGAAATCACATTGTAACATATGAACTACAAAGTAAATATTGATTCAGAGGATATCTTTGTTTACTCTGATTGTTATTGTAAACTCATATCTAATTAACATAATATGATAGAATAATAAAAAAATTATTTGATGTGAATATTTTTTTATCTGATTAACATTTTAACCTTTTGATATTTAGTGTTTAGATTGTGTGGTAGTGAGAATGCGTTTGTTTATCTATGTTCTCACTCACTTAATGGGTTAATGTTAGATAATATAACAAGAGAAAGTAATAAATAAAAACTACTACCAATGTCTTATGCTGGAGAAAGCCTTATGTAAAATCTGGATATCAAGCATACTTATGTGTGAAAGCGCTCAATTCAACTTTGGGTTTATCATCCATTCCCTCAAATATGTCGAAGTCAGTCTCAACAGCTGGGAGGCATTAATTGGACGAAATTAATAAAATTTAAAGTTCGCTCTATCAAACCACCTTGGACAAGCATGATGGTATACTGTCCGTTCTCCCTAACGATAAGGTGAGCAAAGCCCATTTGTGGGCTGTTATTATACGTAATTATTAATTACTGGACCATTCTCAGGTTGCCTGGAAGAGATCACTTAAGCGATGTGGCCGCCTTTTGTTTCGCCGTAAATGTATTGTGATTATTCTATTTTAATTGTTTATTTTGGTTAAGAGTTGTCTATCATTGTCGTTTAATCAACATGATATTTTACACCTTTTTGCCTCTGCTTTTTTTTAAAGCTATATCGTAGCAGAGAAGGAAATACCTATAGTTTTTTCTTTTTTGCTACAACATAGCTTTGTTGAAGGAAGTCATCAGTCACAAAAGTTATATGATATATAAGGCCAGCAAAAGGCTGTGATGCCCATGGTGTTTCCAATATTCACATAGGACAGTGATTACTTTCCATTAGGTGGGCTATTTGTCTCTTTTAAGCAATAATAGCCTTTTTAACCGAAGGTATTAGGTATATACAAATGAACTACTTCAGCATGTCTTTTTTCCAGATTATTGTTGAAATAATATGTATGGTTTTCCAATAGAGATCGAGTTGCAATAATTGCTGACAAAACTCGCTTATCGTATAAGTTTTACTTCTTACCTTTAATATTAAGATCTAGATAAAGCAATGAACTGCAGAAAAATGTGTACTAAAATTGGTGCACTTGCTCCCCACGCATGCTAGTGTCGTTTCGACTACTTTACTGGTTAGAGCTCTTGCAAATCAATCATTCTGCCGTCCTGCGCTATTAAACTGTGTCTATTTTAAAAGGAAAAGGATAAGGATAAGACGTCTCATTTCATCAGCAAGTTTAACATTTTTCTCATGATTTCTTTATGAAAACCTGAAATATATAGAAATATTATCTATGCCTGAAATATAATTTCGAGAAGTGTTGATTTATCGAATTGATTGATGTTGTCAGGTGACATGTGGGGATATTTTTCAAAATTTGTGAAAATGTTATGATTTAATGTGGATTAAACATAACGCCTACTACCCAGTAAGAACTCATCGAATCGTTCCAAGCCATTATTACAACTGATTTCATTGACTTTTAGCTCGGGATAATCTTTGTTATGCCCATAACTAGTCTTACACTTTCTGGACTCGTGTAAACCTTTTTCAAAGAACACAAAATTCTTACCGTGCCCTCTGTCTACATTAAGCAATTGCTTAGTCTGGATTTTGTTTTACGAAAACTGGTAATTAGCAGTTTTCGTAAAGCAGAATCCAGATTTCTTCGCTACGTACGGAGAATGAAGTCAGAGATTACTGAGGCCCTCCATAAAGAATCTACTTTTATATCTGTAGTGCAACGTGTCTTTACAAAAAAAAGACTAATTTTATGGGGGTTAAAATATTTCATAATTCGCCTACTGACAAAAAGTGTTCATTTAAATTTATTTAAAATCAGCCTGAACAATTGGTTATTAAAGAAATGTTTTTACTTGGTGCATGATTATTTTAATTGGAACAAGACATAAATAGGGCTGTATGACATTTATATTGAATTTAATTATTTGAATTTATTATATTTTGACATTAAACAATATTCTAATTTATTTGAATTTTCTGTGGTAAGGTCAATAATATTTCCATTATATCTTATATAACTTGTATAAGACAATGTAACATTTGCACACCCTATGGGTAATGGCATGTGGACTTATATATGCATAATTTAATACCTGTTTAAATTTTATGTAGGTACCATGTCATATGCAAAATAAATTTATAAAATAAATACATTTTCATTTCATTTAAATTTTTTAAAATTATTACATTATTATTGGTAATTAACAGACTTATAAATACTAAAATCTTTACAGACATTTTATTGTGAATTAAAATTACTAGTACTGCACTCATTTGTACATGTAGTTTATTTTCTATGGTTTATTCTAAGACACACAACTTTTTTTGGTAATACTTTAAATTATGAAAAAAAAATTATAACCTCTGAGTAGTATTAAAATTATAACACAAAGCGATTAAATCATAATGACCATTTAATCTTTACACTTATATAAAAAATATTTAATTAAAAAAATAGCATAATATTAATTAGCTGATATCCCCAAAACACGCAACATTCAAGTTTTTGGAGAGTGAAGATAGCTACGCTTGGCGTTTTCAATGCCGTTTTTAGCTGTAAGTGTATTGTTTGCTTAGATGATATAAACGTCTAGATAGCGCATCAATTGCACAAAAACGGCCCAAAAAAAGTGCACCAATTTTGGTGCACTCGCTCCCCACGCCTGTTAATGTCGTTTCGACTACTTTACAGGTTAGAGCTCTTGCAAAAAAAAATCATTATGCCGTCCTGCGCTATTAAAATGTGTCGGAACTATTTAAAAAGAGGAAAGGATAAGGATAACATGTCATTTCATCGGAACACTTAACACTTTTCTCATGATTTCTTTGTAAAAACATGAAATTTAATTTCGATATTTCAAAGGTTATCGAGTTGATTGATGTTGTCAGGTGAAAAGTGCGACTTATTTACCAAAATTTGGTGAATTTTGTTACGACTTTTTAATGAAATATGAATAATAAAAAAAATCTATAGAAAACAGACTTACATTTACGGAAATAAGTGTATAATAATTTTTTGTATAGTTTCATTTTATGTTACCTAAAACATGTTATGAATTTATGGAGATATAGTGTACTGACATTTTTTAGTACATTATTGTCATAATTAAGACATTAATTTTGTCTATATTCTGTTAGCTTCATCTCCATTCATTCCTAATAAAGAAATGATTTAATATGTTATTGTTAGTTTTAAATTTTAGTTTATAAAATAATCAAACCGAACACGACGAAAATATGAATATTTTGTTATAATAATAGTCCTTTTCAAGTGGTTTAGTTGCTTTTAAGTCCCTGCACTAAACTATGCCGTGTACCTACCCCGGAGTTCCTACTACTGATATAAATTTGGATTACACATAACACACCCAGTATGAACCCATCGAATCGTTCCAAGTCCACTATTACAAATAATTTCACTGATTTTTAGCGCCGGAGAATCTTTGGGGCATAACTAGTCGTCTTATAACCTTCGTGAACATGTTGTGTAACACGAAAATAATTTGCTATTATGAGTTTTTTTAGAATTATTACACTAGTATTGGTAATTAAAGGACTTATAAATATGTACTAATATCTGTACAGACGTTTTATTGCGAATTAAAATTACTACATATACTAAAATGTGTTATGAATTCATTTGTGCTTGTATTTTTTTATGGTTCCTTCCAAGACACGACAAATTTTGTTGCTAATACTTTAATTATTAAAAAAAACTAAAACCTCTGAGTAATATTAAATTATAACACATAAAGGATTGAATAATAAGGATCATTTAAACTTTTCATTTACATAAAAAAATATTTAATTATAAAAAAATGGGGTGATATTTTTTAGCTGATATCCCGAAAACACGCACACATTGATACTTTTACGAGAGTGAATATAGCAACGCTTCGCCTTTTTGATGCCGTTTTTGGCGGTGTTGTTTGTTAGCAATGCTCTCTCTAGACATATTATACCTTTGTGAATAAACTATTAAAACTAATTTATTTTACATCTTACAATGCATTTTATACAAAAAATATAATACTTAATTGCTCATCTCAACATCTTTTATGGAATATAATTACATCATTCATCTCTTTGTATTAAAATCTAATATATCACGTAAATAATTATCGGCGTTCTTTTCTCCCCACGGCCGGTCGTAATTATTCCGTTTCCTTCCCTTGACGCCATCCACATAACAGGGACTTTCCATAGTATATTCCTCAAAACACTCGTCAAGTAGTTTTTCTGGTTCTTCCTGTTTGCCCTTCTTTTTCTTTGTCTGGTAACTTAGTGAGCTTTTGTCGAAGTCGAGGGGAACAATACCGAGATCGCCGCTGTATCGATTTTTAGCAACTTGCAGATATTTCTTACCGCGAACTGCGGTTAAGCGTTTGTCCTGCGATCAATTTGATGTTTAGCCGACTTTAGCAAAGTTGAATTTTTAGAACATATTAATAAGTCAAGATTTCAGTTATTATAAGTTATTGTATGTAATAATTTCATCAAAACATGTCAGACATGATTTAAAAATACAAAACTATTGGGCTTAGTCCGCACTGCAAATTCTCACTGCGCAAGATAAATTTCGCTGAATGAATTTCACAAAGTCTGCACTGCGAATTATTTGGCTCGATTTTTATCACATTTTTATGAAATTCTTGGTCGGAAAGCACGTCTAAAATGGACAACGGAACCAAAATCAAAATTAAAATACAGTAAAAAAAAATCGGTTATGTTTTTTTATTTTACGACTTCTTTTTGTTTATTTTAATATCAAGTAGTTCTTTTCACCATAATCGCGATATTTGCGACATAGTAGAGCCAAGCTGGAATCATGATCTTGGTTACAGCTCTTGGACGCCCAGCCGGCTCGATCGGTGTGATACCACGCAAAGACATATTGATACCATGAGCGAGAATACCACTAGCCCACTTCCCTATCCTTTCCTCTATTTATCCTCTGTTCCTATACTATTTTCCTTTAATCCATCCTTCCATCAGAACCCTTTCTCCTATCCTAAAGATGGAAACGCGTTGGCTTCGCCTCTGGTGTTGCAAACGTCTATAGATGGCGGTAACCATTTTCCTTTAGTTGGGCCGTTCGCCTGTTTGGCAGCTTCGCAACAAAAAAGAAGTTAAGTAAAACAATTCTTTCCAACAAATAAACCAATGAATAAATTTTCTCCCATAATCTTATTTTATTCACCCTGTCGTGGCACTTAACATCAAATTTGTCTCACAGATAGATCTTCTATGCATTAGGGTAATTCATTTTTCCACGTCTACCTCATATTTTGTGGTTGCAGAATGCGCAGAGCGCCCATCCTTCCATGAAAGCTGATGCACAACTGAGCGCATTACCACGCGCATCATCCCACCGCGCGATTATTTTCGTAATGTGGACTAGCTCATGCAACTCCATTCTCCACAGAATACTCGAGCGAATTAAATTGCCGCCGCGCCGCGGCCAATTCCGCGGCTAATCTACAGAATTTTATTTCGCGTGAGTTTTAATTCTCCTGTGCGGACACCTCCATATGATTCTATGTGTTACAGATTGGCCGCGGAAAAATGCGCGTGGTGAATTTTGCAGTGCGGACTAGTCCTTAGAATTTAAAACGACACAAGACTAATGTGAAATAATTAATTCAAATTCATAGATAATATCTTGAGACCAAACAAGACAATCTAGATATTAAAAATATTTTTAAACTACTATTAGTTTATGTACTTATTCATTATTATTTTTATATATTTAGGGATGGTTTTTCAATCACTAGATAATATAAAAAAGTATGAATAACAAAAATATAATATATTATGTGGATAATTGTTTCAGTTTTGTGTATAGTCAAGTTATAATTTATCTGATCAATGAAAAGTCGGGCCATAAGGTAATAATTGCGTAGATAAGATGTTTACCTGAATAATTAGAACATTGTCTGCTTCTTGTGATGCTTTTGCGCTACCAAATATCGAACTTGTAGACAAATCTTCAGATTCTCTTTCCTAAAAAAATAAATAAGTTTACTATAAAGAAATCAGCCAACAGGCTAAGAACTTATAAAATATTTTTTTTATTCAATAAAACGAAAGAGTACATCAAATGCTGTTTCAAACAAAAGTTTAGTTTACTTGCTACTTATTTAGTAAAGCTTTCTTAACATTCAATATTGCATTTAGAAATTTCACCTTCCTTTTATGCAGTTGGTATAATAGTACTCATTTTAAGATTTAAATTTTAACCGTAGTCAATTGGTCGATGTAACAACTCGGTATCGTCAATGTAGATGTAAGTTCAGATTTACTCCATTAAATTCGCAGAAAATATATGCAATTCTGTGACGTCATGCTGATTATTAGTTTATTAATTGATGTACGATCAACATTGAGTAAGCCATACGAGTTTACTTCACCTTCACGCTTTTGGATATTTTCATATTTTGAAATATAGACACTTAATTACTAAAGGATCGGAGGTGTAACCTTGAAACGACTGTAATGTGTAACTGAATAATTATTTAAGTAGCATTTGCCCGCGACTTTGTCTACGTTGCACAGGTAACAAAGATTACATTATTTTGCTAATTATAAAATCAAAGGTTATTTTCAGCAGGGTAATGGATTTTTTATTATGAAAATACACGAATCTCGGAAATTCCCATAAAAATCGGAATAAATAATGTTACTAAAGGCATACACAACTACAATTGTTTTACTGAAGATTTTATCGACCAGTGAAAATTTCGCATCTAAAACCATTTTTTTCGACCTGGTCACTTTCAAGAAAATTCCTGTTGGATTATCGGGACAAAGTATCGTAAATTTTAATTCCGGGAATTTACTATCGATCTGCGATAACCCCATCGAAATCGGTCCAGTGGTTTTTGAGTGAGTCCCGATAAGACAGACAAACACAAAAAATTTACGAAATACACAATTTTATAATATTATAGATAAGTTAGAGATGTTATAATTTAAAGTATTGACTATGGATGATGAATGATATGATATGATCATGATTAAATGGGGTCTGCCTGGTGCACCACCACACATTCTCACTTATAATTATTTACAAACTTAATGTGAACTAACTAAGTAATAATACCAATATACATATGCTCACCTTCCTGGGATGCATGACTAGGGTGACGTGGCAGTGCCTGGCCGTTGCGAACGTGCGGAACGCGGCGATGACCGCGTCCTGCCGGTGGTACCTGTCGCCGTCGCGCTCTTCGCCCAGGCCTAACATGAACTGGACGTTGTCAACTACCACGTGCGCAATGTCGTGCATGTATCTAGCGTGTTCAACGGCCTGAAGTTTTTTAAATTTAATTTACATACAAAGAAAAGGTAGACTACAATATTTATTAGATGGTTACTACATGTTATTATTATTAATTATATAAATACGAAATTGACTTTGGATGTTTGCTTATAATTTTGTTTTAATTTATATTCGATAACGGAAATGTGCATAGCGTACTTCTTATCGCGGAAAGTGATATAGTGTTCGCGGGGTTAAAATTGGAAATATACGCGAACAATGTCGATTGAAAATGCATATCATGAAATTTGGCTTATATAAGTTATACATTCTTCCGAGAACGATGGGGAATATAGAATAATCCTTATCCCGAAAATGGGACACGGATCGTAGGGAACTTTACGAAAGCAAAGTCGCAGGATAGATCATAGTACCTACTAAAAGCTCAACATAAAACTAAATAATGCACAGCCTGTTGCAAATAATCTGAGGGGTGATAAAATATAGCGCACAATACTTCATGCGTGAAGTAAAAGTTTAATGAGATGACAGACGTAAATATATTTTTGTAAAAAAATGTAGAACTATGTATGACTTTAACCTATAAATAAAATTATTATCAAGTACTTAGAACAAAGAATTTGAAGACTATTAACCTAATAATGAAAGTACAATCGGGTTTGTTATCTCTGAATGACGTTGCGTTTGATATCAATAATGTGTTTACGTATCAAATGTTTTGCAAATAGTCTACATAATATTAATTATTAAAATATGTTGATTATTTCCACTTTCACGGATTTTAGAAATAATGTATTTATACACAAGTAAAACAATTTTTATTTTATAATGTACTAACGTAGCGGTAAACTTTCCGTTCACCATTAAAATTGGAAGACCCAAGCTCAGCAGTGGGATATTTACAAATGGTTTTGATATATAATTATTATAAAATTGAAAATACTTCTCTACTCTTAAACATGGGATAGTATACTGTTGTTCCTCTTTCTCTCGGCCAGCAATCTGTTGCGTGGTTTAGGAGGAGTTAGCGGATATATAGACAGACAGACGAGGATAGCAACTTTGTTTTGTACTATGTAAAGAAGATGGGATATTTTATATAGTAATTTTCATCTAAAGACCGGGGGCCCTTAGTAAGGTATCCACACGCGTCGACGCTTTGGCTACTTTTTTATTATCTGAAGCAAGCCGACAAACACAGATGACTCACCTAATGTAAAGTGATGCCAGCTTCTAAGATGGAATAGAAGGGATGGGCAATTGGGCTACTGGAACACTTACCCACCGTATGAAACACGATTAGCTCGATGCTAACAGTTTCATATCAATATTTTGTGAAAGCGTTATATCACACAGATCGATCCAGCCTAGCGAACTGTAAGGAAGATAATGATTCCAGCATTTCCAGCATTTTTTTTTTTATAACGCAGGGGGAATGTCTTTGGACACCATCCTTGGGTCCTTCGGGGGAAGGGCCAAAATGCAGGCATAAGGCCTGCATCGAGGGTGTGTGGGACTCTCAGCGACCGGTTCTCCACGCTTGCTTCTGCAACGAAGCTGTCGCTGTGACACGGCCCTGGTCACTGGCGCAGCTGTCGCCCAATAGGGAGGTTTAAACGTCGCAAATATGCATTCATTATCAATAAATACATACTTGGCCTTTGGTGTCAAGACTCTGAGGCGTCTAATAGTTTATCACCTTTACCTCAGTAAAGCCATTTTGATAAGTCTCACTTATCAAAATGGCTGTAGAAATCTCACAAGACTAAATAGCTGACCTGTATTTTAAGCAACACGTAAGGTTTGCCATCTAACGTGAAAACTCGACCAGCATTTTGGGAACGTTCCCGAGTCCCAAATCGTCTTCAATTTGGGACTCTTATTTTATTTGTAACTTTTTTAAATCAACTATTGTGCATTTTTAATAGGTAATTTAGTTTTACTTTAAGAGTTTTTTATTGCACGAGTTCAGCACACAGGCAGACGGCGCACCAGGTAGAAAGCGGTTGCCATCGCCTATAGATATTTGCAACACCAAAAGTGCTACAAATGCGCTGCTGCTCTCTTAAGGGAGACTGGAACCTGGGTATTGTTACCGGAACACAACTCAAGGTTGTTATGGCGGCATACTCTAGACCAGGGGTGGTAGCCATACAGGCGGGCAAATACCCTACCACCTGGCTGTGGGTGGTTTTGTCACCTCTTACGGCAGGCCGTCCGGCCGCAGGAAATTGTATTGTATGTATATATTTCTCCGTTCCTTCATGGATAGAAAAGAAAATAAGATTTTGTAAAGTAACTAAATTATATATACACCCAAAATGTATGTCTAATAATACTCTTAATTCTCTCTAATGCCTCTGCTACACTTAGGATAATGTTAGTGTTTGTGACTGTGCCACGCAGATGTAGCTTAATGGGTTAGGTTTAATGCGTTATTTGAGATGCGACATTGTTAATGACATTAAACATTGACAGATAACTTATGTATATACACTTATGTAGCTAATTGTTAGTGGGTTATTTTTAAGGCTACAGTCGCATTTGGTCACAGCAGGTCTAGCGGGGATCATAAAGAAGATATTTTGTCGTCGTGTTTTTTTATTATTAATAGTTAATTGTGTTTACCATTGTTTATAAAAATAGTTAAACATTTGCTCTTTTGAATCTCTTCATTAAGTGTTATTGACAACATGTGAGGCAAACTGAACAATAATATATCCTACCTCCATAACAACTTTGATGGGCTGCTGTCCGTGGAATGCCAAATAATAAACAGGTAGCTTCTGGAACTCATCCGCATATTTGTGGAAGTCCTGTAAGTTCTGTTCGAGGGGCACTCCGGCAAATTGCTGCAGCATTGTTCTCGCCAGGCGGGAGTTACGAATCTCGAAACTGCCCCATAGAGTGTTAACCTGTAATATATTTTAGATTAGAAATTACCAAGTCGCTAAGATCGCGCAAACTAGGCATCTGTATCGTGATGAAACTATCGCATTTTCTGGAACACGCTCACCAAAATCAGACCATGTTATCCATACCTTTGTATTAATAATAAATCATTTCGTATTCAGGACTGTTTTAATTACCTGTAAGATTACTTTTTGAATTATTCAAAAGATATTACGAATTTAAAAAAGTAATTTTAAACAAAATACTTGGCGTTGGAATCGGATTCTAAGATTTTGATGTAATTTTATGTGTGTTTGAGTGGGTCCAGGGTAGTTTAGATTCACAATTAGACCCGGTAGGTGGCGCTGGAATCGGGTTCTAGATTTTTATTTTTTCAAAGCAGGACGTCTTCCGGGACCGCTAGTTCATTATATAGATTAAATTTGGAAAGGTGTCTTTTATAAATGGTTATAAGTAATATAGGGACACTGGTAAATCATAATTACCAGTGACTACAGTCTACATAACTCTATGTGCAGTCTGACACGGACTAAACAACTTTTATTTTTCTTACAGCCCATTTAGATGATCAATTTTGTATTTCAATCTGGATGAATCAACCAAAATGATTAACGTGAACTAAAAATTGAAGCAATCAATGTCATTGATTACCATCGGTCAATGCGATTGTAAATATTAAACATGCTCAATATTACAATTAATTTTCAACGCGTTTGAAGAACTATTATCGACTGTGTCAACACATGAATTGAGTGATTCGATTTTTACTCGTACGTGCGCATTGACTTCAATATAGTTAATTATCTATGAAAGTTGTGGAAGGACGTTAGAAGACTCGCGAAGTTTTCTACCTAGTAATAATTTTTAAGATGCTTAACAAGAAATACGGCGTATTTTTAACTAAACAACATTTTGTTTACATCGATTAGTTCTTTAGTTTTCGAACAGGTTTTAGTAGTAACAGTCCAGTTGATATTACACATGTCTTATTGATTTTATAATTTTCGACAAATTGCGTCAGAAATACAATCAAATTCTTATTATAAAAAATTGTTATATCTTCTATTTTTTTTAATGTGTATAAAATAATATTTTTTATGATAAATAACACATCTAGAAATAAATATAAATTACTATGTAAAAGCCAAAGTCTGAAAGTGTGATAGTTTCTCAGTAAAGTGTACCACAAAAATGCATAGATTGTGTAATAGTGTTAGATCTCGCTTCGCTCGTCCTGATAAAATATGGTAAGTGCGTGCCAGCCCGCGAACTATGTAGAGTTCCGTAGAGGTGACGAACGTCCACTGTTTTTTTATTTGGCTAAAGAATCAGAGAAAAATATTTAAACACAAATATTCCATGTCTCAAAATTACTCAACTGATATCGTTTAAAACAATTTTCGTTGAAAGTATCTTTGGACTTCTATAAAAGTTTCATTTACGTTTATAGCGGCCACGCCTAATTTTTAGTTTTTTTATAATATGCTTAATATGCTTATGTATATGACTGCGTCACAAAAAGCTCATGGTAATCTTATGTCAGTCATTTACTGCTGATTAAACAATAAGCGGAGTTATCATCATACTAGTGTTTGATTCTGGTTGAGTCCTAAGTCTAAACCTTGTCCGGCAAATGTTTTATGGTATTACTGTATCACAGTATAGCGCCGTATCTATCTTTATATATACAATTCTTCTGTGCATCTGTATGTGACTGAACTCCTCCTAAATGGCTGGACCGATTTCGATGAAATTTTCTGCGTGTGTTCAGGTGGAATCGAGAATGAATTATCTGATTATTCACAATTAGACCTGGTAGGTGGCGCTGCATCGGGTATTAAATTTTATTTCTTCAGGGCAGAACAACGTCTGCCGGGACTGCTAGTAATATTATAAAATTCTGATAATGCCGTATCTGTACTTTGAAGCTATTTAAAAAAAACTGGAATTGGCCATATAAACGACGGAGAATACTATGCAATTTTTTTTAGAATTCCTGTCTGTTCGGAATTCGTGAATCCCGTAGTAGTTTTTTCCTGTAAAAACTACTGCGCCGATTTCGATGCAGTTTACGCTAATCGACAGCAGATTCTTAGACTCAAAATCTGCGCTACTTTTTATCCTGGGAATCCCGCGGGAACTTTTCTGGGAATTATTTAAAATGCTCAGATAAAAAAAAAACGAATTCCAATGTGCTTTTTTGTGATCAATAGCAAATTTTATGTAATAAAGTGTGTGATATTTTTTATCCCGGGAATCCCAGTTTGTAGTTGTCCGGGTGCATAAAAAATAGCTTATTCCGACACAGCTTTCACTAAAACGATAGCTGCGGTACTTTGTGTCTCGGGAATTTCAAGTTAAGCGTGGACGAAGTCGCGGGCATATTCTAGCAGTAGTATAATTTCATCAATATTTAGATTACAAGTAAAATGACGGCGACGTACGAAACTGATGGACGGACTAAAGTACAAGTTTCTAGATTATCTGATTTATTAGGTGAAAATAACTAGTAATATAAAACAATAAATGACCTAACTTCTAGGTCAGTGTTCTGCAAACTTTTTGTGTTCAAGGTACATCTAGGAAAACGAAAATTTTTGGAGGTACACCACAAATAAAAAATCATTTTTTAAATAAGCCAAACGAAACAAAACGCTTCGCTCGCGTGATTTACCTACATATTTTATGTGTAACTAAGTATTTTTATTACCCTTAAATTATTTACTAAAAATAAGTTTATAACATAACCTTATTTTTCCGAGGCACACCAATTAATGACCACGGTACACCAGTGTGCTGCGGTACATACTTTGCGGAACACTGATCTAGATGACCTATTAATTGTAAAATTCATATTTATTTTTTGGTCTAAGGTGTAGAATTAACTCTCAATCCTAGTGGATAAATAACTAAAAATATCGACGGAAAGCTAAATCGCGTCGCGCGATGTTGTTTTGACGACACAGCGCAGTCCTGCTTGACTATAACTTTTTCTGTCTTGAACAGGTCAGTTTTTAAAAACCCTGTAAAAATCATATGCCTTTAATATTGCGCATATCTACCGCAGTGATTCAATGCGGATAATCCGTCTAATATCGGTTTTAGATCCAGAGAGATTAAAAATTTGCCTTAATATATCGAGCCTTTACCGCCATTTTATCGTAATATATCGTATAACGTAGAACCAGGGAGCATTGTTGTCATGGACAACGCTTCCTATCATTCTGTCAAACTCGAGAAAATACCGACGTCCGCTTGGAACAAACAGCAAATAATAGACTGGCTAAAAAGCAAAGGGACATTCATGGACATGACTAATTTAAAAAAAGAATTGTTAAAGAAAGCCGCAGAAATCGCCCCACAATATGATAAATATTTAATCGATGAAATGGCTAGGAGTAACGGCATTGAAATTCTCCGTTTACCTCCGTACCACTGCCAACTGAACCCCATTGAGTTGGCCCAAATAAAAAAATATATTGCTGCTAACAATACAACTTTTACGATGACTGACAGGAAAAAAAATATTTTATGACGCTATTCGGTTAGTAGTCGATGGAAGAAATGCTGCGACCACGTCTTACAAGAAGAAAATAGCATGTGGGATTTAGATGACGTCATGGAACTCGCTGCAGAAAATTCTTTTATTATAAATACTAACGAGGATAGTGATAGTGATTAAAATATTAATGAATTAATTTTGATTTCTAACTCTTAAGTGTAATTTTTAAATTCATTAAACTTAATCTTTAAAAATATAATTTGTTTGAATTTTAACACCACTGTGAATACACCTTTACCCTGCAGTTGCACTGATGACTCACTGCATTCTTAACGCGAACGAACTATAAGTATATTTTTTGTTGCAAAAGTTAAGTTAAACTATTATTTTGCTTTAAGATTTTTAGTTTTTGATTCAGTAGGATCTTATCTAACTAAAGTTGAAAGTCTTAAAACAAAATAACAGTTTAAATTACCCTTTGCAACAAAAAGTATCCTTATTTTGATGTCGCTTACGCTAAATTGGCGGCAAAGTCTCGATATGGATATTTTTGCTTATTCACTTTTATATCGGAGATCTAAATTTCTGAATATCTGATATCAATACTATACCTATATGTGACAATTGTGTTACTTTTTTACAACGAATAAAAGAATAAGATAATTCACATACACCTTGTTGTGCTAAATCTAAGGAGATCTCTGCGCACAATGTGGTTTTCCCGCAGCCAGTGGGCCCCGTGATGACCGTCAGCTCGCCGCGCCTGTGCCCGCCCAGCAGCTTCGTCAACGCGGGGAACCTGCGCCACTTTACGCCACGCACCTGTTTACCACACATAGGGTAAATTATAGCATTATTGACACCCTAAATCGATTGCAAATATTACAATAATAGTAATAATTATTTAATGGTTACAAAATAAAAATTGACAGGGTGCCAACAATGGTTTAGTTTACCCTATTTACAAAACCAATCCCTGTAATACAAATCGATATAAACCTGTAATAAAACTTTTAATAAAACCACGAAAAATATTAATTAACCAAAATTACGTGTTATTTAAAATTGAACATTTTACTTATATAAAATTATTATATTCATACAAAATAAATACATTGTTTTTATTTTATTACTAGAATTGACCCGCGACTTCGTCTACGTGGGCCAGGTAACATAGGTTACAGTTATTGTTTTGCATTATTTAAAATCAAAAAGATATTTCCAGCAGGGCAATACATTTTTAGTATGAAAATACATTGATCCGGAAACTTCCGTAAAACCCCGGTAATGTAATGTTACTAAAGATATACACAACTACAACTATTTTACGAAAGATGTCTAATATACACAGAAACAATCACAGTGAAAAAAACGTATTGGAATCAGATTTATTTTTCACTTTGGCTACTTGAAATCACTCCCAGGAAAATTCTAGGGATACAACGTACGGCAAATTTTAATTCTGAAAATTTGCTATCGATTAATGAAAACTACATCGAAATCGGTCCCGTAATTTTATGTAAATCCTGAACAAACAAAAGACCACACATGTACAATTTTATAATTTATAGATTTTATTAAATTTCAGGGAATTTAGTCACAATTTATTACATTATACTGTGAAATTTTAGTTAATGTTATTATGTTGTTTTTTCTAATGCTTCTGCTTCATTTGGGATAACGTTATAATTATTGATGCTTTCATGCAAATGTAGCGATGGTTTTAATGCGTTATTTGTCAAGCGATATTATTATGGTATATACATTATTGTAGAAATTACTTATTTTTAACTCTGTAAATAATACGCATTTGGCCACAGTCAATAACTTTAATATTATCCTAGATGAAGCCCGAGCATAATGAATACAACCAAACCTTGTCAATGTTGGTCAGCTCAGCATACACGTCATCTCGAAGAGCAGCGAAGGTTGTGATAGATCTGTGGGAGGCTGGCTTTGCTTCTGTGACAAGCTTTTTCAGTGACAAGTTTGCTGCAGATGCTTCGGACGCTGTCACCAAACCATCTGTTGGCCTAAGACCACTTTAGTATCTGATATATTTTATAGGTGTTGAATTGTAATATATAAAAGCAAAAAGCTTATTTTTTTAAGTGGGCCTTTGAAAACAAATGCAAAACGACATTAAATAGTGAAAATGCCCAAATTTCTAATTACCTATTTTTATGAAAATTAAAATTAAGTCAATATAATAGGTTGGGGAAAAAGTCTTTTCGCATATAGTATGTATGAACTTGTAATAAGATCTCTTTGGCTATACCATTTGTATCTGGCTGGTTTTGGTGTCATTAAAAAGTTTTAATTTTAAAGAAGACAATTGCAAATTCAAATTAGGAAAAGTGTGATTTTCATTTGTTTTTCTTATTGTTAAAATGAGTGAATCTAATGAAGAAATTCGATACATTTTAAAATTTTAATACAAAAAAGGTAAAATGGTAAAAAATGCAACACAAGCCGCGAAAAAAATTTGTGATGTTTATGGACCTAATGCAGTATCTGTGAGAGTAGCGCAAATTTGGTTTAAGCGTTTTCAATCCGGAAATTTTGATATCAAAGATGCACGTCGTTCTGGTCGCCCTGTTACGGACAAAATTGATGCCATTTTTGAAAAAGTGGAGCAATGTTAGTAGTTACGATGTAGCTGGAGAACTGGGAATTGACCACAAAACGGTTTTGGCGCATTTGAAAAAAGCTGGGTACACAAAAAAGCTCGATATTTGGGTGCCTCATGACCTCACTGAAAGAAACCTAATGAACCGTATACTCATTTGTGATTCTTTATTACGACGTAATGAAACCGAACCATTTTTGAAGAAGCTGATAACTGGTGACGAAAAGTGGATCACGTACGACAAGAACGTGCGAAAAAGATCGTGGTCAAAGGCCGGTCAGGCTTCACAGACTGGCGAAACCCGGGTTAACTCGCAACAAGGTGATGCTGTGTGTATCGTGGGATTGGAAGGGCATTATTCATTGTGAGCTCTTACTGCCAGGCAGGACCATCGATTCTGAACTGCACTGCGAACAACTGATGAGATTAAAGCAAAAAGTTGAGAGAAAGCGGCCGGAATTAATCAACAGGGGTGTGGTTTTTCACCATGATAACGCTAGACCTCACACATCTTTAGCCATTCAGTAAAAATTACGAGAGTTTGGCTGGGAGGTGTTAATGCATCCGCCGTATAGTCCTGACCTTGCACCTTCAGATTTTCACCTGTCTCGGTCTCTGCAGAATTCCTTAGGCAGTGTCAGGTTAACATCACGAGAGGACTGCCAAAACCACTTGTCGCAGTTTTTTGATCAGAAGCCCTAAAATTTTTATAGCAATGGGATCACGTCCCTACATACAAGATGGCAAAAAGTTATCCAACAAAATGGCTCCTACATACTTTAGTCAAATGTAAATAAACTTTATAAAAAAAACCTTTTGAATTTTTATATAAAATGCGAAGAAACTTTTCCCCAACTTTATATTATTAGAATCAATTTTCCCAAACACAATTAAAATCTATTGGGTTTGGAAAAAAATTGTATTATTACATCACCACTTAGCTATAAAGGACAAGATTGTAAGAAGTAAGGACTCTCAGCAAAATATTATCATATATACTGTTACGAGTTGCAGGACTCAAATTAAAATGCCGTTGAAATTATCATAGAGTTTATTAGAACCATACAAACACGTATAACACAGGTACAAATATAACCGAACGCAATAAGTCCAAACGAAATGCAGGAGATCGTAATTCAAATACACGCGCAAAGTCTGTCATTAACGTCTTGCTTCGCTTGTGGCCATCGCTAGACTGTCGATCTCTCCATTGGGCCATTGCTTTATACTGCACCGATACAATATGGCAGTCTGACCGCGTAGACCGAATTTCTTAGAATCAGTTCGACACACCTGGCTAATGACTACCATAAAAGATTACAATGCACAATGGGCTGTTTTCTAATTACAAATTTTAAACACAAAGTAAACAAAAGAAGTCCAAATGCGGAAAGGTAATAAAGTGTGCTTTTATGGTATAAGGGTGTGTATCTACTTTTGTCGGCGTGTAGGTCGTAACAATACTATAATACTAGAGTTTACCCCGCGGCCTGGCCGCGGGTCAACCTACAGTGCGTAAGTGCAGGCGCTAATACAGGTTACATTGTACTAAATTTTTATGTTAGTGCTAATTGCCCCTGGAAGATGCATTTCATTTTATATCGCAACTATCCCATCTCCCGGCATGAGAAGTATTTATGTCCATTTTCTATATTAAAACTGCATTTAAACAAAATTACAACTAAACCGATCCAGTACTCCTAGTAGTTTTTCCGTGAAAGCTTAACAGATAAACAGATCGAGTTACTATCACATTTTCTTATAGACGATGAATTTTTATATTTACAAACTTGAGAAATCATTGGGCCAATACAAACTTTCATCCTCTATTTCAACCCGTTCTAGTTTTAATTATCTATCCCCCGTCTATCTATCTATAAACTACATAAATGACAAAAATGACCGAAATAACTAAACTGACATCACAAAAAAAACCTATCCTACTTTCTGGGATAACATTTACATAAATCTATCCCATTATCCGGGATGAAAAGTATCCTTTGTACCCGCGGTATTTAAATTACATATATACCGAATTTCAGCCAAATTGATGTAATAGTTTATCCGTAAAAGTATAAGAAAAAGAGAGACAAATAAAGTTTTATTTCAGAAACTGTACTATTTTTCGGGATAAAAAGTATCCTATGTTCATCCTTGGCATCGAAAATATATATATATATATATATACTGAGATTCAACCAAATTGGTCTAATAGTTTTTCCAAGAAAGCGTAACAGGCAGATAGAGTTACTTTCACATTTATAATATTAATAGGGATAATATTTATTGGCAAACATTTAATTCCCAGGTCTTGCATATCATTACATAAGGTTTACCATTTCATAAATTAGTGACAATGGTTTCCCATATTTGGAGTGCAACATATCAAGAACAGATGATACACATCAATCTGTATATAATATATCTAGAGCAGTGTTCCACAAACTTTTTGTGTTCAAGGTACATTTAGGAAAACGAAAATTTTTGGAGGTACACAACAAATAAAAATCATTTTTTAACGGCGCACTCGCACTATACCTACGTACGAGTGCGCCGACTCGTGAGCCAGAGAGTGCGGGTAGCGGGGGCGCGGGGATTCCAGCCCGCGCCAAACGAAACAAAACGCCTCGCTCGTGCGCTCGCGTGATTTACCTACATATTTTATGTGTAACTAAGTATTTTTCTTACCCTTAAATTATTTACTAAAAATAAGTTTATAACATAACCTTATTTTTACGAGGCACACCAATTAATGGCCACGGTATGCCAGTGTGCCGCGGTACATACTTTGCGGAACACTGATCTAGAGTATACAGCTCGAAAAAAAATTGGGAACATAACAGTAGGTATAAAGATATAAAACAAAAATAAATATGCAAAATTATGATGTATTATCATTTATAAATAATATTATCTAACCTTACAAAACGGCATCTTTCTTCTCCAAGTTTTTCAGCCACAGACCGCATGTTTTCCCAGTCTCCCCACAAACAAAGCTTCTGGTATCCTTCTAGTGTTGGTAATACTATTGGTGGTAGACTGCACTGCTTTAACCAAATAAAGGTTCCTAAAAGTATTTTCGCATTACATAAATAACAATTTTATTATTTGCAGTATAAGTTACAGCATTAGCAGTTGTTTAATTGAAAATTAATAATACTTTGTGTTTTGTAGGAGAACACACCCTACATACTGAACATGATGCTTGAATGCAAAAGCATCTTGAATATAACCGATTTTAATACTTCACTAGAGTTCTTATTCACTTATGAAAAATAAACATAACAGCAACAACAAAACAGTTTATTTTTCACTAATAATTAAAACTAGGTCCTAGATACTTATAAATTTGCCAACTACATATTAATATGACTGAACTAGTATATAATTATAATTATTATTGCTTTTTCTGAATTATTTGCCTTATTAATAATTAAAGAATGTGCAGTTCTTTTGTTTATTAAATTCTTTATAGTTCACACTAATTTATTGTTAGTCACCAATTAATAACGAAACAACATTTACATACCAGGTACTTTTTGAGAGGCTAAATGTAGCACATCTTGAATATTAGGAACAAGTATAGCTTGATCGCTACGGTTGACTTTAGACACCTTACAAATAAAAAGTCCTGCATTGTGAAGGCCATAGCATTCAGCCTCCTCCTCACTCCCAGCTTGGACTTTACGGTAACCCACCACTTTATCCAGTGAGTTTTTCAAGGGAAAGTATAAAACTGTCCTATCCAATGACACTCTTACATCAGCTAATGCTTTATTTGCTTCTTGAGAAAACTGGAACCAATTAATTATATAAGTATTTATTAAAATAATTCTTAGAAGTAATAATTTATTAATCAAAATATTACTTATTACAAATGATCAATTAAATTATTACTTTGAGAAATTATAAATATTATCTAAGCAACAAAAATGTTTAAATGAAGTGTTTCATATTAAAATACTAATTTTATTAAATATATAAATAAACTAAAAACAAATACATATTCTTACAAAATTTCTCATAGTTTAATTTAGGCATTGATGTAAACAATATTTAGAACATTTTGTAAGTAAAAAGTTTAACTTTCATAAAATATTTAAGTTTTTGCGACTTGTATACACATCTTTGTCTTCCATGATCGTCGCCACTGAAAAGTGGCAGAAACATCGGAATAACAAAAAGCAAATAAATTACTGCGCTTAAAACCTTTAAAATGTAGTGTTATTATTTCATATAATATTTTGAAATCAGTCTATAATATTATTCAACCAATAATTGTACAAGCTAAGCAGTTTGATGATTTGCCTTTTATTTTATGATAAAAGTGTAAGTAAAATGAATTTTAAATCAATAAGGTAACATTACTTTCCATATTATGTGTTTATTCTATTCTTGAGTTTCAAGTTTTCAGTGAATCTATTTAACCTGCTAACTGTAGGTTTCCACATTTGTTGTTCAATTCAAACTCAATTGTCCAAACTTGTGGGGCTGGATGAAGATATATCTTCATACAGCCCTATCTACTGATGACCTTGCACAGGTCATCCATTGTCTAAAGGAATTCTTAGTTACAGGGACAAGGACTTGTTTACTATATGATAAATGTGACTGAAATATTGCCATTCAATTTACTGATTTTGTAGATTATGTCAGTTACTCCGATTCTTTTACAGATATTCTTATTATTGATAATATAAAAGATTTCTTGTGTTTCTGTACTTACAGGAAATTCAAACAATCGAAATAATTCTATTAGTTCTGATTCATTTAACTTTGATATTGGTAAGGTTTCACTGACAACAAACTGCCAGTTATTTTCAAATTGCTCTGAAGTTTGTTGACATTTCTCTATGAAATCCTTTACAGATGGTTCAATTTTTACTTTTTTAACGAGCCTTTCCATTATACTCCAATCGCCATGAACATTACATTTTGGGCATAAGAAGTAACCTGAAAATTAAATTAAAATGTTATAAAATAACCTTGTTACCATACTGAGCCTATCAGGATTTCTAGGATAAGTAGTATTATTTCCAAACCGACTGGGTATTCTAGTTATATTTATTTATTAATCTCATATTTTTTGTATTGTAACAGTTGTTTAAGTTTTTAATTGCAAGGTTATGTTTACAATAACAACTACCTACTCACCAGTTGTTTTGTTAATATATACTTTATTTTCCGAAGATTTATGTTCAGAGGAACAAATAGAACATCTCGTGGTAAGCGAAGTATACCCCTCCTGAACTGCATACCCTTTCTGCCGCAACAATTTTTTAATATCAGCAGGAGTTATCTTTGGTATATCGTTCAATCCTAAATTGTGTATTTTTCTATTTATGCAATCACTACTGGGTACACTAAACAAAGATTTGAGGACATAGCAATGTCTGATTTTTCCTAAGTTGGGCAACATCTTCACTTATTTACTAATTAATAATAAACTTTTATAAATACAAAACGAACATTTAATTACGATTTTATAAACATAACCTAAAATTTAAATGTTACTTGTTTGTCAAAATTCAAATTTTTCAGAAAGCCATAAAAGCAGGCAAAGGAGCTCAGTCTAAACTATGACATGTGTTTCCGAGTGACACCAGACAATTTTCTATTTTGTGACAACTTTTCAAATTCTACTATTGTCAATTTTTGATCACATTTACACATTTTTTGAAAATAAAACTACAGCTTTTTTTTAAATTAACTTTTAATACTTGACAAATCACTATAATAACAGTTAAACGAAAAAAGTTCATGGTTGATCCATTGATTTATGTATCACAAGTTTGTAATTAATTAAATAAAACAAAGCCATAATTAAAATTATTTTATATTTCATCTAAAATACGACATTATTTACATAATAACTAACACCTTAAAACCAAATATATTCACGACACGAATATGATTAAGTTTTAACTTTTATAAAAATAATATAATTGATTTTTATTTAAAATTAATTTTGGAACAATGATTTTTATTGAAAAAATGATAAACAAAATCCCACCTCTAAATCTTTCAGGGAGTCATTTAATACTTCATATTAATCTAATTCTGCAATATACTTTAGTGTAATTATGCAAAATTGAACATCCTCACGTCACTATACAAAATCGTATATACTGTTGTATTATGAAAGTTGTCTTTCTTTTGCAAATAATATCATTCTGCTCTTGCTATATTTTTTAAAATACATCTTAGTTTTCTTGGCAAGTAGCAAAAACATGTCCTATTTTCTGTATCTCATTTTTTTAAAGGTGTAATACATCATTATTTCGTAGACACAAATATTTAAAATGCAGTAAATGTAAAAAAATCCATATATTGACTGAAAAGTGAAGTGTTATATCAAAGTAATAATGTTGTAATGAGTTTAATGCCCATTTTGCCATAACTCGAAGAATAGATATAAGACGAAAGTACACAAAAAAAACCTAGAAAATATGACCTAAATATTTATACGGGCAGTTTTTAATATTTATAAGCGAGGTGGTCTTCTTCACAAGCCTAAATTTATGAATAAAAGTAAAATACTTATTATGCAAGTACTGAGTAACTAAACATCTAACCTACAATTATGTTTTGAATGTGGCAGTGAGACACATTGCATTGGATCTGTTATTGTTACCTTTTGATTAAAAATAAAAATTTAGGAAATCTTCCAAGGATAATATTGAACACTCTTCTAATAAGGCGGTTGGTATAGTTGATTGAGACTAAAAACTACTAATAATAAATAGATCTAAGGCTGGCGCGTGGCATATTTTTCTGGGTGCGAAATTTCAAACGCTTTTCAAAGATGGATATTCTGAAATAGAACTATACTTTTGCATCCACACATTGTCCACTTCCTCATTAACACACACTGCCTTTCCAACAAATATATCGGCAGATGAATACACATATTTCACATTCTCTAAATAAGTGTTACGATTGTAAATTAATAGGCAACATAAAAAGCTTAATAAGTTATTTTTCACTGTTTTGATGAAGAAATAATAATATATATAATTAAAAAATAATATAAATATAATTATTGTTATCTGTCATAGATTTTTTAAAATTCATTCTGATGTCAAATTAATCTATTTGGAGTTCGTGTGTTGTTGTATAACAGTAAGCACATACCACGCGCCGATTCTAACTATAGGGTGTTTGCATAAATATACAGGTTCCTAGTACAGACAAATCTGAACTGACAGGTAGCAATTGGTACAGGTGATATATTTTCATTCAGTATGTTCAAGTTGTAGCTGGCCATAGAGAAAAACTAGTGTCCTCAATTTAAATAAATTGGTTGGCAGTATCATTGAAAAAGTAATCTCATATTTTAAATACAATTGTATAGCGTGAAAAGTGCAATAAAAAAAATACAATTGTCTAGTGTGAAAAAGGCAATAAAAAAAATTTAAAACTTAGAATTTGTCACCAGTGTTCTGAAGTTATTAATGTAACTATCCATCAACAACCACGCTCTACTAGGATAGACGAGTTACCCTATAATGGGAAACACGTTAAAACTGGAGTTTTTGGCGGGAACTGAAAGGAGATTTTTGAGTAGTAATTATGTGTTTTGTGAGAAATGTGAATTGTATAGTCAAATGTGGCCTTTTGAGTTGTCACAAGAACTCCGTTGAATGGCACCAGCTGATAACCTACAGTTCAGCTGTGCTACACATAGGCTTAAGAAAATGAAGAAACTACGTTATAATCTAAGATCTGGCTTAAAGGCCTAGCTGCCAAGCCATAAACCTAAATAAATATACACATTAAAACTTTACAGTGCGGTTATATGTGAACACATACAGAAAATATTGGTATATGTTACCCACACCTATCTGTTCTAGTATGTCCTTACTGAGAACCTGTATTGTTGTGTAAGCACCCATTATCAGGGTGAACATTATTAATAGGGCGGTTGGTACTGTTGCCGTTGTAAATGTTGTACAAGCGGTCCCTGCTGTTGTTGCTGCTGCATGGCCAGCATTTGCTGCTGGCGCATGCGTTGCTGCGTCATCTGCTGTTGGTACTGGCTGCTCTGTTGCGGCTGCATGCCGCCGCGCGGGTAAGGAGGCGCCGGGCCGCCCATGCCACCCATCGTCACATTTGGCGCTTGCTAGAAATATTGTTAAGAGCAATTAAGTGGTTGATCTGACTTGTTACCACTTTAATATTAAAATAAATGGCAAAAAATAAATTTTTGAATAAAAAAAATTGGTCCACAATTGACAGAGAAATTGCATAACAAACATAATTTTGAGGATTTCTTTCGATTTTCCTGGGATGTTTTGTTTGCATCTGTTTTAAATAAATCATAAAGAATAAAAGGGCTGTTCTGTATTTATATTAAATTCAGTCTTAAACTTATTTTTGGTTACATACACACTAAAGATTGGCTGGACTCCTGTGTTTAACACTTAAACAGGCGCTGTATGATTTCGTTATAACAATGGGTGGGACATGCACTAATTAATTTAAAAAAATAAAACGCTGGACTAGTTATAATTCATAGAAATGTTAATTATAATTAAATAGAGAGTTTATAAAGCAGCTTAACATCATACCTGCATGTACGGCGGTCGAGCATTCTGTCTCTGCTGCGCCAAATAAGCTTCTTGACTAGCGCGTCCACTCATCATATTCTTAAACAAAATGGGTATCATGAATAAAGAAATTGGATAAGCAGACTAGCATGAAAAATTAAACAAAAACAATATTGTGTTAATTTTCATTGTTAAGGGAATGATTGTGGCAAAAATCTATTTATTGTCTGTATATTTTATATTTATATATGTATGATCAAGCAACATAGAGGTATGTCAGAAACATTGAAAAATACACAGGTGCATACAGACTTAAAATAATTTTCTAATATGAAAAGTAATATGTGTATGTTAGAAAACCTAATTACTGGTAATCTTCTATGATCTATGACACTTCTGATGCTTTCACATTGAAATAGACTTAAGTTTTATTTCCTGAAGTATATGCTTGTAATTTGACCACCATCACATCTGATGAGGGTTATTACCTGTTGGAATGTTGGTTGTCCAGGGAAACCAGCCATCGCACTGCCCCCTTGCGGTCCAATTGAACCACCTTGGCTATTCATGCCGCCCATGCCACCGCCTTGTCCCATTTGGCCCATCTGCCCCATGGGTTGTCCCATTTGAGCCATGCTTTGACTCATTTGTGCCATACCCTGGGGCATGGGTCCAGATTGACCAACACCCTGGTTCATCTGGCCAACATTTTGGCCAATGGAGTTGACGGCTTGTGCCATTGGATTCACTTGTTGGCCCATTTGATTTACACCTTGGCCCATACCCTGGCAAATGTTAGATATAAATTTCAACACAGTTAATGCAAAAATTGCAAATAATTGTAAAGAGAAACATATGCTAACACAGTGCTGCTCCTTATAACGTTAAAAATAGGCATTTTATTATTTGATGTTGGAAGGTTTATATTAAGATTTAGTCCATCATTGACCAGTAATTAAGTAATTATGAAAAATTTCCCATATTTTACAATAGTTTAAGAATATGACAGAAAACATTAAAACAAAATATTACCTGGTTGATCATTTGTTGCTGCCCTGTTTGCATCATCTGCCCATAGCCTCCATATCCCTGCTGCATCCCGCCGTATTGGTTGCCAAACATCTGGCCACCCATGCCCCCCATCTGACTCCCGCCCATTTGGGCACCTGCCATTTGGGCCCCGCTCATTTGGCCGCCAGCCATCTGATTGCTTCCCATTTGCCCACCCATCTGCACACCACCCATTTGGCTCATCGGACCCATGCCTCCCATTGCTCCCATCGAATTCATTTGCCTGTAACAATAAACATATCAAGTCAGAAGAAACTGGTAAGCAGTGAATTCAGGTCATCAGACAAAAACGTGGATACATAAGCTTAAGTAAGTATGAAAAAATAGTATTGAAATATGGAAATGAAGTGTGATATAATATACTTACGTATTCTGCATGGTACCCATCTGGTTGGGCTGCATCTGGCGCATAGGCTGGCGAGGGAACTGGCTGCGAGTGTGTTGTGCACCCAAGTAACCCCCCACACTCTGCAACGTTGATAAGTGACAATAATGTATAAATATTATTTAATTGCAATTTATTCATAATAATGTTTAATAATAAAACTACGTTTTAACAGTTTTAAGCGAGGTAATTTATTTGATTTTTATTATTCTGATGTTTCAGCCACTTATTAGTAGCTGTGATCACGGAAAACAAACTTAGCGCAAGAAACTTGTCAGCAAACATGCCATCTCTAGTAATTTTATATAATATTAAAATTACTAGGGAGGTAAAATAAAAAGAAATTATCAATCAAGTTGGTTTGTGCTCCGGTGCACGCAGAAAGAGCTCATAGTGTCTTGAGGTCTGACAGTTGGTTTTTGCTGAGTTTGGGTCTTAATAGTTTTGATTTGAGTATGGATTATCATACATTGGGCAAACAACAGTCGGAGAGAAAGACAGTTGGACATGAGGATTTCTAAAGTTTTCCACTTTTGCCAAACTGTCTGTCGAACCCTAAAAATAGAACATAATATATAAATGTTATTTTTTCATACTTGGCAAGGAGACGCAAGCTGATTTTCGCGCTCCGGCGCTCAATATGGTTAAGACGGCCGTGCCTGTTTGCTAGCTTCAGAATTTTTTTTTAAAACAATCATAAAACAGAGTCTTGCATTTAACATGGAACTGTGTCACATGGTTCAGATTTACACTATGAAATAGAATTTTGACATAATTTCTACATACCTGCATTTGCGGTATCTGGTTCATGGGCATACGTTGCCTTAACATATTGCTCAGGGCTTGTTTCGATTGGTTGTTCGATGGTGGCGCTACACCTCGAGAGTTCACACCCGCTGTTTGTAAAAAGTTATTTGCTCTTATTTCATGTGGTTCTCTATAGTATATCAAATATCTTTAATTCTATGAATATTAATATAACCAATTATCTTAATTGTCTTACCTTTACCTGCTTACCTCATAAACAGACTTCAACACTAATAATAATAAAATGTACCCCTTAATATAAGCTGAAATTAGTTTGTTACAGACTGTTTCCTGTAGAGTAATACCGAATCATAGAGATGTCACAATTAGAAAAAAGGATTTAAGACAGATACAACAGAAATAGAGGAACAATAGACATAATTAAAACATTATTTGCTTATAGAGAGGCCTTGTTCAGCGTAATATTTGGTTTTAAAATTAGAGCTGATTTCCACAGCGAAGCTTAACTGTATGATGCGAATACATTAACATAGAAGAAAGAGAGATAGAAAACCATTTTATGCAGGACATATTACATTATAATAAAAGTAGGAAGAAGTCCTTGTCAGCGATAACACCGCTATTTGTACCTAATTCCAAGCTGTTTTCGTGTATTGTTTCATTAATTTTATTGTATAACTGGATATGCCCTCGATTTCGTCTATGGTTTGACTTGAAATTCCCGCGGGATTTCCGGGACATAACTACCCTAGCATTTGAAAAAGAATGTAAGCTACCATTTTAGTGAAAACTGGGTCGGAATACGTTAATTTTTACGCACCCAAACTACAAACCGCTCCCGGAAAAATTCCCACGGGATTCCCGGGGTAAAACATATCACACATGAAATTTGCTATTGACCAGTAAAAAAAATCACATTGGAATTCGATTTTTTGTTAATCTGGCAATTTTAAATAATTCCCAGAAAAGTTCCCGCGGGATTCCCAGGATAAAAAATAGTGCAGAGTTTACCTGTAAAAATTAGCAGTCGATAAGCGAAAACCGCATCGAAATCGGCTCAGTAGTTTTGACATGAATCCCAAACAGACAAGAAATCTAAAAAAAATTGCATCGTGTTCTCCGTCGTTTATATAGTCTATTCAAGTTGTTTTTTTTTTAAATAGCTTCAATATACAAACACAGCATGTTTAGAATTTTATAATATTATAGATAAAGTATATTCTATAATAAACTAATTTTTAAAAACTGTTATTTATTGTGTTATTGTTTATGGGATTAACTGCATACATGAGCTACATAGCCATAATTATATTTCCGCAAGTCCTTCCGAGACCTTATCTTAAAATATGGCGTGCTTTACTATACTACAGACTGTCAAGTCTCACCTGGCGCAGTGTAGAAGTTTTGACCGGGTGGCGGGAACCACTGCTGTTGTTGCATGAACTGCGGCTGCTGGGCGGCTTGCTGCGTCATCCCGCCCCCGCCGTTGCCATTCACCCCTGTCGGTGTACTCACGCCGTTCGTCTACATTTATAATAGAAACAAATACTGTACTTATGAAATGTTAGCTCACGTTTAATAGCGCAAAAGGACCACATTAGATACTTCCCCTTTTACAGCAGCCTTCACAGTGGCAGAGTAGATGGACATCATGATTTTCTTCCTCCACTATTGTAATGTTTTATACCAGACATTTTAACCTTCAAAATGTCCCCAGCATGTAAACTGGGAAGGCCTAAGAAATATTGTCTTGAGATTGGAACTATTATGTGTTTGCCAAATTGCCAATAGTACAATAAAGAGTGATGTGGTAGGCCACGTGAAACGGAAAGAGTGAGTAACAAAGATGGGCTTTAATGCTGATCCAAAAATTTAGACACATACTCATTAAAGTTATGATGTTTATAGGCAAATGAAAAAATGTTTTTCATAGTCACATTTTTGAATGAAGTTTTGAAATTAGCTTTTTTTAACAACCACAATGTAACATCAGTAAGGGCATTAGAGAATGTAGCCTTATTTAACTAAACATACTTAATTGTATGCCCATTATATTTTTAATCTTTCAAAGACCAGTAATTTATTACATGCACTTTAAATGATTAATCTTAGATAATGATGTCTTTGGATGATAGAAGTGATTTAAGGCAGAATCTACCTTATTTTTTAATTATTTAATGAGTTAGTAGATTTTTAAGAAACATCTAAATAAAAGAGTAAATATTTACTTCCATGTCACAAATTTTCAACAAAGTTCAACCAACAGAATTACATACCGGTGTTGTTGGTTTTGGTTTCTTAATATTTTTACATGAAGCAGATCTTGATCGAGACTTTCCAACACCAGTTGGACTGGAATCCAAACTCCCATTGTCCTAAAAGTGATAAATATATTTATTTAATTTTAATAAATCATATTTAATTTAACATCAAATATGCTATAGTAATACTAAAGCAAATTGAACTAATTTTCAAAAGTCATGAACCACCCAATATTATATCCAGACTTAGTTAAATAGTTAGTAAAGTTAAATAGAAAACAGAGTAAATGTTAAAAGGATAAGCTTACCTGTTTACTGTCATTAGTTTCAAGATCTTCAGGCGGTAAAGGCAGTGGCTCCAAGTAATAACTTAGAGGTTTGACAAGGCTGTGTGTGTGATATTTCAATAATCTAAAAACATAATAAAATACATTTAATGAGCAATTTATAGCATGTGTACAAAAATCTTCACATTCTTATTTTTTAGCCCATATACACATTTACTTAAATAGTTTTTAAAGTAAAAAGAGAAGATTTTATATATATGTAAATGATTAATTTAGTTTAAAATAATTATTGATTATTATTCACCATTGTTTATGAATACAGGCTTTAATCTCCCATGCAAAACCCATTCTTATCTATTTATATAGTTATATTACATGAAGTACTGGCTGCACAAGAGTTTCATTCTTAACAGATATACAATTTATTTAAGCAGTTCTTCATTCATTCTAAGAATAAAAATGTGTTGTTAACTTCCCATTGTTGGGCATGAGAACCACTATTTCAGGAGAATGAATATTAACTCTCCAAACTTAATCAAGCCAGGAAGTCGAGTTCCATATTTTGGTAAGCCTCAGCACATAAGGCTTATAAAATCAACTTTAGCACTTGATAATTTATATAAGTAAGCATGTCGTGTACAGATTTGTTTCTGTCTGTACTTGAGAGCTTAATGATTCACTTCAAAAGCTGCTAAAATGTGTTGTTACATTTATAATTCATTTTAAGTAATGTTCACAATGTATAATTTGCAACCATATGTGAAACATAGATTACATAAAAAATTCAAATGTGTAAATTTAGAGTTAGTGAACCATTATTGAGTGCAGCACTAAATCAATTTCATACAAAGTAACAATTAAGTTTAGGTAGGATGGCGACCTTGTCAGTGTACATATATGTGTGGTAGTAGTTGGCTTAGCTAATCATCTCTCATTCAGTACTTATATTTTTATGCCTTGACATTGAAATGAACCAGTAAAGCCACAACACCTTCAGTTTTATTCTTAACTTACCATTTATGTTTAACCTATTGAGTCTATTGTAAAAACTGGAGGTTTAAAAGTAAAATGAATTTTATTATTTAAAGAAACCTTTATATACATAAGAGTTTGTTACACTTCGTTCATGCCTTAACTACTGAACCAATTATGAAGTACTGTTCCCAAGGCTTAGAAAAATAATGTTTAGATGGTCATATACAACATATACTATGTGTATATGACCTATAAGTGTCCTAAAATAATGCTCAATTCTGTGGTCATGATTACAACACCTAAGGACTGTACAGTTTGTATTGTATTGTAGGAAAATTTAGGATGGAATAGAATTTTCAACTTGTTGAAAAGCAGAACCTATGAATTAACTAACACCAACTCAGCTGCTTCTCTTCTATTGCTATACTTAATCCAGATTTATATTATGTAGTTCTTTTTTTTAGTAAATATTTAAGCTGTATTGACAAACCTGAATTTAAAAGGTTAGTAGTTTTTACGTTAATGTTTCCTGTGTTGACTGGTAACCCTTATTGTTTGATAAAATGTATGGATGTATGTTTGTTACTCTTTAACACAAAAACTACTGAATGGATTTTGATGAAACTTTACAATAACATAGCTTACACATAAGAATTACACATAGGCTATAATTTATAAATATATAGTGTGAATTATCTAAATTACAACGATTTTCCATCACCACACGGGTGAAACCGCAGGCACAGCTAGTAGTCTAATATATTCATTGAAATCAGTTTTGCTTTATCGATTTTTTTAATCTCATATAAATTTAGTAAACATTAGAATCGAGAAGACTGAGAAATTTCTACTTTCTCTGAGAAAAAAGTATATTTATTACACAGATATCTATTTCTAAATAAAAAAAGGGTTACATAGGGGAAACTATACCATTGTTAGCACCCTTTCAATTTATTCAATATATTAAGGATTATTGATATTTTTTATTCTGTAGCCATACAATAATATTATTAACATTATATGACTACAAAATAAATACAGATTCTTTTAATATTTTGGATTAATTAATAGGGTGCCAACAACATATAACTTACCCTAGTTAAATGCCGACTTGAAGAAATCTATTTCATACCCACTGAGTACAATTATATCAAATTAAACAAAACTCACATTTTTAAATGACTAAGTGGCATTGATAAGTGTAAATTCACAGCCCAGGATAGCATACAAAATGAAGATTACAATAAAAGTTACAGGTTCCAATACCAATAATATAGTAAAATTGTACTTTCTTAAGTTTTCTCAACTAGTAATGGTACACATAATTAAAATTATATTGCAACAGTTTTAAGTGTGCCATTTTATTTGATTTTTATTACAACATTTTACTTTTCGCTAGCAGTCTTCATGGCTACTGAAAACTGGCTCAAACATCCACATTGAAAACTGTTAAAACACAGTTTTAATTGCAGTGAAAATTTTCAAAAGAAGGGGTACATTCATTGAATCATCATATTGCACACTTCACTTACCGGCAACTATCATCCTTGGAAAGCATCGCTCACTTCAATCCAAGGGGACAGCAGCAGCCATATGTCTTGCAAAACCCATACACCGCTTTGCATATCTCATTAACTCATTGGCATCCTGTTCTTATAGACTGGCCATGTAAATAGTTAAATCGCTCTTGCAGACTGCATTCATGCCAATTTGATAATAATTTATATGTGAATCAATCTTCATCATGTTGAACACAAGTATCGATTTGTACATGTTCAGTGTATACCCACCCAACCATAATTAAAACATCCATCTCAGAATACATACTTTTTATTTATCAGTCCTCATCACACAACACAATATAAGACACAATATACTAGTCACCTTACATCTATTACAAACACCATATCAGGCTTATTCCTTACTAATATTCCATAACATTTATCTTTTACAATTTAATAATGTGATATAAGAATAAAGAAAAAGTTAATCCACATATTGTGTACTAAGTATAACTCTTTTAAGACTAAACTATTTTAACATACATCTCTGTACTGATAGTCATTTATACCTCAACAGCTCACCTCATGTCTGGGGTTTGTTGTTGCTGTTCCACCCGCTACTTCCGGAGCCACTACTACCCCCACTGTTATTATTCCAGCTTCCCTGGCCATTCGGCCAATTATTCCCTTGATTCCAGTTTCCACCTTTGCCACCATTCCAGGCAGGATTTGAACCTGAACCGCCTCCACTGCCGCCTCCTTGATTCCAAGATTGTGGAGGCCCATTCTGACCCCAGTTTTGGTTGCCACTCCAATTCTTACCTGAACTGTTTTGAGGTGGACCACCCTGCCAGTTATTTGGCCCTGAATTATTTGGATTACCCAAAAACCCACCCCAGCCTGCTTGATTCAGAGCAGCAGCTACTAGGCTAATTGGAAGATTAAAGTTTGGTGGTGGGCCTCCATTTGGATTGATACCAAGGTTTTGCATGTTGAGTGAATCTATATTACTGTTTCCTCCATTATTTGATCCACCTGAACCACCTGGCCTGTTACTATCCCAATTGTTGGAATTGTATGAATCATCCTTCCAGTTTTGATTTGTCTTGCCTCTGACCTTTGGTGCAGCACTGGAAACTGATACCGATGCACCTTTTATAACATGATCCTCACCACACAGACTTTGAGCTACCTCTGGGTCTAAAAATGTGACAAATCCAAAAGCCCTGAATGGCCGTGGAACAAAGACATCTGTCACTTCACCAAACTTAGAGAAATATTCTCGTAAGTCATCTGCTGTCATTTCTTCAGTGCATCTACCCACAAACACTTTACAAGGCATTTGTGGGACAACCCCTTCTTTAGAATTAGGTATGCGCACATCCACCCAGCGTCCATCTATATTGTGCCTTTGAGCTAATGCTCTCATTTGTGATGCATATGTTGCAAAACGGATGAAGCCGAAACCTTTGAAGGAGCCATTTTTATCTCTTTTCAGCTGGACCATCACAACTTCACCAAATTGTTCAAAGTACTGCTTGATAGATTCCTCGGTTGACTTCCAAGGCAAGCCAAGACATATAAGATCTGAACAAGTGAGCTTCTTTTCCAAGCGTTTGGTTTTTGCTGCTGAATTTTCCGGCGACACATCTTCCATTTTGCGTTTGTTTTCTTTGGGGAAGACACATACATATAAATGTTTTCCCCATCCCATTTCTCCCGGCGGATGTAATTTACCATCGCTAAGGCGAATTCCCCTCACACATTTACTTTCAGGGTGCCTGTATTTTAACCCAGACGCACCTGGGAATTGCGCTACAAGCGTCGACAAAAGCAACGTGCCGTCCATTTCACAAGGAATCTCCACGGCGTTGGAGTCATCTTCATCTTCACTCACTCTTATATATTGAAATAAATCTTCACTATAATCACCTTTACTGGACATTGTAACTTTATTAAGATGAAGAAAGTTAATTTATAAAAATTATTACGCGGACGCCATTAAAATGGAAGCGAAATTTAACTTTTTTTTTAATAATTGTCAAACCAGAAACACAAATTTACGTGTCAAGTTGTCAAAGTAGGGATTGAACAGAATAATCGTACCGACAAAAACGAGTAAGCGAGTAAAATAATCGACTATTTGCAATGGTGCGGTTTCATTTGCGATAATCTTAAAGATTTAAACTATGGCCAAATGAGCCTTATTTAAAGTGTTAAAAAATAACTCCGTTAAAAATGTCGCGTCTCAAATAACGCATTAAACCTATCGCTATATTTGCGTGAAAAGGTCAATATCTGTAACAGGTTCGCAGATAAGACTATCATGTAGATAGAAACAAATAAGTATTCTTTTCTCGCAAAGGATTGGTAAAACCTTTTGAATGGTCTAAGGGTAAAACTCATTTCGTGAGACAGAGTATAGCACTGAGCAGTGTTGCTAGTGTTCATGGTAAAAAATTCACAAATGAGACATAAATATTTATATTGTCTAACAGCCATTTGAGCAAATGTTGATATTAAAATATTCTATCATCTGTATTTATTGTAATGTTGTTACTAAACTTGTTACAGGGTGGCCAAATAAAGTAGAATATAATAGGGACGCCACTTAAGCCAATTTGTCTAAATTCTAGCAACTTCAATTATGTCAAGAGAAATTTTGATACTTACTACTACTACGTCAAACATCGTACAAGTATCAAGATGCTTTATTCACGACATACGCATTTGTCAACATAACCTATGATGTTTATTTTAATAATCGACATTATTCCTATTAATATTATAATGCGAAAGTCTCTGTCTGTCTGCTGTCACGCTTTCACGGAAAAACTACTGGACCAATTTGTCTGAAACTCAGTATATATATATATTCGATGCTGAGGGTGAACATAGGATACTTTTCATTCCGAATAGTAGGATAGATTTATGTAAAGGTTGTACCATAAAGTAGGTTAGGTTTTTTTTTGATATGCCACTTTGGTTATTTCGGCCATTTCGGTCATTTCGGCTATTTCGGTAATTTCGGCCATTTTGATCATTTTTGTCATTCGTGTAGTTTACAGATAGATAGACGAGCGATAGATAAATAACACTAGAACGGGTTGAAATTGAGGATAAAAGTATAAATTACAATAATTTCTAAAGTTTATAGATCTAAAATTTATCATCTATAAAAAATGTGACATCAACTCAACCTGTCTGTCTGTTAAGCTTTCACGGAAAGAATAGTAGGAGTACCGGATCGGTTTTGCTGTAATTTTAATACCGAAAAGGGACATAAATACTTTTCAAGCCGGGAGACGGGATAGTTTGCGATATGAAATGAAATTAATCATCCGGGGGCAAATAGCGCCTACATAAAAATTTAATACAATGTAACCTGTATTAATGCTTGCTCTTGAAACAAGAGATCGCACTAGGGTTTGACCCGCGCAGCCGTGGGGCAAACTCTAGTAATCACTATAATTTTGTAAAAGCAAGAGCTTTAAAACCTTGTGATAATTAATAGACTGATATATTTGATAAAAAAAAATTAAGCAAACCATTACAAACCGGTCATGTCGGTGGTTGTTTGGTAAATATCGTCAAAATATGACGAGAAGATTGTGCTTTAAATTCCGCTTGACATGCTTGGTAAACTTTAAAAATCACTGTCCATGTGAAACGTGGTATTATTATATCCATATTTAGTTATTTAAGTAGATTTTAGACTTGGATCAAAGTTAAAATTAAAATAACATGGATAAATTCGCTATGTTTTTAATGTTGACTACAGAAACAGATAAAATAGAATATTGTGCAAAGGCAAAATAAATGTTCATGTTAGACATTATTGCTAGGTTATATTTAAGCCATTATTAAGGAAAATTGAATTAAGAAAAAAAATATTCTTTATAACTGAGCTCAAGTAAGTATAATGGAATCTTCTTTTCTTCGTTATTAATATTCAAACAAACACCATTTTTTTACAGATGTATTTATAATAAAGTCCGCCACCCCATATAAAAATAACCAATATTATCAATTTATAAATTATTTTACAACTGGTTACCCTAAAACCGTATAATTTATGGCAGTGAAATCAGTACGGATGTGCAAACTTGTAATTCGAGTTTTTGGCGGGAACTGAAAGGGATTTTGTATTGTGCAGTTTTGTTTTCTAAAATTGTGTAAAATTAATTTAAAATTAACAATAGTTGTAAGATATTGATATTTTTTTGAGCAGTGATTATGTGTTTTGGTGAGGCATGTGTAGTCAACCTTTCGAGTTTGTGTTGTCAGGTGAGTTTGGCTGATCTATAGGAAGACTTATAGATAAGAAGAGGCTGTATGGACCAAGTCCTTCGCCTGCCATTGTGGAGAATTGTACTTCTACTAATACTACTTATTGTAATGCGTATATTAAAAAAATAAGTTACTTGGAACTTATGTCTAACGTTATCTAATTTTGATATTACATGGTTCAACCAATTTTATTCAATTTGATTGAAAGGCGTAGAATTGAAAGGAAACTATGACATTCAATAGCATTGAATGATTCAGTATTATGTTTTAAGGAATCACTGTGATTACTTTAACCAAATTGAAAGACAGAAATGAACTGTTTAATATGAGCTTAAGGCAATTATTACAAACTATTACTTACATATGGTATGCTCATTTACTTGTTCACTTAATATGTTAATATTATATTTAATACAACTTCTTTTTTGTTGCTTGGAGCAGGCAAAAAGGTAGACGCTGGCCCACCTGATGAAAAGTGGTTACCGTCGCCTATGGACATTTGCAACACCAAGGGCATTATCAACGCGATGCCGGTCTCAAAAATTGAAATGTTCCAGCCCATAGCCTATGCCATATGAATAAGATTCTTTTTAATTACCTGTGCGCATTTTCGTAGGTGAGGGGCTTCCTTTCTATTTTGGTGGCTGCAAACCAAGCCCATGAAAGAGGAGCAGGATTCCGTCCACCTTCGACCAGTTCCCAGCTAGAGACCCGTTGTTTATCCGTGAGACGCAATCCCTAAATAATTAAACACTTTACCTGAGCACAGAACATTCTAGTTATAAAGAAAAAATAAATAAAAAAATGCCAAAATACCTGTTTCTTATCACTGTCAAATCCAGTTATTTTGTTTCCTTTTTGATCAACTAGACATCCAAGAGGCTCACAGGCTATGACCTGTAACAAATCAATATACATGAAATACTACAAACACTATTTTATATAAAGATCACTCTAAAATATGTTCATGCAAACTTGACACTGACTGTATTAATTGCAACCATTTATTTTACTTTTGACGTTTGCATGTCTATCAAGTTACTTACAAGTAAATTTCACATTCCACAAATGTCAGACTTGTCATACTTTATTGTATGACTATTATTGTCGCCGTACTTAATCCTGCCAGTGTAAATATCTGCTAATCCGTAAATCGATGTAGGTAATTACTGAATAATAAATATAAAATATTCCATAAATAAAGCTGTAAATTTATTTCCTGGCAACTTTACGAACAAAAGTCTTATCAAATAGCAGGGCTGCCACTTTTAGTTCCTTTATTTTCCATGGGACTTCTTTTATGGTGCAATGTCTAGATACACAAATCCTACAGTTGTGTTTAAAGGGCCTTCCACATTCTCTCGAGGTGAACAGGAGAACACACTAATATCTCGAGAAAATAGAATGTGCAGCGGATGTTCAAAAATAGAACAGGAAAATAATCACCTCAATAATAGTGTTCTTAGATAAAGGCAAGAGTTGCCTGACGCACTGCACGGAGGGCCCGTGCCGGTCACCGATCTCCTTCTTGAGCTTCTTCATTAGGTTCTGGTAGTGTTTTCGGTTGTTGTCGTCGCCGCCTTCGGCGAGCGTAGAGTGTATCAGCGTCGAGAGCATGTCGATCAGTGTCGTGAACAGGTTGCTGCGACACAGACTATACTTATTTATTGTAACAACACTGTACGACCGCCATTATTTTTGGTTTAACAGATTTGTGTGCTAGGATTTTTAATGTCTTTCTTCGCATAACTTTAAAATGCTACTTAGAAACAATATTAATATGTCAGAGAATGCAGTAACAGCTATCATTCGGCAGATCAGTATGTCTTTACTATATGCTGCACCCACATTGCGTTATTATACATCTTGCATACCCGGGGTATCGTCTGATCTGCAGGGTTACCAACTCGCAAACATTTACATTATTTATAGCTTGTTACTGTGCGCATCAAGTTATCATGACCGTCTGACCGCATAATAAGTGCCACTTGAGAACATTTTTTGCAGGTCATATATATTAGTATTTTTATCACCTCCACTCGTTCAGACTTCTTGTTTTGTCGGAACTATGTTGGAGTTAGCTTCTAAGAATGTATTTTCATATAAGGTATGGAAATTTTACGAGAAGTGAAATAATATAAGCGTTAACGTAACGTTAACTTAAAAGCGTTACCTTTTTTATAATACAATTTCAAACTCTAATGCAATGAATACATACACTAAAATAATATCCATCAATGTAAGATACTGAATTTTATATATTCATGTACTATATGAAATGAGTATTAATGTAACCTGGTTGGTGTATAATATTTTACCGAATCAATATAAAAAATGTGAATAGAATAAAAATACATTCATGCTTTCAGTGTTATAAGTGATGCGTTTAATTATCCTGTTTTTTCTATTTTTATTTAATTATAAGTTACCTGCCAGGTGCATAATCGATTTACCTGTTGTTATACGCGTCGATGACTTGATGTGCGACCAGCTGGGTGAGCAGCACCGCCCAGTCCGACGTGAGCTGGTACGACTTCCGTATCGCGTCGAACATGCCACCGGCGAGCGAGAAGCGCAGCTGCAGCGCCTCGGGCGCCGCGTCGTCCTGCCACGTGTCGCTGCACGCCGACCGCTCGTGGTCGCGCGCGTGTGTTAGGTAGTGTTGCAGTTGGGCATGAATCGAACTCAATAGGTTGTCCTGATGAGAGAGAACACGAGATACAGTACACGCAAAACTTAAATGCGCCTCGAGTGAAGTTTCGTGAGTTTGTGCAAGTCCAGTGAAATGTTAACGTTTATTACGGTGTGTTGTGTAAAAGAAATGGCATGCGAGTCCGGATAGTGGCCGAGTGAGAGTGACAGTGCAATACTGTCCCCTCTCAGCTTTGTCTGTGAACGTTATAATTGTGTTTTGCACAATGATGTTTATGAACTTCGGACAACTTCAAGGACGCAAATAAGGTTATTTGCGTCCTTGAAGTTGTCCGTACTGTACACATTTATTCCTTTAAAAAGTTGAACAAATTGTATTAATTAAAGGCCAAAAACTGTTAATTAAAGTAGCTCACAATTAAATCTACTGAGATACTTATTATCATCTTACAAAATGTTGCAACATTATAGATTTAGTATGAGCAAATTAAGTCACACTTATATCTTTTACAAGTCAAATAACACATTAATACTGTAAATACAATAATTAAAATTTAAATTATTTCTACCATGTTATTTAAAATATATAATTTTAACAGGACGCTCAATCTTTTATGTGAACTGCTTCAGTTGATATGTTTGTCCAAGTACTATCCAATTGTATTATGTTAATAAAACCTTTTGATCGTCTTGATGCCTGAGGCAGGTGAGCACCAGTGAGAGCAGCGGCTCGTTGGCGAGCCGCACCGCGCTACCGCCACCGCACGCGCACCCGCCCCCGCAGCCCCCGCTACTCACACCGCGCTTGCCCCCACTGCCACCACCGGCCGATCTACCACAACAAAATCCGTATACATGGTTTTTCCTTAGATCATTTCCGTACATTACAAACAGGATTTTTGTTAAATGTATTAGAAAACATAAGCCACATCGTAAGTTAGTTATTACAGTAGAAAATATTTTAACATAATTATCTAAAGACACAATTTAAATAAAATTTTATCCTATGATTCATATTGTCATTGCCAGGTGGTAGGGTATTTGCTCGACTGGATGGCGACCATCCCTGGTCTAGAGTATGCCGCTATAACAACCTTGTGTTGTGATCCGGCATCAGTGACCAGGTTCCAGTCTCCTTTAAGAGAGTAGCAGCGCATTTGTAGCACCTTTGGTGTTACAAATGTTCATAGGTGATGGTAACCACTTTCCATCAAGTGGGCCGTCTGCCTGTCCGCTGAACTCCTGCAATAAAAAAATAAAAAAATTGACAGAAAAATAAGGTGTATAGGAGACACTATTCCATTGTTGGTATTCTCCCCCTCAGTAATTGGCACCCATCCGAAATTATTCAAAACGTTAAGAAATATTAATATATTTTTTATTTTGTAGCCATACTACAATGATAGTAATTATTTTATGTATGTATGGCTATAAAATAATAACTCCAATCTTTTCATGACATGCCTTTACCACCTTAATCGTACTCCTCTCAATCTTTCAGTCACAAGTGCTATTTTCAAAGATCTTCTTATATATTCGTTTTCACCGTATCCATCTTAAAATTCGTATCTCGACTGAATATATTGACAAAAAATATAAGCGATAAGTAATATAAAAATTTCCTACCCCTTATAGCTGGGGCTCTGGTGGCTCTTGCAGTCCCGATGTGAGCCGCCTCCGCTTCCACCGCCACTTGAACAGTTACCACTACAACCAGCGCCCCAGCCACTCTCCAATATCTGGTAACAATTAATATTATTATACAACATACCTAATAATAACACAGTTGAAATCAATGTCAATTATTAATTATAGTGTTACAATAAAATTATAAATTAAAATTTGGCGATTTTTTTTGAGCGGGGTATTTCAGAGTTACGTTATTGGCATCAAAAATTAAGAGGACTGTTTAATATGTTCATAAAAAAACAATAATAGCGTCTGAATACATTTTCGCAAGAACGCATAAGCGCAAATGGGTCCCATAGCAAACTGCAGATTTTAACGGAGCGGCTTGATGGAAGCATCGGATTGCGTTTTTCAGTTTTATTCACTTTTATTACAATCAATTCGTTTATTAGTTCTAATGTAACTCACCAAAATTATGGGCACGAGTTGTAATTTTAAAAAAATTTAAACATTTCGATCGAAAATACTTTGATATATTCTACAAAAATGTTAAATATTAATCTCTAATTAGTACCTATCTGAAAGTGAAAAAACTTCTATATTACAACGTGTAATCATTAACATTCTCAGTTGTAAAGCCAATAGCAATGCCATAGGTTTAGAAATGGGATGTTATTTATAAAGAAAATATAATTAGTTACCCAAAGGAGAACAGTTATAGCCGTTACATCTCTGACCTCTGTTATTATCACTGGGCTGACTGCTGTATATAAACTATGGAGAGTAGGGGCAAGGAGAATCAGCTCATATGGGAGAAAAGTTGAAAAAGTGTCCAGCTGTATGCTATAAATAACAGTTCAAAAACCGTCGACAATGACGCCGATGTAGACAATGGGTATGGTATGAATGTAGCTGTTGTAGACGAATCGAAGTATGCCGAGTTAAAAAAAATTCACTCTGATGCCAAAGTGGCGCCACCCTAATTTAATGCATTTCGATAGACTTCTTCATATACAGAGATGGTACTCCTTACGTCTACCCACTATAATATAAATGACAAAGATAATTGACTTAAAGGCCTAACTGCTAAGCCATAAACTCAAAAAAAACACGAGCAAAATTATTATAGTGTAATTTGAAGCGCCGTTTACAAGAGACTCTGGAATTAATAATAGTACTAACATAAGGATTTTTTTAGTGCACTGGAACTCTCGCTCTCAGCGCCGAAATGGCGCCAATCACAAGCACAAAAATAAACTAAGAGCAATCTGTGCAGTGCTAATAATAAAGATCAACGAGTTATTCCAGTGAAAATTTACCTGCCCAGCTTGCTTCAATACCCTTCCTTGTACTGCAGGAGGCAGCTTTGCAACTAACGGTGCCACCAGCCATACGGATTCCGACCATTTGCTCGTGCTGACCACCCCTCGATCGGTGCCGGTCCTATTTTTCATTGTATTGTATACTTTAGACTGGGCCAAAAAAATCGTCTTTTTTATATATCGGAAATATTATTTGGGGCGCCAAAAAAAGATTATTGTGAGAATTTGAATCCTTAATATTAATATTAAGAGGTCCTATCAACGCAAATTTAGAGTTTTTTACTGAACGGGTTTTTGTTTAAGAACTCCCAAACCATTGAATTAAACGAAATTATCTCCGAGACATTTTTTGAAGGAAATTGAATATTCTACAAAAAAGGTCTAATAATGTTTTCTGTCAGATTGACCGTTTCCTTACAATCATGCCTTAAGCATTGATATAGTTTTACAATGTGATCTTCAATTTCAGAATTTTGTAATTCATGTAAAAGTCAGCCAGTACTCGGAAAAAATCGATAAATATTCTTTAAGGGGATCAAATGCTCTACAAAAAAGTCTTAACATTTTTGGCCAAAATCACTCCTTCAAAAGTAGATCGACAGCTAATTTTTAGACTTAAAATCGGTGCTACTTTTTATCCTGGGAATCCCGCGGGAATTATATAAGTGGTTAGCTTAAAAAAATCGAATTCCAATGTGATTTTTTCACTGATCGATAGCAAATTTTATGTAATAAAATGTGTGATATTTTTTATCCTGGGCATCCTGGGGGAATTTTCCGGGGAGCAGTTCGTAGTTGTTCGGGTGCATAAATATTAGCTTATTCCGACACAGTTTTAACTAAAACGATAGTAATTTGTATCCCGGGAATCCCGTGAGTATTTCAAGTCAAGCGTGGACGAAATCGCGGGCATATCCTAGTCTATCTATAAAATCACTCAGCGGTCTATGTTGAGCATTTCTCTTATAGATTAAATCGGAAACGAGAATATTCGTAAGAGAATTAAGCTAACCGACAATACGACTGACGACCTAACATTATAACATTACCTGTCTTTATCAGGCGGCGGCGGCGCAGGTTGCTGGAAGACGTTAATGACGGCGCGAGCGACGGTGTCCAGCCACGAGTTCAACTCGGATGAGCCAAGTGGGAACTGCTTGAACATCAATTGCAAGTCCAGCCACGACATTCGCAACGACCACTGTTCCAAGTTCTGTTGAAATAAAAAAAAGAGCTGAAATGTTATATTTTGCGTGGAACACTTAAATTCTATTACTGTTTCGAACACTTTAATTTGATCTAAGTAATGCACTAGTGCTTATTCGGTCAAAATTGCGAGTTTTCCAAGTGTAGAAAATGTATTATATAATAAAACATCAAAAAACTAGAGATCTAGCATGTAGGAGATGTTCAGAGCTTCATTGTTTATTGAGCGCTTTATCGTTCCTAGTGCTCTTCCATGCTATTTCTCACCTCTAATAATCTTGTAATCATAGTTTTCTGGTCTAGATCTGGATTCGTGTGACTTGCAGTATCAGGATAGCAAATCATGTGTAGCAACCTGTGAAAAAACCGACCATTTAAAAGTAAATACAAAAAATCGGTAATATCATAATCAATATTAAATTCAACGATATTTTTCAAAAAAATTAATTTACCTTTGAGCTTGCCTTGGCGTAAGCATAGAGTCTAATAACATATCAGGCTGGTACAACTCATCGGGGTTCTGCAGGCATTTCTGCAGCACCCATTCTTCTGAACAAATCTCTGCGAGCACTCTTCTAGCCAACGACGAGAGGGACTGCGATGAGTCAAGTAACGTCGAACCAACGCCACCACTTCCCCTGGTAACGTTTTTCATTTAGGATAGAATACATTTTTCATTCAAGATGGCGATATTAGTTCCCAGAAATGAACCTTGGTGGATTAGTTGTGAAATTGGGAAATTAAAAAAAGAGGTATAAATGTAAATTATTAATTTTGAATTGATGAAAAGTGTGATAAAGTTTTTACAACTTAAAGAATTGTCTTAAACATCAGACGTTCTTTAAAGGAAACTAAGAAGTAACCATATTGGCATTGAAAGAAATATAGTTTATTTAAAAACCTATATGTATTAATTGATTTTTATAAAGTATATACAAAAAGTTATTGCTAGAAATATATATTTGCATATTTAGTATTTTTTTATATAGAACCACACCTTTATTTGACTGTTAAACACAAATTGCTATGCCGTCAAAACCAACATGAAGTGTAACATGAAAACTACAGAAATACATTTCATTGTATAGAAATATATAGTAAAGAATGGTTGGGGGTTTCTGATTTTTACAAGAGAACCGTGACACCAAGACTGTTTCATCCAAATCAATCACCGCTGTATATCTAAAGACAAAGTCAATACCATTTTTACTTATAAAAATTTAAAATAATGCCATTTTCATGTCATGTTCGCAATTATAATCTTAACAAGTGTTCAGGGCTATATATACTGAAGCATATAAGCCTATGGCTTATATGCTTCAGTATATAAGCCGATATATATGATTCATAATATATGATCGTTTATTTGTACTCTCAATTTAATGAACGTAAAAGTAGTGCTATAACATAAATGACAGGATCATATACCGTAGGCTGGTTTAAAGGTACCAAAATATAAATAGTTTATATTCTTGAATGACAGAAACAATAAGAGTTCTCACGAATGAGGCAGCCAGGCTGATGCAGCAAATGTGGCATATGAAAACTCACTGAAGCTCACGCACTAGGCGGCCAAAAATTGTTGAGCGGAGAGTCAAATGAATTGACGTTTTAGAACTTTTAGAACGTGCAGTCTCATAGATTTTGTATTAGCATATACTTGTATACTTATGACGACGCCATAAGTTTGTGTAAGTAAAAGGAGTCAAATAGCGCATTATATTATATTCTAATTATTGTTTACAGAGTAATTAAAATTATGTCTACAATGATATTCTAAAAGTTAGATGATAAGATGTTTCTTAACGCCTGCTATTTTATATGTAAGTAGTGTTAGAATTTAACTATTAAAAATATTAATATTAAATAAAGTAAAATACGAAATAAGTACTTCAATTAGTAAAATTTTTATAAGTAAAAATACAACTGGCCGACATTTACAAATTATATTCCTCCAGATGTTTTGATGACGTTCCATTTTAACAGAGCATATCAAGCGTCTACACACCGACTTTAGGGTCCCTTAGAAATGTGAATGTACAAACATAGAATCAGTGTACATGGAGAGAAGCGAAGCGGACTGTGGTTGACGTGACAGATATGGCATGAGGGTGAACGCACACAATCAGAGTCGGCCATGTTAGAAATCAATTACAACTGAAATAAAACTTTATAATAGTGTATATGAAAATTCTATACTTGTTATAGTAAAGCAAGGGGATTTGATATATATTTTTGAAAGTCTCATCCATGGACTGACCATAATTTTAAATAACTTTTATCATTAAAAAGATAATTTTTTATTTAAATACTTTTCTAAAGAGGCTTTTACGGATTATATAATATCATGCTTTGGTGGCTTATATTGGTAAACGAAACTTTCTTTTTCTTGATTGTGATTTTGTTTTAGTAAAATGTACAGACAAATTAAGGCAGAAATAATTTACTATGGTACAATATTTTAGACAACATAAGGCTAAAAGGAATTAGATTAATAAAATTGTCTTATTATATAATAAAAAAATTTGTTATAACCTTTGCCCAAAAATTAAGGGAGCAAAATGTCTACATTTTTGGGTGATTTTTAACAGGTTGTAACTTGAAGAAAAATGATCATACAGCAGATTTTAAAAAAAGCAAATTGTAGATCCAAGTGTCTTTTTGGTTGTGAACTTGAGATTATTTCGATTTTTTTGTGTCATTTTTAGAAAACCATCGACAAAAAATAGTTTTTTTTCCAAAGGCTAGACACTTGAAGCTACAATTTGCTTTTTTTCAATTTGCTGTACGACCATTTTACTCCAAGTTACAGCCTGTTCAAAATCACCCAAAAATGTATGATATTTTTTTTGGCTCCCTTAATTTTTGTGCGAAGTGTAGTTGTAATAGTTTTAGTAACACTAGCCGAACTTGTGATGTGTGCGTTGCCTAATTAAATCATTTTATGTACACTGTATTGAACTCGGCTGACAGTGAAGCCCAAGTACTGAATGTGCAACCATGTAACTCAATATCAAAACAAACAAACCTAGGCGTTCTATGGCCCCCATTCATCTCTGACTCTACCATCCTAAGAATGAAGAAAATATTCAATCAATATTGTCTTTTTAGCTAATCACAAAAAGAAATAATATAAGGCATGATCCTTGACAAATTAGTTTATGAATCGCTACAGCAATAATTAAAATGCCTTTCCAAGTAAGTGTATTGCCAGCTTGCTAAAGTAATAGTTAATATAATTCTGTATTCGTTTAAGGCAGTGGACAACGAAAAGCTATCTGCAAAATAAAATTAAAAAAACAAAATAAAAACCATGAAAGTGTGATCATTTTACTATTTAATATAAAAGAATGCGTGCTATAATTTATATACGCTTAAAGTGATAACAAACACTATTTTCTTTTCTAGTTTTCAATGAGTATATTAAACAAGATTTGTTGTCTATTGTAATACTTACATAGTTAATTTAAAAAAAATCAAGGATCATGTTTATTCAAATACAACAGTCACGATATTATTGTATCGAGCTATGTACTTACGACATGAGATCGAGTTGTGCGTCGGTGGGCACTGTGTCACTAGTGCCCAGTATGTGGGAGAGTTCGCACGATTTCTTGCCACCCGATTTGCCACCATCGCGTGCCGAGTCACCAACCACTGTCAATGTTCTTTTTTTAATCAAAGTATTAATAATAATGTACTTTAATTTAATGTCTATTAGATTTTAATGTATTTTCTAATGTAAACTATAACACTATTGCTTAGCAACGTACTATATTGATAAAATGTAACTGTCTAAGATTTTACAATAAATCAGATTAGCGAAGAGAATGCTTTGATATTTTCATGTGTCCTTTATGAACTATACAGAAAGTTCATTGAAGTGTATTACTGAACAATAGGCTAATGATAAGGTCGTTTACAATTTCGCTTTAGTTAAAAGACTGTTATGACATTGTAAAGGAATAGATTTTTTTTTAAATGCCAGTAGTAAAATGAAACCTGCTATACGATAACTAATCATCAATATCGTTTTAGAGTTATTGACTGACAGTTTGAGTGAAAGTTTGTCACAAAAAAGCTCCGGAACAGCTTAAGGGATTTCAATACAAATTATAGAGATTAAAACAGGATTTTTAATTTAAGTTTTTGTGTATGTTCATTTGGATATTTTAGAGGGTCCAGAACATATGACTATAAAATGTAAGCACCACGCGAGTCAGGTTACGGGCACACTAGTTAATAATTTATGTAAATAGCACTTGTAAATCTGCCTAGTCAGGTGTTTAGGTGTAATAACATACTGAGAATAGCTTTGAGGGTGGCGAGTACTGGTCCCACACCGATGTTCTTATGCGCAGCCGCGAGTAAGTGTCTGTCGCAGGAGAGGCGCACGCCGGCCGCGCTGCCGCCGGGCCCCGGCGACGTTGACACCGAATATAGACCTGAGCTCACAACACAAAACATTTAATTACACAGGTCCACAAAAAAAATATGTTGTGTGTGCTGGGTGTCAGCTATGATTTTCTTGCGTATTTTTTCCCGCTGAACATGAATCTGAAGTGAGAATTGGGGGTCAATGAGCAAATAATCGAGAAAATCTCAATATCCAATAAATCAAGATTTTTCAGTCGTCGATCGGTTTGCTTCGCACCGACTTCAAGATGTAGAAAGTCGGTTAAATATTTACCTTTTACTTTTAAGTTTGAACTTGGTTTTGTTTTTGTTAAAATATATTTTTTACTTTTTAGTTGCGTTTTTTACTTGAATAGCTTTAGAAATAATATATTACGTGCTCGTAGAAATTGTATTACTGGCACGTGTATACAAGTTTGCCATCTCACTCTTCGGTGTAGACGCTCTTCAAAAAGGGTTGCTCTCGATTTCCGCGGGATCCTCATCAGATCTTGACTTGGTGACAATGGGACGACTGGAGTATACTTTTCGAATAAAAAAATTGTAATACTGTTCACATCTGACGGAGAAATCGAGTAACGAACATACAGATGAATTGAGAACCTGCTTCTTTTTGAAGTTGGTTAAAAATGAATGTCATTCTTACCCGGTTGCGGGGTGTCAACTGTCTTGAAGAGTCGCAGCAGCAAGTGGCAGGTGAGGCGGGCGCCGGTGTCCGGCGACGGGGCGTTGGCAGGGTTGCCGCTGATGACGCCGCCGCCGCCGCACGCCTTCAGCAGGGACGGCAACGCCGCGTGACGGACGAAGTCCTCCAGGGAGAAGCAGTGTCGGGCTGAAAACATCTCGTGTTTATTTTTTTACTAGGATTCGCCAACGTCTTCGTCCCTGTTGGTTGGGTAGCAAAAATTACAGTTAATTTAGACAGTTTCAATCAAAATATTGCATAGGATTAATAGTGCATTTTTTCATATGACTACTTCAAACCGCTCCCAAGAAAATTCCCGCGGGATTCCCGGGATTAAAAGTGCAGTAGATTTTAAGTTCGGGAATTTGCTTTCGGTCAACGAAAACCACGTCGAAATGGTCCCAGTAGTTATTGCGTGAATCCCGAACAAACAGACGAACACAAAAAGTATATAAAACAAAATATATAAAAAACACTTTTACAATTTTATAGAGATGATATTCGTCGCAAAACCGATTGCCGATAAAGCAGACGCTTTGTAATGTGGAGACTGCGTTTCGGTAAACATAGTGTAGGACTTTCTTCAGTCCGGTGGAACGACAAGACCGGCTAGATGAGGAAAATGGAGGTCCGGGATTTGTGGCGCAAAGGAGAGACCTACGTCCACCAGTGTACAAAGTTTGGTTGACGAGTAAACAGTACATATGATAAAGTAATAAAACTATAATTATTTATATTAACATTTATTGTAATTTTCAATTTGAATGTAACATGGTCCCATCACATATGTATGTGGAGGCTGGTATTGTGTAGGTACTGTAACAATGTTGGGTAGATATGATTATTGGTTCGTTCCTATATCTTACCAAAAGTTGAACTCCCTTACTGTAGTTTAAAATTTGATATAAGTAATGTCAATATTCTACAGATGGTATTGTAAGTAAATGAATTGTAAGATATAGGAACTAGTCAGCAATGAATCGACTGTTATAGAGGAGCTAAGAAAAATAACAAGGTTTTGTTTCTCGGTGTAGAACTACGCACCCACTAAAATACAGGTGAAGACGGCGAGTGCGTCGTGCGCGGCTGCGTCGTGCAGGTCCCGATGGTGCAGCAGGTCGGGGTAGAGGGGCGGGGGCGCGGCGTGCGGCGCGGTGGCCGCGGGGTAGTGCTGCGCGCCGCACAGCGCCACCAAGGCGCCCAGCCACTCGGCGGCCAGCCCGCTGCACCACGCTGTCATCTCCGAGCATAGGACGCCCAGTTCGTTCACACTTTCGACCAAGAGAATATATCATATATAAAATATTAATGATTTCCATGTAGCGTGTATGTAGTCATGTTAATGTACATATATATTAGTATGTGCGTCTGTGTCTATTTGTGTGTATGTATTTATATAATAATAATACAATTGTATAACCACCGCCAATAAAGAAACGAATCATAAATGGCGGCACTAATCATTCCCTCTCACTTTACTTTATTCACACATGTCGGTACAGCACGCCAAAAAATACAGGTTAACATGATTTTCATCGTTTAAAATATTGTTAACTTTCTTTAACTATTTGTTTATACTCATTAAGAATTCACTACTCGTTTTGCTATGTTACGTCAGGATTTCAAGAAAATAAATACAGTGGTATTTTATTTGCATGAAAAATGTTTAAACTATTAAGTTTTGGCATTCTTTTATCAATTTATGGGACTTCTCCTGAGAAAGTATGATAGTTAAGATAGCAATATATTTTTCAGTGGTTATTGTACTAAAATAAGTCGTAATACTGACTTCAATTACAAAATTTATAAAGAAATTGAAGTGTTCATTTTGTAAAAATAATAATTTTGAATAAAGAAGAATTGCAAGCTCTCCATATATAGGAAGGTTTTATGAAGCAATTTACTAAAGCTCTAAATAAAGAAAATAAAAATTAAGTGGTGCAAAAATTTACAAGATTATGTGATACTGAAATTAAAGAAGCAATTTTTGTTTGAGCATTAATCAAATCCGTGACGAATGATGAGAAATTTGTAGAGATAGTGATTTTCTCTAAAATGGAAACATAACATGCAGTCAAAAATATTGTAAGTAAGTATACAATTTTAAGAGCAATAATGATCATCCAAATAATAAAATGTGATATGGCAACTTCATTACATAAACATCGAAAATTGGGGTGTACTACAAGTAATTTCACATTATAGATTTAGATTTGATTTTGTTCTCTGAAAGTCCAGGTAAATTTGGTGAAGAAAAAAGAGAGTGACACCATTAAGACATCGAAGCTACAGAAACATTACAGAACTACAATACCATGGTCGATAGAGTGTTAAATATGATAGTTGATTACTCCTGGTAATTACAGCGCGATATTTCAAATGAAAATCCACGCTCAGCTTTATTTTATGGAAAAATATAAAAATATTACTTAAAATAACTTTTTATGTAGTAATTGTAATTGATATTGTAATTTCAAGTATTTGAAAACTATACGTTTCCAAAAATTACCTTTAAAAAAAAATATCATATATCTGGCAACTCTGTTTTGCCAACGGTCCAACTTGTCGTTCCAAGTATTGTCTACCATTTTAGATTCGTTTCTTTATTAGCGGAGGTTATACTGTAAATAATTTTGCACACCAATATGGCTAGCAGACGTGAAACTATAAACATTTAAATGTATTGTAACATCAGTTTATGGCGGTGTCTAATGCAGAATAATTTTATTTATTGCCTCAAGCAAGCAAAAAGGCAGACGGCCGCCCACTTGATGGAAGGTGGTTACCGTTGGCTATGGACGTTTGCAATACAGGGGACTTGCCGGCCTCTAAGAAATTTTGATTTGATTTATTTTATGTAAAATATTTTTTATATGAAAATGTTTTTATTAAATTAAAAAATATTTTATTTTTTGTACATAAAGGAATATTGTAAAAAAGTATTCTATTAAGCATTTTGTTTTGGATTTAATAATATACTATCTTAACCAGTTTCGGTTACAGCGACTGCTCTGTACTGTAACTAGAGGCTCTGAGAATAAAAGGCAGCAGGTACTAAAAGATAGTAAATAAAAAAACAGGTATATATCGCAAAATATTTTACGCGGTATTTACAACCAAAGTACGGGTAGGCAAAACGGAGCGATATATAATATAGATACATATATAGTTCACTACAATAATTACTTTATATGTCTTGCTACAGTGGAATAAAAAATCTAAAAGACATGAAATGCTCTTTTTATGATATACACATAATATAGCGTACTCACCGATCGTTGTCAACTTCACGACAGACCGCCAGCATTGCTGAGCACACGAAGCTGTATCTGTTCGCTGGTGACTCTGCGACTTGTCTTGCCCATGCTATTTCAATTTTACCTGTTCACATTGCAAATTTAAATACTTCACCAAAGTTTTACAGAACACTGCTACAGTGGGCGCAATGGATTTTCACCGCATTATGATATATGCGAATGCATTATATGCTCTAATGTGATAATAATGTACAATATTGATAAAATTATTGTAAGACAATATTAAACTAAGGAAGCCGTTAACAAAAATTGATTTCTGTGTCTATCGGGAACTTGAAGCGCGATATATTTGAGGAAATCAATTCAAATCAATCATTTTCATTTTCGGTCCCGAAATTGCTTTGAGTATGTTTAGCTATATCTTATAATTTACTAATATCTTAACTGAGGACAAATAACAAATTCATCATTTTATAATTTGTTTTTAAATAAATCGGCACACACATTGTATATCCCCAAGCTAAGCAAGTTACTCTTGTGTTATGGATAATATACAACGGACCCCGCACCGGGGCCGATCCCAGACACCCAGACCATAGTAAATAACGGAAAATTCATTTACCGAATCGAATCTGGAGCCGCTGCCTTATAGTGAAGTTGGCCGGCAAACGCTTAGCCCGCTCAAACATAGAAGGTTGTGGTTGTCATCAATCATGAATGACATAAAACTGTCACGATCATTCGTAAACTAAACGAAGTTCAAGGAGGTCAAAATACATTGCGCCTACTGTAGCGATTGGATAGTGACACTTACCTTTTCTCGGGCTTGTGAAGAACTCACTTAAAAATTGCGGATTGTATGGATAGTTCGACGGTATTGGTTGCAACGGCGAATAGAGAGCTTGTCTACGATGAAAATAAACAAATTTTAAATACTTAATTATTAGTATTAACTAATAATAATGTACAAAAAAAATTGTATGCCTGTCAAGGCGAAACATGTAACTTGGCACTTAGCATAACATATGCAAAATTTTTCATGTTTCAAACAAATAAATTACTTTGACTTTAGTAGTAAATAGAAAATGAATTGAGAAAGTGCTTTGCAGACTGTTTTAGTCTTCTAGGACTAATTTCATATAACATAGTGGGCGCTAAAATACCTGGACCTGTTTCCCGTGGTAGAGACGACAGATATCCACTTGCGATGATCACGACAGGCAACTTTCGCTTCGTCTACTCTCCTTAGTCTCTTCATACACGTATGTTTATTTGAGGTGTTTTTTACTCGACCTTTCTTTATAAGCTATTTGATCATGGTGTGTATGTCGCGGTCTATCACCTCCAACTTTACCATTCACAATGCTGTCATACACGTGTTTTGTGATTCTACATTCATCCGATCTCTCCATCCATCATAAAATAACAAAAATAGCGGTAATAACTATTTATACAATAATAAATACGCTATTTGATTAGTTTAAGTTATGACGTTAAACTTGCTATTTTCGTATAAAATATGAGTCTTCGGCATTTTAGAAATGATATAAAGTGTATCACTAATAATAATAATAACAAACAGTTAATTGCACTGCAAAAATATAAAGCTGTGCTGCAGTGACAACTTCCAACTAAAGACAATGATATAAATTATAATGGAGTACAGTATACAAAATAAACATAAAAATAACTAACTCAAGTGTCATTTGCGACTTCCAACGTGCGACGAGTATTTGTATGTGTGTATGAGTGTGAGTGCACGCGTATGTGTGTAAATGGTGTTGTGTGTGAGAGAGTGTGTGTGAATGTGTATGCACTGCGTATACCATAATGTGAGTGAGTATACGTGCACGTGTGTAACTAACAAACATATATATTTTCTTTGATTTTATAGATCAACAGTTAAAATGTTTTTCGTTTGTATAACATTAAATCTACAGTCACAGAACGAAAATATTCGTCCCTTAAAGTCGACTTTTGCTTGCAAGAGTACTAGAAACAATGCTACCAACATTTTAATAAATTTTACGTTAGTAAAATATAGAATGGTGAAAAAAGAAAATTATAATGTTGACCATGACAGACGTTGAAATAAACAATAAGAAATAAAGAGGATATAATCACTACGCTTAACATAAATATTAAAACAAATAATAAGGTTTTACGCCTCGAAATAATCTTCTTAGACAAGACAGAAAGTCAAACAACTTTGATCGAAGTAAGTTTAAACTTTATTGTCAAATAGTTAAACATAATTTTCAATGTAACAGTCTGTTCTGTGACTTAGTTTAAAAAGGTAATGTGTGCTCGCGGAGCATTAAATGAATTAATTTGAAAACTGGCGAACATTGTCATACCACCACTGTACACCTGTACAAAATGTACTGACTATCAAGTACGTACTCAATTCTTTTTCCTTGGTTAAAACTCACTTGATCTTCGGGTATGCATTTGCGAAGGTGTCCGCATGCGGCGCGTGGCAGAGGTGCTCGGCGTGCGTGTACAAATCGTGTAGTTCCGCGAGCACGCACCGCTCAGCCGAGCCGCAGTCGCCGGGGTTCACCACGCACTTGACCAGACGGCATAACTGCTCAAACACCGCTGATGTTTGCTCCACGCACACTTGAAATTTTTTAAATCCCTTCAGTGTGGAGCTATTAGTTGTCTATATTTTGTTTTTTTCTTATAAGTAAATAAGAAAAGGTATTAGGAGTACTGAATCGGTTTGCTGTAATTTCGTTTAAATATAGTTTTAAAACCGAAAATGGACATAAATACTTTCATGCTGGGAGATGGGATAGTTGGCGATATAGAATGAAGTGAATCTTCCGGGGGCAAATAGCACTAACATAATTTTTTTATATTAGTGACCTGATTATTATACAATGTGACCTGTATTAACCGCCTGCTCTTAAACAAGAGGTATGCACCAGAGCTTAACCCGCGGTTCCGCCGCGGGGTAAACTCTAGTATTTTTATAATTTTGTAGTGAAAGGGTCGCAAGACTATTTATTTTCTTTGTGGGTGGGTCGTGATTTAAAATCGTTGAGAAACAATAGTATATACTAATATTATAAATGCGAAAGTCTGAATGGATGTTTGTTGCTTAATCACGCCAGAATAGCAGAACGGATCAGGAAGAGATTTGGTACCGAGTTAGATTATAGTCTGGAATAGCATATAGGCTACTTTTTGTTCCGAAAAATGTACAGTTCTCGTGGGATAACATTGACCGTATCGAACCCGGAACCTCTGCGTTCTAGCGAGTTCGGCCGGCCGAGTCTTAGCCCGCTCAACTACACAGGCCGTCGTCTCTATCTATTTAATTAATTAATTTAAAAATACATTAAATATGTAATGTAAAACAGGTATATCATCGTATAACGCGGGTGTTAGAGTGAGTTAGTTGGTCAAATCTGCAAACTATTATTAATTTTAACCGATTACTTTACGTTACTTACATAACAAACAGGAATGGTATCTTCTAAGAGCCCCGACCGTGTACAATGCTAGGGCGGATGTGTACGCACGTGGCGCAGCCAAACCGCTGCTTGGCGCACCGCGACTTATTAAAGCACTCTCCACCTCAGATAGCTCTTTCAGAATCTGTTTAAAAAAATGCAGTGTTTTCTTATGTTTTTCGCGATTGTTTAATAATTTATAATTATAGAGAAATTTTTATAAAAACAATTTTTACTGCTTGCATACAAACAGTTAGTCCACCTGAAGATAAGTGTTTATTACCACTGCTTATGAGTATGGAACGTTTGCAGCGCAAAGGACATCGTCAAGGGGTCGCATGCAGTACAAATTGAAGATAGGCGTAAAATCGTTGATGATATATTTGTTGCATTGCATGACAGGAAAGTATGAGTAGAAATAGAATTAGGAGGACATATCTAAATGGTGTTGCAAATCAATGTAATCCGATAAATTTTGAGTCATAACTAGGAGTTATGGTAAGGAATGGACAGACACCAATATTATTCATTAACAGATTTATAATTATCTAAGTTCATCACTGAACACACTTATTAAAAATTAAAACAATGTTATTTAAAATAAAAAATAAGTTTAATTTGTAAATTATCTAGTTTATAGATAGATTCCAAGGGAAATTACTAAAAGAGATCGCTAAGGCCGCCTATTGTATTGCCTACAAAGTATTGTAATTATGGATTTTTATAATTGTTTATTTTGTAGGCAATAAAGTGATATCTATCTACTTAGTATCTAATTTTTATAACGCAGAATTTGGGCTACTAAGGTGAATAAAAACTCGCTTACCTGTATACATGTTTCGATGAGTCCATGTACATTCAAAGCGATTTCCATGAGATCAAGGGCAAAGGCCACGTGTTCCGGTTGCGGCAAGTAAGTAGTGGCACCCGCCGCGTAAGCCGCCAGAGCCTCGCAAACCGCGCCGCCGACCGCCCACGAGACAGCGCCTTGCTCATACATAGACATTGCCTACAAAAACATCAATAAATACAGTATTAAAATATAATAATGATAAGGGCCGTACGCGCAATATTGCGTGCGCGAAAACATGCGTCAGCGAAACCGTATTATTATTATTAAGTATACTTAACATACCAAGTTGAGGTGTATGTGAGACTAAACGTTCATACCTATACCAAGCATATCGATGTGCATACGAACCCCACTTGGCAAAGGAATGATATGAGACACTTAAAACACAATCTTAGGAAATCGGGCAGATTGATGCATGTCATGGCACCGTTGATATAAATTAGCCAAAAGAATAACGGATTCACCATCTGTAAATAAGTTTAAAATACAGCTTAAGAAGTGGTTACTCGAGCATACCTTTTATAGTAGTGCAAAGTTTATGATCTATATTTATTGAGACCATAATTATATTATCGACATTGAAGTGGAACATTGTTATGAATAAAAAAAAATTGTCGAAAAGTTCAAAATGCTATAATCCTACTACAGTTATAATTATCAAATTTCAATTTCAATTATAAAGATCTATTTTTAAATGAAATCATTAACTCAATTAATAAATTAAAGAGAAAAAATTGCAAAGAAAAACCATGACCCTTTCGTCTGGCGATGCTAGGGACTAGTAAAAATGTAACCTATGTCACCTAAACCTTAATAAATAATGAATCGATTGATAACAGATTCATCAAAATCGAATGCATAATCTGTTCCAAATATAACCCTTTCCTTACTTGATAAAAATATGAAACTCATTTCATTACCTAATAAGCTAGTTAACTAAAGTTAATTTTAATTAATTTATAGTAAAAAATGTTTTGAATTTCGAATACTGCAAATTGACATTTAATAAGATCTTTACCTCACTATTATACTTTACAGGCAAGACCTCAGTTCACAATAGAAAAATATTATCTCTCTTATATATAAAAATGAATTGTAGAAATGTATGTACGCCCATAACTTGAGAACGACTTTACCGATTTTGATGATATTTGTTTTGTGTGTTTGCATGGGTCGCCGGATGGTTTAGACTCACAATTGGAACCGGTAGGTGGCGCTGAGATCAAGTTCTAGAATCCTCCTAATCAACTGGACCGATTTTGGTGATTTTGTTTTTGTGTCATGAAACAAAGTCTTTTAGGAATTCAGAAAATATGGCGGTGCGAAGTTCGCCGGGTCAGCTAGTTTAATATATTGTAAAAGAGAAAGTCAAATTAAATACAAAAATTCCATATAAATAACGAAACAGTTATAATTACTTGGAATTTTTGAGTTACTGCTTCAAAGTTGAATTCACTTCTGGAATGTTTTTTGATTTTACCACCCTCAGCAACATCAATAGAAAATTTCTTTGAGAACAGCTTGCATATTTCTGAAACAATTTGATGAATTGCGGTCGTATTTTAATTGATTTATAACATATGTCTACAATCCTATAAAATAGTGTAAACTATACAATTGTTGACATCCTCCTTCATATTCATTTTGTAGCTATACAACGATGACAATAAATTTATTGCAAGTTTACAAAATAAAAGAAATTAAGAATTTTTAATATCCACAGTCCTTTATGTCCTAATGTTAAGTGATGCCATAATTATATTATATAAATTGACGTGTAACATTGTTATGAATAATAAATAAATAAAAATTGGCAGTTATAGAGACTGCCGATAGAAGTGAAAACTTAGAACTTTTAGTATTAAAATTTGAAATTTCACAATGTTTGAATGCAAACAATATTTCAACAATGCATAGTATATACACATTGAACTTTCACTAAATCCATTCAATTTCACTTATAAGACATACACAACACTAATGTTGCACAATACGTCAGCTGTATAGCTACAGATATACTGCTATAAGCATGGCGGTGACGCGAACGCACGAGATTTCACCCAACCAAAAAGCGTCTAACGCGTACAGCACATGGTCGCTGCGCATGCGCCAATTATGAGCATGTCGGTAACGCGATCCTATAAGATTTTCCCCTACTAAAAAGTGCCCAACGCCGCTAAAGAAGTTTTCAATTTAAAAAAAAACTGATTCCTGATTAAATAAGAGCAGGCACCTTTGGTCATCTTCTTGACGGCGTGCTTGGCCTCGTCCCTCTGGCGGCCGACGCCGTAGAGCAGGATATGTCTTTGGTTGGCGTCGTGCGGCGTGTGGTCGGGCTCCGCGGGCGGGAGCGGGAAGTGCATCGTGTAGTGGTAATGCCGCGAAACGGCGCCCACAGGACCCACGTTGCCCACAACGCTCGACGGGCCCGCGCTCGTCGTACGTATCCCTTCCAAGAAACATTCACACTTCTTCTTTTTTAGGTCTATTGTCATTTAACTCTATTATTACTACTGGAAAGGCTGCTTTCATTTCTGTGCACGTTTGATTGGTACCAATCTGGTGCCAAAAGTCAAAGCGCTGAGTGTGACTGTCACGTTGAACTAAATAGTTAAATATGTTTAGTACCATGGAGATAGAGATAAAGAGTACCGTCTGTGTTGAAAACGGGTCCGTCAAAACGCGGATAATAAGGGTGGCGCTGCGGTAGCAATTAGAGTGAGATAGAAAAATAAACAAGGACCGATAGATTTCCGTTATGTTTTTTATTATTAAAAATCTATAATATTATAAAATTCTAAACATGCCGTGTCTGTACATTGAAGCTATTTAAAAAAAACAACTGGAATAGACTATATAAACGATGGAGAAAACGATGCAATTTTTTTTTAGATTTCTTGTGTGTTTGTTGGGGATTCACATAAAAACTACTGGGCCGATTTCGATGCGGTTTTCGATGATCGAAGGCAAATTCTTATTTAAAGTATGCGCTACATTTTATCCTGGGAATCCCGTGGGAATTTTTCTAGGAATGATTTGAAATGGCCAGATTTAAAAAAATCGAATTCCAATGTGATATTTTTACTGGTCGATAGCAAATTTTATGTAATAAAATGTGTGATTTTTATCCCGGGAATCTCGCGGGAATGTTCCCAGGAGCGGTTTGTTGTTGTCCGGGTGCATAAAAATTAGCTTATTTTGACACAGATTTCGATGAAACGATAGCTGCGGTACTTTGTGTCTCGGGAATCCCGCGGGAACTCAAGTGTGGACAAAGTGCCGAATAAATCCTAATTCATAGTAATTTAATAATCACTCTACACGTTTTCTCACAGTTTTATATTTACTGGAATGTTATGGCACTTCTATAATATAAATTCATATCGTAGTCTTTCGCACGCCAGTGCCATTGTGGTACGTATTTGAAACTCTAATTTAGGTATACTTCTGAAAACTTTTTCAATTTCCCGTCAATATATAAGATGGTACTGGTACTACTCCTCTATCCTCCAAGGTTAGTAATAACATTAGTCCTGCCTTACACCTGTAAGCTTTGTTCGAGTAATGGCCGGTTCCTATATCTTACTAATCCTTCACTTGCACCACCATCCATTGAATTTTGACATTACTTGTATAGAGCTTATGTCAAATTTTAACCGATAGTAATGCAAATGAACGGTCGGCAAGGTATAGGAACCAACCATAAGTCTCTAAGGCTGAGTTGCGCATTAGGATATATCAAAATCGGACTTAGATGTGAAATTATGAATCTGGTATTGACATTCGTAGTGCGTGCTTGGCCTTAGAGGCTTACGCGAGCAAAACTCATAGGAATAAGGCTGGTCATAAAACCTAATGTGAGCACTCATATTAATTAATGCTAGCATTCACTTGGACAACTTGCAACAGTCCCTGCAACTGAAGACACAAACTGAAGACAGCAAGCGAAGCTTCAAACTGGCACAAAAATTTGTTTCTCATTTATATGCAGCAGGCAGTCCAGTAATATAGAGATCAGTGCTTTATGTATATCTAGCCAATATCAGGTATCCATAAATACTTAAGCTTAAGAATAATCTTCATACAAATGTCTCAGCTAAATTGTAGGTCTTTGACTGTCGATGATTAATTTATATTATTTATTATTCAAAATTTATTTTAGACCATTTTCGTAAAAAAGTTAAAGTTTTAATGAATTTTAGCCAACTTCATAAAAGTGTAAGTTCTCAATTTGTCGTGTAAATATTTTTTTATATAATTTTCAGCCATAACTTTTTAATTTCTGAGTTGATTTTGTATTTAGAAAAATACAACTTGAACAATAAAATGTTAGTGCAAATTTTAATGCAATTTTTGTATATCAAATGGCAAAATTTAGGGACTGTTTCAGAATTTTATTTTTATTGGACGATTATCATTACTATTATTCTTGTTATGTATACAAGAAACATACCTGGCACTGACATCGGTCCCATACCAATTGACTGCATCCCAGGGATTCCCATGCCACTAGAACCCATCATTGGTGAGTTTACACTAAAAGGATAGGAAATATTGTAGTTTTTATTCAGTAAACCATTTTTTATTTCATAAAGAGAGGTCCACCCCAGTCTGTAACTTTAAGCCATACCATTGCGAGTCAAGATCCATTCAACTGACAAATGGTCAAATATCCGTAGTCTCTAAAATTCAGATAAAATTACTTTTGGTCAAATAAAGATTGATTCAATATTGAGCAAAGATGGTTTATAGACTACCAAAACCGTCAAAAGTTAAAATTCCAATAATTCGATTCAATTGTCAATTTGAGTTACAGACTCGGGACTAGAGACAGCTAAGAGTCCACCAGATGGAAAGCAGTTACCGTCATCTATAGACAGATAACACCAGAGATGTCATCAACGTGCTGCCGGCCTCGAAGGAATTTAATGATATATTTTTTTAAAAACCCTGTATTGTAGCGCTGTGGCAACCTCAGCTGGGAGGTCATTCCGAATTCCCACGGTGCACATGTTAATGTCTAATATTTTTTATTTTAACTAATTCTATAAATGCGAAAGTGAGTTTGTTTGTTACGCTCAACCGATTATCAGGGATACAGAAAAGGACATAAAGATACCTTTCGTCTAGAAAAAAGTACTATTCTTGAAGGATAGAAAATAAATCCAAATAAATGGCGCTGTAATCGCGATTATAGGGTGGCATAGGGTACCTTTCATCCTTTAAAATCACTGTTTCCTAGAAACAGAATAAACACAAACGAAGCTGCGGGCAAACACTAATTTTTCACGGTAGTTGTATGAATGAATATAAAATATAAGCATTGTGTATGACAAAGAAAGAAAAAGACTTTTCATTACTCATACCTAGGTGAATCAAAAAGTTCTTAGAAGTGCATATATATAAAACCTTTTTGGGAGAAGTTCGATATTCAAATTAAAGACTGTCAATAGACAGATAGATAACACTTTATTGTACACCATTAGAGAAAACACAGAAAAACTTATAGTCTAATTATATTCTAAATGTGCACAATGGGCGGTCTTATCGCTAAGAAGCGATCTCTTCGAGACAACCCGTATCGATTACACAATATTATGCCAACTGTCACTTGTTTTTGTCAGTTCGTTCGGACGTAATAAATTGTTTTGTGCAACGAGTTACTAAAAATGCAAAATTATGGATAAAAGTGAGTTTACATGCGGTGATAAAATATCTCAGCTTGAAAAAATGTCTACGAAAGAAATGTTTTCGGACATTCAGCAGACATTAGAGGATGATGCTGTACCATGTACCACGTGTGGGGACCATAGATAATACATGCGACTCATGTCCCAATTTATTTTACAGCCACTGTTAAATCGCGGCATAAGTAAATTGTAATAAAAAAATATCAACAGTTTTGTAACATCATTTTATACTTATAAATTACTTTTTACTAAATCATTATTTAATTTACATAAACTTGAGCTAAATATTTACTATCATCAGTAACAAAAAATACTGGCTGGTGGAATGCTACATCTAAGAAATTTACTTGACTTTCATATGAGACATATTAAACGAGTTTATCAGTTTTAGATATGATTTTACGCCTGATTTCATTAGAGAAGTAGTTGTTTTTTTAACTAATCAATTTTTATTTACTTTCCTTATATTTGAAATGAAAAGCAGAGTGTTATCCTCGGGTGAAAGGCCTGTTTAAGCACTCGAACTATTAGCGCCCTTGCTACGCTCGTGCGCCAAACCATCTCATGCCTAAATAGGTCACTCATCTTTCGTGTTACAAACTACTATTACTTGAAGATAAATACCTATGAGAAGACTCCCCAGGATCCTTTGGGCTGTCCGGTGCATCCATGGAATTCTGCTGATCTTCTTTGATATGTTGTAATAGTTTGTCTAAATCATCATCTATTTTAGAATCGTCTAAATCCATACGCACATTTTCCTTAAAACCGGAAACATCGTTATTAAAAAAATATAGTCAGCATAAGATATAAAAACGGCGTTGAAGACATGTTTATAAACAAATATTTCAATACCCGCCGTATGAGCCCGGATAGCTCAGTCGGTAGAGCATTGGACTTTTAATCCAAGGGTCCAGGGTTCAAGTCCCTGTTCGGGCGGCGACATTTTTTTATTATAGTCTTAAAAATTTTCTAAACAATTTACAAAATATCTATCATCAGTAGTTTTAACAGCTGCACCATATTATATTAATTATTTATATTTTAAATACGAATTTCATTCCCCGCGGGGTAAATTCCATAATTTTTGAGTTTCACTCTCATTTAATATTATCCTGCTTAAGATTATACCGATTTTTGACTTTAGCTAATGGGGTAAATGATTTTGAGAGTAGGTAACCCTGCACGTCTTGATATCATGGACGCACAGTAGTTCTAATACTTGCCTCCATTTTAGGTTTGAGATCAATCCCGGCGAATATGTCATCATCGCCATTGTGGTTGTTGCCGTTGGACGCCGGCGCCACGGAATGGCCACTGCCCATTCCCGTACAAGTTGGTTCCGTTGGCGATATTAAATCACCTTTTTACAATAAAAACACACGTTAGATGCTGTTTCAAAATAAGTGTATTTGTGATAATCTTGCAATTTCCTAATTTAATTTATTTCAAAACTATACCACTGTTGTCACCCCCAGTGATTGGCACCCTATCAGTTTATTCCAAATATTATAAAATATTAACATGTTTTTATTTTGAAGCCATACAATATTAATATTATTATTATCATTGTATGGCTACAACATAAAAAATCCAGTTCTATTTAGGGGACATCTACAAATTACGTCACACGTTAAGGGGGGAGGGGGTCGACTAAGTATGACATTGTGTGACAAGGAGTGGGAGGGGTCCTAAATATCGTGACGTCACATTTCAAGATCTAATATATCGAGCCTTTACCGCCATTTTATCGTAAGCGACATTTGTACCTAAGTTTAAATTTCGTTGCAAAAGGTATCTTAAACTGTTATTTTGTTTTCAGTCTATCAGTTTTTGATTCAGTAGGGACTATAATAACTAAAATGAAAGTCTTAAAACAGAATAATAGTTTAAAATACCTTTTGCAACAAAAAATAACTTCGGTCCAAATTTCACTTACGATAAAATGGCGGTAAAGGCTCGATATTTCCAACTTTATCTGTATGAGCAGTTCTTGAATTGTAAAAAAATAATTTAAATGGAAATAAAACTAATTACGGAACTGCAGTTTTAATTTAATAATTTCTTTATGTTTTGCAAAATATGTGACCTCACACTAGAGAGGGAGGAGTATCACGAATGTGACCAACTGTGGCATGGACGGGAGATGGGTCAAAAATCATGAAATTTGTGTGATAAAAATGGATGGCCCCTTATTGAAAAAGAAATTTAATTTCTGTGACATTTCCTACTGGTAGTTATAAAAATATCCTTATAACATTTTTATTGCACGAAGATTTTTTAACTGTCCAAAAAACACAAAATATTATTATTGTGATATTTTAACTTTCCGAATACTGGGTTTTTGCACGGGGGCGTCGAGATGAAAATTTATTAATGTTTTGAATAAATAAATAGTATGCCAACCACTGAGGAAGGGTGCCAGCAATGATATTATTGTTTATCCTATATTTATTGAAGGAATTAATCTTTATTTGTAAAATTGCATGTAATCATTGTACGTCGGGTAGAAACAATGCTATGTACTAAATATTCACACGTAGACATTTATTTATTGCAGAATTAAATATAGTTACAATAAAAAATATTTACAAAATGCGAAATGACAAAAGCTTTTCATTTGTTGTATTTACCTCTAGATATAAGTGTGCACATGTAAGCATCATGTGAGAACACATCTCGACGTATTAATTCACCAAACAGATGAACTAAATCAGCAAACTGTTGCCTATTTCCGGGCGGTGCATTTGGACTTTCATCTGAAATAATTTTTTACTCTGACTTTATATGGAATAAAAGTTTCTCATATTTATATTCGTTGTTGAAAATACATAATATGTAGTATATACTTGATCACATCAAAAATTTTCAATTTATAATCAGTACCAACACACACAGACACAATAATTTGCTCAAAACTTAACATCGTTAAGGGGGTATTCTGGTTTAGAAGCCCGAATTTTATGTGTTTTTTTCGGTCGCGATATGAAAAAACAACAAATATTTTTGCTATCCATTTTTTTTATAAGTTTTTATTGATAGTTAAGTAGTACAAAACATTAAAAAAATTAATAAAACTGCAGACCGGCAAAGTGGGGACTGATTAAAAAATGGCACATCCTGGTCGGCAGTTTTTTTGATTTTTTAAAAATTATATTAATGTTTTGTACTATTTAAATATCAACAAATATCTTGTAAAAAAAAAATGGATAGTAGAAATATTTCTTGTTTTTTTTATCGCGACCGAAAAATATACCTAAAATTCGTGCTTCTAAACCAGAATACCCTTTAAGAAACAGTCCACAAGAATTAGTAGAAATTGAGCCAGCATAATCAAATAATACTTACCTAATACTGGTGCATCATTGTCCAAGAATCGCAGTAACAAATTCTGGAAGACGGGTGGACCATTGAATAAGCCTGTTCCGGAACTGATCGACTCTTTGTCGTCAGAACCTGTAGGAATACAAAAAGATGATTTATTATAATATATAATTCACTATATCCTAAATATATATATGAGGTTATACAATACTAATACAATGAAGTGCAGTTCTCTTTAATTTTTCCAATTAAACAACAGCATATTTCAACATTAAAGCGTGGGGTATTTTAAAAATCAGAATACTCTACCGAATCAAATTGATTGAAAGTTCTTCTGTTGGTTGTAAATAATAGAGAAAATAAAACAGTTTTATTCCACCTTAAATAAATTCTTAGATTTAACCATATTTATAGAACTATAGAATTTTTAAATTAGTACACAACATAAGAAAATTGAAAATTTTCAGTAACACCTCTTACACAATTCTCTTATTTGACTTACGCGAACTCGGGGTTATGCGATTTTCAAATCTCCACAATTATTTTTTTGTTTGAGCGTCAAACACGTTACCATTACTTATTCCCTTCATAGTATATCTATATATTACACGCCAATCTTAACTTCGCGTATTCGACTGGCGTGGTTATTCCTCAGTCCCACTTGTCGCATAAAGGTCTATTACTATATATATGGTAAACTATACCATTGTTGGCACTCTACCCAATGATTAGCACCCAGTTATCACTATCAGTTGTCACCCATTCATTTTATTTAAAAAAATCTTAATATTTTTCTTATTTTGTAGCCGTACAATATTATTATTTTTATAATTGTATAGCTACAACATAAAAAAATTAAAACTTTGCACAAAATAATAGGGTGTCAATCTTTGTCATGAGGTGCTAACAATAGTATAGTTTCCCCTACATCTGAATATATACTCTTTATGAATATAAAGTCAACCCAAAATATTGTATAATGACATCTGTATAAAATATACACACTATATTCATATATACAAACTAGGCATAACCAGTGCCGTAAATAGGGCGGTGCCACCGGTGCCTAGGCACAGGGCGTAGACTCTGGGGGGCGCAAGAATGGCCAGACCAGGCAGGACTATTATTTTTCGGTTTGCTCCTGATACGTTCCCGCTGCGCCCCTAGTGGTCGATTCCAACACATACGTACCTACATGCCAGTATCATCAAAAACGTCTGTTAAATTAGACAAAACATCACGCTTATTTTATTGGCAGCGCACGAGCGTATTTATTCTTTAAAAAAATAGATTTTTCTTCCAAAATATTCGATAATTGGTCCATCAACACCAAGGTCCTTGTGCATTATTTTATCACCCTGAATGAAATAAAGTAGGCCTATATATAGCACTGCTCTAGCTATAATATAATACCTATAATATCTAAAAAAAACAAGGGCGCAGTTATAGAAGCTCGCATATATATAGGGCGCATAAAAGGCTATTTACGGCACTGGTCGTAACAAAATGCTAGTAATAATGCTGTACCGTTGTTGTGATGTTCGTGGTGATGGTGCGTTAGCTGGTGCTGCCGCCTGTCGAGTAGCGCGGCAGCGGCGAGCGCACGGTGCTCGCCCCACCGCGCGCCGCTCACGGCCCACTCGCACACGACGCGCACCACTCCATACGAACACGCCCACTCCTTATAAAAAAAAAATCAATTAAGGAAATGTACACAATATGACATAATACTTAGCGTAACGATATGTCATTCTCATACATTTTCTATTCTAGTCGTCAGCGCGCCCCTTGCCTACAGGGTCAGAACAGCACATACTTCGATTTAAAAAAAGTAGAATTAGACCGATGTGCCGTTAATCGAGTAACAAAAAAGGAATACCAAACATATAGCCAATTATGCCTACAGGTGCAACCTTGTCTCTAGCATAAAAAATAAAAAAAGAAATCTAGCAATACTTATTGTTTAGATCTTCGTGTCTGTTTTCTTTGAGATAAACCGATAAAGATGGCTGTGTGTGCGAGAGAGTGTGCGCGCGCATGTGTGTGTTTGCGTATTTTAGAATGGAATAGCATTTGATGATTGAAATAACGCGAGTGAATCCGCGTGGAAAGCTCGCGTTCATGATAAAACACAATTTCCTAATCATATCATCGCGATTCACGTTGCTTGTACAGATTAAAATCCCACTCTGCATTATGGGAACTGCTATGCAAGGTCGTGAAGAAGGAAAAATAAATATAAAATGTCCTAACGAACTTAATTTCGTATTTCTATTAGTATGGAACATTATCACACATCGGCGTTAAATCTAGAATTCATTCACCTTATTACCCTTATTCACTTACCTTGAATACATTCCGCTCCCTTTTATTGTAGATCTATGGAAGATGTTATTTACTATGAAATACGTTCAACATTAGTTGTGCTTAATCCTTCTTTACCAAGACTTGGCGGAAATGACATGATTTGACATTTATCGAACAATAATTCCATATGTGTTGTAAATGAGCACGGTACTACGTTATTAAAAAACTAAATAGAGGAAACTATACAATTTTTGTCCCTCCCGTCATTGATTGACACGGTATTAATTTATTGAAAACATTTAAAAAATCTTAATGTTTTTGCAATCACACAACAATAATAATAATATTATTGTATGGCTAGAAAATAAAACATATTAAGATTTCTTAATATCTTGAATAAATTGACTGGAAGCCAAACATTGGGTGATGTGCCAACAATGGCATAATTTACCCTATATACACTTTGCCTAGGTTTAGAAACTACTCAAACTGAATATTGCATGTTGTTACGTCACGTACATGGAATAATTTATTGCTGTATAATTAGCAAGAATAAAATTGAGTACTCCATGCACGTGCCAAAATCTGTCAATACAGAAAACAAAATCTTCGGAGATGCATCTACAAACATGTTTAGGTTTTACATATTTATACGTAGCAGTTAAGACTTCTGTATATATAGTCTTAAGTTGAACGTTAATTTAATTAAGCAAAAATACATCGAGAGTACAACTCGTCGAGTTATTTTGTACTCCCATCTCAAGCGATAGCCATGGGCTCTCGCCTAGTGGTGCGTCACCCTATTCAACGGGGTAACACTATAGACGCACCACACAGCTTATAACAACACCTTCACATATAATAAATAATAACACTTACTGGATCCTTAGAATCGATGTTTCCATCTTTGTTAGGCGGTGAGCAGTTCGCAAATACTTCTTTATACAGAGTGTCTAAATTATTATTAGAGTCTACACGATCGAAACAGTGCCTGTCCAGAGCTTCCAGCACTGCCAACACGCGAGCTGTGTGGTAAGGAATATCATACACAATGAAATTTAATTTTTTATTGTAAGTTAAACATCTATTTACATTACATATGAGTTAAGTTACCTCTGAGAAATTTAAAGAAGACTAATCTTTATATTCAATCTTATAAAACCTAAACAAATAATACTAAAATTTATACCAAATTTAAATAATAAAAAGCAATACCTACACAATACTTTAAACTTTAGGCTGAAATCCAAATATTTTACAAATGTCTAATATAAAATATTACTAAAATAATTGTTATAAGTAGTCTAATGTTTTTAGTCTGCAAATAATTAATTACCTTGGGAACTAGTCTGCCATTTGTCAGTGCACCATTTGCTTTCCGCTTTCTTGCTGCGTGCAGCAATTTCTTGCTCAGCTTCATATACCTTAAAAATTTGCAAGTTTTATCGTATTATTAATTAAAAATAATTCATAATATTTATGTACACGTATACAAAATTTTGATAGAAATCGTTCGCTTCATCTAATTTCATCAAAAAGGGCCATCCATATATTACTATATTACGTCACACGTTAAGGAGGGGAGGGGTCCTAAATTTCCTGACGTCACATTTCAAAATTTCCAGCTATCGGTATAAGCAGTGTTTAAATTCTAAAAAAAATATTTAATTGGAAATAAAAATAATTAGGGCACTACTGTTTTAATTTAATAATTTCGTGATGTATAATTGCACAATATGTGATGTTACACTGGGGAGGGAGGAGTCTCACGAATGTGACCAGCTCTGACAAGGACGGGAGACGTGTCAAAAATCATGAAATTCGTGTGACGTAATTTGTGGATGGCCCCTAAGTACAATAACTTACCAGTCTTCTATGTTCCTCGGTTATGCGTGAGTCCATGTGTGGCATTGGGAGTGCGGAGGGTGGTAACGGTAATAAATCTAATGGGGATCCTTGCAAAGAAGACCCGCAACCTGACCACACCATAGCAGTTGGGCAATCAATACAAATTATCTGAAAAAATGATACACACCTTGATTATCTTCTCCAGCTTTAGACTAAATTGGTATTTTCATTAATTTTAAGTTTTCATGCGTAAATCTTGGACCTTTAATATGTGGGATACATTGCATTTTCAGGACAAAAACCACTCTTTCATCTTATGCCCGGTTTCAATATTGCAAAAACGAATCGTTTTTGATACCGACGGTTAGAATATTAACGCCTGGTAACTCTACGTTGCCGGTTTTTTTGGGTTGCCGGTTTTTTGTCGTTATTAATACGTGATTTTAAATTAAATTAAACTCATTTTTTTACTTATTTTGACTTGGATTTAATTTTTACTTATATCTTTCAAATTTACTATTTCTATCTTTAACAGTTCTAATTCCAATTCAAGTATTGCTTTACCATTCATCGCTATTAATATTATAAATGCGAAAGTAACTTTGTCTGTCTGTCTGTTACCCTTTCACGGAAAAACTACAAGAACGATTTGGCTGAAACTCAGTATATATACTTTTTTTGATGTCGAGGATGAACATAGCATACTTTTATCCCGAAAAATGGGATAGTTTCCGGGATAAAAGTATATTTTTCTGTTTACCTGTAATGCTTTCACGGAAAACTATTGGACCGATTTGGCTGTAACTTGATATATATATGTAACTTCAATATGTAGGACGGATATAGGATACTCTTTTTTCGGGAAAAGAGAGTTTGGGATAGATTTATGTAAAGGTTATCCCAGAAAGTAGGATACGTTTTGTTTTTTGTGATGTAATTTTTGACAATTTGGTCGTTTTGGTTATTTTGGTCATTTTCGTAACTTACGTCATTATCATAATTTTTGTCACATTGGTTATCTTCATCATTTTCGTAAAGTTCGTAATTTTCGTCGACAAATATTTAAAACAATAAGAAACTTCTCAGTTGTTGCCAGCACAGATAAAATTTATATGGTTAATGCCACCTTTCTAACAATAAGGTCAAAGGTTCCAAAGTCATTAATTAGACTAAAATTATTTGTTATTCTTGAGCTTCACCTGCGATAACGTTATAGTTATCGATTGTGATCTAATCCGTCTTCAATATAGCGTTAAAAATAACACTGTGAATGAATATAACATTATTAATAGATAACTTATTAGTACGTACTAACTGTCAAATGTCAATATTTAATAACGTCATTAACAATAAATTACAACATCTCTTCAAATAACACAAAATCCATCGCTACATCTGTGTGTGTGTGGTCGAGTTACAAAAACAATTGAATGAAAACAAACAATCGGACAAGGTTCCCAAAAAGTTTCCGTCATTTGACTCTGGTACCATGAAAATAGTTGTTTTTATTTAGCCTTATTAAAAAAAAATTGCGATCGAAAACCACAAATCCCTATAACTAGCAAAAAATTTCTGAAGTGACAACACTGTTTCTTGTGACAACATTCTTTTTTTTACTACAAATCCAATGACATTGGAACAATCATTATTTAAAAAGTTTATATGTTATTTATATTACTGCGTTTTGTTCATGCAACATTCATATAAAATGGCTCTGTAATTATAAGTATTTTGAAAGCAGATTGATTGAAATCTTGATTTTTAATGATAATCGTATATCCCAAAAGATCTCTTTTTTGAAAATGTATTTATTTTCTACTTATACCTCAACTCGTTGAATTAAGTTGCGTGTACTATGATCACAACTACGTTGCGTTTGCAAAACGCTTGGGAGGAAATTAGTTACTGATAACCGACAGTATTACTAATTGTCAATGAGCTTGTGAAACGCTCGTATAGCCCTCTTAACCATCCGTTATTGGTAGCTTCAAAATCAATCAGTTACTATTACAGACAACCGTCGGTAAAATATAGAAACCGGGAGTTAATCTATATAAATAAAAATGAATAGTAGAAATATATGTAACCGCATAACTTTACCGATTTTGATGAAATTTTTGTGTGTGTTTGAGTGGGTCCTCGGATTGTTTAGATTCACAATTGGTACTGGTAGGTGGCGCTGGGATCAGGTCTTAGATTTTTATTTTTTCAGGGCAGGACAACGTCTACCGGGACCTCTAGTTAATATTATAAATGTGAATAAGTTTGTTTGTGACGCTTTCACGCTGTGACTATGCAACAAATTGTTATGAAATTTTGCATGTACATTGTCACGAGTATAGAAAAGAACATAGGGTTCAGTACCTTTAATCCAGAAAAAAGTACTGTTGTGTAGAGATCGCCTCCAATCGCGTTTTCTTGGCGCCACCGTAGCAATTCACTAACAAATACATTGTCATGACAATGACAATGCCACAGTTTTAGTGTATTACTCTCATGGTTAGTTCCACCTTCGCTAGATGGCATTACGGGTCTATAGGTATTTCAAATTAAAAATTAAGTTTAAGATTCTAAGAATCAAAACATAACCACTTTAGAATATACATATTATCTTTTCGCCCAACAGGAGGTTTACCGGAGGGCATGTGGGACTCCCAACACTGTCTACAAAACTTACATTTACGCGAGCGAAGCCGCAGGCAAAAACTTGTGTCTAATAGAAGCTCTTAAAATCGTTAAACTGTAATTTTAATTTCTGTGAATTGTAAGCTTTTACGAAAAAAATCATTTACCTGCAAAATTGTAGCTAGCTGTATAAGGACATCCCTATGATGTTGGCAGTTTAGTATCTCTCCAAACCCAACTTGTATAGGATTCAAAGACGCAGAAATAACTGTTGTAAGTGTTGCTTTCACATCCCTTGGTGGTGGTGTTACTCTCTCCTCTTTCACTTGTACGTCCATTTGCTGTTGGGGGTTCGGCGTACCCAGTGAATGGTTTGGGTTGGGAGTGCCAAGTGAATGGCTAGGGTTGGGAGTGCCAAGGGAATGGTTTGGGTTTGGAGTGCCAAGCGAGTGGTTTGGGTTAGGTGTGCCCTGGTTCTGGTCGGCTGGTGTGCCAGAACGCTTTATTTGGGAAATATTTGGTTTGACATCTGCATTAGTGTTGTCGGGAGCTGGAGACATTGGTATGCTATTTGTTTCTAAAAGTAGGAAAAATATTTCTTTTAATGTCATTTGTATTCAATATACCTAACTTATATTATTTTATATTGAGTATATTTTTGGTCTTAACATTGAATATTAGAAATTAAATGCTATTAGGTTACGAGTGTCCAAGTTAGTTTTATGTTCAGCACATTTCAACACAAGATGCTTCGCCATAGAGTATTAGAGCTTTCAGCATAAATTTTAACATGTTCGAGTTAGACTTTTATGAACAATTTTGTTAGCTAGTCATGCATGAAAATATCATAATTTCTCATTTATGCATTTCTATAATGTAAATGTGGCTATGTGTTAAGTTGTTTCATAATAATATAGATTCTCCTCAATTGTTACGCCAATTCCGCCTAAGAGTCCCTTCGAAACCCCCGCGACAACCTATACCCCCCTCTTTCCTCCATTAAGAGCAACAGTACTAGGTGCTAACTCCCCTATCTCCAGAACGTGTAGAATTCTCAACAGTAGTAGAGATGTCACTGACATTTACTTTGACTACAAAAATTCATTTTATAAAAAGATTCATTTAGCTCAAAAAGACAATAATTAGACATAGACTGACGGACAGACTAATTTCATTACCTTACACATTTTTGTTATTTATAGAGTTTAAGCAAATAACAGTGAAGAAATTAAACTGCAAGCTGTGTTCACCTATAATTAGTTTTTACATCACATTGTACACCTTAGACATAAGTCTAGTAACTGACCAAATGTACAAATCAGTTGGTGATCCTTAATAAAATAAAAACACTCACCAGATCTCTCAGTTTTAAAGACAGCTGGTTGGTTCAATGTTCTCAAAGTAGTATCAGAAAGAACTGAGCATATCAGAGCTGCTTTTTTGGCACAAGTAGTGGCGAGTCGCCTGCACAGTCCCTCGCAACAGACAAACTCGCACATGTGCTGAAGGGCTAGAGGTAAAAATAACCTGGGAGAGAGAATTAATATTACAGAATAGGATGAGTCAAATCCACGGAGAGACTTTTTGACGGCCTCTGTGGTTGAACGAGCTAAGCCTTTACCGCTTTACCTCACTGCAATGTAGAGCCTCCAGGTTCGATTCCTGGGATGGTTAATTTCGAAAACGAATTTTCTCTGTTATTTACTATGGTCTGGGTATCTGGAATCGGCCCCAGAGTTGTTCGCTGTATTACCCATAAGACAAGTGTAACTTAATAAAACTTCGTTTTAACGGTTTTAAGTGCGGTAATTTATTTGATTATTGTTATTCCGACGTTTCGGCAACTTTTCAGTGGCCGTGATCACGGAAGACAAAGATGTCAAGTGATAACGAGTATTGTTAAAGTTTTATTTAGCCTACCTCCAACTTGTTCATTTTAATTATTTAGTTTTAATTTTGTTTATGGTTATTATTTGCTCTATGGGAGCATAATCTAATTCACCAAAGTGGCCGAAACGTCGGAATAACAAAAATCAAATAAATTACCGCGCTTAAAACCGTTAAAACGTAGTTTTATTATGTATACAAGTCGCGAAAACTTAAGAAAATATCAAGTGTAACTTGTTCAATTTGGTGATACACATTATGTGTGTTTGTCTGCCGATTATTATTTATTATTAGCAACTTATTATAACTGATCACAAAATATTTAATTAAATATTATCATCTAGCAAAATAATAAAAGCGGCTTATGGCTTCCTACATTTTGTACAAGCATATAACCTGCCAAGCCGCCTTGGACAAGCGTGGCGGGTATACTGTCCGTTCCCCTGTAGTGGGAGGCCCGAGGTCAGCAGTGGGCCATTTATGGGCTGCTATTATTATTTCTATTACTAAATATAACGTCACAATAAAGAACATTATTGTTTAAACAGGAACTAAATTTATTTTATCCTGAAATCATAAAAGTAAGGTTATTGTTATGTTCGTAATAACTTATGAATACTAAAGTAAGTGTAATTTAACTACAACATGATACAGTTAAAGATAAAGCCCAAATTACTAACCTCAATAGCCCATCATCAGGTGCCCTTTTATCAAGTAATTCTATGATCCATGATAGAAAGTCGTGCCTGTCCAATAGACCTTCATCCAGCAAGTATTTAGCAAGACGGCAGCAATAGTTCCACAATTTGAGAGCTTGCCTCCAGTCAGTGCTTTCACTTCCTGGTGTTGATGAACCTAACACTGTGAAAATGTTTGGATTAACAAATGTTAGTGGTTCCCAGATATTTAAGAGAAATTGTATTATTTAACTCAACATATAACTACTATAAGGAGTGCTCAAAGTTATTTGTATTTTGTAATTATCAGCTTAAAAAGGTGTCAAAAGATTATATACAACTAGAACTCAAATAAACTTTTATCCTGTGTAAACTATAGTATTTGGAATAAGAAGTATCCTGTTTCCCCAAATTCATGACAATCAGTTCATTTAGTTTAGCATGAAAATAAAGTAAGATAAAAGTAAGTTGTAGTAGCTTAGTGGATAATACACTAGTGTCTTAATGCAATGATGTGAGTTTGTATGCTGGCTAAGAAGCATAAACCTCTTAGGAAGTTTTTTTGACCATAAAATGCATATGACAGCAATTACCACATACTGATGATAAAGGAAAACATTATAAACATGCTTGCACATAAAATAACCAATAGATTAAACATATTATTATTTATCTAGCTTCGACGTGAAAATGGAATGGAAAAATGGCAAAGCCTAAAGCTCGCCAAGTTTAAAGGCTAATAATATTGGAGGCTATTTTAATTATACATACTACTTGAATTTCCTGGTGAATGCATCGAATTAGGAATGGTGGAGTTTGGTGTAGAACTTCCAGGTGGGTTTCCAGATGAGTTGTGACTAGGTGTACCTTGACCTAAAAACCGTTCAAATGATAAGTTGTTCTTAAAACATGTTACATTAATATTTGTATTGCTTCTGACTTTTATCATAATTTTCTAACTTACAATAAAAGTTACATGAATCATGTAAATTTATCTCGTACTCTCATAAATTACAGAGTTCATACTCATTAATTGCAATAATTACATTACAAACAATAAAAAGAGAAATAGTTTAAGAATAAACTAATATTCTTTACCAGACTGTGAAGGGGGTGTCTTATCAGATATGTTTCCAGGTACAGCACTTTGGTAATGTTCAGCTAGTTTTGGTATTTGATCTTTTAAGAATTTGATTAAGGTTGTAGTCCATTCTGAAAGAATCAAGGGTTATTAGCATAAACAGGTAATATTTATAAAGGTTAGGTTTTTGTCATGTAGTCAATATCCTCTAGGGAATCTTGTGCTTTTTCAAGCAAATGTGTTGCGGAGTGTTTAGCACTTTCTAAATGGCTTATGTTTAACTGACTGACAAATATAATACTTTATTTACTTTCTGTTTGTAAAAATGATTTAAAACCATAATTTTGTTTTATTAAGTGAAAACTACAGGAGAAGGGTCTTGGCATATACTACAGGTGGTCACTGAGTGGGGAAGGTAAAAAAATGGGTTACACAATATAGGTACATTCCCTTATGTACATATATTTTTGGAAATAAATTATACTACTGTATTAAAGTCAAGGACACCAAACACTATATGTACCATTTGGACATATAACATATCTATGTTTAGCAACTCTCTAAGAAAATAATTATGAGTTGACTGACACATGTGGATATGCCAATCTCATAACATATTGAAAGGGCCAAAAATCTGATAATAGCTTCTGACTGATGAGGTATAGAGAAAATTGAAACAAAAAAACTGTAATGATGAAGCATTGATTTACCTGTTGTTGGGTCAGGTAATTGTCTCTTTTTAATTTTAGCCTCAGATACTGCTACTGTGTATGCAGAACTTAATTTGATGAACCAAGCCGCTCTGGGCATTGCAACTTGGTATTCCGTCAGAGTTATAAATATCTCTTCTTTCTTGTTGAAATTTGGTGCTCGCTTTGCTAGCTGAGCTAGTGGTTTGCTTCCTGTCAAATATCACAGAACATTATCAGCGTGTTCCATTAGTAGCTCACAATGCCCCAAACGCTCCGTTAGCCCTTCTACAAGGCGACAGCAGTCTTTGTGGTCATGGTGAAAACGTCACTAATGACGTCTTCATTTACGATCACATAACGCTCACAACGACTCATGTCAAGAGGTGGGTTGAATTTCACTTGGGTTTATGATTGTAACACGAGCAAGCAAGTGGAACAGGAAAAATCACGGTTGTGAATGTGGTTGTTGTGAGTCTCTAATGGAACATGGTCTATGAGTCAATGGCATTGGCATGAGGTATATTATACTTTGTTTATTTAATAAAATGTTCAATCATTTTATGATACTTTAAAACTTTGATTTATATAGGATTATGAAAAACTCAAATTAATAAGGAGATGTAATTCAATGTAGCTTTTAAGTCACTTCATATTCCTATAAAGTAGTTAGTCTAACATAACTGTTTGTGTTGTTTTGTTCTCAGGTTTCAATCAAATTCAATCAAAATTTCTTCACTTTGTAAGCTTTATTAGAATCTATTATCACCTGCCTGTTTTACTATGACATTGTCAAAATCAATGCCAAAGGCGTTGGAGCCAATAACAACAAAAATATAATAGAATAACCCCCGGTTTCTATATTTTACTGATGGTTGTCTGTAATAGTAACTGATTGATTTTGAAGCTACCAATAACTGATGGTTGAGAGGGCTATACAAGCATTTCAAAAGCTCATTGACAGTTAGAAATACTGTCGGTTATCAGTAACTAATTCCCTCCCAAGCGTTTTGCTAACGCAACATAGTTGTAGTAGTAGTAAACGCAACATAATTCAATATGTTGAGGAATAACTATAAATAAATACATTATCAAAAGAAGAGACCTTTGTGGTATATGTTTGTCATTAAATATCAAGCTTTCAATCAATCTGCTTTAAAAATACTTACAATTACAGAGCCATTCTATATGAATGTTGCATGAACAAAATGCAGTAATCTAAACAACATATAAACTTTTTAAATAATGTTTGTTCCAATATCATTGGATTTGTTGTAAAAAAAAGAGTGTTGTCACAAGAAACAATGTTGTCACTTCAGAAATTTTTCACTAGTTATAGGGATTTGTGGTTTTCGATCTCAATTTTTTAAAATAAGTTTAGGCTATAAACAACGGTTTTCATGGTACCAGACTCAAATGACGAGAACTTTGGGGGAACCTTGTCCGATTTTTTGTTTTCATTCAATTGCTTTAGGGAACATTTTGTAACGCGACCATTTCACACAGATGTAGTGATGGATTTAATGTGTTATTTAAAGCAATGTTGTCATTTATTCTTAATGACATTAAATATTGACAGTTAGTACATACTAATATGTTATCTATTAATAATGTTATATTCATTCAGTGTTATTTTTAACGCTATATTGAAGAGGCATTAGGTCACAGTCGATAAGTATAACGTTGTTGCAGATGAAGCTCATAAATAAGAAAAAACTGTAGTCTAATTAATGACTTTGGAACCTTTAAACTTATTATTAGAAAGGTGGCATTAAACATATAAGTTTTATCTGTGCTGGCAACAACTGAGAACTGCAAACTTTGTTATTGTTTTAAATATTTGTCAACTAAAATTACGAACATTACGAAAATGATGAAAATCCAAATTGACGAAATTGACCAAACTGACAAAAATTATGAAAATAACGAAAGTGACGAAAATGACGAAAATGACCAAAATAACCAAAATGTCAAAAATGACATCACAAAAAACAAAACCTATCCTACTTTCTGGGATAATCTTTACATAAATCTATCCCAAACTCTCTTTCCCCGAATGAAAAGTATTCTATATCCATCCTACATATTGAACTTACATATAAACCAAGTTACAGCCAAATTGATCCAATAGCTTTCCGTGAAAGCATTACAAGCAAACAGAAAAATATACTTTTATCCCGGGAACTATCCTATTTTTCGGGATAAAAGTATGCTATGTTCATCCTCGGCATCAAAAAAGTATATATACTGAGTTTCAACCAAATTGGTCTAGTAGTTTTTCCGTGAAAGGGTAACAGACAGACAGACAATGTTACTTTCGCATTTATAATATTAATAGAGATGAATAGTAAAGCAATACTTGAATTGGAATTAGAACTGTTAAAGATGGAAATAGTAAATTTGAAAGATATAAATAAATTAGAATTAAATCCAAGTCAAAAGAAGAAGTGTAAAAATTGAGTTTAACTTAATTTAAAATCAAGTATTAATGACGACAAAAAAAAGGCAACACAGTTATAATATAGAAACACTTCATCTGTCGTTTCCATACTAAAAGTCTACCGAACATTTAGAAAATCCCTCCCATCGGTAGTTAGTACTTTCATGAGTGACTAGCAATGTACAGTTCATTATAGAAACATCAGTAGAGCTACCAGGCGTTAATATTCTAACCATCGGTATTAAAAACGAATTGTTTTTGCAATATTGAAACTGGGCATAAGTCATTTCAACAAGATATAATAACAACTTAAATTCTCTGTACATATCATAATCTGTGCATGTGGAGTTTAATTGTTCTTATGGAATCTTAAACATGATCAAGAAATGTACTACATTTACAATCTAAATATAATATTGATTGACTCTTTATTGTACACCAATACACATATGTGTATATTGGTTAAAAGATAATAACTTTTATTAGTATATTTTCCAGATGTATATAATGAAACCACACAATTTATATCACATAGAACAGATGTATTGTAAGTCTCCTAAGATTTAAAGTGATAATTGATCAAAAAGACTTTTAATAATTTACCTGCCAAGTCCTTAAACCATGCTTCTATTTGTGTTTTGGTTCTTGCTGTTGCTGGCCAGAAATTGTCTTTTGGATTCACCTGTTGTCGTTTTCTGCCACAATCAGGAAGGGTGTTAAGCTCCTCTTTTTTGGATAATATGCCAGAGAAAAACTGACCAATCTGTAAATTGATTAGATTATTTCAGAGGCAACAATAGCACGGAAGACAGCTAAACTTTTGCAGAATGTGTCATCAGATTAATGGAAATTAAGTTTAGGGGTATACATACGCCTTATATATAGACACTAGACTTGTTATTTGGGCTAGGAATCACGTTTTTAGGGTCCACCAACAAGTTTCGAATGAATAATGGGAAAAACAAAAATATGTTTGATAAACAAAAAAAATTTTTGATTTGTGTTAGGAATACACCTAATACATAAACACTTACACCTAATACATAAACACTAAAACCATTTTTTTTAGTTTAGTAAACAAGTTTTGAATTAGTTATTATAATTTTAAAGTACATAATAATAAATCACAGTACCATCACTTTTTTTTACTTTACAACGAGAAATGTTACCCATTCAATATGTCAATAATATCGATTTTTAAATTTGAATATCATTCGATATGCCAACATTATCCATTTTTAAATACGAAAATTAATATTATTGCTTATATACTGCGAGTTTGAATGAGTAGTATTTGTAATTGATTTATTTTTATTAAAAAATATATGTATTATATAGTAAAAAAAAGACGGCACTTTGAGTATATTGCCGCCTTTTTTATTCCATTACTTAGTTACATGAATTTATACTTTGTGTTTTGTTTTTGGATTATTCGACGACTTGCGCTGTTTTGGTTATTTTGACATGACTAATTTTATCCATTTAATAATTGAATATTTGTGGTGACGGTACATCTTAAAATTTTAAAAAAGATGTGTTTGTGGAATTATTGAATGCAATAAAATTTGTTTATAAAGTTAAGTAAACCATATAAACATCATGTTTTATTAAAGAAATCCTTTATCTGAGTTTTTGGGTGTGATATATATAAACTGGAGGTTACGGTTTATTTACAGTCATTAAGGTTGTGAGGAGTGGTTGAAAGTTGCGACCAGTGACTTAAACGGTGAGTTGGTTGGGTTGGGTTAGTGTCTAGACCAAAGCGCACAAAGCGAGCGAGCGAAGCGAGCGTGCTGCGGCAGCGGCCGGCGAGTATGATAACTATTGAAATGATGGTTACAAATCGGTTGTGATATTTGCCGACCGCTGTCATGGCACATTCGCTTTGATTGCTTGACTTGTAGGCAAAGTCTGCGTTTTTAGACTGTATTAAATGTTTTTTACACTGACCACTACCTTTTCTTTGCATTTCTCGTCTAAGACATAAGAAATAAGTACACCATTTAAAAAAAAATAGTAGTTATGTTTACAAAAAAAATCATATCTCAAAAACTACATGTCTCCTAGATATAGAGGTTGCAGAAGGGAGAAGTACTCCTCCCCCCCTTCCCCCTCCACCCCACCACTACTTAAAATTCAGTGACCACTATTGCAAAGTTTAAATCGGAAGACCTTATATAAAAAGACGATAGTCTTACTTTTGAAGCGGAGTAATTGAAATTTCTTGCAGTGCCAAATTCATCGCTCGATTGTGGAGTAGTGGAAAACCCATGTTTTACGTTGGTAGACGTAAGTTCGTCTTCCTTCTGTCTCGGTTCTTGTGGATAAACATCTGGAGGCCCAAGTCGAGGCCTTTTCAAAGGCCTCTTTTCGTACATTATACCCATGGTGGGGTAAAGCAAGGAGCTATATCATAACAAATAAATACACAATTGATTTTATTGCCACTTCATCATAATTTCTGCACTATCTTCCTGTATAAGACTTTTAAGTAACTATTATAAAACTATCATGATTACTTTAAAAATATCAGTTGATATGGAATAAAATACATTACAAAAATATAAAATAGATATTACGAAAAATCGTACTCAAACTTCGATTATTTCGTATTGTGAATGTGATGTCATTACTAATCCGTTGTCAGTTGTCAGTAGTAGTAGTAATTTTGTTCTTCATTATTTGAAGAACATGCAAAGATCCTAGACCATACAGCCTTGCCATTTGTATTGTTAGTTATCACTTCAATGATCAATGTAATCAACTTTTTCTAAAATTTTATGACCTGGTAACAAAGACTTTATATGTTATAATATTGCTTAATAAAAAAATTATAATAGTTTCTTTAACGAGTTTCAAGCTTATCGAATAATTAAAAGCCATTTAATTTATCCAAAATTCCGAATAAACTATAACTTTTTAAGTTGGTTTAGTTTCCACTTATGTTTATGTTAATATTTTTAATAAAGACAATAGTTACTTATATATATACAATCGAATACAATAAACTTTAATAAAATAATTAAATTTTAAAATAATTATTTTTAAAATTACTTTCAAGTGACAAATGACATTTGCATTGCATATCAAAACAAAATTAGGTAGGTGTTTTTTAATGAAGAGTTTAAAGAGTAAATGCTGTATTTTACACATTACGTAGCTGTATTTATTATTCTAATCTAAGTAAATCCTAATGTTTTCAAAATAACAATGCCTCCCAAAAAACAGCCAGAAAAGGGAGGTAAAACTGGTGGAGCTGTCAAGGCTAGCGGAGGAAAATCAGGTGATTCGAAAGGTTGGTAAATTGAATAAAAAATAAACGTTTGGTTAAGGTAGAGTTTTTAATTGTAACAGTGGTTTTATGTCATTTACATGCTGTAATTTTAAATTCAGAATCTGCGGTAAAAGAGAAAAAAGGTGGGACAGCTGTCAAAGTTAGACACATACTATGTGAAAAGCAATCCAAGTGTTTGGAAGCACTGGAGAAATTGAAGGCTGGTCAGAAGTTTCCGGATGTAGCGGCGGCGTACAGTGAAGATAAAGCGCGGCAGGGTGGAGACCTCGGCTGGATGACCCGGGGTTCCATGGTGGGTCCATTCCAGGATGCAGCATTCGCTCTGGCCATATCGTCGATCACGAACCCGGTTTATACGGATCCGCCGATTAAAACAAAATTTGGATATCACATCATAATGGTAGAAGGAAAAAAATGACAGACATGGTGTTTGAGTTTGAATATTTCTGGGCGATACTTTTGTTGTTCATCATGGAGAGGATATGCTGTTTGCAGGAGCAGTTTGATAAAGACTTTTCAATTTTACCTGACCCACAGAGGTCCAGTGAGTCTCTTGACACAGATATGGAGGAACATCCCAATAGAGAGTAAGTTAACATATTTGTATATTTTTGTGACATTAGGCATTAAAAAAAATACTTGTATAATAATGAAGGTAAAATATTAAATATTTATGCAGTATGTATACCTCTAAAACATCCTGCAAAAGAACTATATAAATTGCATGTTGCTGGAAATATTTCCAGCTCTTAAAACTGCAGCATAATACAAATAACAGATTGAAGTAATTCTTGTATTATATAATAGAGCTACTCAAGAAATTGCTGCAAATCTAGTGCCTTAATAAACAAACTTATCTTGTTATTCTCTATGCCCTGGTATTAATTGTATGGCTTCAATTGTATCTCATCTAAATTAAAAAATATATTTTGCTCTAATTACTTGCAAATGTGAATTTTATTAGTGTGTTTGAGTTGATTCTTAATTTCTGTTTCAGTTTTGGTTTGAAACTCTGTTTTCTGCGCCTCTGCCGATTGATGCATGTCACAATGCTCTTGACCCTTATCTACTTCTGCAACATTTCACTCTTGTTCATTATGACTAAGAAAGCTTCGCCCAGGAGTTTAAAGTACAAATTCAGAGTAACTTTGCCATCTTAGTTATTTGGTAATATAATAACCCAGGAAATTGTTTCTAAATTATAACATCCTTAATATCTCAATTTGTTGATATTGAAAAATGCTTTAGAACCACATGGTTTAATTTATGAATTATATTTTATTGAGCATTTATTCAATAGCTAGATAATAGACTTCTAGTCTGATTGCATTTATGGTTTCAATATTGATTCAAATTTAAAACTACCATTGTTGATAGCTTTTTTGTATGTTGGTAAACTTATTTTTTTATACATTCTATGATGAATAAAAATATTTAATCACATTATCAATTTTTATTTGATAATTATGTCATGGAAAAAATAATGATCAATAAACTTCTTTACTTATAATGCAAACTTTATGTATCCTATGATTTGCAGGTTAAAGCAAATTACCCAAATTTATGAAAAAAAATCATATGTTGAATAATTTTGTTTACTATTTATAAGTGTAAATGTACATAAAATTCCTATTGAAGATGCATGCATGCATGCAAATGGATTTATACCACTTAGCTTTCAGTCATTTCATCAACAGATTGTAAATTACATTCTATGCAAAGGTAAAGGAAAATAAAAGCTACATTTATAAATTAAAGCAGTCTTTATTGACAGATCTTAAATACTTATACAAATTGTCTGCTGCTGCCATATTTAAAAAGTAACTATTATAAAATTAATAAATATATTTATATTGAGGTACACTTATTTCTAGTATGATTGGACGGATTCTCATAAATAAAAAAATCAATTTCTTTTTTGGCAGTGTGTAGCTTATTGACCATTTGGTTCTTCTTTATATCTATTGCTGCATCATATTATGTAGTTACTATAAATCAACATATAACTTGAAGATTTATATAGCACGAAATTAGGTGTGATTTGAGGGTAGGGATTAGGAGTTCTTATTCACAAAGGAGATGTAAAGGGCTTTTGTTTTTATTCAAGTTATAAGTCTAATACAATTGTAACTACTTCTGTCTCCCCTTTCACCTTATCCCAAAAACCTAACACCTAAAAATCCATTTTGGTAAAATTTTAATGAAAGTAATTCTTTTTTTTATCATAGAGGTTCACGTTTGGTCTATCTCACATGGCTTTAAGTGATGACGCAGTCTAGGATGGAGTACGTTTAGGAGATATGTACCTATTCATTCTTGATTTAAAAATTAGATCCTTAGTTACTGGTGCGCTTGGCAAAAGCGTAAAGTCTTGCTTACATTGCACTATATCAGCTGCTCATAACCAATATCATTTAATCATTCTTTTATCTGTAGATATTTAACGATAAAACAACAGGGGTTTTCTCTATTGCCAAGAATATCTAACACGGTACGGTTAATTTATATGAGGTTAAAGTTATGATGCAGCAACATTGGTAAATTAAGGTTACATTAAACTCTCAAATTAGGGTTGGTATATCTGACGTATTTAAGAAGTGCGTCGTTCTCCTCACAGACGAAGGGCTTGCGGTGGTGGCAGGCCACGTCGTGCCAGTGTACGCCGTCGTTGTAGAAGTTGTTCAGGATCGCCACGCAGTGTTCGGCAGCACCGCCTTGGATCAGTTCCTAAACCAAAGAAATATTATAACATCAAATAAAATTTCAATAATATTAACGAGAAAGTTTGTGAGGATGTTTACTACTCTTTGTCACAAAAACTACTGAATATATTGTGATGAAACTTTATAACAATTTTTTGAGTAACAAAACATGTTTTCTGTGTAAGCAGTTTATACGGCATCTAATACACTATAGAACAACAACCTTATTCGTATATATTTTTTGTGTTATGTCAATGTATAATAACAGCCCCATAAACGTACCACTTCTGGGCTCGGTCTTCCCATTTATAAGGGAATGCACAGTATATCCATCACGCTTGTTCAAGGCGAATTGGCGGGTTTGACTCATCGGTTATCTTGATGTGCAGGTTTCGTTACGATGTTTTCCTTAACCGTTAGCTCGTGGTAATTACAACAATATGCACATTGGGTCAGAAAATTGCCTAAGTGGTGCATACTTTCCAGTCAGGATTTCAACACGCGCCCCATGGAGTTTGGCATGTGACTTGTTTCAGTAGCCTTGTGTTATTATTATATCTAAACAATAAATTTGCGATTTGTTAAAAAATAGCGTTGAATGTATACTTTAAACTATTAGGGTTGATTATATGTATTATAATTCATATCTGTAATATTTACTAATCATTGAAACAGAATATTAAGGATCTGCGAGTTCAGTTAACCCGAAGGGATTGTTTATGTCTATTTAATTGTTTAATTGCCGTTATGCATTGCGCCCCGCGACACGCTACTTCAGCGAAAGTAACACGCAAATACAACAACGCAGGCCGAATAAAGATGAGCTTTTTGTATATAGAAGTGGCCTGCGGGCGGGTTGTTAGCCTGTTAGTAGAAAGCGGTAACCGGTACGCATGCGGGTACGCCGACGCCCTTCGGCGAATATTTCGCAGGCCCATAAATATTCACATGTCACTTTCATTTTCATTGCGTGACATCCGTCGCGTGAATGCGTTTGTACAAGCCATGGACCGCCCGCCTGTTTTATGACATTATGACAAACATTACTTAACTGCTAACGGAATCATCCTTGTTGCATCACACTGAATGGTTTCATAATGCGGTGCTTTCCCGCCCATTGTATCAATTTTGTATGGCACAATTAAGTGTTTATAAATTATGAATGAAGCCGGAAGCTTCCTTACCCTATTGTCTGGTTGAGGTTTTCCAATGCCACCACCCTCAGACCAATCGTTCTGTTGCCGGTTGGTTGTTGGGGCGAGTTTTTGAAGTTCTGCAGTCCAGAACCAACCGTTGATTTCGTTAGGAAGCAAATCGGGTCGGTTGCAGCCTTTGAAGTCACACAAACGACCTGAGGTCCAGATGTATTTGACCTAGAAATTAAAAATATTGATTTAAAGCGGTGTAGAGAAACAATCCTGTGTTTGTTAATAATAAATAGAACACCATAAACTAGATTCTATCCGTGCAATACATACATATTTGAATCTTTAGCCTTTGGAATTGTTTAAACTTTGTACAATGAATTGCTATGTATTACAAACAAATAAACTATTTATCAAATGTACATAATTATAGAGATTCGCAAAGAGGAAGTAAACTGACAATAGGACGTTGTTTAATACAAATTACTTGTCACAAAATTGTCCGAAAACCTTTTGATGCTTCTTAACAATAGTTTAACATTTAAATGCTTCAGTCATTTGTCGCAATCACCTTGGTCCCTGCTAAGAGCTGCAATTTATAAAGGTACGAATGTGACTGCATTAACTTTACAATACGAGGCTAAAGCAATCACCAATTTGGCAGAGGCAAATGTCTTGTACTCTGTCTCGAGATGAACTTTTGATTTTCAGCTTCTTAGCGCCCGATGAAACCAATCGACTGAGACATATAATAAATTACCACTGTTTATAAGTAGGCAGTATACGTTTGCAACGTGAACATATCTTACAAAAGTAAAAGCAAACCCCTTTTACTATATAATGAGAGAGAATGAGAAAATAGTCTTTTGTAAAAAAAATGCGGGCATATCCTACAGAAGACTAACGTTATTACCTATATACACCGCAGCTATGTTGAGGTTGTGATACATACGTATGAATCTACATATATTCAAAGTTAAAGATAAACCTCTGTCTTGGCTAATGATAGAGGAGAAGGCATAAAAAAGTTAAAGATAAAGTTGTGACTGTTACGTAATGCTTTGATAATTTGTAGCTTACAACGGAAGTATTGCAACAATAGTTTATCAGCTAAATGACTTGCGATGATTTTAACTTTTCCGTAATTCTCACATCAACTCGTAAAAGTGCCACTTATGTGCAGAAGAGTCTATTTGAGGGGAATTCCCGCCTCGATTATCCAAGGGTATTTGTGGGTATCAAACGTCGATTATTTGGATGTGCCAATTTCCTCATGATCTTCACGGTCGGCAAACATAAAAATATGCACAATGCACATTAGACCAAAATCACCCCTTAAGCGATACGTACCCTCTTGTGAGAATTTGAATCCGTGTGCTATGTATGATTGAGAGGCGGATAAGTACCTAAGTGCCTTATACACCACGATTTAAGAAATAAATGAGATTATTAATATAACTAAAACCAAGTATAAATTCGGTTTAAGGAAAACCTTTTCATTGTTCTGGAATTAGAACAAACTGTTTAATAATTATTATTATGAAAATAATATAGGAATTTTCGTTCAAATTTTCTGCCGAATATAAATTCTTTAATTTATAAAAGTAGACTGCATCGGCTTCCCCGTACAATTAAATGTTGATGTAACATTTTTATATCACTTAATTGCACACGCCTCTAATTTTCACTTCAGTTTGCGCGGTACATTGCAATGGGAACAAAACATTGAAATTCTCACGTAGCTGAGTGCCAATAGTGAAACTCCTAAAGGAAAATTGATAATTCCATTGTTATGTTCCTGAAAGTGTTCTTATATGTATGTATGTATGTAAGTAGGTACGTGTTCTCGTGCCAACTAGCATCGCCTGTGTCGAATGCAAACGGGTGTGCAATATGTATGTCCATCGTGCTTCGAACAATAGCCATTACTCAGGTCAGAGTTACGAAAAACGAGTCCGCATTATGTATTCGTTAAACATTTTTTCGAGAAACTTACAACTTTCTATTTCTATTTATTTTAGTTTTCAAAACATTTGGTCACCGGTCGTCACGGTTGTACGAGTTTTTGTAATGGCTATCGTCACATGACGTTTGCGTAAGTGATGATGCGTTAAATTGACGATCAAGGATAAAATTAAGTAATTAGCCTTGTCTTTAACTTAGTGCAGGGTTATCCTTTTAATTGAATTTGGCCTTACATCGAATCACGTATTCCAATCGTCGTTTGAATACCTAAAAATGTTTTGAAGTATGGGACACATAAATTATAATTAAGTATACGAAAAATTTATGACTTTAAAATCTTAACAACATCCCAAAATAACTAGTGTTGGCCGGTCCCTATTACTATTAATTCACTTGCCTTACCATCGGTTAAATTTTGATATTACTTGTATGAAGCTTATGTCAAATTTTAATCGATAGTAAGGCAAAAGAACAATCGGTAACTCTGATTATTCAAATGTCTTTGGTCTTTAAGATATAGGAACCAGCTATGTAAGTGATACGTTCTGGTAAAACACCATTACTACAAACTATTGATTTGTAAATAATTGTCAATTATAATATTTTTGAATAAATAAATCGGTAGTTCAACGTATATTCAACCAGTATATACATACGTAGTATTACTAACATACATTATAGGTATTATTATGTATGTACATATTCGGGTCACAAAGGCTATTAAATTTTTACAACTTTGTTGTTTGGATAAAATATGTATCTAAGATATACGTTGTTATAACCATAAAAATAATCAAAGAGCTTCTCCTAGACACATATACCAGAGTAAAGAATAAAAGTTTGTTTATAAAATTTACCCCGCCGAAAATGGAACCCGAGTCCAGTGCGTTTTTATGAACTAAGTGACCACAGAAGCTGTCAACCGACATTCTTTTTCTTACTTTTATTACGAAAAGTATGATATTTACTATATTTGTTTAGGATAAGAGTATAAGAGAGCGAACTCTCAGTTTTTTTTAATTAGAACTAAACAAATGATACAAGGTTTATTTGATCTCACCTTATCCTGTGTGATACGTGCTTTCACCCATTCGTTTTCATCGCTGGTCTCGAGTGACACGAGGTCCATGCAGCGCTGTCGGCAGTAGTTCCTTGCGCTGAGCCAATCTTCTTCCACTCCACGGAGTGCTGGGTCCCGCCACGAGAAGAAGTAGCCTTTATCTACAATAAAAAAATAAAATTATATACAATCTCCTAATCTTCGTGGTAGTGAAATTTTTTTTACTAGTGGAGTACAGGAAACAAGCTGACGCTGGTCCATCTCATGGAAAGCGGCTACCGTCTACTATATTTGCAACACCAGAGGTCAATGAGCTGCCGGCGTACTAAATGCAATTTTATGAAACCTTTAAAAAACCCATATCGTAGCCTTATGGAAATATCTGGATATAAGAACGTTCTCGAGATCCTTTGCGTACAGGAGATTGGGCTTGAACACTCAGCAGATCTGTGCAGAAAGATATTAAAGCCATATGATCTCATGCGATCGACTAGGTGTTTAGAATAATTTGAGCAAATTAGACAAACAGCGTTTAAAACGGATCTTGTTAACCTGTAGTATCTAGCTACGGATATTTGGGCAGAAAGTTAGATACCAAAATAATATTTTATTATAATATTACTTATAATAATAATGAATCTTCGTGACGGGTAGACGTCATAGTCCGGTATCTTTTGTTCTCAGTTCCTACAATAGTCCCTACACTGGTAGGGGCTTGTCCTTGGGTTAATTTTTATATGATGTAGACATATTCACCGGTTAGTGTCATGCCACAATAACATTTAAAATTGTCGAAGGGGCCTCTACGTGTTGGCCTTCCCATGGCCCCACGCAATCCCTCCAAAAGTCCGGGCCACTTTTGGCTCGTGGTCTTCCAGGACATACATTGTATGAACCTTGTCTAATACCTACCTTTTTTAAGGAATATGAAGAAACGCTATTTGATTATCGTATTCGATATTTTGTTCTCAATGAGTACCTGATTTACGTACATATGGCGCAGTTAGACATTGAAGAAATGTTTATGCAGTTTTATGTGTGTTTCAATTCTTAAGGCACGTGAGAAACAAATAGACAATAAATGGAAACAGCAATTACATTAGTTTTTACAAATCGATGAAAGCTTACATACCTAAGTTTTAGTTACGTAGCACGATGTAATAGAGTTCTATTTACGTGTGAGAGATCTGTACCAATTAAAAATCAAGGTAAACATTTGTGTATTTCATTTCAACCAAATTCACCAATATAGTGATAGCGAATTTGATCGAAAGACCTATAATTTATCGAAAATGTTTAAATTTCTTAAAGATCGAGGTATATTTAATTTGCCTACACGAAAACCTATTATACAATTGTATTGTTGTATATTATTTATAGTTGTAGGTAGTAGAGGTAGTAGTAGTACTCGGATGTTTAACCTCAGAAGTTATTTAGACAAAATATTAGCCGCCCGAACAGGGACTTGAACCCTGGACCCTTGGATTAAAAGTCCAATGCTCTACCGACTGAGCTATCCGGGCTCATATCGTCGTAGTCAAAAAAAAAAGGGTTAATAAAAAATAAACAATACGACTGATATTAATTAAAGAGATTCCCGCTTTAGTATTGGCAGTTATGTTTAAGAAGTTCAACACTCAAAACATATTCGAATTAAAAAGATGTGTTAATATTTTAAACATTTTAACAGTTACTCTAGATACACAGATAATACTTTATTGCTCATCAAAACAAACCATTATGAAACTGAATAAACAATACTTTCTTGGTAAAAACAATCGGCGGTCTTATCGCTAAAAGTGACCTCTATCAGACCACATAACTCGAAGGAATCCGAATCTGACGATGTAGGTATATATAGGTGGAGTAGAAAATAGGTAGAACTAATCAGTTTAAATAATCTGATCGTGCGACTTCTATTGTTTTTTTTCTATTCTGGTACTCTCTTACCAAAGAAATTTACATCAGAGTGATGACTTTTTGAACAACAAACTATTAGTACAATCAGGATTAGGTAGTAGTTATATGAAATTGTCGGATAAGTTGCGTTTAAATACTCATGCGCTCATTTAGGTCTTAGCCGCCCGAACTCTCTGGAACCCAGAGGCTCCGGGTTCGATTCCTGGCATGCTAAATTTCGGAAACGAACTTTCTGTTATTTACTATGGTCGGGGTGTCTGGGATCGGCCCTAGAGGGGTCCTTTGTATATTACCTATAACACAAGCGTAACTTGCTTAGCTTGGGGATATACAATATATGTGTTTGTCGGCCGATTATTATTATTTGGCCGGTCACTTTCCTGCTGGCTGCGATGGAAGTGGGCATAATGTAAACGATGCATTACAATACAACAATCAGTGATGACCGTTATGTACATTATACATATATGTAACTCATCTCAAAATCGGCCCAACTAAAACTATATATTAATATAAATGGTAACATTATAATAAACGCTAACAATTTGAGATATTTTGGCATCTTTAATGTCTCCTATATAGTTGCACCTAAAACTGTTTGTACAATTAAAAAAAACACATCGAAGTACTTTCTCACTTGGACGGATTATCACCTCAGGCATTAATTAATGAATGGGTACCTATTTTTCTAGAATACGGATTCAGATGCTATTCGAAGATATTTTAATTCGATTAATAGGTAGGTAGGTATACTTTTCTACAATCTATTATTATCAAAGTTTATTTACAGTAAGTACATAAAAGGAATTTCTGGCTATGCTCCACGTTATCACGCCTGGTTTGGCTCGATAATTTTTTCCTAGTAACGACAGCCACCGCTTTGTTTACTAATGTTATCGCAATTTAGTTATTTCCTCTTGGAACAGGTTGGGATGTTATCTTTTAAGATAGAGATAAGCGTGGGCGTGAGTCGAGTTAGTTGCGACTATTTTGCCTATCGGAGAAATATATCTGTCCTATGTCAGGAATGAGTAATGAAGAATTTATATCATTTTACATTTTGAACAAATAAGAATGTCCAGTAACGTTAAGATTAAGTAATTGATTAGACTATAGACGATCCCTGAAGTATGCAGAACTAAAATTGAGATGTTTGGACATGAATAGTTTTTCTTATTTTAACCAACGTCAAGTATACCTACACGAATATTAAAGATAAAAAGTTTTGTAATAACATTCAAGCAAAAACTTCAGACAATATATGTATTTTTTTCAAAACTAATATTATATAATGTATAATACTTTATTGATGTAACAGATATTTATACGAAAATGACTATGTGTAAGGGATAATAACCATTATTATCTTCAAAATCATTGTTTTTAACGATATTTAACCAATATTTTGTTTTAGATGAACTAATTTGGAAATCAATAGGACTAAAAATGAAGAAGTGATTGAAATTTTTAAAGATCAATATTTGTTTTATGTTCCTCTTAAAAAGTAGAGGTTTATACCTTATGCCATCTGAAATTTCTAACATCGATAGGTGTAATATATGTAGCTGTAAAATATGATCTTTTATTTATTAAAAGAACTTAATATGTAAATAATGGGTTAGAAGTAATTAGAAGACGTCACAATAACACAATAAACTATAGTAAATAATGCGATAAAAGTTATAATGACATCATCATTAGATCAGTGTCGCCGTATGTAATTTGGTCGCTAATTTTGTAGAACTTTTTGTAGCTATTTCTAAGAAAATCCAGGCCTAAACTAGTCTTGACTATTTATGGTGTTTGTGACCTCAGGACACGATTGCGTGATGTTTTCGTTTTATACATAAATCGGTCATGGACCTTCAGTGAACTGTAACCTAGCAGGAAGTCAATACCATTTAGGTATTGTGCCCAAATCACTTATTAATACAGCTAGCCTGTTTTTTTGTCTCAATATATAACATTATTTAATTCTTTTAAATTGTTTGAAATTATTATCATGATAGGTTTGTGCATGTGTTTTAAAAAGACGAGTAGAATGTTTTATAGGTTTATTTAAGATCAAAAGGCGTGGCATGCTGTAGGAATTTTAATGACAACAATAATATAATACTTTTAGTAACTTAAGTAGACTTGTAGGTGTTATAAATAAACTTAACATAGCTTAACATTTACTCTTAACATCCTGAAAATCTCGAGTAATCATCTCAGAAAATATAAAAAATAATAAAAAAAAAGCAATTTTTTGACATTTGGTGCATAAGTAATTATATACTTTCGATGCGGCAATGAACAGACTTTTCTTTCTAGAAAATTGAAATAATTTGCACGAGATACGGAGCTCTAAATGCTTAAACACGAGCAAAGTCACGTGTTTAACTGAATTAACATTCAGTATCCCAGATGTTTTTAGATATCTTAGAATCGTGCGCGGTTTCGTCAGGATAGCGATCGACAATTGCGCGAGATTTATAGTGATGACTAACATTATTTCGTTACGTAGAAAGTCCAGGCGAATGAATATTTGACATGCAACAAAACACGCATGAATTTCATCAAAATTACTTACTAGCATAGCCGTTAAGCCGTCATACACTCGTATTAAAGCTTTGCTTCTCGGAAACCGGTTAGTTAGGTGAGGAACAAACCCTTAGCCTTGCAACCTCCACCAGATCCTGGTAAAATGCCAGGTCACTATATTATTCGTACTAATGGTCTCACAATATAGAATATTGAGAACAGAGGGAAGTGGAGAAGAAAAGTAGGAAAGTAGACTTCGAAATTTATTAAGGTATGGTATTATTTCGTAAATTGTGTCGTAAAATTCCTTCTGCGATTAGCGCGCTGATAACACCTTTGTACCTATTACAAATATGCATAACCGACGCACGGTTACCTCTTTCTATCTTCTGAGTCCTTCTGGACTGTCTATCGGTCTGCACCAATGCACTGCTGCTGTTGGAGACCAGCAATAACAAAATTACTTGGAAGCGGATGTTCAGAATGCAACTAGGACTTAAAGCTAGGAATGTGATGATTAGTTAAACCTTGAATAATTACGGCTGCTACCTAAGTACCTAATAAAAATAATACTCACTGTCTACGTATCTTTCATGGATAGGCCTCTGTGCACACAGAGCTGGTACTGGGGGCTCTAGGATACGACCGTTCGGGAACTGCGCATGGGCTACTGCTGCCAGCGCCACCAGGAGCACTGTGATTTGCTTCATTGTCTGTAATGAAAAGGAAAGCTTTTATAACATTTTCCTCCGCGTAAATCCCAGACGAACTATAAACTATTTATAAATACCCACATCTTTAGAATGCTTAGGTAACGATTTTTTGAAGTGAAACTTCTTTAGAATCGTTGTGATTTGAAAATAGATGAAGTGAAAAAGTGACACTAAAAAGAGATAAACAGATAAAATTCAACCTTATCTAATTAGAAATAAAACACATTTCTCTTTACTAGTTAGTATTAATTTTCAATTTAAATAAAAGTTATGAATTTTAGCTCTGTCTGTATAGGTAGGCAGATATTCTTTTATATGTAGATCAAAGGAAATTGTGCGTAACAACGCATTGAATTTTGAACTTTATGTTAGTGATTTAAAGTGTAATTTAGATTGATTTTTTTGAATTATAATATGTTGGATAAAGGAATTATATCTATATTAATAAAAGTTAAAGGAGAATTATCTGTGAGTATATTCTCTGAAGTTTCACTCCTACTGCGTGTGAACTGCATACACACACACACACAAACATTATTTTTTATTCAATAGGTTCGCGTTTGACCGACATTGCGCCTGATGTCAGGTGGAAACATAGTCTAAGGTGGAACACGCTTACCTACAAGATACCTGTTCACGCGAGACTTGAAGGCACCTAGATTGTATTTTTCAGGATAAACAAACGATGGTAAAGAGTTCCACTCTTCAGCGGTACATATGATAAAAGTGGAAGCATAGCGTTTCGTCCGCTTCGTTGGTATTTCCACCATATATCAGTGGCGTGAGTTCGTACGTCTAGTCAAGGGAGGAATTAATTCGAGCAGTCCTGTGGCACACTCGCCCAAGTGTATCCTATAGAATACCTACAAACTAGCGACATTGCGTCGATGATTTAGGCTTTGAAGCCTCTCGTCGAATAGTCGGTTATTGCCTATCAGCTTCCTAGCTCTTTTCTCTATTGAGCTTATCTCGAGCTGGTATTTGGCTAAGCCATCCCAAAGACGAGAGCACTATTCAAGGCAAGCCGTACTTGCGCTTGGTAAAGATTCAGCAACTGAAGTGGTTTACTGCTTCACCTTTGATAGAAATTCTAGCTTTTTGCCAGCTAGCTAAGCAACAGACCCTATATAGGAGCCAAAATGTAGAGTTTGTGTTAGGAAATGGCTAGAAGCTGACGACGGTCACCTACCGGTATGGATACACCTCGGAAAGTAGGAGTAAAGTTGAAAGGACTCCATTTGGTAGAGAAGAGATACGTCTGGGCTTTACAGGCACTGAACTTGACTAGGTTGGATTCACCGCAATCGGAAACTGCCTTCAAGGTCAAGTTCAACCTATTGACCATTGCCACCCTCAGTGATTGAACCTTGGCACTACTAGCTTGCGCGTTGGATGGATGGCTCTCTACAACAATACTGTCGTCTGCATACCCGAAAAAATCGATCGATATCGAAATTGTCATAGATTGTAAGTAAAGTAGTACGTAAAAATTCCAAAAATATCACTTATAGGTATAAAATTGTAACTTATATTAGGCTGATTGGCCATAATTATTTCATTTTATACGAAGCTCGATAAAACATTACCTTTCTGTTTTATACCAAATCGGTTATCTTATATCATACAACAGTATTTGATATTACGAGAGAATGACGTCAGTTGCATAACTGGTTGAAGCGTTTCTGTTACAGCCCATCCCACGCGACAGTCTCACTGTGTATACCTATTTTAAATATTATAAAAAATTGAATATAGAAATTTTCAATTCCAGTGTGTTCTATAAGTCTTTAGATTTTATGTTACTTTGACAACGATCTCTATATTAGGACTGAGAATTGATTATTAATAGCCGTGGTATCATGGTGGTTGGTGGCTAAGGAATCCGTGCCCTTTCGATTACGTAGATCCAATTTCTAGTTGAGGAAGACGTGTCATTTAGGTAATTTTTGAGCTATCCAATTAGCAATTTGTTACAATTATTAACTTCTGATGATGAAGGAAACATCCCGGGGAAACATGCACATCGATATTACGAATATACAAAAGCTACCAATCGACCGTGAACATACCTAAATGGGGTACTGTATTTTTTTTAATAGTGGGGAAGCTTAAATCAACTGTGACGTTTATAGTAATTATGTTGGTCTATTTTAGTTTTTAACTACTACCCATGATATTTGCAGAATTTTCCACCCACTAGTTCAATAGTTAGAAGAGGCACGAGCACAATTTTTACGAATTGGTAGTGAATAGTCAAAAAACTATTATTAACTTTCATATAAATAAGTCATTTAAAACATTTATAATTTTTGAAGGCCTGTCTAAAGACATTTCTTACATATCGATCTAAACTTAACTTTTTTAAATGCCTAATCGTGCGTCCATTGTACGTTGCCAATGTCAGTTGGTTACGTTGGCAGCCTCCCGTAACCCGGAGATTCCTAGCACCCTCCTCCCCGTAGTTACCACGACCGCTGCCGTAGCCGGGACTAGCGGGGCCGTCGGGAACTGAGGGCCATGGCCTATATGTGCGTTTCATAATTGGGGGGAAATGCCATAGTCACCACGCTTGGCATGCGGGTTGGTGACCGCAGTACCGGCTTACTCGCATCGGAGACGCTGCTGCCCGACTCCGATCAGGGGATTTAACTTTTTTAAATATTTTAGTTAAATGTATAGCGGTGACTCTTAATTTTTATTATTATATTTTTACTACACCATCATACCGACGTAAAGATAAAGATACACTTTCCTGCCAACTTTCATCCTCAATATAGACAAATCGTTTTTGAGATAAGTAGTCCTAACTTACATATATATGTGAACCGACAGACACGGCAAGTTTGTAAAGGTATAATTAGTAAAAAAAATATTACGGTCCCTTACAAACTGCTACTTGACAATGTTAAAAGTAATGAAAGTTTATGTTAATAAACTCGTAATAAATAATAAATAAATTGCTAATAAGGTGAAATGACAGTGCTTGCAATATCAATCGAACTTTCATTAAATTACGAGGCATGCCCTAACCGGAAGCTGAAAGGTTATGAAATCAACGATAATACTCCTTTAAGGGAAAGTCAATTGAGCTTGTAAATGTCAACGCCTGTCGGAATCCGTGGTTTGAATTGACAGTCTAAACGATGCAACTGCCGAATGCCTAAAGTACAGCGGTGAAATTTCGGCTAAATACGCTCACAGTGATTTTTAAGTAAATTATGTCATTATGTCACATCAGCCTAAATTATGTAGCGTTCGGCGTAATGCCGAGCCGAACGTATTGTTTAGCGGCTGTTTCTGTAAGAACGTGTTCAATGTATTTTGAATAGCAATCAACACTTCATGCGATGCGGTATGCGCCCGAAAGTTAGGGGAACATAGTTGAACCATTTTATGCAGATACATGCTCCAATACTTTTATGGATCTAAAAGTACACCTAAGTATATACCAATTGCCAGCATTGATAATATTAATACTTTACACTAAGACCAATAATTCAGTCGTCGACTAAGTTTCGGCACTATACCTTCAGCAAGTGTGTCGTTATACTAAGTACTACTTTTTTAAACTTGCGTAGATGTGATTAACCCCATTATCTGATCTACGTCCTCACTGGTTTACGGCGTATGCTAAAACAATACCTTTGGGTAAACTGACGCTTGAGGTGACACTCTAATTAAGTTAATGTGAACTCGCGGTCATAGTATTTATTATGCTCATAATTAATATGACAAAATGTGTAAAAAAATACATGGCGTAAATAAGAGCACGGGTACGTTTAATTGTTAATGGCCGGCGGGTCAAAATAATAATATGGTTATGACATTTACTATTAATAGCCCCACCAAATATATGTCAGAAATGAATATCTATTAACTTTAATTTGTCTAAAATCGTGATTTGCTTAACAACATAAAACAGAAAAATGATCGCGTTTAGAACTTTTCTCTGTTTTATATTCTAACTTATAGTACGAAATAAAATATAAAATGTACATACATGCGTATTCGAAGAATGATCATCTTGTAAAACGATAATTACTTGCCACGCATTGAACTCGATGCCAGAAATATGACAGTAATTCTCGGATAACTTGCCCTTAATTTACTACAGTAAATTGAGATTGTATCTTTTTTTCTCGAGGTAATCTATCATTTACCCCTATCGCCCGGGGATAGCAGTAGGGTAGTGTTGGCCTCCCTATAGCATGCCACTAACTATGCAACTCTGGTGTTTCACCTCATTACCGTACCGTAGACCACTGTTTATCTACGATTTTTATGTCGTGAGCCACAAACTTGAAAAGTTAAATAAAAAGTCTTGCGACCCCTTCATTACAGGATTATAATAATATAATATTTTATTTAATAGTTATTTATACATTTGATTGAATTTAATGATTTGTATATAGGTCTTATTTTTTTAACAGACTGCGACCCTCTTTAACAACAAATGCGACCCCAGGTTGAGAAACGATGTCGTACACCATGGAGTCTCGGGTGGGTGCGGCCAATTTCTGCGAGACTGTCATGTCTCAAAAGGAGGCCGCGGAATGAGAAAGGAAGAGAGGTGCGCATGCGACTCGCGGGTATCGACGACAGTCGGGGTCCCGCAGGCGCAGATATGCGTACGATTTCTTCCCATAACACCGCTGCAGGGGCCCTCTAGCATCTAGGGAGCGGAGGAGTCTTCACCCCTGTTGACGAAGTGAATTTGCACTGCTTCCCGGGGCATTCTCAAGCACTGATGCGCTATGATCAGCGTGGGCGTAACTACGTTCCAAGTCTCACGCTCTTCCTGCCATAAGCGTGGGGCACATGGGAGGAGGGTGGTTTTAGTGGAGTATTGAGTATTCGAGTCTCCACACAAGTCGGTGATTTGACTCTGGTGCCCATTCGTGGTCTCACCTCTCGTCGCTTTGGTCTAATCCCTAGTAAAGGACCCGGTAGTGTGCGAAATGCACTTTCCCGCCTTGAAAAAAAAGACCTTGGAGTCTCGGGCACCGAAGATACTTCCGTAATTTGAGATCGTAACCTATCCTAACTTTATTTACGTAACTGTCTGCAAACATGTTTAAAATTTGCACACACGAGTAGGTTTGGATATTTACAAATAAAGGAATGTCGCTGTACATTTAAAATGTAAATGTATTGTATATCAATAAAAGGTCGTGAACTTAATAGTTAAAATAATAATAAGCGATTATTATAATTCAAAAGCTTTAAATTGTCGTGTTATAACCAAGACGAACATCCGCGTATTAATCTATTCTTAGAAACGCTTCATAGAATATTTTAAAACAATTTAGATACGGGTGGGTCCTGTGTATGAATTTTTGGGTTATTATATAGAACAGGTATGTATACCGAGTATTGTCAAAATTTAATAAATGAAATCATGCTACATAATTTTAGTTTTTAACGGTGCATATTTGTTTTATTTACTGAAGTCCAAATCGGCGACCGGCTTACTTGATGGCCAGTGGTGGTAGATTCGCAAAACAGAAGTTATCACCGTATTGCCGGAGTCAAAAACATTTTATGAAGCCATTTTAGTATACCTATATCGTAGCAATGTAGATAACGTAAGTAAACCTCGTCTAACAATTTATTCGGAAGAGAAATGTTCCAGATTACTTGTTACTTCCATACTGTCTGGAATTTATTATAATCAAATTTGGTATAGTTTAGAATTGGATAATTGAAGAGTCCGCTTTATATAGGTTAGATGTGTACGCGGCTGAATCCGTGTTGAAAATTTAAGGCCATTAGATTACATTGAGGAGGCTGGGATATCGAGGGTCTTTACATCGACTTCAATAGAAAATGTTTTTTTAACCACTGGAGTCTTCTCAGTATATCGGGTAAAACCTATTTTTCAACATTTAGAGCAACAAATTATACCATAAAGATAGTGGTCTATACGTGAAAGTCTTGAGCAGAATTTGGTTGATATAATTATACACTTCCACATATACAATATGAAGAGCAAAAGCTCAGTCTAGACTTCATAGATGTATTTCTGATTGCTGAAGTGATTAAGAGATTGGAGATATTCCTCGATCAATCGTATTTTATAAACATTGTTCTGAAAAAATAGTGTTTGGAATTGTCCTACAACTATAATATGGTCCAGTCAAAGGATAACACGGTTTCTAAATAAAACTTCATACACTCAATTTACTATTGATATTTTCATAATTACAACTCTATTAAAACCTTGTTTAATTAAAATGATCAGTTCGTTGTTTAAAATTCCCAGCTATTTTAATGGATGACAGTTAAAAGTATTTGATGGAGGTTATGTTTTGATGTTTATGTTTAATTTTAAGAATTTAATAAACAATAAAATTTCACTTTTATGAGACAGTCATCAATGACTTTTAAACAACTCACTAGCAATAAAAATACAATTATAGTTATAGCATCTCTTAAGACAAAGATCGATAAAATATTATTTGATGGGGTTTGAATGTTGCTTATGTTACATAGATAAAAATCTATACACGGTCGTGTTGATTATTAAGAGAGATATTATCAGTTTTGGATAATCAAATTTGAAAGGCAATTATAAGAAAGCAAAGAATTGTTATCGTATGATATACATATATAGTATAGTGATCTCTAACTTATGCTTTATGACATTGATTTATTATAAAATGTTCGGATATCATAAAAATAATTATGTGCCTAAAAAACAGATAATATTATTCTATGACTTTACCATGCAATCGCCGCGTCGGTCTTTCAAGGGAACCCTAAATTTAATGAAAGGTCTTATATTCACATACGTCGTAAGTACATGGTACTATGTAATATTACATATGTAAATATTAATTACAATAACATAACCTATGTTGTTGTAAGTTGATAATTTTAATTAGGTATTGAATAAAATATATTTATAATCATTTATAATAATTATTTGTAGCACACTATATTTCTAAATTTTTGTAAGTCATTTAAACATGCAAATTCGCTATTACCCCTAATAGGTTCAATTATATTACATAAAAGTTTTCCAATTCCGTTTTGATTTTTGGTTAATTGAAAAATAATCCTGATTTAGTCAGCCAAAGGACCCAGTTGATGAGACTGTTATACTGTTTTAACTTTCACTTCGGCTAGACCGGTCCAGGATAGGTAGAAAGTGACCTTGCCCTCAACAAAAGGGAGTTCATTCATCCCACTTCCGAGGTCACATCAGACCCCCATAAAGAACATCAATGAAATCTCACCTGACGAGTTTTTTATTAACACCAACAACAAAAGCCTATTGATCAATGTTATTTAAATAAATTCGGATGTTTCAAATATTTGATCTAATATATTCAAAGTTTTTATAGTAGTTAGTTTAGACAGAGTTAAAATCGTGTTCCACTATTTGGGTTATAGCGTAATTTTACACTGCTTTAAAACTTAAAGATATAAGTTACTTAGGTATAGTCTAAAGACTATTGGTTTTTCCAAGTTTTCTTTTAAATTTCGCCCCTCGAAATTTATATAAAAACCACGTAAATTTACATTTATTTATATAATATATATATATATATATATATATATATATATATGTATATACATATATATATATATTATATATATAGGTCCAATAATTTGATTGTTAATTAAGTAATTTTTAATAAGAAGATATTATAAATGACATCATATTAAAAATGTATAATTTAACTATTTATTAATATATTTTATATATATGTACACACTCACACACACAAGTATATATCTATTATCAAAATTTTAAACATAAATTCCCTTGAATTTAAAAAATAGTTCACGTTTATTTTAAGCTATTTCACTATTTTCCTTAATATTTTTTGTTCTATGACAAATTTAATTTATTTTTTGCGATATAAATATTATTTTAATAATTACTTAACAAAAATCACTTTACCGAAAAATTATTCACATTTTTAGAAACTTCAGTTTAATTGTCTTTTACCATTATCACTATCACGAATTACTTTCTTAACACGTAACGCACTTAGAAAGTATACAATAAACATTTCTCAATTAAATTAAAAATTTGATTTGGATTGTTCCTTAATGTACAAACATTCAGATCTTAGCATAGTACAAATTTAACTCATCATTATAAGATGTAAGATTTGTATCTAGATCTGTTCATTATAATTAAACAGTTTCGAGAGAGAATGAAACTTGCTTTTTTTTAGTCTTGAAGTTATAATAAAATTCACCGCAAACCTACATAACTAAAGCAACATTTTTTATTTAACGAACACAAAAAACAATTACACGAAACTCTACCAGGTTACTTGTTATCTAAGAATAAATTATAATTAAATGAATAGTGTTCAAAAAAACGCAAAATCACTTACCGTGCAGTTGTCTCGTGGGACCGTCACAAACTGATGCGAGAGTCTCGCGTGACGGTTTTATATGGAGGAAATGCCGTACACGATGATCCGCTAGCGTACACCCTCGCTGTATGGGGTAGTGTGGAGTTCCCTGTTTATCAGTTCATTAAGAAAATAAATTCCACAGACAGCTTATATTTGTTACTTACGGTCTTATTCATATTTAGTTAGAGTAACTTTGAAGGATTCCTTATGGTTCTTAAAAATTCTGCTTCTTTCAAATTTACTCTAACTCAAAATGAATAAGACCGTTACTATACACGTTAACTAAATGTAACATTTATAATAACTTGTTAGACAGTTTAAAAGATTGTTAAATCAGTATTGTATTAAGTAACTAGGATATGTTCGCGACTTCGTCCACGCTTGAAACTTGAAATTCCTGCGGGATTATTAGCGTAGATTTTAAGTCTAAGAATTGCTGTCGATCAGCGAAAACCACAACGAAATCGGCCCAGTAGTTTTTATGTGAATTCTGAACAAACAGATAAGAGATCTAAAAAAAATTGCATCGTGTTCTCCATCTTTTATATAGTGTATTCCAGTTTTTTTTAATAGCTTCAATGTACCACAGGGCATTTTTAGAAGTTTATAATAATATAGATATTGGTATTGGTTTTCTGTGAGAAATGGATATCTGGGTCATCTTTGCCATATTAGTTGCTGAGGTGCGAAAATCAGCCTGAACTCCCAATGCCAACAATAAAAAATAAGATTTATTATATAATAAATCTTTTAATGTAAATACTTTACTATAACTATAAGTTACATATATATGTAACTTATAGTTATAGTAAAGTATTTACATTTTCAAATATTGGAATAAATTTTCTGGTTTTTATGTTGGCAAATTTTTAATGATGTCGTCGGCTTAAAACTAGCATACTATACAAATACATTGTATGTAGGTATATATAGCTACTTGATGTGCCCGCGACGTCGTCCGCGTGGAATTTGTTTTCAAAACCCCCCGATTTCGAAACAATCTTCATCAGTGCTCCGCTGCTATTGGTCTTAACGTGATTATATATAGCCTATAGCCTTCCTCGATAAATGGGCTATCTAACACTGAAATATTTTTTCAAATCAGACCAATAGTTCCTGAGATTAGCACGTTCAATCAAACAAACTCTTCAGCTTTATATCTATATATATAAAACAAAGTCGTGTTAGTTACACCATTTATAACTCAAGAACGGCTGGACCAATTTTTATGATTTTTATGTTTTTGGAATTGTCTTCATCCGGAATAGGATAATAAGTATTAAAATATGATATCCATCAATAAAAAAATTTTCATTAAGAAAACATCAGTCTAGCCATTCATTTGTTATGATCTTTCCCGGCCGATTTCGGCAATGGTGACTGCATTTAAACTAATTTTCATTTGTCTGATTTAGGTGAATTATTTTTGTGTATGTTCAAGTGGATGGTTTAGATTCAAATTTGAACCAGGTAGATGGCGCTGCAATCAGGTTCCAGGATTTAGGTGAAATTATTTTTGTGTGTGTTCAAGTGGGTCCCGGGATTGTTTAGATCCACGATTGGACCCGGTAAACACCTCTTTAACGGTGGGACCGATTTTGATGAAATTTTTTGTGTTTTTTCATGTAGATTCGAGAATGGTTTAGATTAACAATTGGTCACGGTTGATGGCACTGCAAGCGGTTTCCAGGTTTTTATTTTTTAAGGGCAAAACAACGTCTGCCGGGTACAGCTAGTATTAGTATAAGATAAGGTGATCGGCTCGCGCCCCTAGGTACTTACGCCCGGGTAACACGCCCCCTTTGCATCCCCAGGTAATGACAGCCTATTTGTATTTTGTAGCGAGGAGGCAACATATAATAATTACAAGTAATTGCTGGCTATTTTTAAAACTATGAATTTACTATTGTTGTGCCAGTTTTATAAAAATGTTTGGAAAGTTACATCTACCTACCTTCTATCACCTAGGGAAGGAGCTTCTCAAGTTATTACATAAATTATTGGCAGAAGATTTGATAATTAATAACGTAACGATGGTTTAACGAGTGTTTAACCCTTCAAAATCGGACTTATAAAAGTTCAAAAAACTGTCCGTAATTATGTAAGATGAATGAAATCTGTACTTCTAGTAATGAGTTGGTACAGTATTAAGATCTGTCCAAGAAGCGAGCTAAAAATCGTATAAATAAGGCCTATATTTTTTTAATCACAATTGACTTCTGTATACCGCTCTGGCCGAAGAGAATTCATTCCATAGCTTGCACACGTATGGCATGAAGGAGAGAGCGGTATTTCCAGAAGACGACTTCTAAGTTCAAGTGTCGAGGAAGTGTGGATGAACTCTCAACCACCGGCGAGTGATGCTTCGACCTTAAAGTACGGGCTTAGATTGTGATACTTGCTTACAGAAAATATGAAATATCAATATTATGTATATCCTGTGCATGTATCGGAAATATTCACTCGCGTTAATGTTATCCCACAATCGTACATTTTTTTGGGAAAAAAATTATCCTTAGTACTATTCCAGATCTTTGTGCCCAATTCCACCCAGATTCGTTGTAACCGTTCTGTCGTATATGCGTTAACAAACATCCATTCAAACATTTGCATTTATTGTTATAAGTATAGATATAGGCGGGCCTTTTTTGTCACTTCTGTTTTGAGGGCATGCTAATTCTCGAATGTTGTAAGTCCATATTATTTTGTAAAATTTTCAATTTTCTTAATAGGACTAATTAGGCTTATTTCACGATTTTGTAAATCTAAGCTCACTTAGGTCTTGAAGAGCATCGCACATTTCGTATGAAGCGACGCGGTATCTGTTTAGGAAAAAGATTAGACTTTTTATTTGGATAATTTTGACCTATTAATAATATCCAAAAAAAATTTAAAGATTACCAATATTGTTCTTTTTTCATTTTTTGAAATTATTTCATTTATTTCAGTTTTTATGGCAATTTTTCGATATTTTCGAAATTTCCTTTAAGGGCACTGCGTGCCCCCTGCCCGCACATAAAGCCCTGGATATAGGTGTAGTCTTTATTATTAACTTGAGCTTCCTCCGAGTCAAACCCAGGGTGCAGTGGCGTAGCTTGCCTTAGACGGGCCCTGTATCAAAATGTGTTGGAGGGTCCAAAGGAAGGGTAGTTTTTTTAAATAAAAAGAACAAAAAATAGTCGTTATTGCATTAAAATAACTATAAATTAACTTAAGTTATTACTTATACTTAATGCTCCTAGGAGCTAAGTTAGACAAACAATTCAATTCAAAGATACACTTTTGTGGCCTTTTTTTCCGGCAAAATTATTTATTAAATCATTAATAGCTAAAGACGATTTCAGTGTTTCTAGATTTTCTGCCTCTATAGGCAATAATGAGAAGTCTGATAGGCGTTCCTGTTGGCCCAGCAGTAATTCTCAAAAATGTTATTAATCTATAAAAAATTATGGATAACATATTAGGAATTTTTGCTTACACATTTTCGCGGTCCCTGTAGCCTAGGGGCCCCGTATCATACGGGGTATACGTACGGCTGATACAGTGGTAGCTACGCCCCTGTCAGGGTGGTATCTCTATTTTACTTACATAAAAACTTAATTAGGTATACCTAAATATATAACCTTTAGTGAAAAAATATCTAACTGATGGTAAATTCGTTGCGTGGTTTAAGAGGAGTCAGCGAATACACAGTCAGACGCGGAAAGCGACTTTGTTTTATACTATTTAAAGGTTAATCTTAAATCTTGGATGCACAAAATAGAAGACATTATTAATCAAATAATGAAAAAAGGTCAGCAAATGTTTAATACCGAAATAATAATCGAGTCATCTTCCTGATTAGTTCTTTGTGTTGCAAACGCGTTTAATCAGCTATGTCTTTAGAAATGTTCTAGAAACAAAACGAGTCCTTTGCAACTTCAATAATTTGCCAAAATTTTACTAGGTAACCATGAAAAAGGCACAAAAGGAAATAACGGTATTGCGAATTTTTAAGCTCCTTTGTTGACCGAGGGTTAGGTAATTAGAAAAGAGAAACTTATACAAATATGGTTACATTCATTCATTCATTGGTTTCTACGTTACGTTTAAACTTGATTCGAGTATTTTTACATTTGTTTTATATTTACTTGTGAGCAAACTGGTAAATGGTTCATCTGAATAGATGGTTACTGTCCGTTGCCAACTTGCACACGTACATATGGCATAAAGGAGGGAGCGCCATGCACAGTAGATCCATTTTTTTTTTTTTTTTTTATTATTATTTTTTTTTTGGCCAGGGGAAATCCGTTTGAGGACTAAGCCGCGACAGGCACAGAAGCCTGGGGGGATGTTCGCGACCCGATGTGAGAGTGTGGGATTCGCCAGATCGGGGGTGGCACTAGCGTGCCCGGTCAGAACCGGTGCCACGCTATTGCCACTCCCCAGTTAGGGATACCCACTAAAACCCCTGGGTGTTCCGTCCTGCGCCTTATGCCAGGGCTACGGGTAATTGGGACTCCCGGCTCCGCATGCCCTGGCAGGCGTGGGCCTCGCTCACTAGGCCTCTTCATTCCCAGAGGTCTATGCCCCCGGCATCTTCTTGGTCTTTTCCGGGCGTGGGGCGGTCTGTAACGCGCCCCACGGGAAGAGAGATTAGCGCGCGCGGAATACTCGCGCTCTCATCTCGACGGCATATGCGGGTGAGTGAGAACCCCTATACCCCATGGGGCCCCACCCACGCCGCCCGCTTACGGTGGCCGAAGGTCGAGTTTCGACCTCCGGCGTCGGCGCGTCCTCCTTTGGTGGGAGCGGAGCAAGGACGTACGCTCACGCTCCCGCTTCGCCTCCTCCTTTGCAAACATAACGTGCTTGCAGAAGGAGGAGACGGCGTCCCATCCGGTGCGGCTCCCGATCATGGTGCGAACCACGGCCGGGAGCGAAAGGTCAAGTCCGGTGTGGGCGACGAGGTCTTGGCGCTGCTCCGTCTATGCAGGGCATTCCTGCAGAGTATGCAGCGCCGTATCCTCGTCGCCTGTGTCGCAATGATGGCACCCTGACGTTGCCTCGCGGCCGAGGCGACACAGGTACCTCCCGAAGCAGCCGTGCCCCGAGAGGACCTGCGTCAGCCTGAACATCAGGGTGCCGTGTGTTCGTCCAATCCATGCCGGCAGGACGGGCCTCACCGCCTCGATGGTGGCGGGGCCCGCGCTGGGGCGTCTGAGGCGATCTTCCCAGACTCCCACGCCGACCTGGCGGAGCTCCGACCTGCACGCCTCGATTTCGCGAGGCGCGGGTCTGGTGCCCCTGGCCAGGGCCTCTTTGCGCTACACATACAGTGACGCCAGGACCCTGGTTTCCAGGTCCCATGGAAGGGATCCGGCGAGTAGTGAGGCCACTTCAAAGGATACCGTACGGTATCCCCTTATCGCTCTGACGGCCATTATACGCTGAGCTTGACGCAACAGCGGAACGTTGCGGGCCGTCAGACGATCCGCCCATACAGGGGCCCCGTAGAGGGCCATCGACCGTACGATGCCTTCGAAGAGCATGCACAGTAGATCCATAATTCAAGTGTCAGGGACATAGATAACAACACTATATAATAGGTTGGGGAAAAAGTCTTTTCGCATATAATATGTATGAACTTGTAATAAGATCTCTTTGGCTATACCATTTGTATCTGGCTGGTTTTGGTATCATTAAAAAGTTTTAATTTTAAAGAAGACAATTCCAAATTCAAATTAGGAAAATGTGTGATTTTCATTTGTTTTTCTTATTGTTAAAATGAGTGAATCTAATGAAGAAATTCGATACATTTTAAAATTTTACTAGAAAAAAGGTAAAAATACAACACAAGCAGCGAAAAAATTTTGTGGTGTTTATGGACCTAATGCAGTATCTGTGAGAGTAGCGCAAATTTGTTTTAAGCGTTTTCAGTCCGGAAATTTTGATATCAAAGATGCACGTCGCTCTGGTCGCCCTGTTACGGACAAAATTTATGCCATTTTTGAAAAAGTGGAGCAAGATCGGCATATTAGTAGTTACGATGTAGCTGGAGAACTGGGAATTGACTACAAAACAGTTTTGGCGCATTTGAAAAAAACTGGGTACACAAAAAAAGCTCGATATTTGGGTGCCTCATGAGCTCACTGGAAGAAACCTAATGAACCGTGTACTCATTTGTGATTCTTTATTACGACGTAATGAAACCGAACCATTTTTGAAGAAGCTGATAACTGGTGATGAAACGTGGATCACGCACGACAAGAACGTGCGAAAAAGATCGTGGTCAAAGGCCGGTTAGGCTTCACAGACTGTGGCGAAACCCGGGTTAACTCGCAACAAGGTGATGCTGTGTGTATGGTGGGATTGGAAGGGCATTATTCATTATGAGCTGTTACCGCCAGGCAGGACCATCGATTCTGGACTGTACTGCGAACAACTGATGAGATTAAAGTAAAAAGTTGAGAGAAAGCGGCCGGAATTAATCAACAGAAGGGGTGTGGTTTTTCACCATGATAACGCTAGACCTCACACATTTTTAGCCACTCAGCAAAAATTACGAGAGTTTGGCTGGGAGGCATTAATGCATCCGCCGTATAGTCCTGACCTTGCGCCTTCAGATTTTCACCTGTTTCGGTCTGTGCAGAATTCCTTAGGCAGTGTCAGGTTAACATCACGAGAGGACTGCCAAAACCACTTGTCGCAGTTTTTGATCAGAAGCCCTAAAATTTTTATAGCAATGGGATCACGTCCCTACCTACAAGATGGCAAAAAGTGATCCAACAAAATGGCACCTACATACTTTAGTCAAATGTAAATAAACTTTATAAAAAATCCTTTTGAATTTTTATATAAAATGCGAAGAAACTTTTTCCCCAACCTTATATGTCAGGGAAGTGTGGATGAATTCCCAATCGCTGGCAAGTCGTGGCTGGCTGCAAATTAAATAGTTCATCAGATCACTCCCCGGTCCCTTTTGGCGTTGTACCGACTGTAGAACACGCTTAAAGCTATCATAAGGCTGAAAATTTTTAAGTTTCTTAGGTTAAAATCTTCTTTCTTTACTATATTCCGGTAAATTTTGTAACTTACACACTTATATGTATGTATGACTTTTATATAAGAAACAGAACTCAATTTGAATAAAAAGTTTTATAAGTATTTGAATACTTTACCCACTGCCTATACTTTACCTTTTAATAAACAACAAGAAAACACATTTGACAATACATAGTCGTAGACACACAATCCTCATGTAAGTGTGCCAAATCTCCTAGCTGTAACCACTTAGTACTTGAGAGAAATGTCTGTAATATACATTTATTCTATTTATTGCGAAGCTGCTAAAGAATGAGACGGCCCACGTCATGGCAAGTGGTTACAGTCGTCTATAGACGTTTGCAAAACCGAAGCCAACGCGTTGACAATTTTAAGGATGAGATAGGAGGGGTGGATAAAGAGGATGGGATAGAGAGATGAATGAATGAATGAATAATTTTATTGCACATACATTAAAGTACAATGGGCGGTCTTGTAGCCAAAGGCGATCTCCTCCAGGCTACCCTATACAATTATTATCGACACCGACTACATTATTTACTGACTTCATAATTATTAAATGGAAGATTTAGATCACACAGGAGGAAGGGGATAAAGGGTTGAGATAGCGAATGGGGAAGTGGACCATCAGTACAGATATACCGATACCAGAGTCAGACTATTGTGCTTCTTTTACCTTAGGTGTCGATACAATAATAGTGAAAAAAGAAGTTTCAGTGTAAACTTAGTACGTACAAACTATGGAGTGTAGAAGTAACAAAGTTAATGTATACAAATCCTGCAGATTTCCACTACTAAGGAAGATTACGATCTTTGATTTTCTTCTAAAATCGAAATAAGTGAAAAAGTACCTACATAATTGACACCGTAAACATTATAAAATAAATTTATTCGGTTCCAACCTACACGCCACGCGAAGAACATTTTAAGAAACCGTTTTAACCGCAAGCAAAAGTGACGTCACAGTCCCTTTATTTGAAAATGAAAATAATTTATGTCATTGATTAAATGTTAACAACTCGAATTTATTACATAGAATCGTAATTCGATTTTTAAGGAAAACAACTTTAGTGTTTACGTTCCTTACGTCACTAAGGTTAGCAAGAGTAAGCCAAAGGTATTTTTGTAACTTGAAATTCAAATGAATGTTTAGTCATAACTTTCTTAAACGTGAATCAATTTCTGATGCAATGTTCATTGTTTGTACTTATTTCATATTATTTCACTGATCCCGTAGATGTAGATATGTAGAAACATAAAATATAATCAATGTGATGTGTATCATGGGTAGAAAGGAATCTCAATCTTCTCTATAAATTTTTAAGCCTCTAGTGATCCTATACCATTCCTAGGCTATACCTAGAAGTAATTGGGTAAGTGCATGGCAAACTGCGTACAGCGGAGGGTTTCGTATAAGTTAAAAACATTATTCGGCTGAAAATCTTTAGATATTTTTTATTTATTTTAAGATTTTCCAAATATGAATAATAATTATATTAATCGCAAAATTTGTGTTACTACGATCTTTATAAAAATTCAAGGTTCATATTGCGTAATTTTATAATCATTAAGTCAAATATTGGCGTTAAATTACTAGACAAATAACCCATGTTTGTACAATTAACGCAAAATAAATATACGTTGGAGGGAACATCAGCACATTTTATTTAGATCTAATAAATAATCGCTAATTGAAGGTGAGTATCTACCTACTTGAGTTAAAATGGTACTGGTTAAAAGTAAATTACAAATACGGAAATAATTCTTGACATAGGCCTTCCTAAAAAGAAATGCCACCGTATCCAATGATTTGCTTTATTTCTTCCAATCTACAACAAAGACTAGTTAGAGATTATGGCCTACAACGCCTACTCTTTTCCGGTCGTTCTCCATTGGGATTTAGCTGGAGGGCGTCCTACTCGTATGTGTAGAGTGTATATGGACCTACTTAGCCCCAGACCTTTTTTTGGTTTCAACAATTAAGCTTGCTTAATTTTCATTAAAGTTTTATGAGTTAAATAGCGCTTAAAATATAATATGATGTGTATAATATAACGATAGATTTAGTACTAAGTATATTACGATAGGAAGGCGCTGAACGGTAGTTTATCAAGTTGATGTCACATAACTCTGTCGGGATGCACAAACAGTGGCAAGTCTAATTGAAAAAAGAATAAAAATGGTTCTTTTTTAATGAAAGTCAGAAGAATATAATGAACTAGGATATGTCCGCGACTTAATCTACGCTTGACTTGAAATTCCCGCGGGATTCCCGGGAGACAAAGTATCACAGCATTTAAAAATGAATGTAAGCTATCGTTTTAGTGAAAACTGTGCCGGAATAAATTAATTTTTATGCACCCGAATAACTACAAATCGCTCACGAGAAAATTCTCGCGGGATTCTTAGGATAAAAAATATCACACATTTTATTACATAAAATTTTCTATCGATCAGTGAAAAAATCACATTGGTATTCGATTTTTTAATATAGTCATTTTAAATAATACCCAGTAAAATTCCCGCGGGAAACGCTTTTACGCTAAAAAATAGCGTAGATTTTAAGCCTAAGAATTTGATGTCGACCAGCAAAAACCGCTTCGAAATCGGCCCCGTAGTTTTTACGTGAATCCCGAATAAAGTTAAAAAAGTGTCCAGTTTTATACAGTAAATAATAGTTCAAGAACCCTCCGAAATGGTGCTAGCGTAAGCAAATGGTGTGGTCTAAATGTAGCAGTTGTTAACGGATTGAAGTATGCCGAGATAGAAAAAATAATTTTGTTAGTGACTAGCTGGTGATAGTGCACTATTAAAAACGTCAACTATTTATGTGGTTTAGTAAATATTATATAACCTAAAGAATTATTGTTATATGAAAACGTGAACAGTGATTTAATTTTATGGGCTTTGAATAATAAGCTTAGTGATTTTTTAATATTCCATTTCATAAAACCAAATTATTTTATAATACTCTTTAATACTACTTTGACAACTTTTGGCGCTTTCTTTAAAATTCACCCTGATGCTAATGTGGCGCCACCTTGATTTAATGCATTTCGATGGAGACACTTATTCTTCTAGCGCGTTCTAGCTCATAACGCCCAAAATGTTCCAAGAGCCGCTCCGCGGTCGTTGGGTCGTGGCGAAAACGTCACTAATGACTAGAGGTACGTAATTTTCGCCAATATAAAACATGAATTTCGCATTTATTTTTTTAATTATAAGGAAATTTCGCATTTTTTTAAGTACCTATCGTAATAACAAAAAATTATATATTTTCCAAAGAAACACTATTATTATTATAACATTAATTAAATGCTAACATAGTTGCAATTTCCATATTCGACTCCTTAAGAACTGTTCTTCGGTCTGTTACGATGACATTGTACATGCTGAAGAACCATTCTGCGTCTACACTGTTGGTTGGACTTCAGACGCTCTATATTGCTGCCTTAGCAAAGGATGGAAAGCAGCATAGTGCAGCGGACAAAATATCTTTCACATTGGGACCTTCGTTTCTGTGTATCGATTGAAGGATTAGTCTATGAAAGTGGGTATATCCACCTATTTGGTAATTTTTTGCGAGTGTTCTGAAAAATGGGATTTTAGAAAAACTTTCTAAAAGTACATCTGGGTTTAAAGCCATACTTGCAGCTACAGATGGGTTAAATAATTGTCCAATCTGAAAGAAAGCCTCGTTTGTCTCGTTTAATGTCATGTAGAGAGCAAGTTTATTTAAGCTTTTTTCGTTTGCTTTTATTAGCATTTCTTTTAATGTTGCATCAATTACTTCGTACTTATTGTGTAAATGTGATGTTTTTTCGTCAAAATAATAACCTTGGCGGTGGCGTTCAAGTGATGATTTTAAATCCTCTCATATCAAAATCATTTTTACAGTTATTGTTATGGTTAATTTCACGAAAAATACTCCATTTTTTTATATTCTCATTTATTTCAAAATTTTCGCATAAATTCGCATCGTAAATATGAAATCGTGCATTCGTAAATATGAAAATCCCGTACCTCTACTAAAGACGTCATCATTTTCGATCACGCAACGCTCACAACGACCCATATCAAGAGTTGGGTCGAATAACCGTTCCACCTGGGTTTACGATTGTAACGCCGACAAGCAATGGAATGGGAAAATCGCGGTTATGAACGTAGTGGTTGTGAGTCTCTGATGGAACGTAGCCTGCATACACAGGTGTCAATGTCAACTCAGCGTCTCAGCTGTCAGAAATGACGTAGAGAACACAACAAACGGCAAGTAAAACTTTTATTGATTATTAAAGAATCTATCGTTTTTACGTGAAAAATGTTTTGTTGCCTTAAAGGATGTATAAATGGATTTTCATTTACCCCAACTGTCCCGATAAGAATCAAAGAAAATCCTGTTCAATTGGATACTCTGCATATGGGTACGCTTAAAACTTTATATTATTAACTGTATTTTTTACTTTTATTGGATTTTGCTATGATTGCTTACTATAAAAGTCATAAATAATTACTTAAATTATCGTTCGGAGTGCATAAGTGCTAATTTTATTCAAAAACTGTTTTGCGTGGGATGCCCTTCAAGACTGGTTAGTTGTCAGAAATATTTTTATTGTAGTCAGGTCTTTTAAAAATTGTAATTATATCTTACTTCTGCTTTTATGCTAAACGTTATGATCAACAATCATACTTCTTAGAAAATCTTTGATAGAACACTACATTTTATGTTACACTTTAAGGTCATGAGATGGTAATAATAAAAGGTGGTCAAAGAGTTTGCGGATCAGGCTGTGCACTCGGCAATGCCCCTTTAGTACAAAATAAAGCCTACTTTGAAGTGAAGCTGCAGCAGGGAGGTGTGTGGGCAGTGGGTCTTGCTACCAGGGAGACAGATCTTAATAGAGTTCACGGTAATCTAAACATTTAAATTACTATTTTGTTAATTTTGGGCAACATAAGTTATAAACCGTTTTAGTAATATACCCTTATATAAATCCTAATCCTTGTTAATCTTGATAATTGCTGAGTTTGGCCTTCCTACTTAATCAACTCTACTTGGTATATTCATCAATCTCCTCTCTTGTGTGATCATTGTTAGATTTCTTTGTTTTATGTAACTAACTGATGTACTTTATTTTTTTTAATTTATCAAATATCCTTTTGTACTTTGTACAACTGATTATATTATGGTAATTGTTCAATCAGTTGTACAAGTTGTATTTTAAGTTTGTAGCTAGCAGAATGTTTGCTTTTTGTAAAAAATAAAATGTAGCTTAATTTATTTACTTATTAAGTACTAATATTAGACTTGTTCTTTAAAGTACATGTGTGTTAAAGTTCATGAAAATAAGTTCATATATTTTGCATTATTTTCCATGAAGTTTTAACTATAATTATGCATAAGATTACAATTGATATGCCTATTATCATTGCCTGTGGTATAAAAGGAATTAACCTTATTTTGATTAAAAAAAAGTATTCTTTAACATTCAAATTGCCTTATACCATACCATACTATACTTATATACTATAGATCTAACTTTTAAAAATTGGGTTAGAAGGCTAAGGCAGGAGCGAAGTGAAGCAGAGTACCTGCCTTAGCCTTTGTGGTTATTTTTTTAACCACATAAAATGCACTTTATATCTCAAGTAATAAATAAAAATTGCTATATAACTATACCTTAACCCAAAACTATATTATACAATTACTTGTATAACATGCAATTGATGAAGTTTTTTATTTGAGTGTGTATTTTTATTACATTGGGATTAAAATAATGCAATTTTCAATGAGTCACTACTAAGTAATAAAATGTGTCCATTCTTGTCTGGATTCATTTAACATTCAACAAGTGTGCTGATTCTGTATCACCTGACTGCTGTAGGCCACTGGCCCAGAGGTCAAAAGATGACATAACAGTATTGACCCTAGTATGGTCATCAGTTGGCACAGCTACTGTTTGGTGGCCATGACAAGATTCCCACTATATGTCTAGAATATGTAAAAAGATTTTCAAAAGTAGATCATGATTGAAATTGTTATACTTTTGTAATAGTAATGTAATTTTGTAATAATAGTACTGAGCTTATTTTTTGGGTTCTATCACAGTTACCAGAGTGGGAGATTTTGCCCTAAATTTTTTTGTTTTGGATCAAAAAAGATTGTCTCTGGGATGTAAACATTTGGGTCACTCAAATGTATCTTATAATGAAGACAGTCTGGATGTCATGTTTTTTATAATAGGAAAATTGCCAAAACTCAATATGGAATCTCGGCATTTTATAATGTTAATAGAGAAATGGAATCTTTATTAGATCATATTCTCTATTTACTCTCATCTGTTCAATATAAATATTGTTGTTAAATATTTTATGTAGAGTGGGGTTTTAATTTTATTATGATGGAAGAAAATATGCTCCAATGTCCCTTTAGCAAATCCACATTCACATAGGGAGTTGTCACAAACCCTGATCGTGGCTAGAAAAACTGGGCTACAATAATGACCCAATCAAAGGTGAATTATGCAGAACACAATTTTTTTAGGGAGATGATGTTGAAAATAACCCAAGGTTTTCTGGGTACAATCGGTTGTAGTTGGCCATAGTATATTCCAACAGTCTGGCGAGATGTATGCCATAATTGGTCTCAAGTTTCATCTACCTGTGAACTGGCTAGACCACGTAAGTTATGAAGATAGCATTTCTTGAATTTAGGACCACCTAGACAGATGGTTTCCCTAAGGAACAACTGTGCTAACACAGCCAAGAAAATAGCCATAGTCAAAATGGCTTCTCACAATTGCGCTGTAAAGAAGCTGGTCTAGAGTATGCCGCCATAACAACCTTGAGTTATGTCCTGGCATTAGTGACTAGGTTCCAGTCTCCCTTAAGAGAGCAGCAGCACATTTGTAGCACCTTTGGTGTTGCAAATATTTATAGGCGATGATAAACGCTTTCCATCAAGTGGGCCATCAGCCTTTCTGTTGAACTCATGCAATAAAAAAAAGTTTCTGACAATAGGGGTGACAACCCCACCACTTCTGACAAAGCTCGCAATATGTTTATATTTTTTTGTGCTTTTTCACAAACAATTTAGATGAGTTGTTTGTGAAACTTTGCCTCAAAGTTTCGAGTCTAAAAAAATACCTAAAAATTTAATTACATTAGAAATACTGATAGGTTGATTATTGGTATGGATGTCTAGTATAGGGGTTTCTCTTTTGCGTGAGAAGATGACTGTAGAACTTTTAGGGGCCAAAACAGATAAACCATGGTCTTGCAATCATGTATTCAGACGTTTATAAGCATCTGAAAATAATTTTAATGGTGTATACAGAGCAATATCATCTGCATATTGGATGAAATAAATCGTCTGATTATGTCTTTGCAAGTTGCAGTGATGGTTAGAAAAAATACTGCAAAAACTATATTTTACCAGGCTTTAATTTGTCAATTGTAAAAGCTTACTCTTTTTATTCTTCATGTTACAGGTGGAATTGATAAAGAATCATGGTGTTTGAATAGTGATGGTACAGTAAGGCATGACAATGTAGAACTGTATCACCTGGCACCAGCTCCTAGGGAGTCTCCTATAGCTGACCTTCTAGTCTCCACAGAATCACCAGATCACAGTGATGAGAAGCCAGAAAGCGAAAAAGACATGAAGATTGCTGCAGTGATGCCAGTAGAGGGTGACACCATTGGATTGGCGTATGATCATGTTGAATTGAATTTCTTTTTAAATGGAAAAAATATGGAAATACCTGTGCGGAATGTTCGAGGGACTGTTTATCCTGCTTTATATGGTATGTTTTATTTATTTATGTAACTTTACATTTTTATGTAAGATAATAAATACAGTGGATTTACAATAATCTTTAATATCTTCTTGGTTGTAACGCTGCAACACTTAGGATCCTTGAATTTGTATATACATATACTCAATGAGCTTGGTAGTGAGCACATTATTCTCATTTGATGTGGTTGTCAAGAATTATTTCAAATTATAACATGCCTTGCGGCACATATGTTGATTTTCATATAAGGCCGGCCCCAAATATGAAAATTTCATGAATAGCGAAATAATACAATTGTAACTCAAAATGTTGTTTTTTTCTTTCTTTTAAACAACCCCTTTAAACAACCCCTGTATTAAAGCAAACAAAACAAAAAACTAATATTCAAATCAGTCAAGCCGTTTTTATTAATTTAAGTAATTTAAATGATAATCTGTATCTTATTTTATGTTCACCTCTCTTACATAAAACTTGCTTTCCAAAATGAGTTTTAGCAATAATACTATTGTATTTCTATCAAGCTCTCTGATATTACTTATAAAATTTTAGTCTTTAATTAATATGTTGGTAAGTATGTTTTGTGTTTGTATGTTTATTTTCTACTGCCAAAATCTGTTTGTCTGTTGCTTATTTTCTTGTAACCACCCTTATTTGGCCGTATTCGACCACTGTCGCCGCGTACGTGCACATTTCATGTTTTGAACTTATTTACTGAAAGCTTTTGAACATTTTCTGGGACTTTATTGAAGAAAAAAAATACTTTGATTCACAAACTGGTTTATAGTATAAACATATAATAAGATTATGTTGTCTGTTTCAGTGGATGATGGAGCAATTTTGGATATCATTCTGGATAATTTTCTATTCCCGCCTCCTTCAGGTTTTGAAAAAATAATGATAGAGCAATCCCTCCTCTAACAGACGACCAGTGGTAAAAATAGATGTATTTAATGTGTGTATGAACACTTGTTAGTTAAACAGTGTAATGTTGAGTGAATTTAATTGCATAAGTGAGAGTCAGGATTATAAATACATTACTGAAACTTCAAGTGACATTGTTTAGTTTGTTTGGTGTTCTAATTAATTAAATATGTTGTTTAGTGACAAGTGAAATATAAAAATTAATATTTTTACATTATATTGCTTCCAATATGGCCTCGCATTGGACTCGCGATATAGTGATCAAATCAAAGAAAATTAATTTTTATAAATAACTTATTGATAATCATGTGGAGTTGTATTGTTTTACAGCCCCTAAATTATATTTTAATATTTCTAATATGATTTTCAAAATTGTCCATTTAATCTATCATGCAGGTTTTTACAACCAATAAAAACTTTTTTAATTACAAAACTGTAAAAATGCATATATTTTTTTGGTCTCCTATTTGTAAAGAGTTATCATACCATGCCATATTTTTCAAGTAAGTAAGAATTAATATATATGAAATGATACATTGCAATAGGAAATTTCGAATAAAATCATATTGAAAATCAGTGAACTTTAATAGAAGCAATGGTTCTGTTTGATACTGCTTGAAATTTTTTAATTCTATGACAAATAAAACTGTAAAGCTTAGTAAAATAACTGACTACTGAGTCCTAAGCAATTTGGTGTGTTGTGACAGTAATGTATTACGATCTTTCAAAGTAGTTTATAATTTCGACTTAAAACTCTAATATCCGTATTCTACAACAATGCTCATGCACAAATCAGAGTTTATGGTAATTCCGATCAAATTGAAATGTTATCCGGGCTTATGATGTCTAGTGTATTCAAAATTTTGATTTAGTTTGGACGTATTACCACTTCAAATATTGATTTGTGTGTGAATATTGTTTTGGTATGAATGCTTAAGACAAGTTCAAAGTCGGTTTTTAATTTAATTTATTAATAATTTCGTGTATTGATTGACCAGTAATTTTTTTTAAATCATGTTTTGTAGTTACTTTTGTGATAATTTGGGTCCAATTAGAGACAGTTCATCAAAAAACTATTTTAATTTTCTTCATGAAATAGGCCATTTTTAGTAAACTGATACCTAAAGCTTAAAAGAAACCCTTATAGTCTCTCTGATTTCTGTCTGCTTTGTGTTACAGCTGATTATGTCGTAGGAACTTCTAAAGCTAATAGTAGTCTAATAATACCGACCACTGACAAGTTTACGGCTTAGCCACTGGCAGTTAGCGAGCCATTCACCCATTACCCAAATAGCCATCAATCCGTTTTTAGTCGACCATTGTCCGTATTACTAAGTTTTGAAATTTCGATTGATTACCCATTGCTAAAAGTTTTGTGTGTTTACAAAAATTTAGCAAAAAGTCATTAAAACAACAATAATATATATAAAATGTAGGAATATGCACTTGATATCTAGTGTCGTAGCTAAATATGGTGCTCATGCACTGATGGCGGCTGCTATACGAGCTAATTTGTCGGCGGCAACCGTCCGTGTCGTGAACGTCGTGATCCTTTTACCTACCCTCATGTTGCGTGCCCACTGCTGGGCAATGGTAAAATCCCGGATTTTGCCACTGGTTACGTTTCCTGTGAAATATAATGAAGAATTTAACTAAAAAGTTTTTAATTATTTTAAATAATATTTTTTATTGTTTACCTTATTTTACGAAAAAAATGTCCGGCGTTCTAGTGGAGTTACCTAAATGGAATTCACTATATCGCTCGTGTATTACCACATTTTTGAAAATATAAATTGTTATAATTTATTTAAGACAAATCTACGAATCTCAACAATAATACTACCATGAAAAAAGAATACTATTTTGCATGGTATTATAATCACAAGAAATAATTTTTAACTATGGAAATGAATTTGAAATCAAAATCAAATATTCGTAATATTATTGTTTCGAAAATGAATATGCTGCGGTGGATGTGTGGAGTCACGCGGAAAGACGTGTCAGCGAGTCCCGCATCCCCGGCAGTCTCTTACGCTGGTACGGCCACGCTTCATGAAAACCGGCTAGTTAGGTTTTTTTTTCTTTTTTTATTTTCTATTACATGAGTTCAGCAGACAAGCAGATGGCTCACTTGATGGAAAGCGATTACCATCGCATATGGACATTTGTAACACTAAAGGAAGGTACTACAAATGCGCTGCTGCTCTCTTAAGGGAGACTGGAACCTGGTCACTAATGCCGGGAACACAACTCAAGGTTATTATGACGGCATAGTATAGACCAGGGGTGGTAGCCATTCAGTCGGGCAAATACCTTACCACCTGGCTGTGGGTTGTTTTGTCGCGTCTTACGACAGGCCGCCCGGCCGCAGGAAATTGTATTCTTTCTCCTTTCCTGCACGGATGAATTACGTAGGGAACGAATGTCTAGCCATGCCGCCTCCGCCAGGTCCAGGTCAAAGGGGTAGGCTCAATAAATGCTGGCCCGAATGGCTATTGTGAAGGATGACATACATACCAATGCAATGGTCTCACTACAAGGGATGCCGATGACCGCGCGAAGTGGAGAAAAAAAAGTAAGAAAGCGGTCCCTGGGCGTCGAAGCGAATGCGCCGAACGCAACCAGGATTTAACGCTCGGATGATGATGTGGATTGGTAATATTATTGTTAAGATTCATAGAATACAGATTTGTCGTAAGTAAATTTTGACAATTATATCTTCAAAAATCCTTCAGCGAGATAGCGAGCTTTATTTAGGTAGCCTCTTACGGTCTTATTCATATTGAGTTAGAGTAAGTTTGAAGGCTTCATTAAGAACCGTAAAGAAGCCTTCGAACTTATTATCACTCAATATGAATAAGACCGTTAATCGTTAAATGTCGAACCAAATAAGAATTAATACAACATGTGTTGTATTTTATAAAACAACCGTCGAAGTGGGGGTCGACTCGCACACGGCCACTTGTTATATAATGGCCGCGATTAAGGATATTGCGGTTTGATTTGTGATAATTCCAGAATTTTTCTTCAATTTTCTTTTGTAATAGTGTGATATGGTTAGTATTATCTGCTATGCTTAATAAGACTGTCCAATATCTTGTAGTTTTATCTATTTATGGAACGATGTACTGTATTTTAAGATTTTATCTAAAATGTACAATATCTATTTGCCTAAATCAATGTTAAGCCAGTGATTAACATCAAAGTACATGATATCTTTCAAATGTACTTGGATTAGTTATTCTTTATTGTCTATAAGAGGCGTAACTCAGCATTGCAATATAATGTATTTATAATATTTGATTTAGTGATGGCCGGTTCATATATCTTACTTACCGCTCGTTTGTCTTACTTTCGGTTAAAATTTGACATATGCTCCACACCTGTAATGTTAAATTTCGGCGAATGATAAGGCAAGTGGATAAAAAGTAGATATAAAAACCGGCCGTTCCCGGCCGGTTCTAATATCTATTATCTATTAGCATGACACGATGAATTATAAACAGAGGTAATTTTCAGGTTGGAGTAGATAAACTCTAACTACAAGTTCATAGTACATACTAAGAAAGAAAACACTACATTGAATATCGCCAAGTATGAAATGTAATTTTGAAATTCAGACAAAACCCCATAACTGATCTCTATTATTATCACCGGACCGGCTGCTGTGTAAATAAAAAGCATATTTTTGTATCTGTATTATCTCTGAGACTAATATTTGTACTACAGTCTACTTCAAATAGGACGGTATGGGAGAAATTTCGTGAATAGAAAAATAAACATCGTGATTTTAAATATAAGATTATTATTTTATAGTAACAGGATTAAATATATTTTTATATAATTAAAAATAATATTTATTTTGTGGGAAAGTTTACGATAACGGTACAAATTACGTTTTATAGACGTGTCAGCCAAACCTTCTTAATGGAAATGACTGACATAATTAAATCATTAGTTCATCGAGACTGTCGCATTCAACGCCGTGATTATCAGCGCCAAAATGGCGTCAATCTAACGGGAACAAAAGAAAATGACACAAACTGTCCTGTGGATAAGTTGTAATAACAGAGGCTAGTGCCATAAAATATATATATATATATATATATATATATATATATATATATCTAGAAGTTGCCAAAAACATTGGACCCTTGTCCAAGGAGGCAAAATTTTGCGTGACGTATTTTATGGTCTTTATACCGTAACGCCTTGTCCTTTATAAAGTCCAGGAGCCCAAATCTGCTATACCAATCAATCAATATCTTGGCGCTGCGAAGATATTTAAAGTACGATTCCATTGTGATAGTGTCAACAATTTATATTCTACTAAACCCACAATATCTTCTCGATATCGTGGTAGCGGAAAAATAGTAGAGAAAAATTAGTATTACCATTAGTAGAAATGGCGTTAGCTGAAAAGAATTTTGAAAAGCTACAAAATATGTTAACCCTTAAATGGGCAAGCATTTCTTTTTTAATCACTTATTATTTCAATAGAACTAGACCTCGGGTCAATACACGAGTATAAAAAAAATAATTAAAAAATCTGTATATATTAATTTATTAAAAAAACCATGTATGACCCAACATACACTGCCAATTCCGCAAAAAAGTACATCAGATTTTCTTGCATGCCACGGCATACACTGCCAATTTACGGATATAAAAAATAAAACAATACATAATCAAAACTAGTAGCTTTATTCAGGTAGTAACATAAATAAAAATTATTTCTTTGTATGATATTCAAGTTGACAATTACGCGAATTCTTTCCAGTGATAAAACATAATCGAACCTGACACTAAACAAAAGACCCCTGTCAATTTGGAGCATAAGCGACAGCGACCCTGACTAATTATGTCCATGAAATGACCTACGTTATCAAATCTCACCTCCGGGATCGGAGCAACTTGCGTGGATTGTTTCTTTTTTTGGGTTCCTTGATTCCTTTCTGGAGCCTCGAATCTTTCAAATTTTCTCAAACCTTCATATATCTCAAGCCGAAAAATTTTCAATGTCTTTGGTTTCTGGGAGGAAATTTTGGCATGATCCTGCCTATATAGAAGCCATGCATTGTTGATACAAATGTCTATCAGTTGGGCGAATATTCCAATATACCAGCGCCGAGATTTAAAAGGGGTTTGTATAAAGCCATAAGCATGTCTGCGAGGTCCACTCCTCCCATATGTTTATTGTATTCTTTCACGATTTGCGGACATTCTACATCTACTTTACCACGCGATTCCTTGCAATATCGTTTAATTTTATGCACGGGTTGCGCCCCAACGTATGAGCTAATTAGGGTGACCGGTTTATTATCATTCCAGCGTACAACAGTTAAACGATTTCTGTTGCAAACAACTTCATCAAAGTTGCCTCTGCCTTTTTTTTTTCAAAACCTTTTCAGCTGGTAGTATAACCTCTGCACCTAGTAGTCTATTGCTTCGTATTGTCCCAAGTCCAAATATACCGTAATTTTTTCTCAATATATAAAATAATTCCGGACTAGAAAAAAAATTATCGCAATAGATAACAGCTGGTCTTTTTTTTATGCTTTTACATAATGCTAATACAATTTGTGCCCCAAATCCCAATGTAGATTCTTGATCAGTGAACGTGTGGAAACGAAATGTATCTTCGCCACTGTACAATATAAAATCAAATATCATTCCCGAAACACCAGCTCTCACGTAATTCTTAAAACCCCATTTGTTGGGTTTGTCCTTCATGTACTGTCGTCTTTTTCCAGCTTTGGTACCTTTATAAGGTATCATCATTTCGTCGATACTGAACTTCTGTTCGTTTTCGTGGGCCAAACAATTATCTCTAATTTTTTGAACAATAGGGCGTACTTTATAGTATCTGTCTATCTGTCGTAATCTTCCATATTATTATCGACAAAGTGTAGAAACCTTCGTGTCTGTTGATACTTTTTCAAAGTCATTAAATCTGCAACTAGAGAAAACCTTAATCGTTGACTCCAGTAATCAACGTAAGCTGGCATATGTACGATACCCATAATTATTTGAATGGCTAAGAAATCGCGCAATTCGCTTTCAATCAAAGCGATTGATTTACCGATTTTAGACACGGAATAAGTATTTGTCTGTACTACTATATCAGTTATAATATCTTGAGAGAAAAATTTAAAAAATAGTCTATGGCTGTCTCAGTTGTATTGACGTCTACGTGTTCTATAGTAGCTCCGTGACGAAAGACAACTTTTCGCCATTCATAGTTCAGAGTAAACTTCTTTATTTTACTAGCCCTTTTTGCTGTTAGCACTGGTAATACACGAGGCCTTTTAGATCTTGTTTTTCTGGCTGGCGTCACTATAGAAGCAGGCGAGGAAGCAGCAGGAGTCTCAATACTAGCAGGAGTTCCGGGGTTAATCGATGGCAATGAGGGTATATCAGACAAAATTGGTATATTGCTACAATTGGGTTCTTGTGTGGGGCTAGGAAAAATTTGGTGTATTATAGGTGTAAGGCGGACGCTTTCATTTTGCTCAGAGTCACTGCTGTCATCAGAAAGTTGAATGCATCTTTCTAGAGAACTATTGATACTAGGTGGTGGCGAAGAAGAATAAGAGGAAACATGCGTAATATCAAGCTCTTCTTCAGCATCAGACGTCTCGCTACATTCAGAAGGTGCTTTTGTAGCAGGCACAAGTGCAATTATTCTACCACCGCGTGTTAGTTGCTTTTGCTGTAGGCAAAGAAAACGAAAAACCATACCATACAAAAAATAAAAAAAACTCAAAGAAAAAACACAACCGTGCATTAGCAGTGTCTTTCACAACATACAGAACAAAATACTAATACTTTACTATGAAGTTGGCAATGTATCCCACGATATACAATGGATCTTACCGGTCGTTTCTTATTGAGTTGGCAATGTATGTGGTGAAATACATCAGGTTAGACAGCGAATAAAAATACGTTATTTTGTTATTTTATTTTCATTTTTGGTGTATTATTATTCATTGACATCGCAAAAACAAAATAACAACAAAACACAGGCATAATATGTTCAAAATAAAGAAAAACAAAAATATTCTAACCTTGTCCAGCGTCAGTTGTTTCCTCATGGTAGCCATTTGTATTTATAAGCATCAAAAGTGTTGCCAGAGCTATGAAATACTTTTTTACTAAAAGTTTAGTAATGTTATCATGGATATAGTAGTAAATAAACCTAAATAAAGCTTTAGTTAACGACGTAGAATTTTGTAAAAGTTGTGTATGACACGACATACAGTGTCAATTTAAGGGTTAAACATTTTATCCGCGAGTCTTCGCTTCTAAAATATTTATAAAGGTAGACTGGCCTGCCATTGAAATTAATAGAATACCGAAATCAGGCAAACCTATAATTGAGACTATAGTGTTCGGCAATTTTGACGAGATAGTAATAGCAGAATTGGGCCCCAGATAAGGCCGCATATGGAGTACTACTGCTCACACTTGTGGGCCGGGACACCCACCTACCAACAAATGGGTTGGGGAAAAAGTCTTTTCACATATAGTATGTATGAACTTGTAATAAGATCTCTTTGGCTATACCATTTGTATCTGGCTGGTTTTGATATAATTAAAAAGTTTGAATTTTAAAGAAGACAATTCCAAATTCAAATTAGGAAAATGTGTGATTTTCATTTGTTTTTCTTATTGTTAAAATGAGTGAATCTAACTAATGACGAAATTCGATACATTTTAAAATTTTACTACTAAAAAGGTAAAAATGCAACACAAGCCGCGAAAAAAATTTGTGATGTTTATGGACCTAATGCAGTATCTATGACAGTGGCGCAAATTTGGTTTAAGCGTTTTCAATCCCGAAATTTTGATATCAAAGATGCACATCGCTCTGGTCGCCCGCTTACGGACAAAATTGATGCCATTTTTGAAAAAGTGGAGCAAGATCGGCATATTAGTAGTTACGATGTAGCTGGAGAACTGGGAATTGACCATAAAACGGTTTTGGCGCATTTGAAAAAAACTGGGTACACAAAAAAGCTCGATATTTGGGTGCCTCATGAGCTCACTGAAAGAAACCTAATGAACCGTGTACTCATTTGTGATTCTTTATTACGACGTAATGAAACCGAACCACGTTTGAAGAAGCTGATAACTGGTGATGAAAAGTGGATCACGTACGACAAGAACGTGCGAAAAAGATCGTGGCCAAAGGCCGGTCAGGCTTCACAGACTGGCGAAACCGGGGTTAACTCGCAACAAGGTGATGCTGTGTATGGTGGGATTGGAAGGGCATTATTCATTATGAGCTGTTACCGCCAGGCAGGACCATCGATTCTGAACTGTACTGCGAACAACTGATGAGATTAAAGCAAAAAGTTGAGAGAAAGCGGCCGGAATTAATCAACAGAAGGGGTGTGGATTTTCACCATGCTAACGCTAGACCTCACACATCTTTAGCCACTCAGCAAAAATTACGAGAGTTTGGCTGGGAGGTGTTAATGCATCCGCCGTATAGTCCTGACCTTGCGCCTTCAGATTTTCACCTGTTTCGGTCTGTGCAGAATTCCTTAGGCAGTGTTAGGTTAACATTACGAGAGGACTGCCAAAACCACTTGTCGCAGTTTTTTGATCAGAAGCCCCAAAATTTTTATAGCAATGGGATCACGTCCCTACCTACAAGATGGCAAAAAGTTATCCAACAAAATGGCACCTACATACTTTAGTGAAATGTAAATAAACTTTATAAAAAAACCTTTTGAATTTTTGTATAAAATGCGAAGAAACTTTTTCCCCAACCTAATATTTCCCCAATATTCAACGTCAAGCCGTTCGCATTTCGACGATCCCGTACTCAGGCGGTTTAGATATGCTTGGCCTTCGGGGAGACTTCGCGACTCTGCGTATTCTACCGACTGTACAATGGGGATTGTTCGGAGGAACTGTTCAGAATGGTGCCTTCGTCTGCGTTCTACCACTGCACCGCTTGCCATCGGCTGGGCATCCGTAAATCCTCGAGCTACTTCGCTCATGTACGCAACGTTTCTCTTGCGTACCGTGCGGATTTGTAATAAGCTGAGGTTTCCCCACAGCACTATGATATGGAGTTTTTAAAAAAGGGTGTCATAAACTTTTTTCGAGGCCGGTAGCGTGTTGGTGACATCTCTGGTATTGCAAACGTCCGTACGGTAACCGCTTACCACCAGCTGGGCCATCAACCTCTCGGCTATAAAAAATAATAATTTCGACCACACTGCTACTTTCAAGTGATTGAAATGTTTAAAAGTGAGAATGATAAATGTAACAAACGCTGAATATAATTTTGTTTCCATCGTAACATCAATAGGTGCTGTGCTTATTAACAACTGGTCTCTTTCTTAACACAAGAAGATCCTTACTTGTCTTGTAAGGTCAATAGAATCAATATGTTAGCTTGTTATTATTCGCTTTCCTTTATAATATCGGAGTTGTAATGAATAATAATAACAATCTCTAATCGTAAGTTACTTAAGAATTATATATAATGTTTTGATGAGTGTATTGATATAGTGTATTTATTTATTGATTGTCTAATAAAACCTACATATAGTTACAGTAGACACAAAAGTTTTTGGCTACATTAATGTCTTCGAACTAACACAATTACGAAACGGGTAAAGATACAACCTTTTGCATTATAGGCGACTATTAGTGTTATTGCTATAACGACACCTGCATGAAATTGTTAGCCCAAGGCTTATTTTGTATCTGTTGTATAATATATGTTTCGAATATCATTAGGAAGTTAAGAGAATTATAACCATACCGATTTAATGAAATATACATATTAACATAATGTGCACCATCGTTTAGCATATAATGTCTGTGTTTAATTAAACATGCAACAAGAATTCTAGGCTTGATAGTTCACTCGGAAAATATTTATGTAGAAGGTATGTCATACATTTCTACAATTTCTACAGTTGACCAAAGGGGGGGAGGGGGGCTTGGCATTAGTAATTCTTTCCCTTTTTGTTACAGACAAATATTAGTAAAATTTCAACCACCGTTTTATTATTTAAATATTTTTTCTCCAGATAAGTTAAACATTGAAAAACTTCATTATGCTGATATTAGACGGATCAACCTCAATGTCATGTACTAACGAATGAATGCAACAACACACTACTTCATCACAAACGCCGTACTGTTAAATTATATTGACATTCCTAGTATTCTTGTTCCATTTTATAAGAATGGATTTGCTACTTAAGTTTTATTAAACTGTTTTTGATTTGAAGATGTAATAATATGTATTTTTCTAATAAAAATACTATGATATACGCTATTTCTTTTAATTTTATTTTTATAATTATTTATTTTCTACTATTATAATAAATGTAATGATCAGGTTTTATATGTTTTTTTTAATACTTTTTAATGCCAGTATATAATATAATAATATCAGCCAATAAATGTGCCACTGCTGGGCTCGGGCCTCCCATTATAGGGGAACGGACAGTATACCCGCCACGCTTGTCCAAGGCGGCTTGGCAGGTTTGACACATCGGTTATTTCATGTGCAGGTTGCATCACGATGTTTTCCTTCACCGTTGTTAGCACGTGGTAATTGTAACAATATGCACATTAGATCAGAAAACTGAATAAGTGGTGCATGCGTTCCAGTAAGGCCCTTGAACTTGGTTACAAGTGCTTTTAGTTAAAAATCAATTTCCTATGAACTTTCTAAACATATAAAAAATGTTACGTTTATTGTACGATTATAGTAGTGTTAGGGCAACTTTGTTCGCTTTGCTATGACGACGTGTTTGTCAGTGAATTGCAACGGCGGTACCATAAAGACGACCGCAGCGCCATTTTTAAACTATTTTTTTTATTGCATGAGTTCAGTAAACTGACAGATGGCCCACTTGATGGAAAGCGGTTACCATCGCGTATGGACATTTGTAACACGAAAGGGGCTACCATTGTGTTGCCGCTTTCTACAGGGAGACTGGAACCTGGCCACCAATGCCGTAACACAACTCAAGGTTTTTATGGCGGCATAATCTAGACCAAGGTAGTAGCCATCGAGACGGGCAAATATGTGGATTATTTTATCGCCTCTTACGACAGGCTGCTCGGCCGCAGGTAATTGTATTCTTTCTCCGTTTATGCACCGATAAGATTCATCTTTTTTTATTTTTATCGCATGATTTCAGCAGACAAGCAGACGGCCCACCTGATATAAAGCGGGTACCATCGCCTATAGACATTTGTAACACGAAAGGTGCTTGAAGACTGGAACCTGGCCACTAATGCCGGAACACAACTCAAGGTTGTTATGGCGGCATACTCTAGATGGCAGGGGTGGTCTATTCTATGGAATCGACGAGCCGAGATATGAACAAGGTTTCTGTTTAATTTAATTATATGTTCGGTAGTTATCACGTGATGCTCTAACGGGCAGACAAAAATTATGTTCCATTTTTGAAATCTGCTGGTTTGAATTACACAACTGATTTGTTTCACTTTTAAACTCGACGTTTTATTATACCTATTATAGACAGATGAAAACTTAATGCTCTTTAACAAATTTGTTAATTTCGTATAAAAACTTTTCTGTATCAAATAAAATCGCAAGTGAGGACTTTCAAAACGTCTTTCGTCGTTCGTTTTAGTTTTAGAACTTTTTTGCTTGTTTTTTATATTTAAGTGTATTTTATTTACATTGTATGTTCAATTTATTACTGTGTTATACGGACTATATTATTGTAGTTTTAAAGAAATCTTTGTTCTTTCTGTCTTCTATCTAAACTTTCATTGTCTTTCAGGCTGATCGAACGAAAAAGAACGATGAAAGGCGTTTAAAAGGAAGGCCTTTGTACCAATGAAACACACATTTCAGTATCAGTTATCCACTTTCCCGTAGCCCTGGCATAAGACGAAGGAATGAACACCAGGGGGTTTTAATTGGTATCCCCGAAGCAGTTGGGCATAGCATCTCTGCGGGCATGTCTATACCACCCCAACGTGGTGAATCCCACACAAGCAAATCCAATTTTCCTTGTGACAGCCTGAAAGTACGTTCTTAAAGTTACATCGTAAATGTGGCCACGAGATTGGGGAATCGGGCATTACAATAAGGGATGATGAAGATCACACCAAAAGGAAAACAAAGAAGAAAGGACGCTTTAAATGCAACCGTTTACGCTAGGATGATTATGATGTTGGTTTGAGGTGTCACATATTGGTAATGTGTCAAGTTTTGTAAATTTTTTAAAGGTCCTTGGATCACTGTGACGTACATCGTCCATTTGGGCTGAGCGGTATATTAAATGAGCACGTACATTCTGTTAAAAAAGTATCGGGAATGGATGATTTGTTTATGGTTCCAAATTCAATTTTTTGTTTTTTTGTTGTTAGATTGGCACAACGTTTTTCATTTTGGTGCGTAGTTTGAGTTGCATCGGTCTTTCAGTAGATTAAATACAATGCTGTTTTTAGTTAGATCATATCTAGTGTGTATTTAGAATTTCATAATGGACAAAAACATCGAACAAAGGGTTTATCTTAAATCTTGCATCGCCGATGGAATTTCGTGTTCGCAGACACTGACAATGAAGAAGGCTTACGGTGAATTGACTTTATCAAACACGTGCTTATGAGTGGTACAAAGCGTTCAAAAGCGATCGAGATATGCTAGAAGATTTGCCTCGGCCTGGTAGGCCATCAACGTCTTCAACTGAAGTTAACATCGCAAAAGTGAAGGAAATAGTGACTAAAATGCCTCATTCAAGTTTGAAGACATAGCCGCTGAACTTTCTGTTTCGCGAGTCGATCCGTATCATTTTAAATAATCACTTGGGTATAAAACATGTTGCCGTCCGGCTAGTCCCAAAAGACCTGAATTTTCTCCAAAATCTCAATCGCATAAGAGTCGCTGAGGACATGCTAGAACGAGTCAATTCCGACCCAATATTCATGAAACGCATTGTTACTGGTGTGACGAGACGTTTACGAGTTTGACATGCAAACTAGTCAACAAGCTTCGGAGTGGCGCCTTCCAACTGAACCGAAACCGAAAAAACCACGCCAAAGTCGATCAAAAGTCAAAGTCATGTTGACTGTTTTCTTTGACTATCGCGGTGTTATGCACTCGGAATTCTCACCAGAAGGTTAAACGGAAAATAAAGTACATTATTTGAGCGTTATACGGCGGTTAACAGCGAGTCAACAGACAAAGCGTTTTTTGATCGATTTCTCAGCCCTTGTTACAGTAATTATACATACTTTATTGTGGTGAAAAAAATATATGTCAATCTTGATCATATTTCTGAGGTAAACTATGTACTCAAAACGCATTTTTGATAAATTTTCTCGATAGAAAATAATTGCAAAGTAACCTCTAAACGTGTTCTTCAATCTTGTGTATTGTTATTACTGTTAATCGTACATCGCTAAAATAAATAACAGTAACATATCATATTATAAGAAATACACACATTATAGTTTTTTTATTCTGTTACTTAGAGAATTTGCAAGTAATTAATTATTTTATTATAAATGACTTCAAAAATCACGCTTGCCGGTCCCAATGTATGGAATTTATCAAATACGCCGGACGGCTCGGTGCTGTGTATACGCGTCGCTCTGCTCGAGCGTGCTATTAGAAATTAAATTTTAAATAAATGAAGGAGTAATAATAAACACAATTTGGAGCCGATCGAGCTATACTTATTTGGCGTATACGGTAGAGGACTGGTCTAAATCATCTAGTAGAATTTTTTATTTTTATATCAAAGTTGATAAAATGGTCTTTTTCTCTTCTTAAATAATTTTATAAAATGCAATAAAAATACCTTTCTATTAGGTTGGGGAAAAAGTTTCTTCGCATTTTATATAAAAATTCAAAAGGTTTTTTTATAAAGTTTATTTATATTTGACTAAAGTATGTAGGTGCCATTTTGTTGGATAACTTTTTGCCATCTTGTACGTATGGACGTGATCCCATTGCTATAAAAATTTTTGGGCTTCTGATCAAAAAACTGCGACAAGTGGTTTTGGCAGTCCTCTCGTAATGTTAACCTGACACTGCCTAGGGAATTCTGCAGAGACCGAAACAGGTGAAAATCTGAAAGTGCAAGGTCAAGACTACACGGCGGATGCATTGACACCTCCCAGACAAACTCTCGTAATTTTTGCCGAGTGGCTAAAAATGTGTGAGGTCTAGCGTTATCATGGTGAAAAACCACACCCCTTCTGTTGATTAATTCCGGCCGCTTTCTCTCAACTTTTTGCTTTAATCTCATCAGTTGTTCGCAGTACAGTTCAGAACCGATGGTCCTGCCTGGCGGTAACAGGTCATAATGAATAATGCCCTTCCAATCCCACCATACACACAGCATCATCTTGTTGCGAGTTAACCCGAGTTTCGCCACAGTCTGTGAAGCCTGACCGGCCTTTGACTACGATCTTTTTCGCACGTTCTTGTCGTACGTGATCCACTTTCCATCACCAGTTATCAGCTTCTTCAAAAATGGTTCGGTTTCATTACGTCGTAATAAAGAATCACAAATGAGTACACGGTTCATTAGGTTTCTTTCAGTGAGCTCATGAGGCACACAAATGTCTAGCTTTTTTGTGTACCCAGCTTTTTTCAAATGCGCCAAAACCGTTTTGTGGTCAATTCCCAGTTCTCCAGCTACATCGTAACTACTAATATAGCTCCACTTTTTCAAAAATGGCATCAATTTTGTCCGTAACAGGGCGACCAGAGCGACGTGCATCTTTGATATCAAAATTTCCGGATTGAAAACGCTTAAACCAAAGTTGTGCTACTCTCACAGATACTGCATTAGGTCCATAAACATCACAAAATTTTTTCGCGGCTTGTGTTGCATTTTTACCTTTTTTTGTAGTAAAATTTTAAAATGTATCGAATTTCTTCATTACATTCACTTGTTTTAACAATAAGAAAATAAATGAAAATCACACATTTTCCTAATTTGAATTTGGAATTGTCTTCTTTAAAATTAAAACTTTTTAATGATACCAAAACCAGCTAGATACAAATGGTATAACCAAAGAGATCTTATTACAAGTTCATACATACTATATGCGAAAAGACTTTTTCCCCAACCTATTATGTAATTTTAATACCGAGGGTGGCCAAGAGATACTTTTCATCCCGAAAAATGAGATAGTTTCCGGGATGAAAATATATGTGGCCGAACGGGCCAAAATGATAAAATGAAATGACCGAAATGACTGAAAATAAAACCTGTTCTACTTTTTGAGATAACCTTTACATACATCTATCCCATTATCCGGGATGAAAAGTATCCCTTGTTCACCGTCATTATTAAATTACATATATACCGAATTTCAGCCAAATCGATGTAATAGTTTTTTCCGTAAAAGCAGAACAAACAGAAAGACAAATATATTTTTATCCCGGAAACTATCACATTTTCCGGGATAAAATAAATATATAATAAATAAAATGCATCCTATTCTCGGCGTCGAAAATATATATATACTGAGTTTCAGCCAAATCGGTCCAGTAGTTTTTCCGTGAAAAGGGAACAGACAGACAGACAGTTACTTTCGCATTTATATTAATATATACCTATATATGGATTCATTGTTGTTCCATAATACAATTACATCATTTTAATAAAGTTTACTCGTCTAAAAAATTATTAAAAAATAAAAAGACACATAGCCTGATGAGGATTCGAACCCTGTAACATAGTTACTATTATGCTCGGTGAAGGTTGAGCTAAAAAGGTTTAGGAAGTTAGGTTAAAATTTCAATACCTATTAAGCTTATAAACGATCTGTCTCACTTTAGGATATTTTGTCTCGCTCTCGTGCTCGTCAGCCTTAGAATGAAATAAATTGAAACAAGTTGGTATGGACAAGGTGTGTGTAGGTATGTTCAGTTGCAATATTTCGCCACGCTCGAACTTTTATTACGCGCTGTTTCATCGAAGTAAATATCGGCCGTGCGGGGCTGATTTTCTGAAACACCGATTTGAATCAGGTCTACATAACCTGTCTCTCTTAAGAGGCTTCTTAAGAGAGCAAATTCGACGAAAAAGGCCAGATTTGTGGAAAATTCTTGGATTTTGCACCACGATAATGCGCCTTCGCATAAGGCCATCATTGTGAACGAATTTTTGAACAAAAATTCAACAAATACCATCGAGCAACTATCTTATTCACCAGATATGGCTCCAGCCGACTTCTACTTTTTCCTAAACTCAGATTACCACTTCGTGGCACCCGTTTTCATTCGGTAGAAGACAAAGGAGAATTCGCGACGAGAACTAAACTCAATTCCGTATTTATTCAATTTCCGTTGGCGTAAGTGTATCGTTTCTGAAGGAGCATACTTTAAAGGAGATAAAATAAATTTGAATGAATAAGTAAAATTTTTTGAATTATTGACCTTTCCCCGGTACTTTTTTGACAGAGTATTGTACATATGTACAAACTCTTAAGTTTGATATTAGAATTTGTATTTTCTTATATCAAGATCAAAACAGGCGTCTTAATTAAATATATATAATGCTCTTTAATTTTATCAAATTAAAGAGCATTATACATGACAGAAAACAGTGCATTGTTTACCGCGGAGAGGGAGTGGCAGATTTGAGATTACCTATCAACGAGTTTATAGCTCAAGGTCACTCACAACGGAATGTCGTTCTCAAGTATGGCCCACTTGTTGAAATTATCAGTAATTCGGAATCTACAATGTCATATATTTGTACCTATTCTACATGTGATTGTGAACTCGTCATTAAATGCGTGTCTAAAGTTGAATATTCACGGGTCCAATGAAAGTCAGCCTCGTTGTATCGTGACCATAACGTAACAATTTTTGGTTGTATCGATGCCGATGTGTTGTGGCTCTATAGCAATATCGAGACATCAATTTTTTGACTGTCAGCACTAACGAACTGATCGAAGCGGAGAGTGGCAACACCAGTACAATAACGACACCCAAACGATACACGCAAAAGAAAAACGTGCGCGCCGAATCCCGAGTGATATCTCGCCAAAATCTCGAGATCCAGAAAAAACGGTGCTAGCTGCAGACTCAGGTACGTACACTGCCTATATCGTTGCTACTGGATCTAGGATCTTGAGCGCCGAAGTAATTTAAAATTTAACCAGAGTGGTATCCGATCGCCATTGTATGGAAATCGGACGTTACACTCGTTGATTATCTTCGTCGAAGCTTTACACAATTTAAAACATTGGTATTGTATGACGACACTTTATCAGTAGATAGAAAAAAACCCTTAGGCCCACTTGCACGTTCCTGGGTTAGTTCAAGTAGTTTGGAGTTAACTGCTGACACAGGGTTAAATAAACAATTTATCTTGCGCCATCAAAAGTTAGGAGTAAACCCAGGGTTAAACTTCTAAATATTTAACCCACCGATGTGGAAATGTTAAGTCGCTAACACAGGGTTAGTGAAGTTTAATCTCAAGTATATGTTAGCTTTCTAGTGTTCTGGTATAACCAGGGGCCCAATTCTGCTATTTCAATATCTTGGTGTTGCGGAGATATTCAAAGTACAATTCCCTTGCGATAGTGTCAAAACTGCGTATTCTTCTAAATCCACAATTATCTGCTCAATACCGTCGCGGCAGAATAATAGTAGAAAAAAACTGGTATTACCATTAGCAGAAATATTAAACGAAATGAATATTGAAAAGCTACCAATATTTTAAACATTTATTTAGCGAGCTTTTCCTTACAAATGTTTATAAAGACAGAATGGGGCACGCCATGAGAATTAACAGAATACCGAAATCAGGCAGACCTGCGATTGAGACGATAGTGTCCGGCGATTTTGATGAGATAGTAATAGCACAGTTGGGCCCCAGTAGTACTCGAATTGTATATTTTTGTCACTTTGAGCCAGCTGCATATTTTTGCTGAAAGTTAGCTCCATCAGCTTTTTTAATCACCATTACGAATTTGTATTTCGCTACTGTATCACATAAAAACATATCATCACTAGTGGTGAAATTGTGGGCACGTAAACGCGGCTTATTATGGATTATTCTTAAAAAAATAACCTACTTTATAACTTTCACACCAAAAAAATAAATAAATGACAATTTAATTTATATGCGAAAATGAAAAATTATTGCACTTCGTGTTGAGATATCGAGCTGCGCCTTGAGAATTGCAGGTTTTTTTTTTATGCAGGAAAATAACTTTCGAGACGTTAGGAAAATTTTTTTTTTGGACCACATAGTGTATACAGAAATGCTATTCAGTAAGTGCTCGTACAAATGGCAAAGCTATCGGTCTCACAGGCCATTGCACAGTTTCATCGCCAACTTATGTCACTTCCAACACATTAATTCTATTCCAATAACCAACTGTTTGTGCGTTTGTAGGAATATTATTACCATTATAAGCTAGTTTTCGATTATTTGGACATAAGCGTATCATAGAGATACTGATTGGGAAACAGCAAAATGTGTAGGATAAACTAACAAAAAAAATGTTTTTAGTATAATGCTGATATTAGACGAACCAACAAAATTAAATTAATGAAAGGCACAGACCTAAATTGTCATGACATCATTCAATGGCATTATTGAATTATTCAAGTTTATTATGTTTATATGGATAATTTGGCTTGACTCATACAAATTGAAAGACAAAAGTGATAACGTCGTTAAAAAGACGTCTAATATCCACTTAAAAAGGAGTTCTAATGGTGGGGCCTCATCTGGGATAATGTTACTGATATAAGTCATTTCATGTAGATGTGGCGACTTGCATAATACGTTATATTTATAAACCTTTTTTTTACATATGTTAGACCTAAAACTACCGTTTCTTGTTCAATTCACTACAATAACAAAGAAATGAAGTCCAATTGCCTAGCAAAACATAGAGATGCGTCGAAGCCAACCTGATTTGAAGTGATACAATAAATGACTTGTTTCCTATGACAACGTAGGTATTTGTTAGTGAATTGAAAAAACGCGATTGCAGTGCCATCTATTTAGCTAATCTATACCTTTTATGAAAACGACAACATTTATCGGGATAAAAGTATCCTAAGTGATGATTCGTTATATAAGCCAGCTCTGTGTCGAGTTTCATTCATATACGTTCAGTAATTTTCAAAAAGGATGGGGTCGCAGGCCATCTTTTTCGATATTTTCGTCTATCCCGCGCAAACTACGTCATTTATCGGGATAAAAAGTATCCTAAGTTACGCCCCGGGATATGAGATAGCTCTGTGTCGAGTTTCATTTAAATTCGTTCAGTAGTTTCACTTGATGCTGTAACAGATAGACAGATAGACAAAAAAATTAAAAATTGCATTTTCGGAATCTCTTGGATAGAATTATCCTACTGAATCATCCCCCTGATTTTTTCACATTTTTAAACGCAAACTCGAACCATTTACAGATTTATTCTAGTATAGATTGACTAAATATTGTCAGATTACGTATCTAAATACACAAATGTGGCTATCATGTTTATATTTAATATTTCAGTGCATTATAAAACGTTAAAATAATTGATTTAAAAATTTATTTCTCAAATAATTAATAAGTTTCCATTTAATGGTGTTTCTTCTCCTTTTCAATAATATGTATATTACTAAACAAACAGGACCGTAGCAGATGAAGATCCATGGTCTCTACCTATCCCAATGGGAAACGGGCGGGGTTGGGTATAGATATAAACTCGGATGATTTTAATGGTGAATGTGTTTAGGAATATATTTGAGACTTATTTATAACAACTAAAACTGGTTTTGAGTGGAGAAAAAATGTTTTCAATTAATTATGGAAATGTAAAATTCACGACAATGATCTGGTAATTTTGACAATAATAAAGTGTGATTTGAATTTAGAAATATACTCACGTATTGTATAACACTACTAAAACTGATTTTAAGTCTAAAAATAAAGTTTAACTTTAAATAATGAAGCTATGATAAAAAATACGATAATGAAATACAGTTGTGTTTTTTCTTCTTTTATAGGTCGATAACTCAATTTATTTTATACACACGAACAGTCGGTTAGGTGTATCCGAACTAGGCAAATAATAGCACGCTCGCCAACAGTCTATGTATATATTAAGAAAAATATTTTTGTAGCTTAAAGGCCTAGTTACTAACCATAAAATTAAAAAAAAACAGTATTATCAATGATTTTCATGTCTTTTGTTTTTCAAATTACGTGAGTTGCTTTGTTGTTTTTTTCATTTTTAACAACTTTATGTTGTGTTTCTGGACAATTTTGAATCTTTTTATATTTATACTGGATTTATATTGGATTATTCAACTTTGAACCTATGACATAAGTGCAATATTAGTGAAAAACATAAGTGAGGTTAGATTTACAAAAACATTAATATCTCAAAAACTATACATATTCTCCACATAGGAGTTGCAGAGGGGATAAGTTTTCCTCTCTCCCCCCTCCCTCCGCCCCTTCATTATTTGTAATAACCCGGACTTATATCTATACCACACCGGTATCATTTATGGATAGATTTATAAAACGCTAGATACGGCTAAGACTTCACCACAAAACGACGCGCAGGCACATCGTCCTACACTTGCGGCAAGTGGTCAAGGGTTACCGTGTCTTGGGCGGGCACGGCTAAGGACGGGAGTCTACGTCCATACCAGGAAACTCCTCTTCGCGACGTGAAATATTGGTACGCTGACCAGACGTGCAAGGGAGCTAACCGACATACTCTGCATACGGAGGGTGGCCGTGATGTTCCTGCAGGAAATTCGGTGGAGAGGCAGCAGATCCTGGTTCATTGGGAATGGCTACAAGCTGATCTATATGGGTACTTCTTGTTGGGAAAACGGGGTTACCGTAGCGGTCTCCGAGGAGTTCCAAAACAACATTCTGGAGGTGTAAGAAACGCTTCAGCGACCGGCTTATGGTCGTGTCGGTTCTTATCGAAGGGTTTTTTTAATCTCCTCTATCCTGACGAACTAGATTTGTCAGGATCTTTTTATCTTTTTATGTTTTTGTACCTTTCTTTTTCTTGTTTGTCTTTTTTATTTTTCTTTTTATTACTTTATTTATTTAAAAAGCTCTTAGTACTATTAAATTTTCTTAATTTCTATTGTAACTACAGTACTATTTTATATTACTAATTTACATATATGTTTAATCTTAATGTTTATTTGTTACAAAAACTTTCTTATTACTATTGTGCCTTTACATTCTCCTTCTACTATCGAGTCATTATGTACATTTTGCTTATTCTATTTCTTACTTTATTTATTATTTTTATTGCTTCTTACTATTTCTATTATTTTCTATATTTACTATAACACTATTTTAGTTTCTTATTTATTTACAACTAATTTAACCCCTTGAAATACATTATATATAATATATTCAAGCTATTACAATTTTGATCATTTTTATGCATAACTCTATGTAATCCTTGTAGTATCTTTTGGCCATCAGATCTTCAATGTTTTGGTACTGTACGGGAATTTTAGTCCTATACTCAAAGTCGTTTCTCAAGCGGGCGTGCACTGGGCAAGAGAATATTATGAGAGGTACTGCCTCGGACGGCCCTCTTCGCATATGCACGAAGGGTTCTCCTTCAACCCGAACCAGTTCAGGTATTCGGAGAACCCTCCGTACCCCGTGAACAACTTGGTGTGCACACCTGATATCCCTATGGATCTCACCTGTTTGAATGTCCTCGTGACATCAGGGAAAAAGAGCTTAGTGATAGACGCAGTTGACTCTTGACAATACCTCTGGTTCCATTCGCCAACGGTTCCGAGACGGATCTGCCGTTTGGTGAATGAAACCGGAAGTTTGTCATATTGCGGTCGCACTATCAAAGAATGTGCAGCCGCCTTGGCCAACTCGTCTGCCCGTTCGTTCTCCCTGATGACTACGTGGGCCTTCACTCAGAAGAGATCCCCGAATTTACCACTTTTGCGACTTTCTAATATATTTTGCTGAGCGTCGACTGCTAGGGGTTTGATGGAGCCCCAATTCCACAGCGCTTGCAACGCCGATCTACTGTTAGTATATAAGCCAAAGCTTCTTTCTGGGCTAAGATTTCCACCGTAGCCTTGTGTATAGCGAGCATCTCCGCTCGGTAGACCGTGCAGTAGGATGCCAGCTTGAGCTTCCGGCATTTTGTCTCGGCCTCATTATCCCAAAAGGATAATGAGGCTCCCCCACCCGCTGATCGATCAAGCTGCCATCCGTGAAGATGCGCACCGCTTGACGGCTTGCGCATCCGCCCGTCTCTGGTCTTCCAGGCAGACGAAATCCAGTGCTATAAACTCGGCCGAAAGGGGTAAGTTTTTAAAAAAAAAAAATTGCAGGAGTTCAGAAAACAGGCAGACGGCCCACTTGATGAAAAGTGGTTACCGTCGCCTATGAACATTTGCAACACCAAAGGTGCTACAAATGCGCTGCTGCTTTCTTAAAGGAGACTGGAACCTGGTCATTGATGCCGGAACACAACACAAGGTTGTTATGGCGGCATAATCTAGACCAGGGGTGGTCGGCATCCAGTCGAGCAAATACCCTACCACCTGGCTGTGGGTTGTTTAATCGCCTCTTACGACAGGCCGCCCGGCAGCAGGAAATTGTATTCTTTCTCCGTTCCTGCACGGATAAAAACGGTAAGTCTACGTAAGCAGTCCTCACTTCGACCTCACTGTCCTCGAACGCTGGCAGCTGGCGTACCCCCCGCTTGACCTCATACAAGGCCGCACCCTCGCGTATTCTTATCGAAGGGATTGTGACCCATTTGATAAGTGCTTACGCGCCATAGGCGACATCCTGTTATCACAGGGGGTCGTTTTAGGTGGTGATTTAAACGGTCATGTGGGTGAGAAGTGGGAGGAATTTGAGTATGTTCACGGTGGCTTCATATACAGTAGCCACGACCCAGAAGGGGAGGACATTCTCTGAATGTGTGCGGCTGCCGATTTTGCCATCGTGAACACGTATTTCAAGAGCGGGATGCATGCTACCTAGATCGACTACCTACTCACCAGGAGAAACCACATCAGCAAAGTAGCCAACTGCAAGGTCATACCCGGAGAGAGTCTCACTGCACAACACCCTCTCCTTGTCATGGACCTCTGCGTGAAACCCAAAGACAAAACCATTGAGCATTGCCGACGCCAAATTAGATGGTGCCTGCTTGATGAAGGCAAATTCCAGGAGTTCGCTTTAGCATCCGTTGAGATGTGTGTTGGAGCTGTTGGCGAACTAGTGCAGAGCGATTGGAACAAGATCCAGGCAGGCATTACTAAGGCGGCAAAGGCTGTGCAGGGTGTGTCTAAGTGTGAACGCAAGTGTGGTAGGGAAGACTTGGAGGTGGAACGATACAGTCCAGAGCTTAGGTTGAAGAAAACCCTCTTTAAAAGTGGCAAGCGTTCAGATCTCCTGATCGCGACGCATACTAGAAGAACTGTAGCTAGAGCCAGACGTGACCATTTACGACCGTTGTACGATAAGTTGGAATCGTTTAAGAGGCACAAGCTTATTTATAAGTTGGCACGTTCCAGGGTCAAAGAGGCACAGGATATTTTCAAGTGCCGCTGTGTTAAAGATCGTGGCGGCAACCTGTTACGCGAGGACCTCGCGGTGAAGGAGAGATAGTGCTCGTACTTCCACGAGCTGCTGAATAAACAGCACAAAGAGGTACGGCCACCGAACCTCCCTCTGAATCAAAGACTAGTGCTACCGATAACGTCTGAAGAAGTCTATTAGGCTCTTCGCCGCATGAGGAATCGGAAAGCTGTCGGGGCCGATAGAGTGCCCATCGAAGCTTGAAAGGCGATGGGTCCTCGTGGTGTGGACATTTTAACAAATCTTTTTAACCGCATACTTCAATATTCAATAGTACCGGAAACATCCCGAGCCAATGGATACTGAGTGTTATCCCCCCCCCCAGTCTTCAAAGGTAAGAAGGTATCGATGCAGGAGTGCGAAAACTGCTGGCTTGACGTTGTGGACGATGACATGCGTACCAATGGTCTCAAAACGGGGGACGCTGAAGACCGCGCGAAGTGGAAAAAGTAAGAATGCGTAACCTGGGCGTCGGAGCGAACGCTCCGAACGCAACCGGGATTTAACGCTCGGATGACGATCATATATAAGTTTTAAAACAAACCATTTTTTTTCACTACAATTAAAAAGTTATATCAAATTAAAAATATTTTTTGATATAACATAAAAAAAGAAACTAATAAAAAGCTTATATAATATAAAGTCTAGTAGCAATGAAACAAGATACACTACTAAAGATATACTAATTCAAAACAGAAAAGAATGATTAAAATCTGCCCATAAACAATAAAGTTATGACTGAACATACTATAAAGAATATTTCACACGACGAATGGAGAACCTCCTCTTTTTTTAAGTCTGTTAAAAAAAGCGATACGACCGCAGGCGTTCACAATCCATTACCTGCACTTTTACGTGACCAATAGAATAGATAATTTAAATACATATATCAATTATCTAGACAACTATGCAATTAACACGTTTGAGGAAAACAAACTGTGATTATAATAATTAGCAGATTATAACAGAATCGATTGATGACGTTACACGCGTACTCGGCATGTTTCGATTCTCAGGTACCTCGGGTTCAAAAATTATTTTTTATTTGATTTAACTTTTCAACTATAGCGAAAAAGAAATAGTTTGTTATAAAACTTATATATGATCATACAATTTATTTAAAAAAAAAACTGATTCAAGCAATCAATTAAATGATGATGACCGAGTAACTAGTCAGAATTAAGAAAATCCTTCTTATGTCCGGTTTTTATATCTTACTATTCATACACTTGTCTTAACATCTGTGGAAATTTGACATTACATGTATGAAGCTTATGTCGATTTTTAACCGATAATAAGGCAAATGAACGGTTAGTAAGATATAGGAACCGACCTAATTAGAGAATAATAATTATTGCTCATTTCTGATCGATATTATAAATAATATTGCACAGCAAATCATCTCTCTAAGTTCCCGCCAGAATCTCCCGTTCAATTGTAATTATTTGAATGTGAAACTGAAGTCCTTTAACATAGATTACTTATATTAATTATAAATGCCACTTTACTTTGAATAGGTAGTAAATGGGATTCGCTTGAATGGACCTAAATAGAATCGATGTTTGCCATGTCGCCCGTCTGGGTCAGGCTGTGTGCCCAAGTGCCCCAGTTGGAGATAATACGACAAAGTGTGTACCCATGTGGCAACGCCAACTCGTGTCTCTCGGCCACTGCGCCTTACGGGCTGATGCGCAACTGGAGCGAGCGGACTTGTTCATTAACCATGTACAATCCAGTCTCCTTTTGAATAATAATATAATTGACAAGAGAAGAAAGAGAAAAATATGTAAAATATACATCTGGAAGTTTTTATAATTTGTAAAATATACAATTGTAAAATTCCGTGTACCATGGGAACTGGTTCAAGTCTGCGTATTATCCTACACTGATTTCCGGTTCTTCAGGAACATAATTAATAAATTTTAAAAAAATCAGTATATATCTAAAGTCATGTCGAGGGTACAGTCCGCGATACAAACAAATTGATTTTGGCATGTATATATATTTTTTACACATCACAGTTGTAAATGTTATTTTATTGCTAGAGTGCCGCCTGCAGCAGACAGAATGAGGGCTGGCCCACCTGATGGCTTCAAAATCTGTTTAGCCCGAAATTTTATCGCACGAGGGCTGCTGCGCGCGGCATGCCAACAAGTTTGCATATTTTTAGTTATTAAAAAGAATGCTCATTTAATTACTAATACTATTTTAAATGTCTTCTCTTGCTCTTTTATTGGCATATTCTTAGAATTCTCCATAGGAAAATCCTATGCACACTTTCTATGATCAGAGGTGACTCTAGCCCATATAGCGCCCGTGTGCAATCAATACCCTGGCGCCCTCTAGCAGGTGCGCGTTCAAAATGGAATAATTGCAGTAATATTTTCACAAGTAAACAAAAATTCAAGTGCAAATGGTGCAATTTTAAATGATGTCGGGAAACAATAGGTACACGTTCAGGACAAGAACTCTCATATAAACCATGTTAAAATAGCAATTGAATAGATACTTTTATTTCGTTTAGTCTTATGCCACGTTTTGGTATCTAGAATAAAGAGGGATATAGCGATTACTTGGCAATACTACTACTGCTGAACGACTCATACTTTTCGGAGGTATCGCGAGCGGCGCTTGGTGCCCCCTAAGAGCCGGCGCCCGTATGCGCTGTACACCCTGAACTATGGGTAAAGCCGGCCCTGCCTATAACTGTATTATCTTAGTACTCTTTTCATGGTACTAGTACCATGAATAGAGTACTAAGCTACTAACAAGTTCTACTAGTTGCTAGCAAGGTAGGCACAACTCAACGTGTCATACGTATCGAGGCGCATTTGAGCATCCCCAAAAACCGATAACGCTCGGCTTCAGCTTAGGCGTGTTTGAACTAAGCAGCGAAAGCGCTTGGGAAAAATGTTTTCACTCGCCGCTATGTCAGGGGCGCGCCGTCTTCTGTGCGCACTCATCTCTCTTCCCGTAGGTTGAGTCTCAAACCGCCCCACGCTAGGATTAAAACAAGATGACGCCGGGGGCTATGCTTTCCCCCGGCAGTGGATGTAGCCATTGGTCCCCGCCTGCCAGGGCACGCGGAGTTGGTAGAGCCCCATTTTTCCCGTAGCCCTGGCCTAAGACGAAGGAAAGAACACCGTGAGGTTTTAGTGGGTATCTCTGCCCGTGGTATAGCAATAGTACTTCTTGCTTGCGGTGCTAATGCCACCCCGTGCGGCTGAAGGTTCTCAATCGGATTTCCCCTCCTAAAAAAGGCAGTTAAAGTACTTGCCACAGACACCGTGCAACCTCGATCGATGTCGATCACCACTGCTCATCAGATTTGCTTCCTGACACTGCTATAGCAACTAGAAAAAAATAACTTTAAAAATAACTGAGTGTAATAAGTATTCCTCAATGAATCAGATTCCTCAAAACTCTAAGAAATAATAGGTTGGGGAAAAAGTCTTTTCGCATATAGTATGTATGAACTTGTAATAAGATCTCTTTGGCTATACCATTTGTATCTGGCTGGTTTTGGTATCATTAAAAAGTTTTAATTTTAAAGAAGACAATTCCAAATTCAAATTAGGAAAATGTGTGATTTTTATTTGTTTTTCTTATTGTTAAAATGAGTGAACCTAATGAAGAAATTCGATACATTTTAAAATTTTACTACAAAAAAGGTAAAAATGCAACACAAGCCGCGAAAAAAAATTGTGATGTTTATGGACCTAATGCAGTATCTGTGAGAGTAGCGCAAATTTGGTTTAAACGTTTTCAATCCGGAAATTTTGATATCAAAGATGCACGTCGCTCTGGTCGCCCTGTTACGGACAAAATTGATGCCATTTTTGAAAAAGTGGAGCAAGATCGGCATTTTAGTAGTTACGATGTAGCTGGAGAACTGGGAATTGACCACAAAACGGTTTTGGCGCATTTGAAAAATGCTGGGTACACAAAAAAGCTCGATATTTGGGTGCTTCATGAGCTCACTGAAAGAAACCTAATGAACCGTGTACTCATTTGTGATTCCCTATTACGACGTAATGAAACCGAACCATTTTTGAAGAAGCTGATAACTGGTGATGAAAAGTGGATCACGTACGACAAGAATGTGCGAAAAAGATCGTCGTCAAAGGCCGGTCAGGCTTCACAGACTGTGGCGAAACCCGGGTTAACTCGCAACAAAGATGCTGTGTGTATGGTGGGATTGGAAGGGCATTATTCATTATGAGCTGTTACCGCCAGGCAGGACCATCGATTCTGACCTGTACTGCGAACAACTGATGAGATTAAAGCAAAAAGTTGAGAGAAAGCGGCCGGAATTAATCAACAGAAGGGGTGTGGTTTTTCACCATGATAACGCTAGACCTCACACGTCTTTAGCCACTCAGCAAAAATTACGAGAGTTTGGCTGGGAGGTGTTAATGCATCCGCCGTATAGTCCTGACCTTGCACCTTCAGATTTTCACCTGTTTCGGTCTCTGCAGAATTCCTTAGGCAGTGTCAGATTAACATCACGAGAGGACTGCCAAAACCACTAGTCGCAGTTTTTTGATCAGAAGCCCCAAAATTTTTATAGCAATGGGATCACGTCCATACGTACAAGATGGCAAAAAGTTATCCAACAAAATGGCACCTACATACTTTAGTCAAATGTAAATAAACTTTATAAAAAACCTTTTGAATTTTTATATAAAATGCGAAGAAACCTTTTCCCCAACCTAATAGTTTACATATTGGGTGTATTGTACCCATCTGCAGTTTCCTTTGATTTGATTATTGACACACGATAGTTTCAGAATAACAAAAACTGATCGAGTATAGAAAGAACCACTATAATAGATTAAAAACAAAGCACGATTCGGTTCAGGGCACGATCGTTTTACGGGGTCGTTTATTACGCCAATCTGTTATTGTGACATGAGCAATGAAAACGCGCATAGAATGCTACGGACATCCGGAAAATTGAAAAGCTCTGATGGTCAGCTGCAAGCAGTTCGTGGATTGCGAAATTGTAGGAATCTAATGCCAAATCACTTACTCTACCATAGCTTTTGTTGTGAAGCGTTGAAATAGTACAAATTAAGAAAGAAATAATAAAAATATTTACAGAAATAGCGACGTACTTAAATTGCTTACATGTATCTTAAAAAATAAAAGCATATTTTGAGAGTTGAATTACAGATTAATAAGATATAATTTAATATATTGATAAGTATTGTTACATGCCGTCAAAGTTAAGCGCATAGCTGCTTATTGTATGCGCAGTCCATTGTCTTCCCGGATTAGGAATTCTTTCGTCTTTTGAATTTGTTATTATGAAAAACATGCTATTGTCTTTTTACTTGTTTTATAACCATCATTAGCGTCGAACTAATCCTTATTGTTATTGTTTTCGACTTTATGGCCGTTCGCAGGTGTGCACGCGGCCAATTTCTTTGTACTGTATAGTTAGTATAAGACGATGCCCGAATGGAGGGGCGGGCAGTCAAGCGGCGACTACAAGACGAGTAAGACGTTTGTAGTACTCTCGATTAGCGATATAGACGATGGACTTTACGCGTGTCGAATTGCATTGAATCGTGCAGTGTAAACTGGTTGCATCCAGTTTTATTTGTATTTGTTTTATACGTGTTTGTACAGTTCTAATAAATTCTATAGTATAGTTCCAACGGCATTTTTAATTTGAGTCCTATAGCTCGTAACAGTATTATTACATATAGCTTTTTATTTGTAAGAGTTCAATGGCAGGTCTTATTATTAGATAGACATCTGACAATTCACTCTAGCTTTTCTGGTTTTGTTACTTACAAAGCTAAGCAATGAAGGGGAAAATGGAAAGACTGACTTATATGGTGTTTTAATTGATTATTTTAAGATATTAAATTGGTTCAGTGCGTGTCAAAAAAACCTGTTTCTTGTAGTCGAAAACTACTGGATGAGATGAAGACGAAATATTAGGTCGGGGAAAAAGTTTCTTCGCATTTTATATAAAAATTCAAAAGGTTTTTTTTATAAAGTTTATTTACATTTGACTACAGTATGTAGGTGCCATTTTGTTGGATAACTTTTTGCCATCTTGTAGGTAGGGACGTGATCCCATTGCTATAAAAAATTTGGGGCTTCTGATCAAAAAACTGCGACAAGTAATTTTGGCAGTCCTCTCGTGATGTTAACCTGACACTGCCTAAGGAATTCTGCAGAGACCGAAACAGGTGAAAATCTGAAGGTGCAAGGTCAGGACTATACGGCGGATGCATAAACACCTCCCAGCCAAACTCTCGTAATTTTTGCTGAGTGGCTAAAGATGTGTGAGGTCTAGCGTTATCATGGTGAAAAACCACACCCCCTTCTGTTGATTAATTCCGGCCGCTTTCTCTCAACTTTTTGCTTTAATCTCATCAGTTGTTCGTAGTATAGTTCAAAATCGATGGTCCTGCCTGGCGGTAACAGCTCATAATGAATAATGACCTTCCAATCCCACCATACACACAGCATCACCTTGTTGCGAGTTAACCCGGGTTTCGCCATAGTCTGTTAAGCCTGACCGGCCTTTGACCACGATCTTTTTCGTACGTTCTTGTCGTGCGTGATCCACTTTTCATCACCAGTTATCAGCTTCTTCAAAAATGGTTCGGTTTCATTACGTCGTAATAAAGAATCACAAATGAGTACACGGTTCATTAGGTTTCTTTCAGTGTACTCATGAGGCACCTAAATATCGAGCTTTTTGTGTACCCAGCTTTTTTCAAATGCACCAAAACCGTTTTGTGATCAATTTCCAGTTCTCCGTCTACATCGTAACTAATAATATGCCGATCTTGCTCCACTTTTTCAAAAAAAGGCATCAATTTTGTCCCTAACAGGGCGACCGGAGTGACGTGCATCTTTGATATCAAAATTTCGGGATTGAAAACGCTTAAACCAAATTTGCGCCACTATCATAGATACTGCATTAGGTCCATAAGCATCACAATTTTTTTTCGCGGCTTGTGTTGCGTTTTACCTTTTTTGTAGTAAAATTTTAAAATGTATCGAATTTCGTCATTGGTTAGATTCACTCATTTTAACAATAAGAAAAACAAATGAAAATCACACATTTTCCTAATTTGAATTTGGAATTGTCTTCTTTAAAATTCAAACTTTTTAATTATACCAAAACCAGCCAGATACAAATGGTATATTATAGCCAAAGAGATCTTATTAGAAGTTCATACATACTATATGCGAAAAGACTTTTTCCCCAACCTATTATGACAGGACGATATAATCTGTTTTGCGCTTTGAAGTTATGTATTGAAAATAGTAAAAAAATTAAGATTAAAGAGTAGGCGTTTTACCTATAAATGAGGATTAAATATTTTTCTGTGTACGTAGTCATATGGCATATATATATATATATATATATATATATATATATATATATATATATATATATAAATACCTATATACCTAGTCTTGCCATAAATATTGTAACAAAGAAATTATTATTTTTCTATTGCAAATAACATTTACAAGTTTTACAGTGTGTTAGTTTAATACATAAATATAAAACAATTTAAAATATAAAAAGTTTATTCGAAGTGGTCTCCATTGGCTGAAATACAGTCCATTAAATGTTGAGGCCAGTTATCAATAGAAATACGCACTCTTTCCATGGGAAAATTCTTCACTGCCAATCGTAAGGATTGTTTTAGGGACAAATTATCATGGCGTTTAGAGCAAGCTGTACTCTCTAAAATTGACCATAAATCATAATCCAGTGGATTAAGATCGGGACTAGACGATGGCCAGTCTTCAGCTCTGATGAAGTCCGAAACGTTCGTTTCCAACCAAGACTGCGTGGATCGAGCTTTATGACCCGGCGCCGGGTCTTGCTGGAAGGACCATTCTTGGTTATTGAACATGGTGTTGTTAAGGGGCTTAACAACCTTCTCAAGAATGGTACCTTGATACACTTGTGCCGATGTTTTGATACCTTTTTCACAAAAATATGGCTCAGTCACTCCTTCAAAGCTAACACCCCAGCAAACCATCACTGAAGAGGGATAATGCCCACGTTGCACTCTGTCGACTAATTGAGAAGCTTCCTTAGAGCTTTGAGCATATATGTGGCCATTTTGGTTTTTAAAATATTGCTCAATTGTAAAAAAATTCTCATCAGTAAACAAAATTTTTCTGTGACCTCCGTTTGCGTACCGCTTCAGTAGTTGTTTCGATTTTACCACCCTATTCTTTTTTAAATTATGAGTTAAGAAATGACCAGTGCGTCTCTTATAGGCTGCAAGCCCTAAGTCATCTTTTAAAATACGCGACATGGTTCTAGATGATATCTTCATCTCCCGAGATAAAATCTTTTGCTTTCGGACAGGATTTCTTCGAATTCTTTCCCTTACTGCTTTGACCACCTTTTTCGTACGAACACTACGTGGATGGCCAGATCTTTTTCTGTCAAAAACAGAGGAGGTCTCATTGTACCTATTAATAGCCCGGTACACAAACATTTGACTAATATCAAGCGTATGGAGAGTTTTAAAAATTGCATTTGGCTCCATACCTACTTTATGTAATGCAATCACAGCGATTCGGTTCTCTTTATCGCACCACTACATTTTAATATCGCAAAATGTTGTACAATGTATTGGCGCCAAAATGAGAAAACACAATGAATAATCATATAAAAATGACAGATTCCAAATTCAAATGTAATATTTTGTTTCTTTTTAATTGTAACAGTATTTATGGCCTGACTAAGTATATCATATATCGTTAGTCAAATATTGGAAAAATCAAGCTTATAGAGCTTGAAAAATATTTGAAACGAACATTAGTTTGAACAATTTCCATTGAATAATTTTTGAGCATGTTGTTATGTTTTATAATAATCACAAAATAAAAAGCTCGATTTGACATTTAAGAATGTCAAGCAGCGTTGTAAATGTTGTAATACACATACATACAATGCCGTAATTCGGGTATACTAACTAAAAATTTCTTTTGAACGTCACTCTTTTGGCCAACCTCTAGGTATAGCCCTCTTATTCTGAGTTTATTTTTATTAAGAAATTACTTTTTAAAACTTGTGAAATAAATAATGAAAAATACATTACATTCAGAAAGACATGTCAGTCTAATATTCGAATGGTATCGACACAACAAATTACAATAAACATTCAAGCCCCGCGTTCCATTAGTAGCTCACAACGACCAAAATGCTCAGTTAGCCGTTCCACAAGGCGACCGCGATCGTTGTGGTCGTGACGAAAACGTCACTGATGACGTCATCGTTTTCGATCACACGACGCCCACAACGACCCATGTCAAAAGGTGGATCGAAGTGGGCGTTGACCACAGAGCATTAATTCTCTTTGTCAATACGTTATCAAAGGCGCGATTTGGCAAAGAGTACATTGAATATAGAATTTTGAAACAAAGATGGTGAACGAAAAAATACCTATCTTTGATTCGGAGAAAGATATTTTCATAGAAGCTTTATGTTTCTCCAGCAGATGTTCAACGTGCGGTAAATATAATTACGTTAAATAAGTTTAGTAAAATTAATTTTAATGTATTTTGAATAGCCATCTATCATTTTCCTTTATTTGTTAGTAACATATACCTAGTTTATTTTTAATCAATTTTTATTATCGTTGACTTAAATATAATTATTTATTTAATGAGAAATTCATTATTTTTAAACATAGTTTTTGCTGCAGAATTTTACGACAGAGTTATAACTCAGAATTCAGAATCTTCTTCGTTTAATAATTTTATTTGTAACCAAAACATTGTACAAATTAAATCTCATTTCAGGATCAAGAAAACCTACCATAACATCTTTACTCGCAAAAAGAAGAACACGAGCAAAATAAAATTAAAAGGCACTAAGATATAATTGACATGGATAAGAAATTACTTGCAGTTTTAGAAAAGTTTACTGATAAATAACTCTCGATATTATAATTCAATTTTTTTATTTTATATTTTAGTAAGTAGTAGATTTTAGTAAAATAAAATGTTTTTATTAAATATCAAATTTTTATTTTCCATTGTATTGAATCCATTGTAATAATTTTCCAAATAGCAATCATCAATTCTTGGCGAGAAGGGATTGTAGGGCTTTCTGCAATACGACGAACAAGTCTTCTATATTAATTTGTGTAAATAGTTAAATGTATTTCTTGAAAGTCTATTTCTTTTACGCTTTTAAATTCTTCATCTGAATAACGATCGACTACATTTTTATATTGTGTAATACGTGGCCTAAGATCACGTTTTTTAATATTACGATTTTCTAAAGTTATCCTTTACACGTCATCTGAGCTAGAAGAATTGCTTTTTTTTTAAATCATTATCGCGATGAACTAACAGATACCCAATTGACCGCAATAAAGACATTTTGATTAAATAGATATATTTCTTTTAACATAAATCAGTCATATCTACACACTGAAAAAGGCGCGATTTTCATATCAACCAATGACATTTGCGTATGACATTAATGACATCAACGCTCCATAACCCGTTCCACTAGCGTTTATGATTATAACGTCCACAAGCAAGTGGAACGGGTAAAATCGTGGTCGTTGTGAGCTACAAATGGAACCCTCTGAAGGTTTAACTTATAAAAATATCGCTAAGAAATGATACCACCTCTTAGCTGAGAAGCACCAATGATAGTCTTTTTCACTCATATGCTTTAGTTAAGTGTTACTAATCTTAAGGCCGATTTTTCAATAACCAGATAAAAGTTATCCATAAAATAAAGTATAACCTGTAAAAATTAAAAATGTCAGTTACATGAAGAACACAGTTGAATCGTTAAATTTTGAATTCACTCAGATTATAATTTATTCAATTAATAACTGTTATCTTATGATAGAAAATTCGGTCCTTAGAGGCGTAACGAAATCTGTACAGTAAATACAGGTTGTAGCCAAAATAATCGATTAAAGAACGAAAAAAGCAAATACCCTTTTCAAAATTACTATTTTCCCATCTGTATATCGTGATTTTGATAACTGATGTTCAATGTTTCCAATTTTGGCAACAATCAGCTAATTCAAATGAAAATTGCTATCTTGCCTCTTTGCCACAGTAAGGTCAGATGCAACAGGATTTTGTGATTTTAATAAAATTCAACCCCTAATTTAGGGCTTAACAGATCAGAAAAGACTAGTAGTTTTTATCAGAATCTTATAAAACTCTTATAGAAATTCAGCAGCATTTATCATAATTCGGAGATATTTATTTTCCTACACCTAGCGTTGCCAGGTGACCCAATTTGCATCTGATCGAGAGAATAAGCGTCCCGATAAAACAATAAATTTATAAAAAATCATTATTATTAGAAAACCAAGAATCAACTTATTAGAAATTTAAGTAATTAAACCTTAGTTTAAAAAAGATTTATTTTTGTTTGCCCCAATCTACAACTCTTAAAAATTAAAAATTTATTTTTAAGAGATTTAAAAAAAAATAGACCTGGCAACGCTATATCTTAAAAAGTTATTTTCCTATTTTAATTGTGTGGACAAAAAAGAAAACTGAATTTGATGAAGGACCTTTTTAAATTGTTATTAAACGCACAAATTGTTGTTTTTTTTTGTTAGCATAAATAACAAGAATTAAACATATATTAAAGTAAAAATATCAGGGGTTTTTGGAACATTCTAATATATGTATTTATATGTAAATATAAACTAGTTATATTTTGTTTGTTTGCAAGGATATAAATATGGAGTATCAACAATGTCTCTAGTATTAGTGGAGTCTCTTCGCAAGGACATCAAGTTTGAATGTAAATAAGTAAGTAATATTGAAACTCATTTGATTTCACGAAGTTCGATTGTGATTGGGTATGAAGCAACACGGCCCACGCTTGGCGTGGCATCGGATCAAAGTTTGTCGGAATAATCCCTGAGATGCTACTTGTACGAGAACTTGAAAGGGTTTTACTGTAAAATGTACAAATGTCTATAGATATAATGTCGAAATCTGTTACTACGGGTCTCTGTTATCTGTATTTTATTATATCTACTCTATTTGTTATGTTTAATATTATTAAAGCACGACGACCTACTAGGCCTCGCACGGGTGTAATTTAGAAAAAAAGAGGTGAAATTTTTTTAAGTTACTGCCTTTGATAATCTTTAAGTTTAGCCTATGTAAGCCACGTTAATCAATTTATTAGCGAATCGGTTGCAAAATAATGTTTTTTTCTAGCAACAGCAACACTTAATTAGGTTTTTTTATTATATTATCCAGCCGTGGGGAAAAAACTTACTAATTAAGTCTTACTTAGACAAAAAGTATGTTAAACTATACTAAATAGCGAAAAACACTCAAAGGAGTCTCGAGGCTGATTTTGACTTTAAAGTACTAACATTAGATTTTTGAACAATTAATTACCCTTGTCAGAAATGGAATCGGCTGATTTTAAAAAATAAACACATGCTGTATTATTTTAATTATACCAAATCATATTGTGACTTGTCAAATGCAAACGGCAAACCACGTAAAAGTGTTGTTTTTGGACAAAATGTTCGATTTTCCACACAGTAATGAAACATCACATTGCGCCGGTAACTTGAGCGCACTTCATTTAAACGCAATTTATGTTTACCCATCGGCTGATTTCACTGATTGGAATAAAATGACGTGCGTTACGAATATTAATTTATTAGTATTAAAATAATTTTCATAATTTCCATGTTGAATAAAACGAGGTGAGGTTCTAAAAAACAAAAGACTACAGACTTAAACACACCTATACACACGTCTTGTTTTATAATCACTCTTTACTGTCCGGGCTGTGCGTCTCTGGAATGAGCTATATTGTTATAAGACAGGGCAAATCCTTACAATGCTTCAAAAATCAGGTTCAGAAGCATTACTTTTCTATTGCGTATAGTAATTCCTATATGTTATATTATTATATTTGTGTGTATATTGTCATATGTATATGTATATACGTGTGTGTATATATATATTTATATTGTTTTTGTACATATATACACTGTATATACTTATCATCATTATTTATAGACTGCGCCACCTTCAGTTTTCAAAATCTATTAATCGCTGCCAAGGGTTGCCTGGAAGAGATCGCTTTTTATCGATAAGGCCGCAGCAAAAATACTACAATTTTAGATGAAAATCAACTTCAGTGACGGGTACCAACTCACCAGTATAAGCTACACTTTCGCCGCAGTGGACACTATTGTAGATTGTTTAATTCTGAGTAAATCGCGATCAAGCCCGATCTGATAGCATAAAATGCGGCTGATTTATATAAATAAAAAAAACTTGATTTGTGTGTATTTTATATGGAAAATCTTTTCACGCTCAGGGAAAGTACTTAAAATTAATATTAAAGGCTGGAACAGGGTGTTTTTTTTCCCGACATACACAACAAAATTACGGGGACCAAAAAAATGGTCAAAAAAATACCATATAAACTATATATATTTAGTTTTCCAATTATATTTTATTGTGATATTTAGAAATTTCAACTTTAAATATTTTTATTTAATTTTTTGGTATGTTTACTTGGTAGTTATTTATTATTACTTTATATGGAACTACATCCTTATAGTTGTATTTTTATACGTATAATTAGCACCCCAATATCGCAAATCGCAAAAATTATCAAAGTGAAAAAAAATGTCTCAAGCGAATCAGATTCGAATTTTCAATCTTAATGCAAGAAATGAAACAGGCAACTCCAACAGGAGTGTTTTCAAAAACTGAGCAAGAGTCTAAACTTTCATAATAAAACTAGGATATGCCCGCGATTTCGTCCACGCTTAACTTGAAATTCCTACGAGATTCCCGGGACACAAAGTATCGCAGCATTTAAACAAGGATGTAACCCATCGTTCTAGTGTAAACTGTGTCGGAAATGGAAAAAGCTAATTTTTATGCACCCGAACAATTTCAAACCGCTACCGGAATATTCCCGCGGGATTCTCGGGATAAAAATATCAGACATAGTCATATTCGTTGTTTTTGCCATTGTTGTAGTTAACAGATGGTAGACGAGACTTGAAACACCCTGTTCATGGCCGCGGAGCCGGTTCATATATCCGCCGCGGTCACCAAAACGGTTCCGGCTCCCGCCGTCGTGGCGGAGTCGGTTCCTATAACCCCAAACGTCGCGCACGGCGGTGTGGACTATGACGCGCTTACGCGCATCATCGCCGGCACCGTGGGCGCGATGTTGGACGCCCGGCTTGCCGGGATTAAGGAGCGGCTGCCGCCCGCGCCAATTCTTCGTCCGCCGCTTGCGGCGGACAGGAAGAAGGCCGCGGAGGCACAACCACTGCCTAAAACGGCGAGAGCTGCCGCCGCCGCCCACCGGGCCCCGAGGGAAGTAATTCCCCCGGTACCGATGGAGGTGGTAGTAGCCCCCATCGTCGGGGTGGCGGACACCCTCACGCCTTCCCCCCAAGAAGAAGGTAAAGGGGGGGTGAAGCAGAGGGCAAAGAAGCTGCGCCGAGCCGCAGCTCACGCCGCCGCCTCTGCTCCGGCGCCTACGCCCGGGCCACCGGCCCCCAAGCCGGACCCAGGCTCAAGGCCAAACCCGCGGCCGCGACACCGGCCGTCGCGGCACCCGCCGTCACGGCACCTGCCGTCGCGGCACCTGTTGTTGCGCTACCATCGGCTGCGGTGGCCCCTGCCCCCGCCCCCGTTCCGGAGGGGGGGGGGGCATGGTCCACGGTCGTTCGGAGGAAGAAGGGCAGGGGGGCGGGAGTGGAAACGCCCCGCCTCCCTCCCTCGGCGCAAGCACCGGCTCCGCCATCGGGGCGGAAACCGGCGCGCAAGCCACGGGCTACGAAGCCCGTGGTATTCCAGGAGCCGAGATCGGCAGCAATTATTATCAAATGGCTGCCGAAATCGGCCAAAAACGGTATTGGCTACCGGGAGGTCTTCGCAAAGGCCGCCTCGGTGGTCAATATCACCGAGTTAGGCCTCAGAGAGGGGCTGAAAGTGACGTGGACCGCCCGGGACGCTCGTCTCCTGGACTTCCCCCCAGGACCCGAGAGCGCAACTAGGGCGAACCGCGTCGCCGAGGCCCTTCGTGGGGCACTCCAAGGGATGGCCGAAATCATCCGCCCCGTAAAGCGTCGGGACCTTTACGTCTCATGGCTGGATGAGTCGGCCACCGTAGATGGGCTTCGCAGTGCCATCGCCAGCGTGGGCAACTGCCTGCACGACGATGTTAAGGCGAGCCACATCGGCATAGGACCTGGGGGGATGTGCGCATCATACGTGATGTGCCCCGTCTCTGCAGCCAAAGCCATCGCCGAGCGGGGCCACCTTCTGGTGGGCTTCACCTCGGCGAAGGTGGAGGCTCTGGAAGCCCGGCCCATACGTTGTTACCGTTGTTTCAACGTCGGTCACGGCACCCAGACTTGCCCGGACTCGTGCCCGGACCGGACCGGTTTGTGTCTCCGCTGCGGTAAGAGCGGACACAAGCAGCCGGACTGCACAGCCCGCGACTCCCACTGCGCCGTCTGCGCGGCGGGGGGCAAACGCGCTACCCACCCGACGTTGGCGAGGCACTGCCAGCCCCCATACGTCAAGGGTAAATTCGTCCACCCGAGGGCGAATAAACGACCGGCGAGTGGAAGGGGGGTACCTATGGACACCTAAATGCCCAGTACACCCTTAACACTCTTCCAAGCTAATGTTAACCACTCCCCCGACGCCCAGGACTTGTGACTGCAGGCGATGGCGGAGTGGCAAACAAACTTGGCCGTAATAAGCGAACCTTATTATGTACCCCCAGCCAGGAACTGGGTGGGGTATCTCGACGATGTGGTAGCCGTGGTCGCCAGAGCCGGATCTGGCACACCGCTCACCAGTCTCGAAAGAGGAAAGGGCTACGCGGTGGCGGAAAGCGGAGGTTACGTCATCATAGGCGTGTACCTCACGCGGAGCCGCCCCCTGGCGGAGTACGAGCTCGCCTTGGACTCCATTAGGGCAGCCGTCGGCAGACTAGCGCCGAAGACGATATTCGTCCTAGGCGACTTCAATGCCAAGCACCAATCCTGGGGGAACGCGATTACCGATGTTAGGGGACGGGCGGTTGAAGACTGGGCGCTTCAATCCAACCTGTCCATCCTGAACCAGGGGTCGGTCTAGACCTGCGTACGTGCGCGGGGTGGATCGATCATCGACTTGTCATTCGCCACACATGCGGTCGCCCGCAGAGTGGTAGGATGGAGAGTGCTGGAGGAGGTGGAGACTCTGTCTGATCACTTGTACATCAGATTCGAGCTCTCACCCTCGCCTAGCGCTAACCCTATTCAGGGCCCCTCCCGGCTCCCGCGCTGGGCTCTTACCAAACTCGACGTGGAGCAGGCCGAGGAGAGGGCTATCATCGAATGCTGGACCTATCCAGCCGACCTGGGGAATCTGGAGGCACAGGCTGAGCACATGCGCAAATCCCTCAAAAGGATTTGCGACGCTGCTATGCCTCGAGCCAAACGACCGCCGCCGCGTACATCGGTCCACTGGTGGACTGAGGAGCTGGCTGAACTGCGGAGGGCAGTCCGCAGAATCAGCCACAGGCTCAAACGCAGCAGAGCGCGTCGTCCTCCAGACTATGTTGAGGAGAATGGACTCGTGGGGGAGTTCAGAGAGGCCAGAAAGGCCCTTTCGATCGCAATTCTGCGAGCGAAAGCCCGGGCTCGGGAGGAGCTCCTCGAGACACTGGACCGGGACCCTTGAGGGCGTCCGTACCGTGCGGCCCGCAACACGTTGCGGCCTTGCACCTCCACGGTTACGGAAACGCTCGAACTCGAGGTCCTCCGGTCGGTTATCGATGGGCTCTTCCCGGATCCGGGGATCTTCACCCCCGATATGGGTCCAATCATTCCCGACACCTCGGAAGTGGAGCCTCACTCCATCACCGAGGAAGAGTTAGACGTCACCCTGGACCGGCTCCGGGGCAGGAAGACGGCTCCGGGACCCGACGGGGTTCCGGGTCGGCTCCTCTTCCTGGCCGCCAAACATCTACGCGGCCAGCTGCGGGAACTGTTCGATGCCTGTATTCGCGCAGGTCAGTTCCCGTCGCAATGGAAGGAGGGCCGATTATGCCTGATACCCAAGGGAGGCCGTCCTCCCAACGATCCGGCCGCCCACAGGGCCATAGTGTTGCTTAACGAGGTCGCCAAGGTCTTCGAGAAGATCTTAGTGGAACGCCTCGTTAGGCATCTCGATACTGTGGAGCCGAGGCTAGCACAGACGCAGTTCGGGTTTCGGCGGAGGCGCTCCACGTTGGACGCCTTCGAGACACTGCGATCTGTAACGGACGACGCAGTCCAAACAAAGGATACTGTCCTGGCGGTTTCGCTAGACATAGCGAACGCCTTTAACAGCCTCCCTCACGAGACGATCAGGGAGGGGCTTCGTGCACACGGAGTCCCCTCGTACCTCACGAGGCTGTTGGGCGCGTACCTCCAGGACAGATACATCCTTTGGGAGGGCAGCGAGTCTGAGAATCGCGCGATAGGTCGGCGACGCGTCGCTTGCGGCGTCCCACAGGATCGGCCCTCAGGCCGGTTCTTTGGAACGTCGGTTATGACTGGATCCTTCGGGTTCCGGTCCTGCCCGGAATAGGGCTAATCTGCTTTGCGGATGACACCCTACTCACGGCACGCGCTGCGTCATTCGCGGAATCCGTAGACCTCGCCAACGCCGGGCTGGCGATCGTGGTCCGAAGAATAAGTAGGCTGGGCTTGAAGGTCTCCCCCGCGAAAACGGAGGCCATCATGTTCCATAGGCGGTTTCATAACCCCCCCGCGGACTTGTCCGTTACAGTCCAAGGGGTGGACATTCGTGTAGGCCCCCAGATGAAATATCTGGGGCTAATTCTTGATGGGAAATGGCTGTTCAAAGCGCACTTTGAGCAGCTAGTTCCCAAGCTCGTGAGGTCCGCAGGCGCCCTCTCTCGGCTTCTTCCCAACGTAGGGGGACCGGGGGGGACGACTAGGAAACTCTACATGGGCATCCTTAGGAGTATGGCCCTGTACGGTGCACCCGTATGGTCCACTGCACTTCACCGCCACAATAGGACTTTGTTGTGCTGCGCACAACGGGTCCTGGCGGTGAGGACTATCCGAGGATACCGTACAGTGTCGTGGACGGCGTCGACACTCTTGGCAGGCGATCCGCCCTGGCCTCTCCAGGCGGACGTGATAGCCAAAGTTCGGCGCTCCCGACAGGATGCCCTCGCCCGTGGCCTGGTCTATGGCCAGGCCGAACTCCAGGTGATCAGGACGCGGGAAACCGCGGCCATAATCCAATCTTGGTCAGTAGAGTTGGAAAACCCTGTTGCTGGCATTGACACGGTGGAAGCAGTTCGACCGCAGCTGTTGCGATGGGTCTCGCGGAAACGCGGGACCCTGACCTTCAGAATGACACAGATACTTACCGGGCACGGTTGCTTCGATAAGTATCTGTGTCAGATTGCGGGCTACTTGCCTTCATCCCAATGCCGCCAGTGTGGCGCACTGGACACGCTGTTACACACGCTAGTCGAGTGCGCAGCATGGGCACCTCAGAGGTTTGAACTCGAGACACTAGTAGGACCGATCGATTCGCTGAGCGATCTGGTGCAAGCCATGCTGCATAGCGATGATCATTGGGCGGGTGCGGCCAATTTCTGTGAGGCTGTTATGTCTCAAAAGGAGGCCGCGGAACGAGATAGGGAGAGAAGTACAAGTGCGCGTGCGTCTCGCAAGCACCAAGGTCAGTCAGGGGCCCGGAGACGCAGATATGCGCATGACCTCCCTGCTTGAAATACCGCTGCAGGGGCTCTCTAGCATCTAGGGAGCAGAGGAGTCCTCACCCCTGTTGACGAAGTGAGTTTGCCTCTCCCGGGGCATTCTCAAGCACTGATGCGCTAGGATCAGAGTGGGCGTAACTACGTTCTAAGTCTCACGCTCTCCCTGCCATAAGCGCGGGGAACGTGGGAGGAGGGTGGTTTTAGTGGAGTATTGATTTGGTTGGAAGGTTGATTCGAGTTTTCACACAAGCCATTCGATTAGTGTTGGGATTGCCCCCTTTGAGAATGCCTCCATAACCGACTATGGTCTAATCCCTAGCAAAGGACCCGGTACTGTGCGAAATGCATTTACCCTGACTTTAAAAAAACAGGCTGCTACTTTTATCGCAAAAATAAAACTAGAACGGGTTGAAATAGGGGATGATAATTTGTATGGGAGACCAATAATTTCTCAAGTTTATAGACATAAAAATCATCATCTATAAAAAAAGAATGCGATAGTAACTCGGTGTGCCTGTTAAGCTTTCACGGAAAAACTACTGGAGTACTGGATTGGTTTTCATTTTCCATTCCAGGAGACGGGATAGTTTGCGATATAAAATGAAGTGAATCTTCTGGGGCAAATAGCACTAACATAAAAATTTTAACTCTAGTGATCTATATTTCTATACGTGTAATCTATTTATCAATCGATTTGATGATGATTTGATATGACATGTTAAAGCAGATATTTTAATGTAGATACATATGTATGTACACTGATTGTATACATATAAATCCAGGGTTGCTGGCTTGCCTAAGCGACCTGTCAGGTACATGTAAGTGTAAAAATTAATTCAAAATACCGTGGTAGGGGTTAGACAATTCGAGGCCAGGCAATGAAATGCCTCACCCTAACGCCTGGCTGTTTAGCCCTATACGCAATTAACTTTGAGCTCCGAGGCTAAAGGGAAAATGGATATTCAAACAAAAGCACGTAGGCTGCGTTCAAATGGGATTTGGGATTTCGTTATGTGCTACTGAAATATCTGCGTCGGAAAATTGCTTTTATCAGCTCCGCCTATAGGAAATTCTCAACCACTTTATCAACTACATGTACCTATATTTAATAAAGACTAACATTTATATTATAATTCGTCACGTTACCACATATCCAATCGGATATATGACACATATTACAAAAAACTCCAACATAAAAAAAGAATTTAAAATAGATACCATCCAGCTCCGGGTTTTGAATTTTTTCCCCACTCGCCGATATTTTTTTACCTTAATCATCATCGTCATCATTTCAGCGATCAGACTCCCAACGATGGACATAGGCTTCCCGGAAAGAAAGTCACAATGACCGGTCTAGCGCTGCTCTTTCTGTGTTAAGCCTATTTTTTACAAATATACCTAGGTGAATCAAAAAGTTCTTAGAAATGTATATACATATATAAAACCTTTTTGGGAGAAGTTCGATATTCAAATTAAAGAGTGTCAATCACACAATATTTCTGCCAACTGTTACTTGTTTTTGTCAGTTCGTTGGACGTAATAAATTGTTTTGTGCAATGAGTTGCTAAGAACGCAAAATTATGGATAAAAGTGAGTTACGTGCGATGATAAAATTTCTCAGCTTGAAAAAAATGTCTACAAAAGAAAAATTTTCGGACATGTAGCAGACATTAGAGGTGATGCTGTACCTTATTCTACGGTTACGTACTGGGTGGCTGAATTTAAAAGAGGTAGATCAAGCTCTAAAGATAACCCGCGTTCTGGGCGGCCTTCAGCCCCGTTACGGAAGAAAATGGCAAAATGGTTGAGAATCTGGTTTTGGAAGACAGAAGAATAACTATAAAACACATTGCTGAGATCCTAAAGATATGTTTTGGTAGCATTCAATGAATTTTAATTGATTCACTGGGGTTCAAAAAAGTGTCGATAAAATGAGTGCCACAAATGTTAACCGACTAAAACAAAAAAGCGACGTTTGCAAATTTCTAAGCGTAATCTCGAAATGTTCCAGTGTGATTCGGGTGAGTTTTGCCGTCGCCTTGTCACCATGGATGAAGCGTGGGTCCAGCATTTCAATCCTGAAACTAAGAGACAAAGCATATCTTGGAAACGACCATCCTCTCCATCCATTAAGAAATTCCGAGTTGCTCATACCGCTGGCAAAGTTATGGCCTCACTGTTTTGGGATAGTGAAGGAATCCTTTTTATTGATTACGTGCCAAAAGGCCAGACAATTACTAGACCTTATTATACAAATTTAATTCTGAAAGTGCGTGAAGCGATTAAAGAAAAACGTCGTGGAAAACTGTCATTGGGCGTGTTGTATTTTCATAATAACGCTCCCCCGCTCATCGATCGGAAGTTGCGCTCAACGCAATCCTCTGTCCTGGCTTTATTCTCCTTGACCACTCACTATATTCTCCGGCCTTAGCCCCAAGTGATTTTCACTTATTCTTGGGCACCGGCTTGCCCCCCAAGATCCGGACCTGATACCATCTATTATATTACTTTTAAAAGTGTTTTAATCTTTTTTGTCTGTCTGAAAATCTATTCTATTACTCCATTTTAAGAGATAAACAGTATTCTTCTATGTTCATCGTCGTTATAGAAAGCACACGTTCTATTTTATAGACATACGGTGTTATTCATATTGAGTTAGAGTAAGTTTGTAGGCTTCTTTAAGTAACTTAATATGAATAAGACCGCTACACGTTATTAGGTACTAAATACAGATGACTTTATTTCAGTTCCTTTTTTAACTCTGGTGCTATTATAAAGAAGCTAATCGTTTAAACCGTTAAAAACGGGAAATCATATTTTATAACGCTTCTGTTACCCTTTTATTCTATCGCGGTTTTATGGAATGCACTATGTAATTTTTTAAACCATTTCCTGTAGTCCCGTTCCTTTTAGCTCTGTTCTAGACTGTAATCTTAATTAAGAATATGCTAGGATGTATTTACCTATAATATAGCAGCGGCGTAGCGTGGGTGACGGCCGCCCGGGGCGGAAGACAATTTTGTCGCCCTTTTATTTAGGTATTTCAATTTAATGCATACTATATCGATACTAATATTATAAAGATGTAAAGTTTGTATGTTTGTGACCTTGTAAGGGGTAATCTCTGGATGTACTGAACCAATTTCGAAAATTCTTTTTGTGTTGGAAAGCCCACATATTGACAAATGTTATAGGCTATATAACATCACACTAGGACCAAGAGGAGCGGAGTGGTAATGAAAAATCTGCCCGTGTTGAGCCGGGCGAGTAAGTAATGAAAAATTCCGTGCTCTTTTCAATCGGTCCGAATTTGTAGTTGCGATAAAAATATGAAATGGTTCAAATATTTATATTATTTATTGTGAAATTTTGCCGCCCCCTAAAAAGTGCAGACCACCCCCCCTACGCTACGCCACTGTATGTAGGTGCGTGCATTGATTGTGCATTCCATTCCAGAACTATTACAATATTTCCGACCGGGTGAAGTGCTATCCAAGAGAGCTTTAGCGAGCACTTACCATTCCATTTCACCCTGTAAATCTGAATCATCAATATATAGTATAGTAATATTTTATGTACTTAAGTATGAAAGCTTTGTTGTCTTTATAGTACATACATTCATAGCTACATTGTTGGAAGGGAATGAAAACTTTTACTGTAAATAGTTTAATGAAATCATCTGGCATTATTTGAATGGGACAACGGAATAAAAATCAGCATATAAAGGATCCTAGATATCATTTTTTGGTTTGCATTGACATCATGGTGAGACAATAATTTTCGTAATTGTCGTCGTTTCAAAATTATTAGAAAAACATATAAATCAAAATAACTATCGTGAAAAAATAATAATTTCATGCACAACAAGAATATTTGCGTGGCTTATTACATCGGTCCTATTTACAGAATATTCGGCTATTCGCTATGAATCCTATCGATAGACTTATAGCCAAAATATTCGTTAAACAATTTTTTCAACCTAAGCTACTTATCGAAATTCGATTAATGCGATTAAAATGCTATTTACACCATCCAATTTAGATGGAATAGTTTCAAGATGGAGAAGATACTTTTAAGTTTTTTTACAACAACAACAACAATACTCTTTATTGTACACAATATAAAAAAGTAACACATTTTCATATCTTAAAATTAGAAGGTAGTAGTACAGTGGGCGGCCTTATTGCTTATAGCAATCTCTTCCAGGCAATATTTTTTACTAAGCAAACTTTCTAGTAATAATGTTTTTCTCATTATGTTAGTACAAATTGCTTAATAATTCGCAAACAAATGTAAACGAGATGCATATTCAAGATTATATATCGTACTAGCGGTCCTGGCAGACGTCATGCCCTGAAAAAATAAAAACCTAGGACCCGATTCCAGCGCTACATACCGGGTCTAATTGTGAATCTAAACCAAATAAACCAAACATCTAAACAACCCACTCAAACACACACAAAAAATCATGGAAATCGATCTAGGAGTTTAGGACGAGTTCAGTGACACACACACGAACAAAAAAATTATATTAGTATAAAGATTTTCAAAAATTTTGATATCGCAATCCTTTGCGTGCCATTGTGGCGAATTGGATCTGCGCCGGGAACATTTTCGCGCTATGATTTTTTTACGATTTCAAGTGTCGCTTGAAACTGGACGAACCATGTGATAGACTTCAAATAGCATTCACGGATGAAGGCCCTTCTAAGTAAGCCGTGTATCGTTGGTACAACGAATTCAAGCGCGGTCGACTAACTTTGGGGGATAAAGAAAGAAGTGGTCGCCCTTTGACGGCTGTTACGGAAGAAAATGTGCTAGCAGTGAAAAATTTAATCCAAGACAATAAGCGAGTACTGCAGATTGGATCGGGAAGCCTTCACGAGATTCTACATGTGCATCTTCGCGTGAGGAGGATAATTTCACGCTGAGTGCCGCACAACCTCACCGATGCTTAGAAGCAGGCCCGGTTGGAATGGTGCTGTGATATGATAAACAAATTTGAAGCAGGGTCGTGTCGGCGTGTTTTCGACATTATTATTACAGGTGATGAGTCCTGGATTTATCAATACGATCCTGAAACCTGTCGACGGTTTGGGTGTTTCAAAACGAATCAACGCCTACCAAAGTGTAGCGATCTAGAAGCAGGGGGAAGATTTTGATTATTTTTTTTAGTTTGGTTCGCAAACTGGCCAACTCAGCTTACTTTTAAACAAAACTATAACTCAGATAATATGGTCACTGACTGGCTTTCTTGATGCGAACACAGCATGCATTATATAAAGACATTGAGTATATAGTTTGACTGCCTCTGTGGTTGAGCGGGCTAAGCCTTTGCCGGCCTACCTCACTGCAACGCAGAGGCCCCGGGTTCGATTCCTGGTATGGTAAATTTCGGAAACGTATTTTCTCCGTTATTTACTATGGTCCAGGTGTCTGGGATCGGCCCCGGAGTAGTCCGTTGTATAATTACCCATAACACAAGCGTAACTTGCTTAGCTTGGGGATATACAATGTGTGTGTTTGTCTGCCGATTATTATTATTATTATTATTATAGTCATTTAAAAAGAAGAAATAAATAAATAATGAAGTTAAATAAATAATTAACAAGGAGTGTGAAACTTCTTGATGTGCTTAACCGATGCATTGAAAATATCGAGCTCATGGCAGATATTATTGTAGGCAGTACAAAGACGGTAGAGTGGTGAGTGTTGACAGTACACAGTGCGACATGCTGGTAGACCGAATATTTTACGATTATGCAAACGGCATCCAGCTCGTGGTACAGCGAATTTTAGTTTGTTGAGAAGTTCGGGGCTGTCAGTTTTGCTGTTTAAGTGTTGATCGCGAGTTTTTTCAATTTGACTGGATACTTAGTGTCAATTCCTTAACGGAACCAAAGAAGCATCAACGCCGAATGGTATAGTACCAGATACTTAGCAGAAGTTTTCTCTGTTGTGAGCAACAAGCGACCAAACACAGGGCTCTGCGGGCTACTGCTCCACCACGACAATGCGCCCGCCCATATCGTGCTCAAAACGAGGGACTTCCTGGACAGCTCGCCGGTCAAACTCCTGTGTCACCCTCCTTAGAGCCCTGACCTAGCACCGTGTGACTTCTTTTTATTCCCGAAAATAAAAATCAGTTCAAAGGGATACAATTTTCGTCGCCGGAAGATGCGCTGTTAGCGTTCCAGCAAGCTGTAAACGAGGTGTCTGCGGCGGTCTGGAAAAAATGTTTCGAAAACTGGTTCAGACGCATGAAATTTTGTATAGAGGGTGGTGGAGATTAGTTTGAAAAGATTTAATAAAAAAATATTTATCTATGCAACATTTTTTTATATTTTCGCAAAACTTTCTGAGTGTCCTACGTGTTACTACTACTCTCTGTAGCATTTAGATTCCAAATTCAAAAAAATCAAATATCGACTGATTAACCACGCTTGCCGCGCTTTCTATTGTTTGAAATTCAAACGGGTTGATTGTTTTAACTATATTTATTTTTAACTGTATTAGTTCAACGACGTCACCTACCAGGTCTAAATGTCAAATGTTGTGTGTTGTGAATCTAAACCATTTGGAAACCCGCTCGAATATACACAAATTTTTTATCAAGACTCCTTTTAAGCCTTTGGACCGATCAAGGGTTTAAAAGGAGTATTGTGACAAAGAAATAACTTTAGAAATTTATATATAAAGAAAAAGAAAATTATTATCACCCAATATAAATGATACGTAACTGATTATGGTGAAAAAATAAATTAAGTATCCGCAACTGAATCGGGTTGTCTATATGATGGACTAATTCTCGATTTATAAATATACACACACCAAACAGATTAATTTAGAGATTAAGGTAATTAAAATGTGGTCGGTTGTGTTAATTTGCGGTTATAGTCGCAGTGGACGTTCAGACTGAGTTTATAGAGTCACAGTTAGTACAAACCAACCAAGGTCTTGTGCGAGGGCACAAGGAAACCGATAGAAAGTTTTTTGCCTTCTGTAATATTCCATATGCCACAGTCCTAACTGGAGAGGATAGATTTCAGGAAGCTTAATTTTTTAATTTTGTGCTCATCGTCATGACCATTATCAGCATAGTATTTAATTCCAATTTCACCCTATCCTGTTTCGAAGCCCGGTGTCCGTTTCAGTACTACTGAGTAGAGGATACCGCACATCTTTGACAGTGCTACTTGTAAGATCATTAGTGTGTTAAAGTTGCAGTTCTAGTGCGCCTTGGAAGTAGCAAAATTTATATACCTATATATATACAACTACATATGCTTTCCAAACAATTTATGATGTTTCATAAAAACTGATTATACTGGTGTACCGCAGACGACTCTCTTAAGGTTGTAAATTACTTAAGTGATAGTCAAGAACCAAATAAGAGTCGGGGATTCTGCCATACTCATGTATGTTCTAGGATATGCCCGCGACTTCATCCACGCTTGACTTGAAATTCCCGCGGGATTCCCGGGACACAAAGAAGAGAATTTAAAAAGAATGTAACCTATCGTTTTAGGGAAGTGTGTGGGAATAAGCTAATTTTTATGCACCCGAACAACTAGGAACTGCTTTGCGGGAAAATTCCCCTGGGATAAAAATATCACAAATTTTATTACATAAAATTTGCTATCGATCAGTGAAAAAATCACATTAGAATTCGATTTTTTATTATTTGGTCATTTTAAATCATTCCCAGAAAAATTCCCGGGAGATTCTCAGGATATAAACTAGCGCAGATTTTAAGTCTAAAAATTTGCTGTCGACCAGCGGAAATTGCATCGATATCAGTAGTTTTTACGTGAATCCCGAACAAATAGACAAACATATAAAGAGACGAAACAGACAAGAAATCTAAAAAAAAAATGCATAATGTTCTCCATCGTTTATATAGTCTGTTCCAGTTGTTTTTTTTAAATAGCTTCAATGCACAGACATGGCATATTTAGAATTTTATAATATTATAGAAGATGTAGATATTATAGATTATGTAACAGGTGTAATCCCAAGGCCGCTGACAGTCTAACATCAAACTATCAACTAATATATATGTGTAGAATATCAACTTCTGTACGATCGAACCAATTGAATCATGACCCACCATAAGGTCATTTTCCTTCAGTTGTCAAATACAATTAGGTTGAAATTCGCCTGAACATACATTTCCTTGATAACGAACTTGTTATCATTTTATTAGACGTTGACAGTTACTGACTACGTTGTATTAAACAGACCGTAGAGACTCGACTATACTCGTGTGTAACATCTCACAAATGCTATTACTATTTCTGTCATTAAGTATATTGAATTAAGGGCCGGTTCCTATATCTTACCAACCGTCTGTTTGTCTTACTAACTGTTAAAATTTGACGTAATCTCTATACAAGTGATGTCAAAATTCAACCTACAGTAAGGCAGGGGAGTGAATAGTAAGATATCGGAACCGGCCACAAATCGACAAGTCAAAGGTGACACAGGCCAAACCTTTGTATAATAAATAATAATAATAATAATAAATCTTTAGTGCCAAAAAATCTAATACAATAACTTATGGAAGTCCCTGACTCTCGAGCTAGGCGTAAGCCTGTGTTTCGGGAATCAGTGCCCTCTCACAGTAGTATATAGTTTTAAACACACAACAAATATAAATCGGTAACAGTGTTTTTATGTGTAGTGGGTAAGCGCGTAGATGTGCCTGAGCGCGCGCCCGCGCGCACTTGTGTATGTGTCTCTCTCTCTGTATATGTGTGTGTGTGTGTGTGTGTGTGTGTGTGTGTGTGTGAGTGCGTGTGTGTGTCGTGCATGTGTATGAATGAGTGTGTGTTGTGTATGTGTGTGTGTGTAATTATGTATGTAATGTACAGTTTCTATTAAAATAAATATATTAAATCAGTGCTTCGGTGGTCGCATAGTCAAGGGTAAGTAGCCAATTTTTTAATTTAATTTTAACTGCCCGACTTGTGAGTTCATGTACATTGATTTGTTTATTTACCTTGTTATATAGTGTCACAGACATATAGCATTGCTGCCGTCTTGCCAGGCCAGTACGGTACATTGGAGTTGGCAATATGTTAGTTACAGCACGTTTCTTATCACTAGTATTGTTACGTTTTGGTGTAATTTTATGTTGCTTTAGGGTTATATTGTATATATATAACTGCCTAACGGTTAACACGTTACTTATCTCATATAATAATTTTGTGGGGAAGCGATAAGGGTTAAAAGTTAACGTTTCTAGTAATGATCTTTGAGCCCTTTCTAATTGAATCATATATGATTTAAAAGCGCTGCCCCAAACAACAATACAGTACCCTACAACTGACTGCACCAATGCAAAATAGACTATACGTAAAATATTAAACTCTGCAACATATCTTAATTTTTTGAAAACCCAAATAAGTTTTCTAACACGTGTTATTAGATTATCAATATGAGCATACCAATTTAAATGTTCATCAACGACTACTCCTAAGTATTTAATGTTGTCTGTTTTAGATATAGAGGCAATTACAATGTCCAAGAAATGGAGTTTGGCACATATGTATTTTAATTTGAAAATCATATTGTTAAATTTTAGATGCCGTGAATTGTATGAATTTAGTTTTAGAAATGTTAAGAGTAAGATAATTAATATGTAGCCACCTATTTACTTTTTGCAGTCCACATTCAGTTATGTATTTAACTTCTTCCCAGGTATCTGCTTGAAATATGAGCACAGTATCATCTGCGTAGGTAAAAATTTTTCCATTAGCAAGTGGTAAGTTACACAAGTCATTCAAGTACAACAAGAACAGGCTTGGGCCAAGAATACTGCCTTGTGGCACTCCATAAGTGACTTCAACTTCATCACTAACGAACTGTCCAATTTTAACACGTTGAGTCCTTTCTGTTAAAAAATATTCAAAGATATCAAGAGCATATCCTCTTATGCCAAGTTTATTTAATTTATCTAATAGTATTGGTACTGCAACAGTATCAAAAGCTTTGGCTAGGTCAAGAAAAACACCAATACATTTTCGTTTAGAGTCTATCTGTAGAGCAACATGATTAATAAGCTGACTGACGGCATCTTCCGAACTTTTAGATGATTTAAAACCAAATTGATTTTGGGATAAAATATCATTACGTTCCAAAAATTTCATTAGCCTACTATTCAGCGTCTTTTCCAAGACTTTCGATAATGCTGTGAGGACAGATATGGGACGATAATTTGTAACTTGTTGACGGTTACCACTTTTGTGAACAGGCGTTATAAGTGATTTTTTAAAAGCGATAGGAAATACTCCTTGATTATAACACATATCTATGAGCTTATTAAGAGGAGGGACAATAATATGTTTGGCTAACTTTAGTAATTTAGCAGGAATATAGTCCCATCCTGTAGCACAGCTAGATTTTAAATTGTTTATTATAGATTCGACCTCAGCCATATCAGGAGATAATAAAACAAATGAGTCAGGGTGAACAGGAATTTCAAAATTAAAATCGGAAGGGTTATAGGAATTGTTAATAGCATTGTTAGTGATTGAATCTGCTAGCCTCTTACCTACACTGGAAAAATATCTATTAATATAATTTATGGAAGATGTTCTATCACTTGTATTTTTAATAAGATCTTCCGCGAAAGTTTTAGTGTTTGTGTAATTAATAATACTTTTTATTGCATTCCACTTATCTTTGTTCGATTTTGCACAGGTAAGCAAAGATTTTTCATAAATTGATTTAGTTTTATTTAATAGGTTATTACAAAAATTACGATAACGTTTATATGTAATTTGTAGAATTATATTGTTAGGATCCTTGTTCAAAGATTTATGAAGTTTATCCCTGTGCCGGATACAGCGTAATAAACCAGGTGTCATCCAAGGCTTAATAACCTTTTTCCTACAAGGCGCCTTAATAATGTTAGTATTACTTTTGATAATAGATGAAATAGTAGAAACAAAAATGGAGGCAGCCTCATTAGCATCTAAGTCAGGTGTTATAAAAGAGAAGTCTGTTTGTTCCAATAAGTTAACTATTTCATCATAGTCAATTTTAATATAATTTAATTCATTAGACGTATATTTAGAAAAAGTCAAATCAAGATTTAACAGTACAAGACTATGATCGGTTACAGTTGAGTCAACAACAAAAACAGTAGCCGGAAGAGCTGATCTTAACATTATATGATCTAGGCAGTTATTGAATCTTGTAGGAAATGAATGAGCTGGTAACATTCCTAGTTCAGCAAGTAAATTTAAATAAGAAAAATTATTAATATCTTTACTACCCGATTTTATATCAATGTTGATATCGCCAGTCAATATAAAATGAGAGTAAATGGATTTTAGGGGGGAGATAATTAGTTCGAGTGAATTAAGAAAGCTATCAATACATTGTATAGACGGTGACCTATATATAGCTAAAATAGCTATATCGGGGTCAATTTTTAACAACATAAAATTTGCACCTGTTAAATCTGGCTCAAATATAGAACACTTTATATGTTTTTTTAACATAAATGACAATACCATCATTTTGATTAAACTGTCTATGTGATTGAAACGAATTGTAATCCTTAATAATTGGTATAGGTTTATGATCAACTAACCAACATTCCGTCAAAATAATAATATCAATAGCAAATTTAAATGTCGATAATTGTAAAAGTAAGCTGTCCATATTTTTATAAATGCTGCGTATATTTTGATTTACAATATTGATAGTTTTATATGTGCTGTGTATTAGTGTATTGCAGGACTCTGTGTCACAGTTATAAGCATTAGCCAGGGACAGATTATCCAGTTCTAAAATGAATTTATCTTTATTAGTAGCCATTTGTGAAGATATAGGCAGAAGTGTCAAAGCTCAATTTCACTACATTAATATGCTGGTGAACAGAAAAGCAAGAACTATTACGATTATGTTGGTATAAGCGTTTGTAGTTTCTAAGTTTATTATTGCATATATATACACTATATTTTATAGAGTAAATATAAATAAGGCTTATTTCTAAGTATAAAGTTGACACATAATAAGATAAATAGTAACTTTTAAAGTAAGTATCAAGCTGTACAGAGTAGTAAAAGGTATATTTTGTTTGGTTTGTTGTGAAAAGTGTTATATGTTTGTATAAAAAAGATGGTAATGTGTATGTTTGTATTATAATCATATGTATAGAAATTACATAAAATAAGACTAAGTGATAAGCTATGTTATTACAGTAAGACGTGTACGATTTATCTATGATGCTGTAACATAGTCATGCGGGTTTATTTAATGCATGAAGATCTTGTTCCGTTTCTATGCGTAACAGTGGAGAACCATCATCCTTACGCAGAAGGACTTTGCCATATGATGTCGAGCAGTATTTAAACTCTAGTTGTGATGCTACTCCACGTGCGAGGAAAAACAATCTTTTAGTTTTGGAAGTAATGTTTTCCGAGATAAATATGGGGGAGGTACCCTCCAGGTTAATTTGACCCGTATTTAATTTATTGTTCTTATTCTCTTTGTTAAATTTTTTTACAGACATTAGCATGTTTTCTTTTAGTATTACGGTGGTAAAGTCTGCCACTATTGGGGCAATAGTGCCTTTAGTTTTAGTACGAAAAATATCTTTAATTTCCGATCGTTGAATTGGAATGTTTACAGTTTTACCAATATTAATAATTAAATTGATCAAATCTTGCTTATTTTCATAATTTTTCTTGGGAATATTTCTTATTTCTATTCCTGAGGATCGATCTTTCTTTTCTAACTGTTCTATTTTGTCTTCAAGCTGTCGAATATATTTATTATCGTCGATTTTCTCCTTCTCCATCTGTTTAAGTTTGACCAGAATTTCATCATATCTTTTTGAAGTAAAATCAACGGATTCCTGGAGTTTACAATTTTGTTCTTTAATTTCATCCACACTGCTTTTAAGTTCCTTAAACATACTATAAATATCTCCCTTAAAAATCTCTAGATCTCCCTCCCGTTTTCTTTTCATCATATTGTTGCGGAGTGTAATGTTTGCTAATTGAGAATCAGTGTCCTTCAAAGTACTCAAGTTCGGGTCAGAGAGTGCAAGCGATTGCACAATGCCAACATTTAAGTTAGAGTGAGACGAGCTGTGCGACATTGTTATGTAGTTAATTAATATTTCTTCACTGTATACTCTTAGCTAAAGTACCCGGCTAGCACAAATGAAGAAGAAAGATCCGGTACCAACCAATGTTGGTCGCTTACAATACTGTATTCTGAATTAAATGTAGTTTCCAACTAGAGTTGACCCCTGCATAAAAAATCAAGCGAGCGAGCGAGTCATCCGTATACTGTGCATGCAATATGGTCACAGTGACATCTACAAGTAGCAGTGAAACTTGATTCAATAGGTCGTAAAGGCACATGTGACGTTAATTTAGAACAATGCAAGTGGGCGGATCAATGCGATCTATGCAAAATGGCCGCAGGCGCACGGTAACTATTGGGCAGCGGTTTCTTGTGGTGGTGGTAGGTGTGATTTAGAAATGTGTCCGCTACTCACAGTCAGTACCAGGGCTGCAAGATGTGTGGAAAGTTTCTTTGCACACAATCAAAATGCTTTATTTTATGCACTCCCATTATTTACACTTTAATTAATTTGGAAAGAAATTATTTTTATGACTTAAAAAATAGTAATAACAGAAATCAGACACGTCTACTCGTTATCGAGGTCCAAGGGGAAGGAATTGTATAAGCAACCTTTAATATTATCGTTATAAGGTAGCAGAAATACACAAAAAAATAAAACATTAACAACATTAATGTGGAAGAATTTAAAAATGATAACTTTTTTGTTAATTTTATTAATTGGTTTTATTTCAAAGTTAAAAATGGCACCCACTTTACCCTACTTAAACCTAAAACTGGGTATAAGCACCATTATTATCATTGACGTCTAATAGTCGATTACGCATCGACCCGATTAGACGAGTGCAGATGTCGATTCCCCTCATGTAATTCCAAATTTCATTACAGTGCTACTCAATTGTTTCCTTTGTCCTCTCGTTTCTGTTATATCACATTTGAATCATCGAACCCCATAAATTTTCTATTGGGTTGAGGGCTGGTGACCTAGACGGCCATGGAATGACAGTAATTTCATCTTCATGCTGGGTAAACCAATTCGAGACGATTCTAGCGGTATGTACTCGACAATTGTCGTGAACGTAGGAGAATACAGGGACTTCTTCAAGTCGCACTGACAAGACTTCAAGTCGCAAGACATTATTCGCACTGTCGGTAACATTGATTCTTCCAACAAATCGACATAGTTCGATGCGTTTTGATGAGGAGAAATTTGGACAAGTTCACCTATACCTCCGGTACCCATCCAAGCTCACATGTTAACTGAAATTCGACCAGATAATTGATTCGGCTCCACGTGATCTTCTGTTTATCACGTATTGTTATAACGCCACAAAGTTAAGCGACCATGTTGAGAAGATCTAAATGATTTTTCATCTGAAAGCATGGTATTAGTCCAATCAAAGTCTAAATAATTACGTGCAAAATTTAATCTTGCAGTGTTGTGTGCATTCGTTAAGTGTACTTTCTTAGCATAATGTCGGTAATGCAGTCCAATACGGTGTAAATGATTTCTTATGGTTTGTAAACAAACGTCGTAACATGCCACGAAATACTGGGTACGAGAAAAAGGTTGTCCTTCATAACGGTGTTGCATATCTGTGCTTTGTTGGTTTGTTATTAGACGAACGCCATGATTATGTTTTCGTCTATCTTCAAGAATGCCCTCTTCAGAGTGCCGTCTGATCCAAGTTGACACTGTGTTCCGACTTATATTTAACACTCGTGATATTTCTCGAATGCCATAGCCTTCCTCACTGAGCACTACAATCCGAGCTCTTTGTTCTGCGAGACTAGCCATTATACAATTTAAATAAGTATTGACTTCTGATATACTTTCAGAATGACATTTTATTTTTAAAATTATAATACTTTTTCTATAGTGAAAAGAGTTAGAATTGTAAGACAGATTCGAGATTCAAATTATTTCAAATCATTAATGTTTTGTCTAAAACATATCTAGTACAATGATCACAAAGTTTAAAATTGCGTAGTTCTCTGAGCCTAGTGACGCATTTTTATTAATGTTTAAAACGTCCTAAGTGCAACACATACGATAAACCTTACTATTTTGACGGTTTTAAAGGAATTATTAGCAAAGTGGTTCAGTTGGTCCGATAGTACATAATATTATGTTTTTACTTTAACATGTTATCAGATTGTTATAAATTTTCCCAAGATAAGGAGTACTCCATAAATATGATTATTCTTTATTATTTTCTAGTTTAGTGAAACGCAATCGAGCGACAATGCGTGCTTTGATATTTGTAATGTTCATTTTAGGTGTCGTGGTTAGGGCCCAAGTTCAAGAGTCACGTGTAGTGCAAACAGATCAGGGTCCAGTGAGAGGATACAGGGAACCGGAACGTAATTTGTTCGCATTCTACAATATTCCCTACGCAACTGCTCCAACCGGAAGAGACAGATATAAGGTATTTTATTTTTAGGGTTCGTAACTGCTCGAACTACTGGGCTCGGGCCTCCTACTATTAGGGAACGGACAGTATACCCGCAAGGCGGCTTGGACACCTCGGTTATCTCGATGTGCAGATTTCATCACGATGTTTTCCTTCACCGTTGTTAGCACTTGGTAATTGTAACAATATGCACATTAGGTTAAAAACTGCCTAAATATATGGTACTTACATGCCGGTTAGGATTCGAGCCCGTATCATTTGAGTTTGGGACGTGGGTATGCTCAACCTGCTGCTGCTACTAAAATGTTAGGGTCCGTAGAAATGTTGGTAATTTAGTTAATTTTCAAGTTTAATTCATAGTAGAAATTTGGGCTCAGCCTTCCGTCTAGTACACAATAACTTATTTTTTTAAAGTTACAAAGTGTAATGAAATTTGGCAGAGGGGGAAATTTTACATGTTGATATACAATTGAACAGTTAAATAAGAAATAACAGCTGGTTACCATACATATAAATGAGATATGAAAAAAAAATCGCGGATAAACGGGTACGGTGTTGTTAGACGGGTTTTCAAAAATCGTGACGATATAAGTATTCTATTGACTTTTCGCTTAAAGTGATAGCGAAATATTTGCTCCCAAAGTTTAAATAGTGTCCCTCGTCTTCCTTTTGAACTAAAAGGTGGAAAACTATAAAATTCAAGGTAGAACAGCTTAAAATACTTTCTTTAACAAATGTTTTAGTTTAAATAAGGTTGGTTAAGATTTCTTTGAGATATTGAGAATTTTCGATTAAATATTTTGTTGTGTTCCGTTGTTGTTCGTCACGTTTCAACCACCAATTTATTGATGTATAATTTAGCACAGTTAAACATAGATGAGCGTAATGCTATGTAAATACAAATAATAGATATTGGTGTTAGAGCTGCCGATAACATTGTTCATATTTATAGATATCAAAAATATCTAATCTCATAAAGGTATAAATATAATATTTAGTAATGATTAGAACATTGGTGTACACATCTTTCTGTATATATAGTCTAAGTAAAATTAAGAACAATTAAGCAAGTAAGTACATCGAGAGTACAATTCGTCTTATTTTGTACTCCCCTCAGGGCGATTGAGCCATGGGTTTCGCCAATGGTGCGATACCCCATCCAACGGGGTAATCATTCAAGACGCATCACACAACTTAAGCAACAAATACAAAACCTATTACTACGCATGAAACAGAAACACGTCTTGGCCGAAGTAAAAAATCCTTAACTAAAATAAATTTTTTGTAGGTACATGGATTTTGCAGTTTGCTAATTTTTGAAACTTATTAAACGTTTAAATTAAAAATACTGATAATTGGGCGAAAAGTTTTGTAAAAATAAAAAATCAATTAAATCGCGCACAATAACCGTTAAAATATTAAAACAAAATCAATTCAAATTTATTTGTTTAAAACATGGTTATAGAGTGGTAGTTATATGTTGTAGTGTACATATGTTTTGCTCACATAGGAGCATACAAATATATGTATGTAATAAATATTAAACTATAATACATAAAATTTACTGATACTGATCAATTTCAAAAGGAAAATTTATTTATCCGAAACTCTTTTAGGTGTTTCGGAATTTTATTATAAATATTAATGCACATGCTATAGCAGTTTTTCATAAAAATAGTTGTCTTTGGTATCATATTTAATACGAGGTGCTCACTATTTCCAGTATTACTTTTTTTTGTCGTAAAAATTGTAATATTATTTTTGACAAATAAGCAAATTTCAAAAACGTACATACAAGGCAGTGGTAAAATTTGTAGATCCTTGAAGTGTGGCTTACAAATATCATAAAATCGGATATCTACAATAACTCGGATATATTTTTTTGAACCAAAACTGCTCTGTTTATGCCTGTAGATAATAAATCCATACTGTAGTACTAAAGCCACGTACCATGATATGCCATTAATGCTGTAACCTAATGATGAAATCTTCCTTAATTTTCGTAGAACATATACAAAATTATTAACTTTTGTACTAATTTGGTCAATATGCATTTTCCAATTACAATATTTGTCTATAGTCACTAAAAAATCGTGCACTGTTTGTCTCATCAATTTTTATTTCCTTTGTACATTATATTTCTTTCATCTTAGAACAATAAGTTTGAAATGTTATATAGTTTGTTTTTGTCAAATTTACGTGTAAATTATTTATGTCATGCCAGTTGATTACATTGTCAATAGTATTATTAATTTCATCGTCAAAATTTTTAATTCTATTGTTAGTCAATATAATAGACATGTCATCAGCAACATTGTACATTTAAAACTAGTTATATCAGAAAGGTCGTTAATATATTTCAGAAAAAGTAATGGCCCTAAAACACTCCCTTGAGGAACTCCGTGTGTATTTTTTTCTATAAGAAGAAACTTTACCACTAACCAGTTGTTCACTACCAACACAAGCTTTCTACACATGGGATACGGTTGCTAAGATAACTTTTGATTCATTCATGTGCAGGACCCCTGATGCCATAATTATCTAACTTTTCCATAGTAATATTTCATGAGAAACGAGGTCAAAGCCTTGGAAATATAAAAAAATAAAGCAATTGTTGATATTTTTTGTCCAAGTTACACAAAATGTTATGCACAAGATAAAAAGGTGCAAGTGTAGTGGATTTGCTCTTTTTGGAATCCATTCTGTTCCTATTTAATAACATTAAACTTATCAAAAAAATTATTCAACTGTCCATGCATGGCCTTCTCAAAGATTTTTGAAAATATGGAAATTAAAGTAATATGTCTGTGATTGTCAATTTGTGCTGGTTTTATGATTATAAACGTTATTTAAAATATTACAATGGATGATGGCGCGCGCAAAGAATTACATAAGAACAAAAAACGAAACAACAACATGGCCGCGGACCATCTCGCGCGCAGCAAGCTTCACACCGCGTTCTATAAACGCGTGCTTTCGCTCGCATCCCTCTTTTTACCACATATAGCATTAATGATGTTAATTTTATCAAAAAATACAATTTCATCGCTCACAATGTCTATAGTTACTTAATTCTGATTTATCATATTTCTTAAATAAGGCGTTTAACCATTGATGTTTTTAACTGTCCTGGATATACTCCATGTTCAAAGGAAAGATTTATAAGGTATATAATATAGGAGCTAGTATATTGACACAGATTTTGATTATATTTGTAGTAATTCCGTCAAAGTCAAACGAATTTGTGTTTTTTAATGACAGAATAATTAATTTTGTTTCTATAATTGATAATTAATTGCGTTACTATATTTTCTAATTAAAAACTTCGAGTCAGACACCAATTACATATTTTAATTTTGTTTCAGGCTCCATTGCCACCACCAACATGGACGGAAACATTTGATGCAGTTAACAGAAACATAACGTGTATTCAGGATTTTCCTGTTCCATACAAACAAGAGGATTGCCTTATAGCAGATGTGTTTGTGCCAGATACCAATCAGACAAATTTGCCCGTCATGGTCAGTGTTCATGGAGGGGCATATCAAATTGGATATGGGACCATGACGACTTTCAGAGATTTCTCCGTGATGAAAAACGTTATAACTGTTACTTTTAATTACCGTCTTTCTGTGCATGGATTTTTGTGTCTCGGAACAGAAAACATTCCAGGTAACGCCGGAATGAAAGATCAAGTGGCATTGTTGCGCTGGGTTAATAGAAATATCGCTAGTTTCGGTGGCAACCCAAACGAGGTAACAATTATGGGTTGCAGTGCGGGTGGATCCTCAGTAGATCTGCTGACAATCTCAAAAAGTACCAGAGGTCTCTTTCGAAGGGCTATAGTTGAAAGCAGTGTTCATCTCAGTGCGTATTCTGTGCAAATTGATCCTATTGAAAATGCTAAGAGCCATGCCCGAAAACTAAATTTTACTGATGTGGATGATATTGACGCATTAGAATTTTTTTACCTAGATACGTCGTGGGACATACTATTTTACGGGACGTTTATTATAAATAATGAAAATACTTTAGTTGCATTTTCTCCTTGCGTAGAAAAAGATGTTGGACAGGAAATATTTTTAGATGATGCTCCATTCAATATTGTTTCTGGAGGAGAATATATGAGATACCCAATGATTTATGGATTTACTGACTTAGAAAGTTCATTATTTTTAAACTCGTTTTATGGATGGCAAACCAGAATGAATGATAACTTTTCAGAATTCTTACCAGGTGATTTAAAATTCGATAGTGTTGATATAAGGGAAGAAGTGGGAAGACTAGCAAAAGCTATGTACTTTAATAACCTATCGGTAAACAACGATACAATATTAGGTTTTGTTGATTACTATACAGATATTCTGTTCGCGTATTCGGTGATGAGGTCTGTTGAATTACAAAATCAAATTGGAAATACATCCATATATTTACACTTCTACTCTTTTTATGATGAAAGCATAACACCGGTACCTCACACTTATTACCGCGGGGCAGATCACTGTGCCCAAATGTATATGGTTACAGATTCAGATCAGACTACCGTGACAGAAGAATGGTTAAACATGAAAAATATAATGAGCGATTTCTATTACAATTTTATTACTACTGGGTGAGAATAATTGTACATATATTATTGTACATAATTTACAAGTTTTTGTTTTAATGCAATAAAGAAAGAGGTTGAAACATTTCCCTGTGGGAGCTGGAATAATTTTCCAAGGTTGTCGTGTACGATGAATCTCCGTATTTTGATAGTTTATATATAACTAGACTAGGGTTTTATAAGCTATCAATATATTTTATAAAGATTAATTGCGTGTAAATACCTTAAGAAATTGGTACAAAATTTACTACCCCTTTATTTATTAGCTGAAATATTAGGGCGCAAGAAGTAATAAACTGAATTATGGTTACTTTCTTCTTATGATAAATTGCGTAGAAATTAAACAATATAATTTCAGTTACCTCATTGGGTTGCCATACTAAGTCATATATAGGGTAATATACATATAATTATGTTCAAAATGACGATACAGCTACAATAAGCCTAATATAAATAAGCCCTTTGTACGAGCCAATATTGCTCGTAAAGCGTATTTAACACATAAATACGCAATAAACAATATACTAAAACAAACGTATTAACATCGCTCTCACAAGTGGCACTTGTGCACTTCAAGTTCTGCATCTCAGCATACAATAACTCAACGTGGTTTGGTTTGGCAACAGCCTTCAAACCGGAGCCCATCGTTAACGATGGTCAAACTCCAGAATCTTTGGAAGAGAACAAACTCTTTGTTTTGTTTTATCTTGCAATTTACTGATTCTTCATCAATGTTTCTTACCCTTCTCCTATAAACTCATCAACGATTAGAAAAATGGTTATCTGCTTTAGTTGCAGTTATGGGTAGGCTTTGTTGTTTATACTCCATAACATAAGTAAACCTTGGTAACTATAGGGCAGTTATATTTGGCATCCTTAGGAGTATGGCCCTGTACGGTGCACCCGTATGGTCCACTGCACTTCACCGCCACAATAGGACTTTGTTGTGCCGCGCACAACGGGTCCTGGCGGTGAGGACCATCCGAGGATACCGTACAGTGTCGTGGACGGCGTCGACACTCTTGGCAGGCGATCCGCCCTGGCCTCTCCAGGCGGACGTGATAGCCAAAGTTCGGCGCTCCCGACAGGATGCCCTCGCCCGTGGCCTGGTCTATGCCCAGGCCGAACTCCAGGTGATCAGGACGCGGGAAACCACGGCCATGATCCAATCTTGGTCAGTAGAGTTGGAAAACCCTGTTGGTGGCATTGACACGGTGGAAGCGGTTCGACCGCAGCTGTTGCGATGGCTCTCGCGGAAACGCGGGACCCTGACCTTCAGAATGACACAGATACTTACCGGGCACGGTTGCTTCGATAAGTATCTGTGTCAGATTGCGGGCTGCTTGCCTTCACCCCAATGCCGCCAATGTGGCGCGCTAGACACGGCGTTACACAAGCTAGTCGAGTGCGCAGCATGGGCACCTCAGAGGTTTGAACTCGAGACACTTGTAGGACCGATCGAATCGCTGGGCGATCTGGTGCAAGCCATGCTGCACAGCGACGATTGGTGGGTGGGTGCGGCTAATTTCTGCGAGACGGTAGTGTCTCATAAGGAGGCCGCGGAACGAGATAGGGAGAGAGATGGTAGTGCGCACGCGTCTCGCGGGCGCCGACGTCAGTCGGGAGCCCGGAGGCGCAGGTATGAGCATGACCTCCCTCCCTGAAATACCGCTGCAGGGGCCCTCTAGCATCTAGGGAGCAGAGGAGTCTTCACCCCTGTTGACGAAGTGAGTTTGCCTCTCCCGGGGCATTCTCAAGCACTTGTGCGCTAGGATCGGTGTGGGCGTAACTACGTTCTGTATCTCACGCCTTTCCTGCCATAAGCGCGGGCACATGGGAGGAGGGTGGTTTTAGTGGGGTATTGATTAGTTGAGTCTTCACACAAGCCGGTTGATTATTGTTTGGATTGCCTCAGTGGAAAGCCTCCATGATCAACAACGGTCTAATCCCTAGCAAAGGACCCGGTATGTGCGAAATGAATTTCCCCCGCCTTAAAAAAAAAAAAAGGACAGTTATATTTCGCATACAAGTCGATATTAAGTCTTTTAGCGCAGTAAAGTGGCGCGGAAGCGGCATCTTTCGAGCGTATTTGTGTAAGGAGTTGGCTTACTCGCCAAATTACTCCTGATAATATGCGGGTTTTTGGGCTACTAGCGTAATCACTATTATAACTTTGTTCAGGAAGTTGTCCAAAAACAAGAATGGAAAACTAACTAAAATAATTCATCAATCAATGTCATTGTTTCAGTCAACCAGTGGTGAATGGTTCGCCAGTAGCATCCTGGCCTGCAATTGGTGAAAACAGGACACCATACTTATCTGTGGGATCGACAGTGGAGCTTAGAAACTCCTTATTGGAAAGCCGCTATCGCTTTTGGGAAGATATCTACCAGCTACATTATCACGTACCAATGCCTCCTACACATAGTTCAGCGTTAGATATAGCATCGATTACTAATACTTTCATGCTTTTTATAATTGCAAATTATTTACGAAACCTCATTTTGACTCCCTTTTAGTTTCTACTTCAACGACATTAAATTAACTATATATCTTATACTAATATATAAAGCTGAAGAGTTTGTTTGTTTGCTTGAACGCGCTAATCTCAGGAAGTACTGGTCCGATTTGAAAAATTCTTCCCGTGTTAGATAGCCCATTTATCGAGGAAGCTATAGGCTATATATCATCACGCTAAAACAAATAGGAGCGGAGCACCAATGAATAATGTTTCAAAATCGGGGGGTTTTTTGTAACTTACTTTTTTTAAATTATTCCACGCGGTCGAAGTCGCGGGCAGAAGCTAATTATATATATATTGCCTGCAATCAGTCGCAAAGAAGATGCTAATTGTCAGAAATACGTGATATTGTTAAAATGAGGTCATGTAACTTGGCACTGGCACCTCAGATGTCAAGTTATATTTACATTTTTTTGACACCACTTTTTTCTCATGTATTCTTTTGTCCCGTCATGTCTGTCGTCAATCGTGTACCATTAGATTTATTAAATGCCTTTGTATAATATTTTATAGTGCTCATTATTTATAATCCGACCACCGCCGATCCCGAATTGCTACAGATATAATGGATTACTTGCTTTACAAACATTCAAGGATTATTTGTTCATTTGTTTATAAATGCTGGGCCTAGTTGCCGCTATATCGATATCGCTATATATATATATATATATATATATATATATATATATATATATATATTGTTACAATTTCTACTTTATATATATATATATATATATATATATATATATCGCTATATTAAGTAGAAATTGTAACAAAATGAATATACTAACTAGCTGGTAAAGCCGAGATCATTTGCTGGCGTTTGTTTGGGAACGCGTAGTTGCAAACAATCGGCAGGGGCCTCGGCAATGCGTCCTGGTAGGACCCTTGTAACACGGTTTATCAATAATAGATGTACAGTCGTATCTATTATGACACAAATCATACAGGAACATCACAACAAGCTGCAATTTTCTGTGCTCAACTTTAATGAAATTATATTTATCAAGATTTTCGTAGGACAAGCGATTATGAATACATTTATATTATACACAGCGTAGAAACTTTGTTTGATTATTATAATATAATATATAAATATAAACTTGTGGTGTGTGGTTGCCGGTTTGTGTAATGAAACTATACTTTTTGTAGCACATTTTATATTAAAAGAGTGTACATTATAAAACACAAACGCTGCGCGTAAGAGTTCTCTAACATTCTTGATAACCGCGGCAAGACCGCACTCGCGCGCTGACCGAAGCAGACTAACTCGACAGCGTTTAGCTGTCGAAAGAAGCTCCCCCTCGCCTAGCGCTAACCCTGTTCAGGGCCCCTCCCGGCTCCCGCGCTGGGCTCTTACCAAGCTCGACGTGGAGCAGGCCGAGGAGAGGGCTATCATCGAATGCTGGACCTATCCAGCCGACCTGGGGAATATGGAGGCGCAGGCTGAGCACATGCGCAAATCCCTCAAAAGGATTTGCGACGCTGCTATGCCTTGAGCCAAACGACCGCCGCCGCGTACATCGGTCCACAGGTGGACTGAGGAGCTGGCCGAACTGCGGAGGGCAGTCCGCAGAATCGGCCACAGGCTCAAACGCAGCAGAGCGCGTTGTCCTCCAGACTATGTTGAGGAGAATGGACTCGTGGGGGAGTTCAGAGAGGCCAGAAAGGCCCTTTCGATCACAATACTGCGAGCGAAAGCCCGGGCCCGGGAGGAGCTCCTCGAGACACTAGACCAGGACCCTCGGGGGCGTCCGTATCGTGCGGCCCGCAACACGTTGCGGCCTTGCACCTCCATGGTTACGGAAACGCTCGAACCCGAGGTCCTTCGGTCGGTTATCAATGGGCTCTTCCCGGATCCGGGGATCTTCACCCCCCGATATGGGTCCAATCATTCCCGACACCTCGGAAGTGGAGCCTCACTCCATCACCGAGGAAGAGTTAGACGTCACCCTGGACCGGCTCCGGGGCAGGAAGACGGCTCCGGGACCCGACGGGGTTCCGGGTCGGCTCCTCTTCCTGGCCGCCAAACATCTACGCGGCCAGCTGCGGGAACTGTTCGATGCCTGTATTCGCGCAGGTCAGTTCCCGTCGCAATGGAAGGAGGGCCAATTATGGACGCCTTCGAGACACTGCGATCTGTAACGGACGACGCAGTCCAAGCAAAGGATACTGTCCTGGCTGTTTCACTAGACATAGCGAACGCCTTTAACAGCCTTCCTTACGAGACGATCAGGGAGGGGCTCCGTGCACACGGAGTTCCCCCGTACCTCACGAGGCTGTTGGGCGCGTACCTCCAGGACAGGTACATCCTTTGGGAGGGCGGCGAGTCTGAGAATCGCGCGATAGGTCGGCGACGCGTCGCGTGCGGTGTCCCACAGGGATCGGTCCTCGGGCCGGTTCTTTGGAACGTCGGTTATGACTGGATCCTTCGGGTTCCGGTCCTGCCCGGAATAGGGCTAATCTGCTTTGCGGATGACACCCTACTCACGGCGCGCGCTGCGTCATTCGCGGAATCGGTGGACCTCGCCAACGCCGGCTTGGCGATTGTGGTCGGAAGAATAGGTAGACTGGGCTTGAAGGTCTCCCCCGCGAAAACGGAGGCCATCATGTTCCATAGGTGGTTTCGTAATCCCCCGCGGACTTGTCCGTTACAGTCCAAGGGGTGGACATTCGTTTAGGCCCCCAGATGAAATATCTGGGGCTAATTCTCGATGGGAAATGGCTGTTCAAAGCGCACTTTGAGCAGCTAGTTCCCAAGCTCGTGAGGTCCGCAGGTGCCTTCTCTCGGCTTCTTCCCAACGTGGGGTGGCCGGGGGGGGACGACTAGGAAATTCTACATGGGCATCCTTAGGAGTATGGCCCTGTACGGTGCACCCGTATGGTCCACTGCACTTCACCGCCACAATAGGACCTTGTTGTGCCGCGCACTACGGGTCCTGGCGGTGAGGACCATCCGAGGATACCGTACAGTGTCATGGACGGCGTCGACACTCTTGGCAGGCGATCCGCCCTGGCCTCTCCAGGCGGACGTGATAGCCAAAGTTCGGTGCTCCCGACAGGATGCCCTCGCCCGTGGCCTGGTCTATGCCCAGGCCGAACTCCAGGTGATCAGGACGCGGGAAACCACGGCCATGATCCAATCTTGGTCAGTAGAGTTGGAAAACCCTGTTGGTGGCATTGACACGGTGGAAGCGGTTCGACCGCAGCTGTTGCGATGGCTCTCGCGGAAACGCGGGACCCTGACCTTCAGAATGACACAGATACTTACCGGGCACGGCTACTTCGATAAGTATCTGTGTCAGATTGCGGGCTGCTTGCCTTCACCCCAATGCCGCCAGTGTGGCGCGCTAGACACGGCGTTACACACGCTAGTCGAGTGCGCAGCATGGGCACCTCAGAGGTTTGAACTCGAGACACTAGTAGGACCGATCGATTCGCTGGGCGATCTGGTGCAAGCCATGCTGCACAGCGACGATTGGTGGGTGGGCGCGGCCAATTTCTGCGAGACGGTAGTGTCTCAAAAGGAGGCCGCGGAACGAGATAGGGAGAGAGATGGAAGTGCGTATGCGTCTCACGGGCGCCGACGTCAGTCGGGAGCCCGGAGGCGCAGGTATGCGCATGATCTCCCTCCCTGAAATACCGCTGCAGGGGCCCTCTAGCATCTAGGGAGCAGAGGAGTCTTCACCCCTGTTGACGAAGTGAGTTTGCCTCTCCCGGGCATTCTCAAGCACTTGTGCGCTAGGATCGGCGGGGGTGTAACTACGTTCTGTATCTCATGCCTTTCCTACCATAAGCGCGGGGCACATGAGAGGAGGGTGGTTTTAGTGGGGTATTGATTAGTCGAGTCTCCACACAAGCCGGTTGATTATTGTTTGGATTGCCTCAGTGGAAAGCCTCCATGATCAACAACGGTCTAATCCCTAGCAAAGGACCCGGTATGTGCGAAATGCATTTCCCCCGCCTGAAAAAAAAAAAAAGGGGCGACGCTAATGCGACGCGGGCGGCGAATAACGTAAAGGTGCCGCTTAGGCAGCCTGCTGGCCGGTACAAACTTTGTTAAATTATTCTCATGGCTGGTTGAGATTTTTTTTATCGAATATCAGAATTGTTTAGTTAGATTAAATGACATTTATTTATTTTACTATATGTCTTTGAAGACCACGGGCCATAAAAATGCCCCGGACTTTTGGAGGGCTGGCGTGGGGCCATGGGAAGGCCAACACGACGCCCCTTGACAAATTTAATGTAAATGTGGCGTGACAGTGACCGGCGATTATCCCTGTCTATACCATATAATAATGCACCCAAGGACAAGCCCCGGCCAGTGTAGGACTATTGTGGGAAATAAGAACAAACAGTACCGGGCTATTGGGGTGAACTGCTAGTAGTACTAGGGGTCTGGGAATATGGGGACTATGGCGTCTACCCGTCGCAATGTTCGGGGAACATAGAAAAATGGACAGACGGTGAGTCGCCATTCCCTGCATGAGCCCCAAAAAATGCCATAGAAGACAGGGGGGCAACATGGGTGCGAGTGGCTAAGGGGTGTAGAGAGGTGGGCTGCAGGTACACCGAAGCTACTTCTGACGTGATGCCATTTATCACTTCCACCCCTGGAGCTTGAGTCTTAGCTCTAGCGATCTCCACTCCGTGTCGGCTGGTTAAGGCAAGCACGGAGGTGGGTGCCTTGCCTTATTTGTTTTATTATTATTTTTTTATAACCAACATGCGCTCATGATTCAAAATATTCGACAATTATTATTAATAAAGTTGACATTCATCAAGTATATTAAGTATTAAACTTTGACACAAAGGTGGTCGCGAAATGCGATAAGGTTAATACATTTTTGAACGCAAAGGATAGCGGGGGTGGGGGGAGCGCGACGACTTTGCTTAGTTATAAAAAGTTGTTAACAAAGGAACAGAAACAAGGTGGCGAAACGGGCGACCATATAGGTAAGCCTTACAGCCGGATTTGGGTAAGTGATTACTGAATTACTTACTGAATCATGTCAATTACTTTGTCATACTCGGTGGATGGGGAATGACTGCAGGAGGTAAAGAGAGGTCATTCAAAGGGACTTATTAATATAAGTCGTGATAGAAGAATCATTCAAAGATCATTCTTCTATTGTGTTTTTTATCCGTGTAGGAACGGAGAAAGAATACAATTTCCTGTCGTAAGAGGCGACAAAACAACCCAAAGCCAGGTGGTAGGGCGCATTTGCCCGACTGGATGGCGACCACCCCTGGTCTAAAGTATGTCGTCTCTCTGTCCTGAACTATGACAGAGAGGCCCGGGTCTAATAAAAAAAAAGGATTTCGTCATAACAACCTTGAGTTGTGTTCCGGCCGGCATTAGTGACCAGGTTCTAAGTCTCCCTTAAGAGGCCAGCAGCGCATTTGTAGTACCTTTGGTGTTGCAAACGTCCATAGGCGATGGTAACCACTTTCCATCAAGTGGGCCGTCTGCCTGTCTGCTGAACACCTGCAATAAAAATAAAAAAAATAAAAACGATACCTATAACTAGAACAGTCGAGTTTCATATTTTTTACTAATAAAGGAATGAATTTGTGCATACATTGATAAGAATTTATATCTTGTGTATGTATTTATCAACATTTCCATACAAAATTACTTTAGACTTACACTCTATATAAACTCATTATTATCTCTTATATTTATCTACATCGAATCTGGGCATTGAAAGATAAATCGTAAGGATATCTAAAGCACTTTACGACAAAGGTGACAAAATTGTGCAACAAATTGTAATACTCATAAACCACTATTAAATAAATAATATATGATATTTATAAACCATATTAGTTTTTAAGAAAATTTGTATGCCAGTAAATGGCGAAACATGTTCTCACCATATCATAAGACGTCAATCTTCAAAATAAAAAGTAAATAAAAAAATTATATATATATATATATATATATATATATATATATCTATATATATATAATGAAAATGGCCTTCCTTTGAGGCTCAATCACGCCTAAACCACTGATCGTATCGACATGAAACTACCACCATTCGATGCGAAATTTTTCTTAGATGGTTTATGGCTATTTATTTTTTGAATTCTGACGTTCCTTCATTTTTTTATTGCTGTTTTACTTTCATGAACATTTATCCCGCTAATAAGAACAAAAGACAAGCGTTTTCTCTTGATTCTTTTGTTTTCATGGATTTCAACGGAGTTTACAAAACGGATTATGTTCTTTTACATTCAGCTAAGAATCTACTTACAAACTTCCACGCATCCACCCACCAACTCCCACGCACCCCTGCACACCCACTCTCATTTTTTGATAAAAATAAAATGCCGTATCTATGATCGAGTATCACTTGAGAACGGTTGGACCGATTGGGTTAATTTTTTTTTTGTTGTCTTCAGAATTGTCACGAGAAGGTTTATATGTAAGAAAATTTTAAAAAAGTCTGCTAAAACGTTAAAAATTTCGATGATAATCGAAGTATTCCAATTTCTATAGTTACTCATCACGAAATCTCGGGAACTATAGGACTTAGAAATGTGAAACTTGGTAGGAATATTACTTTCGTTATGTAGAGGTCAACTAAAAACGGATTTTAAGAAATTCATCCCCAAAAGGGGATTGCGGGGGCGTTAACAATGAACAATTCCCGTTTTTAAACTATAGCTCCTATAAATTCCAAATTTGGTAGGAATCTTCTGTAAGAGACGTAGAAATAGTCTATGAACGAATTTCACGGTAGCTCACCCCACAGGGGGTTGCGGGGGTGGTTTAACAATGAAAATTTTTATTTTTTAAGCCGTAGCTCCTACAGACTCCAAATTTAGCTAGAGTCGTCTATATGTGATGCAGAAATGATTTAAGAGCGGATTTTACAACAACCCACCGCCGAAAAAGATTGCGGTAGTGGGTGTTAAAATGTGAAATTTCTATTTCCAAACTGTAACCTCTACAGACTCTAAATTTGGTAGTAACCTTTTATTTGTCATGCAGAAATCATCTCAAATACGATTTTACGAAATTCTATTTCCAATAGGGATTGCGCCCCCTAATACAACCACACGTCCTGATTGAAAACCTAATCACGTGGGAGGCGGACACACGAATGAGAAATTAGTGGCGTGGCTAACGTGGCTCTGGAAACCCATCAAAAATGGAGCTACGATCTAAACGTAAACGTATAGGACCGCTGCCCGGGGGCGATCGCCGGGTCACACCTGGAGCTGACGCTGGGTGTTTCAGCATGCGAATTGTCAGCGGTGAGGAGTTGAACAGGCGGGCTCCCACCGACAAAGATGCTACAGCCGAAATCCGTGACGATGGTGATAGTTTAACAGTCAGAACAAACACTCCAATAGAACCATATAGCCCAAGTACTGTATCGTACACACCCTCCAGATCATCTTCACCTTCCGTACCATCGTCACCCCAAACACTCTCTTTTATCCCAGATCCACCCATACCAGTCTTGAATGTTGCACGGGAGGCAAGTTCCTTCTTATCCGTGTCCACCAAGGCTGGAAAATCACGAGTACGCATGAAATGGAGCAAAGATGTGAATACATTTATCATGCGTACTTATCTTCACATAACCAAATTAGAGACCGACATGACCACATATAGGCAACAATTACATCAACTTTTTTCCCAACAATATCCGGAAGTAACCGTTTCAGAACAAAGAATATCAGACCAGCGGAGAGTTATAGTACGAAATAAACTTCTCTCTCAAGAAATACTAGACCAACTGAGAGAAGAAGTCCGCTTACAGTTACAAGAAGAATCTGAAGATAATATAGGCTCTAATACTATGACATTATTACAAGACGCAGACGAAAATACTATACAAGAACAACCACAATCTTACACTCAATCTCCAATTTTACAATCCCACCCACTCCATCAATCGCAAGCATACACACGGACATCACATACATCCTCACAAACTGAAAATTTAACCTTTATGTTAGAAAATGATATTGAGACCTTAGTCATCGCAGATCAGAATTTAACAACCAGCACCTATACCCAAGAAATATATGACAAATTTACAACAACCCTGACACAATACTCTGGTATGGACCCAGCCGGTCGACCAAATCTCCCTAAACTCGGATACAGCCCTAATCTTGAATACATGTAGAATAGTTAGAAAATTCTTGCAGATAGACGAAAACGAAATTGCCCCTCATAATAAAATACCGTCAACATAAATTTTCCTCACTAGACGCTGCATTCACTTGGTTTAGGCCCGTGGATGTGGTTCAAACTAGCCAAAGTGCTAAGAAAAGATTACCTTTCCAAAATAATAATAATAATAATTAAAAAAAGGTTAAATAAATCTATGTCATTTGCCTGGCAAAGTAATCCGTTTAATTCGATGAGATAGAGTGAATATGTACATTACATGTTGATATAGAAGACATAACGTTTACTAATACTTAGTTATACGTTTATAATGTTCGTTGCAACGATAAACATGAAGTTAATAAATAAAAAAAAAAATTGAATGGTTACTAGGTTCATTGTTTTTTGCTATTAAAAAAAATAAGCAAATAAACATTTAGACCATTCATCTGTCATCAACGCTACTATCAACATCAACTTCATGAATTTTCAACGGCCACCATTTTTCCGGCAAGGGCGTCGTTATGAGTATATCTTTTTTATAATTTTTAATTTAATTTAAAATCTTTTTTGTTTATTTTATAAATTATTGATTATTTTTTTTCTGATTCACTGGGTACGTTCAGGAGCTTTTCGGGTACCGTGAATTACTCTTTACCGACAATTTTCCATTTGGTATCCGTGATCGGTCTGGGGATCATGTTATAATGATTGTCGATAATCAACATGAGCTTGAGTCGATTATCGAAAAGGTTGTGGTTAAACGTACTCTCTGCTCACCGTATTGGTCCGCAGTGGTTATACGTTTAACCATTTCCATTAAAACATTTTATGATATTTCTTTTTCAAATATCATATCGCGTTACAGATGCCATCTGATCAAAATTACTCGCCGTTTGAATTTAGAGTTTTTAGTTTCAACTTCGTTATGTTAACGAGTATGTTTTACGTCCCGGCAAACTCAACTTGCGAGCGACGAGTCGTCGAATGTGAGATGGAGGAAGATTAATACTCATTTCTCCATGAATCGGACCATTTCTATTCACTAATTTCTCCATTTATTCTTTGTTTTGTTGTTCATCAACATTTATTTTTATTATAATAATAATTATAATAATAATTTATTATATCAATAAATTTTATTTTAAGTGAATTTGACTCTTCTTTGAAAAATATTTTAAATTTCAGAAAAAAAAATTAACAAAAAAAGCAAAAAAAATATGAATAAAAAAAACAAAAATTATGAATAAAATTTAATTTATTTCCTTTGAAAATTCGCCCAGCGAAGCGGGCGGGGACGGCTAGTATATATATATATATATTATATTTACTTACAATCATAAATCTATAATAATATAAAATAGTAAAAGCGTACGCTTTTGTTTGTCTTATCTGTTCAGGGTTCAGGTAACAATTACTGGACCGATTTTGATGCGGTTTTCGCTGGTCGATAGCAAAGGAGATTACCATTCTCCTATGGAACGCCGTTGCGCATATTTTTAATGATAGCATAAATTGGATATAAAAAGGGGAGATATCGTACTTTGAAAGGAAATAAATTATCCATTTATTTTCTGGGGTTTTTGTTGTTCTTTGACTTTCTATTCAGTTTTGAGGTTAGTTTTGTAACAAACCTTCTACAAAAAAAAGCAGTCCTTACAACAATTATGATTTGAATTCTCATACAACAACAGTAAATAGTTCCAACAAACCAATGGATGATCCAAAGTAAGTGAATAATATTACAAATAAGGGTAAGTCATGCTAAATGTAGGTTAGTAGGTGTGTACCTATAGGGAGTAGAAAATAATAATGCTTGAATATAGGGATGAAATAGTTTTATTGGTCCATATGATCATCATATTCATAAAATATCTCGTCCAAAAACGGAGCCGGAGGCTCAACCGATCTATCTTGAGTCCAACTAAGATACCACAAAATGGTCATTACGTGAGCACAGCATCCCACTGTCCAATTACCCACCAAACAATTGCAGTAGTAGCCCGTAATATCAGCTACTGAGTTACATGTAGCCCTATTAAGTAAAATGTAGGCGTAGTACACCTTACTGCTAGCATGTCGTGACTTAATTCTTCCCCTCACTAAATACTTGTCCGTTCCCAGTACCAATGGCAAGTCATCCTCAATGTCGTTTGCTAATTCTATTTCGTATTTTCCATTCCTATGGACATGCTCCCACGTTAAACACTTCTTTAAATATTAATTTGTTGTGGACTGTAATTATTTTATAAAAGAAAACTGCACGTGCGATATATGACGATTATAATAGAGAAAAAAATATTCAGATAAAAGAACAAAAGTATATCTATGTTCTAAATACAAAAATTCAGTATATTTGGTGGCCAGTATTATGCCGCACCAAATGAATAAAATCTATTTGTTGGAGATTCAGACATGCCAGGGTCTTGGAAAATATAAAATCATTGCTGGTAACACTAATTAAATATTATCGCAACCAAATATATCCTTTATTTTGCAAAGCTATAAATGGAATATAGAAAAATATAGGCACTTATTATGTCAACATAACAAACTTTGAAGTTCAGCACAGTGTAAACTTACAAATAAAATTAAATTATGAACTAATATTATAATCGGTATTCATAAATAATGAAAAACAAATTCGTTAAATATACAACTTAAAAATATCGCAACGTATCGAGAAAAAAGATACACGTTTTAAATTATAAAATGGACCCATGTTTACAATCTTGTCCTTGTTAAATAGAATATACAGAGATAAGTACATAAACAGAGAACTTATTAATTAAAACCTACCAGATTAATTGCACTCCCTTGGTGTAAGCAAACGAGCGATATAACCTTTGAACATTGTTGTAATAGATAATGGGATTTTCCATCAATAATGTAGCCAAACTGGCTGTACAAAACATTTGATGGTTGTACCTGATTATTGCCACCAGCATTGCACATGTTCAGGGACAAATCAGACTTCGCTAACCGAATATAAGCATGGTTTTCAGCAGGCCTTTCTAACGCCTGAAAGAATATGTCGACCCCTAAAAGTAAATTATTCTCGGAAACAGTGTTATATTTAGGATCGGCTAATTTAATATCTGGTGGAAGAGTAATTGAATTGGTACTATTTTGTGGTACAAGTTATTATATCAACCACATTGCAAATAATGCTAGTTTTAAATTCAGAAGTCAACGAGTGTATTTCAATGGGAAACGAACATTTAATTTTGCTTCTATGGTTATAAACTCCTATGATATTTGAAACTAGCATAGGAGTGAGTCCTAAAACCTGCACAGCTTTCTTTGTGATTAGATTAACTTAAGAAGCGGAGTCCAATATACGTGCATGTTAAGTCTATAGACTTAAGATGCACTTCCAAGTTATTTCGCCCATATAACTTTCTCGAGCCGTAGTGATAATACCTTGACAATTATTTTCACTGGAAACAAGAGTTACAGGCGTGTTGTTATTATCGCGATGAACTAAAGAATTATGATTCTTTTTACAAGTTGCACACCGGAAATGAAATTTGCATTTGCCTGAATGCTTGTTCAGACAAATGTTGCATGACTTTTTAGTTTGTACAAACTGATATCTCTCTTGTGACGTTAACGACTTAAATTTATTGCAAGAAAAGAGCTTATGGTCAGAACACGTACTAAATTGACATTGTTTTTTAATTGCCACTTTATTGACAGCTGGCTTAGTTGACCTTGCTACCTGATTCGGAACAGGCTTCACGTTTTTCATGGCAAGCGCTTGCTTCGGCTACGAACCGGCCGAAACCAGACACGTTGTACTTGCCTCCTGGGCTACATTCAAGCTGGTAGGCAGTGGCCGTATCGCTATCTAACTTACGAATTAAAATACACAACAAGATAAGATCCCAGCCGTCAATACATACAGTAATATTTATTTATCTATTTTTTAACATTTTTAAAGCTTCGCTGTTACTTTCCGCAAGAAAAGGTAAATTTTTCACAATATTGTAAGGTTCATCTCTAAGAAATGACTTTAAATAATGTAGCGTTTGTATATTATCCATAGATTTATCATCGTGAATAAGTGAATTAAAGAAATTAATAAAAATAATATAGTCATGATGACTTTTGCCGTCGAACGGCTTAATATAAATTTTTGGTAATTACCAATGCACTTGAAGGGTTACCGGGGTGGTGTCGCTGCTCCTGAATGTTCCTCTTGCGGATCTCGCTGTCCATTGCTCCCAAAGTCTCGAAATAGCTGCATTCGGTTACCTCGATTGCCTCGTCGTCGTCGCCGCAGAGCAAAATTTCTTTGCAGAGATGCTTGTACTCCGTGTATTTTTGAAAGAGATTATCCTTTCCCGCAAGCAACTCTGATGTTGACATATTTAAAGATTGATTTACGGCGTTTTGCGCACGTGTTATCGCGGTCTTGCGATATCCTCGTTCCGCCTTTAGCCTGCTTAATTCTTCCATTGGGCAATGCTTTATCGTGTCCTAAGAAAAAAATATTTCCGACACAAACTTTGTCGGTTTTCGGGACCAAAAGGAAAAAGAATGACTATAAACGGTATTTAAGGACCAAAAAGAATATGTTAAACACTTCTTTAAATATTAATTTGTCGTGGATTGTAATTATTTTAATTATAAAAGAAAACTGCACGTGCGTAATATGTGACGATTATAATGGGGAATAAAATATACAATTAAAAGAACATCTATGTTCTAAATACAAAACAATTGTATATTTGGGGGCCAGTATTATGCCGCATCAAATGAATAAAATCTATTTGTTGGAGATTCCAACACTCCCCATAATACGACCGAGCCTGTTTAATCTGCTAGGAACATAGAGCTACTGTCATCTGATCATGTAATGACAGTCTTGGAAATGTGTCTAAATGTCGTTCCAAATAAATAAATGTCGATCCACTACCGATGCAGGTGTTGAGCTCCTAAAGCACATTTATGATGCTTGGGAAGGATCACAGAATGCCATTGGTGTATTCTGTGACCTGTCCAAGGCATTCGATTGCGTTGAACACGTGACCCTCCTAAAAAAGCTCAATTATTACGGTATTCATGGCGATTCTCTCAACCTATTATCGTCTTACTTAAATAACAGATCCCAAAGCGTTGAAATTAACAATGTCAAATCTTGTGAGACTGGCATATCTATGGGTGTGCCCCAGGGTTCTATTCTAGGTCCCTTCTTATTTTTGATATATATTAATGATTTGCCATATTTTGTTAATGATATGTGTGAGGTAGTGTTGTTTGCTGATGACACATCACTTATATTTAAAGTCGATAGAAATAAACTGAACTTTGACGACGTAAACAACGCCTTATCCCAAATATCTAAGTGGTTTACTGTAAATAACTTATTACTCAATCCGAGCAAAACTAAATGTGTTAAGTTTGTTATGCCCAATGTAAAAGAATACGATATTAATATCTCTCTTAACGACACTAGACTTAATCTAGTAGATTCAACTGTATTCTTAGGCATTAACCTTGATCAGAAGCTCCACTGGGGCGCTCATGTATCTAGTCTCTCAGGAAAACTTAGTTCTGCTGCATATGCGGTCAGAAGAGTTAGGCAGTTCACTGACGAAGAGACTGCTAAACTAGTTTATTTTAGTTATTTTCATAGTGTCATGTCCTATGGTATTTTACTTTGGGGCAACGCTGTTGACTTAGAGACCATATTTGTTTTACAAAAAGAGCCGTAAGATCAATTTACAACCTCGGCCCTCGGGAGTCTCTTAGAGAATGCTTCAAGGAAATCAATATTATGACGGTCGCCTGCCAATATATCTTTAATAATATAATTTATATTCGTAATAATTTGAGTGCCTACAAGCAGTATAAGGATATTCACAATTTCAACACCAGGCATTGTAATAGACTGATATTGCCATCTTTTAGATTACAAAAGTACTGTCCTCTTTCTTGGGGTTGGTATACGCTTCTTCAATAAGATTCCGAGTGAAATGTTAGATCTGCCTTTCACTAAATTCAAAACCAAATTAAAAAGTATCTTGCTAAAAAGGGATACTACACTATTGAAGAATACTTAAATGACAAAATTCATTTACATAGCAGCTCACTCTAACATCTTATACTATATTTTATTTAATGTTATCTTGCCAAGCTTGTAAGGGATTTATGGAGATATATTGCAGCATAACATTTTAGTACGTCATATCATTATTATAACTTTCATAATATTTTTCTTTCCTCTTATTGTGTTTTGGTCTTATTGAGTATGCACTGTTTGCTACAACTCCATTAATTCTTCAAAAAGTAATTCTGTAACATACTTCTGTATAAAACTTATTAAAAAAAAAACAACTTGAGATATAAATAGAATAAGAAACTTAAAGAAAAACATTATTTAGCTAGACGTGTTGCTGGGGAGTTTCTTGCCGCTTCTCCTTAACAGCAATAACACGTTGTGAAGCGGTATACATAGAATAGAAAGAAAAAATAAATTTTAACTTATATATTTATATGACCTTCAAAAAGTGTTCTCCAGTGGAACTTATTTTGAATAAAAAACTTTGAATTTGAATTTGAATTTTGAATTTGAATTTGAGGATGTTCAGCATCTATGGTTAAGAAAATTTTCATTTTGTATATACTCTGCCAAAGAATTCCTTGTATTTAAACTAGCTTTAGCTATTTCCAAGAACTGTTGAGTATTAGATCGGTCCAGAATTAGTACATAAATCTTATTTGAAAGTACACATGCAATATTAAAATCTAACATAAGGTGTGCCGATGCACGGTTCAAGTATTCTTGGCGAAATAATTTAAAATTGCGTTATATCCGCACATTTACAATTTCAACCACCAATCGACACATTGTAACACATCGTATAGTTAGAAGAGGATATGACTGAAGTTATAAGATCAATACAATAATTGTATTTTAACAGCCAGCCTGTTAGTGAAGAAAGTGTTCTAGGCTTTATTTATTATTTAACGGATATTGGATTTGCCTAACCTATTCTACGATCTCGCACAGAAAGCGTGGAATCACAAAACAATACTATTTATTTATACGAATAGTATTTCGTTGATGAGAATAACTCACCTGTGTAAGTACGGTGAGGCACTGCAAGCGACGGCTATATTTGATCAAGATGCAACAGAAAATTTAACACCACAATACCTACATATGAATTCTGTTTTAAGACAACTATGTCTGAACTTTATCTTAACGCGGTAAACGTTTTATCACGGGCGTAGCTAGCGCCGTACCAGCCGTATCAATGATACGGGGGCCCCAGGCTACAGGGGCCCCGAAAAATGTAATCAAAAATTCCTAAACTGTTATCCACAATCTTTTATAGGTTAATAACATTTTTGAGAATAACTACTGGGCCAAAAGGTACGGCTATCAGACTTGTCATTATTGTCTATAGACGCAGAAAATTTAGAAAAACTTAAGTTGCCTTCAGCTATGAATGATTTGATAAATAAGTTTGCCGAAAAAAAGGCGAAAATGTATCTTTGATTTTAATTGTTTGTCTAACTTAGCTCCTAGGAGCATTAAGTATAAGTAATAACTTAAATTGATATATAACTATTTTAATTCAATAACGAGCATTTTTTGTTTCTTATATTAAAAAACTACCCTTCCTTTGAGGCCCCCAGCACATTTTGATACAGGGTCCGTCTAAAGCAAGCTACGCCACTGCTTTTTATATAATTAAATTATTTATATAATTAAAACTAATTTCCATGCGGTTCATTGAGATAAGGGTATTGATTGCTATCTGTTGTTCGAGGTTCACATCAGTAGTATGTAGAATCTATTAGAATTTTTAAACCTTTTTATAAAGTCTCATGGTTTTGATATCCTATGATCCAAGTAGCTCAATAGTAAGTTTTTGTTCAATATATACTTAGATGGTTAATGTATGGTCCAAGATTATATATTAGGTTGGGGAAAAAGTTTCTTCGCATTTTATATAAAAATTCAAACGGTTTTTTTATAAAGTTTATTTACATTTGACTAAAGTATGTAGGTGCCATTTTGTTGGATAACTTTTTGCCATCTTGTAGGTAGGGACGTGATCCCATTGCTATAAAAATTTTGGGACTTCTGATCAAAAAACTGCGACAAGTGGTTTTGGCAGTCCTCTCGTGATGTTAACCTGACACTGCCTAAGCAATTCTGCAGAGACCGAAACAGGTGAAAATCTGAAGGTGCAAGGTCAGGACTATACGGTGGATGCATTAACACCTTCCAGCCAAACTCTCGTAATTTTTGCTGAGTGGCTAAAGATGTGTGAGGTCTAGCGTTATCATGGTGAAAAACCACACCCCTTCTGTTGATTAATTCCGGCCGCTTTCTCTCAACTTTTTGCTTTAAACTCATCAGTTGTTCGCAATACAGTTCAGAATCGATGGTCCTGCCTGGCGGTAACAGCCCATAATGAATAAAGCCCTTCTAATGCCACCATACACACAGCATCACCTTGTTGCGAGTTAACCCGGGATTCGCCACAGTCTGTGAAGCCTGATCGGCCTTTGACCACGATCTTTTTCGCACGTTCTTGTCGTACGTGATCCTCTTTTCATCTCCAGTTATCAGCTTCTTCAAAAATGGTTCGGTTTCATTACGTCGTAATAAAAAATCACAAATGAGTTACACGGTTCATTAGGTTTTTTCAGTGAGCTCACGAGGCATTCAAATATCGAGCTTTTTTGTTTACCCAGCATTTTTCAAATGCGCCAAAACCGTTTTGTGGTCAATTCCCAGTTCTCCAGCTACATTGTAACTACTAATATGCCGATCTTGCTCCACTTTTTCAAAAATGGCATCAATTTTGTCCGTAACAGGGCGACCAGAGCGACGTGCATCTTTGATATCAAAATTTCGGGATTGAAAACGCTTAAACCAAATTTGCGCTACTCTCACAGATACTGCATTAGGTCCATAAACATCACAATTTTTTTTCGCGGCTTGTGTTGCATTTTTACCTTTTTTGTAGTAAAATTTTAAAATGTATCGAATTTCTTCATTAGATTCACTCATTTTAACAATAAGAAAACAAATGAAAATCACACATTTTCTTAACTTGAATTTTGAATTGTCTTCTTTAAAATTAAAACTGTTTAATGATACCAAAACCAGCCAGATACAAATGGTATAGCCAAAGAGATCTTATTACAAGTTCATACATACTATATGCGAAAAGACTTTCTCCCCAACCTATTAACATAATTTTGCTAATTTGGGTTAGTTTTAGTCGTTATTAAAGCTAGAATAATAAAAAGATATCAGTACTCACCAATACAAATCATTCTATTAATTTTACTATCTTTTCTTTTTTTATATATCCATAAGAATCCAAATTCAGAGTTTGGCAGCGTGGCCTCCAGTTGGCGCTGACAGATCATCACACATGTCGCTGGGGCGAACCACGGAACTTAGAGGTGCGGCAATAGCGGAGAGGGCAGTGTTTTGGGACGGCGTCTATGGAAAATACTATCGCACCCCGATACCAGTAAAAAGTGGAACGTGGATGACATTGTGAAATATTGCCCTTGTAATAGTTTTATTAAAATTTTTGCTTTATTTAGTCAGATTGAGTTATAACGTAATATTTTATTATGATGTTATCAAGTGTAATTTGGAATTTTAATTTTAAGTAATTATAGTGAAAATAATAATGCATGAATATTTTATTGTTTGACTTTTATTCAATAAAGCTGTATAATAATAAATTCTGATCATGTTAGTTCTGATCTGATCATTTCTTTTATGACTGATTCAAATTAAGAATATTTTATTAAAAAAATCTTATATTAACCTGAAAACTTGAAGAAATTTACTTTAAATAAATATGTATGTACTTATAGGTTTAATTATTTTTATTGTTTATAGCTATTGATACATTTACACTATCTGGAAAACAGCATTTATCTCACTGCGCATGGTATGCGTCTTTCTGCAAGTCAGTCAGTAATGCTGATATTAGACGGAACAACCAAGTTAAGTTAATTGGATCGATAAGCACAGAACTGACTGACAGAATTATTAAAATTTATGTTTGTATGGATCACTGGTTGATTCATCCAAATTGAAAGACTGCAATGAAGCCTCTAATATCGGCTTAACCACGCGAACCCCGAAGTTAGTTCATTGTTTAGAACAGATTTTTTTATTATTCAATTTAGCCTTGTTCATGGTTCAAGAAAGAGGGAACTATGGATCTAGAGCTTTCTAATGATGCTATATAATACAAATATCTTACTATCTAATATAGGTTAATGTTAAGAACCTATATTAGAACAATTGTAAGTTATGTTGATTTTTGAACTGTGTCAAAATCATGGTGGTGCAATAATAAAATGAGAATAATAATCTTCAGTAAGGTCACGTTCTGTCCTCTGTACTGGGTCCCTAAATCAGTGTAATGTAATAAAGGTTTTAAACATAAAGGTGACACTTAAATGATCTAACGTTTTAAATTGTACTTGATGGTACGTAATCGTGATGAAATAAACCTGATGATTGCCGCCGTGCTTGAAGATACAAACGATTAAGCCGAACGACATAAAAACTTTGAACAAAAAGTAAGCATAGGTCACTGTACGGCCTTCTTTCTCGCCGGCTACCGCACTACATATTTTCATAAAAATTGGCGTAGTCTCAACTAAACAAAATTGAAATTACTAATAATGATGAGGACTAGTTTAAGTATTTGTGCGCACGCGCGGACTACGCACGACCATGGATTCGGAAGATCCATTGAAACACTTTTAAGTCTACAGTTTAAACTTCAAATATTTAATTTTACAAGTTCGTGAATGGTTATGAACTGTTAGCATGTCCGTCCCTCCGAGTATCCGTCTTCCCATGATTCCATCTGTTCGTCTTTCTTTGTATGTAACAGCAATTTTTCTCGAAACTACTGACTGAGTGGGTACTGTTGAATTAAATTTAATAAGAACATGTAATAGTTATAACATAATGTGTTTTGTTATGTTCGTGAATGCGCGAAAATCTCATAAACCGTTTGTTACCAGTTCCTAATATCTGATAGTCCGAGATTTTTTGTAGTGGAACGAATCAATTATTATTGTACTTAACTATTTTTGTGTGGGGTCAATTATGTTAGTTAATTTTTATTAGATACAGATCGAGAACATTAAAAATATTTCGTAATATAATCGTATAGTATGTATTAGGTTTAAATACAGTCGTAGGGAGGAACGTCTCTGGTCATTACAGCCGTTGGACAATCTATAGTAGTATGTACACCGACAGTCGACCGGTTTTAGCCACAGTAAATCACTAAATTAATCGATTATAGACGACACCACACGAAGGCTGCGAGGAAGGAGTACAAACACGCATAGCGCTTGCGCGCGGCTGCTTGTGCCACTCATATTGTCGTAATTTATCCCAGAGTGAAATAATATGTATAAGAACTTTTGTGTGTTGAACTACACACATACGACACCCCACTGGTGTTTTGCTCATACTGCATCCATAGACTTAATGCAGGTAAAGTCACTAATTACTCGTAACATCTAAGATTTGAATTTGAAAGCCACTATGAATTCAGTGTATAGCCATGTTATTAGGTGTATATGAATTTTTTTGGCGGGAACTTGAAAGTGAGTGAAGTTTTGCTATGTAAGTTTTTTTTTTAATTAACAATGGTTGTAGTATATTCAAGGATGTTGTTATCGACAACTTCGTAAAGTGCGCGATGGCAAGACGACTGCCGACTGACAACCAATCGACGACGCACAGGTGTGAACAAGCAAGCATCATGCGCAAACTATATATGTGTGAGAGAGATAGTGTTTCTCAAATATTTCTCTTCATATTGCTATTTTGCTTATAATGAATTACGAATCTTAAATCTTTCAATTACAATCCTTTAACTCACGTAACAAAGTTCAATATATGTTTTATATTTTCTTTTTGTCTTCTGTCACATTGTGGTTACGATTTTGTACTTTAACTAATTGGAATAAAGTTAATTTTAACTCTTAATATTTTTTACGTTATTCAATAACACGAAATAATATTATTTACGTTGCAATAACGAAAACGAATAATGACAACAGTACCAGTCTGTATCACGATCACGCGCTACGTAGTACGCAGTGAACGTAGGTATATTGTTAGAATTGTTGTATCGTTTTCGTTGTTGTTGTTATCATTACGAAATCAATTGCTTGTTTTTTATTGTTGATTGTATTAATTATCAAGTAATTTTAGTTTAAATAGTGTATAAAACTTTGAATATTGCTTTATTGACATTTGTATATTTTAAATAATAATATAACTTGTAAATTAATTAAAAGTGTATACCTATAGAGTGTTGTAAGTGATACATATAATAAACAGTTAAAATGCCGAAAGTACGGTCTACGACCTGTCATATTTGGAATTATTTTGAAATTAGTGATCTTACTGACAAGAAAGCTATCTGTAAATATTGCAAAAACACTTTCTTGTACAAAAGTACGATTCCGAAATACGCCAGAATTCTTTGTTTATTTGCTTTGCACAAAAAAATCAAGATATTGTAATAATGACCACTTCTAATTATTCTAATAACAGGATAACAGTTTATGATAACAGTTGTTGAATAATAACACAGCAGTATAATTCGTTACTGACATGTAGCCGTTATTGCCATCTCTAACAACAGCAGATCAAAAACGACAGCGGGATGAGTGGGAGTTCAATAATTCGTTATACGTTGCGCAAGAATAACGCATTATATAAACTGTTGTTGCAATAATTACCACCACTACCAATCATACGGCAAAGCGTACCCAAAATTACCTAAATATTATGGAAAATAAAACACAATTTGACATAATATCACAAATGTTTTTTTTATGACAATGATTATCATTTATACAACCATGAAATTATATAAATATATTATTTAAAAGGACAAAAATGACTTTAAATCGCTGAAATAAAAACAATTTGGTATATTACTAGTTGTAATGATGAATTAAAATAGAAAAATAAATATTAGATACTCCTTCGTAAATAGATCCATCTAGTGGCAAGTTTTGGTACTAGTTATTTACCTATTACATAACTTTACGGAATCAATTGTTATTGAACTCGTAACTGGTAACTTCAGAAACCGGGAATGAACCTTCCAGTTACGATTTAGTATATTATTGACATTACGTCTGGTCTTGGTTTTCGTCTAATCTTAAGACCAAGTTATCAACCACGACGCGTGTTGATATATATATATATATATATATCATATGTGATTTGATAATATTATCAAATCACATTTTATTATTTATATGAATGTATGAATATATAATCTTCACATGATAACTAACTGAGTCAGTTGTTTCAGATCATATACGGACAGGATGTCTGGGCGCACATTTATTTATCTGTTCGTGATTTTTGCCGGCGTTTCGGCTAACGACTCAAAAATAGTAAAGATAGCTCAAGGTGCGGTTGAAGGGTATAGAGAATCTGACTATATTTTCGCCTTTTATGGCATACCTTACGCTAGTGCACCTACAGGACCGAATAGATTCAAGGTGAATATTGCAGACTTTACTTAATCTTCTTTTTTATATTTTTGATTATAATAATAACGAACTAAGATACAAATAATTCATTGTATGGTATTTAACAATACATGACGATTGACGACGTCTGTGGTTGAGCGGGCTAATTATTAAACTGCTGACCTCACTACATCGCAGAGACTCCGGACTCGATTCCCGGCATGGTAGATTTCAGAAACGAACTTTCACTTATTTTCTATATGGTCTAGATATTTGGGATCGGTCCCAGGGTAGTCCGTTTTATATTACCCATAACACAAGCGTAACTTGCTTAGCTTGGATACTACAACGTGTATGTTTGTTTGCTGGTTATTATTATTTGTTATAATTGCAATAAATTAGTTAAAAATATTCATATTAACTGGTTAAGCTGATCATATTGTGCATTTACAGCAAATGAGGTTGATAATTCATTGCCGTGCTAGAAGTTTACCTAAAACAATCGTGACCTTCAGTGTAAATCCCACCAATTCATTATAACGTTTGGAACCGCGGACCATAACAATAATAAATTGGTAGAGTTGTACTTTGACCGACGCATGACGTGACGAGGCATGAGGCATGACATGACCGGTCAGCACGACGCCACATTTAGTATAAATAAATGGTTGTCTAAAGAGTCTTTTCAAGCTCCCACGTAAGTCCTATAAAAGTCTCTAAAAAGTACTCCGAACTTTAAATATATGACGTGTTGTTTTCCCGCTATTAATTCAATTCGGGGTCGCTTATCTATGGCTATACCTAACTTTAGTAGGTAAGGTTGATTCAATTGCACTTAGTGAAATCCCCATTTATTTTATAATATTATAAATGCGAAAGTAACTCTATCTGTTTGATCTGCTCCATTTTCACGGAAAAACTACTCGACCGATTTGGCTGAAATTCAGTATATATATATTGTCGATGCCGAGGATGAACATAGGATACTTTTTCCCCGAAAAATGTTTCCGGGATAAAAATACATTTGTTTATTTGTTTGTTATGCTTTTACTTTATTATATCTATAATATAAAAATTCATCGCCTGTAAAAATCCGATAGTAACTCGATATGGTCTATCTGTTAAGCTTTCACGGAAAACTACTAGGATTACTGGATCGCGGTTGTGCTGCAATTTTGTTTAAAGGTGTTTTCAATACCGAAAATGGACACAAATACTTTTCATGCTAGGAGATGGGATAGTTTGCGATATAAAATGAAATTAATCTTCCGGGTGCAAATAGCACTAACATAAAAGTGTAGTATAATATAACCTGTATTAACGCCTGCTCTTTAAACAAGAGGCACGTACTAGAGAGGCTGACGCGCGGCGTAGCCGCGGGGTAAACTCTAGTTATTTATAAATATTTTATAGACTATCCTTGCTCAAATTCAAATTTTGAACCTGGATAGTGATAATATTAAATCACATCTTACTTTACACATTCATAAAATTTAGAGAGAGATGAAGAAATTGAAAGTTATTTTGAGACCACCATCAAAATTATTGAAATTATTTCTTAGTTTGTATTACAATTGAATCGTCCCTTAAATTAACTTTTCGTTAAGTATCCTGAGTGTGGCGGTAATTATAATTCATTATTATTTCACAATGCTTTATAGTAGGGGAGGCCAAGAGGGGATTTTGGGATTTACTCGAGCGTGGCAGAATAACATAAGGGGAGAAATCTTACACCCTATTATGTACCCCCACCATATATAAATCCTTCATATAGGGTCCTGGGTTTAGGGCAGCCGATCAGAATAGTAAAAAAAAATCAATCGTTAAAAAAACTCAAGCGCGTCAGATTAAGACAGGGTGAGTTAGTTACACGCAGAAATGTAGACCACATTTCAATAATCTGCCAATTTGCAGGTGACAAAGGAAATAGGAGAGTCACCAAATTGCAAAAAAAAACGTCACCTGGGCATTGTCGAGCGCTGTCAATTTTTTTTTTTTTTGAAGAATATCATTCAAGGATCAGGGGAATAATATAATCTGCCGATTTCCACAAGCCGAAATAGTTAAAATCATCAATAAAGTGTGATGCGTGCAGCTGCTGAGAACTATATATTTCCATAACAAATGTGGATGGAAAAAAGGAGATGACTTGGTTCGTTGGTAGTCAACTACCAGAAGTGTATGAAGATGTTGTTAAAGCATCTGATATTTTAGGAGATGCTCCAGATTCAGGTATGTTTTTTTTTCAATACTGTAATATCATGAAATCAATAAATCATTGTTAAGTATCATAACCATTTCTTGTTGCAGATACCCAAGATGTAGATGAAAACGACCAAATCGAACCAGACTTTTATTATGAAGATGATTTCACTGGTGATGAAAATTAAAAAAGTAATTTCGTATTTTTTTTTATTACACCATTTCCTTCTAAATGTACATATTATAATATTTTCTGCGAATTGTATTTGTTACATTCAGTAATAAAAAAAAGATCATATTTTTTCCAAACTGAAATTAAGGAAATTTCTCCACATAATTGTCAGATTGTGGGTCAGCACGACAAGGACATCAAGCTGAACCGTCAGTGTTTTAATCTGACGCGCTCGAGTATTTCAATGTTACATTTTTGTTTGCATTTTCAAAAATCGACCTTGACTTTTGGTCGTGTCCAAATCGTCAGAATTTTGAATAGGAGTTCCTTTAGGGTTTACTTAACATCCCTTTTGAATATCTGACGAGCTCGAATATTTTTTTTCCTCCATTTTCAACCCCTTCGTACGGCCACCCCCACCATGCAAACCGGTAGATTAATATTTCTCCATTACCAGAAACACATGGAGCGCATACATTATTAATATCTGACGCGTTTAAGTTTTTCTGCGTGACTCTTTTTTTTACATTTTTGAAAACTTGTACACGCTCCCCCCCACCAGTGAAAAGGCATACATCATATCATCTTTTTTCTTTTCACCATCTAATCTTCACAATCCAAAAGGTCCCCGCGACGCTCGAGTAACTCCACAATTAGCCTCTTGGGCTCCCCTACTATTAGTCCAATGTTCGAAAATAGCGTGATACGTGGCTACAACGCCCATTATTGCGCCATTGTTTTTGATTGTTCTTTATTATTTTGAAATAAAACTTTTGAAAAAGCAAGTGTCTCCCATTTATGCTTTACAAGTTTACGCTAAATAATAAATAAACCCTTGCCTTAATTACGAGGATGATTAAAATAAGCCATATGTACTATCAGACCAATTGAAACACGACCCACCATAAGGTCATTTTCCTACAGTTGTGAAATACAATTAGGTTGAAATTCGCCTGAACATACATTTCCGTGGTAACGAAACTGTTATCATTTTATTAGACATCGACAGTTACTGACTACGTTGTATTAAACAAATCGGAGAGACCGGACTATACTCGTGTGTAACACCTGACAAATGCTATTACGTGCTATTACTATCTCTATCATTAAGTATATTGGAATAAGGGCCGGTTCCTATATCTTACCAACCGTTTGTTTGCCTTACTAACGGTTAAAATTTGACGTTATCTCTATACAAGTAATGTCAAAATTCAACCCACTGTAAGGCAGGGGAGTGAATAGTAAGATATCGGAACCGGCCATAAATCGACAAGCCAAAGGTGACACAGGCCAAACCTTTGTATAAGCAACCTTGAATATTATCGTTATATGTTAGGTAGCAGAAATACACAAAAAAATAAAACATTAACAACATTAATGTGCAAGAATTTTAAAATAAGAACTTTTTTGTTAATTTTATTAATTGGTTTTATTTCAAAGTTAGAAATGGCACCCACTTTACCCTACTTAAACCTAAAACCGGGTATAAGCACCATTGTTTTCAATGACGTTCAATAGTCGATTACGCATCGATCCGATTAGACGATTGCAGATGTCGGTTCCCCTTATGTAATCCTAAATGTCATTACAGTGCTATTCAATTGCTTCCTTTGTCCTCTCGTTTCTGTAATCCTACATTTGAACCATCAAACCCCATAAATTTTCTATTGGGTTGAGGTTTGGTGACCTAGACGGCCATGGAATGACAGTAATTTCATCTTCATTCCGGGTAAACCAATTGGAGACGATTCTGGCGGTATGTACTCGACAATTGTCGTGAACGTAGGAGAATATAGAGACTTCTTCAAGTGGGTACATTATTCGCACTGTGGGTAACATTGATTCTTCCAATAAATGGACATAGTTGAATACGTTTTGATGAGGAGAAATTTGGACAAGTTCACCTATACCTCCAGTACCCATCCAGGCCCACATTTTAGCTGAAATTCCACCAGATAATTGATTAGGCACTACGTGATCCTCTGTGTATCGCGTATTGTTATAACGCCATAAAGTTAAGCGACCATGTTGAGAAGATCTAAAAATGATTTTTCATATGAAAATATGGTATTTTAGTCCAGTCAAAGTCTAAGTAATTACGTGCAAAATTTAATCTTCCAGTTTTGTGTGCATTCGTTAATTGTATTTTCTTAGCATAATGTCGGTAACGCAGTCCAATACGGTGTAAATGATTTCTTATGGTTTGTAAAAAAGTCGTAACGTGCCGCAAAACATTGGGTACGAGAAAAAGTATGTTCTTTATAATGGTGTTGCATATCTGTGTTTTATTGGTTTGTTATTAGACGAACGCCGTGATTATGTCTTCGTCTATCTTCAAGAATGCCCTCTTCAGCGTTCCGCCTGATCCATGTTCTCACTGTGTTCCGACTTATATTTAACACTCGTGATATTTCTCGAATGCCATAGCCTTCCTCACTGAGCACTACAATCCGAGCTCTTTGTTCTGCGAGACTAGCCATTATACAATTAAAATAAGTATTTAATTCTTTGATATTGAGTTCTAATTTTTTTTCTCATTGACTTTACTTGACTTCTGATATATTTTCAGAATGACATTTTATTTTTAAAATTATAATACTTTTTCTATAATGAAAAGAGTTAGAATTATAAGACAGATTTCAGTTCGAGATTCAAATTATTTCAAATCATTACTGTTTGATCTAAAACATATATACTACAATGATAAGAAAGTTTAAAATTGCGTAGTTCTCTGAGCCTAGTGACGCATTTTTATTAATGTTTAAGACGTCCTAAGTGCAACACACACGAGAAACCTTACTATTTTTACGTTTCGGAAGGAATTTAATAATTTTTAATTTTGAATTATGACTCACTTTGCTAATGCAAAGTGAGTCATAATTCAATTGGTCCAATTACTTACATTGGAATATAGAAGCTAGGAAATTTATTTATAAACATTACTAGACAGACAGAACGATCAATAGAAATATAAAACCAAACAATCAAAATATACCTAAAATATATAATGTAGAATTAATGTAATTTTTTAAAAGTTTACTGTATACCTATTAAAACTGAAGTTACTACTCTCAACTAGTTTTATTGTATGAACTTTAATTGTTATAATATTTTTTACAGGCACCAAATCCTGGCCCAGTGTGGTTACATACCCTGAAAGCAGTAGACAAACGAGTAATATGTCCTCAATCATTTTTGCCCCTCATGCCCTCAGACGTGGTTATGCAAGAGGATTGTCTAATTGCAAATGTATTCATTCCAGACACCACCAAAACTAATCTTCCCGTATTAGTTTACATACATGGGGGCGCTTTTCAAATAGGATTTGGTAATTTGTTGACAACTAAAAACTTAATGAAGACCAGGAAAATGGTAATTGTAACATTTAACTACAGGCTTGGAGCACATGGATTTTTATGTTTGGGCACAAAGGATGTACCAGGCAATGCTGGAATGAAAGATCAGTTAGCGTTATTACGTTGGGTACAAAAGAATATTGCTGCTTTTGGTGGCAATCCTGGTGATGTCACCATAGCTGGCTACAGTGCGGGTTCCGCGTCAGTTGATCTTTTAGTCGTATCCAAAGCCGCAAAAGGTCTTTTTAAAAAAGCTATTCCAGAAAGCGGTGCTAATCTCGCCAGTTTCTCAACTCAAGTCGATCCTATCTTAACTGCTAAGAACTTCGCCAAACAACTGAAGTTTGATAAAGCTGATGACATTTATGCATTGGAAGAATTTTACAAAACTGTGTCCTACGACTTTTTACATTCGGATCATTTTATAGACAGGGCTGATTCAACTTTTGCGTTTTCTCCTTGCGTTGAGCGTGATTCAGGAGAAGAAAGGTTCCTCGACGATGCCCCTTATAATATTTTGAAAAAAGGAGAGCAAAACAAAGTACCTATGTTATGTGGCTTTGCTGAAATGGAAGGTTTATTTCGTATCGAATTCTTTGATGAATGGAAAGTAAAAATGAATGAGAACTTTAGTGATTTTCTACCGAATGATTTGACATTTGAAAGTAAAGAAGAAAAGGAAAAGGTGGCGAATGAGGTGAAACACTTCTATTTTGGGAAGAATCCAATAAACGAGGAAAACATACTAGATTATGTCAATTATTTCTCAGACGTATTATTCACCTATTCTACACTGAGATCAATTCAGATGCAGCTGGAAACTGGTAACGATCAAATATATTTGTACGAGTATTCGTTTGTGGATGATGAAAGTCCGTTTGTACCGCATACACAGGTTCGCGGCGCTACTCATTGTGCACAGTCAATGGCAATAGCAGATGGATTTAATATTACTAATCACAATGAGAATGCTGTATCTAAATTCTATAAAAAGGTGAAAGCCACACTCAGACAAATATGGACCAATTTTGTGTATACAGGGTAAGTGGTTATATAAATCATTAATATAATTCATGCCGTAATTATTATTAGTTTCTTTCGTAATGTGAAGCTTTTGTCTGTTCAAAGCAAGCTTTTGTCCAACATCTCATATTTCAATGTTATTACAGTATTCCGAACGCCATAATCAATATGTAACTATATTTTATACCCTTCTCGACAGATCTTTAAGGTCATACTGAGTGACATAGTTAAGTAAATCAACACGTAAGTTAACAGAACTTAACCTATAAAGTAAATTTACTGTAATATTATCATTAGTTTGTTAACACTAAATACTGGTATTTTGGATTTCTAACAATAGGCTGGAATTTTTAGGTTATTTTTGTGGAAATAATTATTGGATTTTTTACGTTACAGCAAACCATTACCGGAGGGAGCATCACTGCTAACATGGCCACCGGTGAACAATCCTTGGTCCCCACATATGTCACTCGGTGAGAAGATGGAATTGAGAGGGTCATTGTTGGAAGAAAGAACTAGGTTCTGGAATAAAATCTACAAAAAATACTACTATATCCCGCAGGCTCCACCCGCACCGCCGCATCGGCACACTGAACTCTAACATCGAAAATAACAAAAAACAAAACAACAGTCACTAAAAAGAAAAGAAATATTATATTTTCTACAATAAGTTAGCCGGTGCAAAGCAAAAGATAAAAATGACTACAATTTCCAAATTGGTTGTTGTTATTTTATGTTTTATTGTGCACCGACTTCAAATTGTTGTAGAAAATATTTATTTTTGCATTTAAGTTACTTTTGAATTCGGTTTCGTTTTTTGTTATATTTTTTTATTTTCTACTTTTAATTACGCAAATACTGAAATAGCTTTAGAAAAAAATTAAACATCTTGTACGTCCCTATTATATTCGAGGGCGGCTCTCGATTTCCGTGGGATCCACTCATCAGATGCTGACTTGACCACGATGGGACGACCTTTACCGAATAAAAAAAATCGAAAATCAGTCCACAATTGACGGAGAAATCGTGTAAAAATTTACAAAAAAAAACGTATTTCGAATTTAGAACCTCCTCCTTTTTAAATTGGTCAATAAGAGTAATAGGATTCTTATGTTCTTAGATTATAATTGTAGTAACCCAATGAAATTGAACCAGAAATTATTTTAATTTTTAAACTTCATTCAACAAAAAGTTTTGTTCTCTAATTCAGATTACTTATCAATACAAATACTGTTATTTGACACCTGATGTTTTTTATTTCAAATATCTAAAATCAAAGGGTAGTTCCAGGACGATAATGGGTTTTTAGTTTGAAAATACATAATAATAACAACGTTCCACTGCTGGGCTCGGGCCTATCCATTTTTGTTGTTGTTGGAAGAATGGCCCGTATGTACCACGAATATCTAAGACAGATAGGCGGGTTTAACATTTCGGTTAAGTCGATATGCAAGTTTCATCACGATGTTTTCTTTTACCGTCAGCACATGTTTCCCACGCGTCGTGTAAGACACCGCCACCGTAATCAAATTCAAAAGTTTTATTCAAAGTAAGTTCCATTGTAGAACATTTTTAAAGGTCATTCTTATAAGGTAAAAATTAAGTTTACTGCCTACTTTAGGTATACCGCTTACCAGAAGTTTCTCTCGCATTTACTTAGAAATTCACCGAAAGTAGCGCGATGGCGGCGTGCCGTCTGGACAAGCGCTGAGAGGAGCATACATTTTTGGGCCAGGATCTGAAACATTCGAGTTTGAGACCCAAGTTCGTTAACCACTACGCTACCACAACTTTTTTTATGTATGGGCTTCAACTGCAAAAATGTTATAGGTAATGCATGTGGCCAAATGTGTCTTATTTATGGCATTAAAAAAACGTCTATCGAATAGCAACATTAGTGTGTAAGTGTATATAATATATCCATACGTTATCTGTCGTTTATTTTAGTTCTTTTTTTAGTATCATGTCCTATGGTGTTTTACTGTGAGGCAACGCTGCTGACTTAGAGACTATATTTATTTTACAAATAAGAGCCGTAAGGTCAATTTACAACCTCGGCCCTCGGGAGTCTCTTTCTTAACGCTTTAAGGAAATCGGTATTATGACGGTCGCCTGCCAATATATTTTTAATAATGTAAATTATATTCGTAATAATTTGAGTGTCTATAAACAATGTAATAAGCATATTCACAATTTCAACACCAGGCAAAGTAATAGACTGATATTGCCATCTTTTAGATAGAAAAAGTATTTTCCTCTTTCTTGAGGGTTGGTATACGCTTTCTCAAATAATTCCGAATGAAATGTTACATCTGCCTTTCACTAGTATCTTGCTTAAAAAGGGATACTATACTGTTGAAGAATACTTAAATGATAAAAGTTCATTTACATAGCAGCTCGTTTTAGCCTCTTATACTATCTTTTGTATAACGTTTTTATCTTGCTAAGCATGTAAGGAATTTATGTAGATATGTTGCAGTATAAATTTTTAGTACGTCATGTCATTATTATAACTATGAAATAATATTTTTCTTTCCTTTTATTGTGTCTTTGTCTTACTTACACTGAGTTTGCACTATTTGCTACAATTCCATTAATTCTTCGAAAAGTAATTGCTTAACAAAATTCTGTATAAAGTTTATAAAAAAAAGAGCTTAAGCTAGATAAATAATGATTAAATCAATTTTTAACTAGACGTGTTGCTGGGGAATTTCTTCATGACAATTTTAATGAAATATATTATACACTATACTATAAATAAAGCTATACTTACAAATTAACATAAATCTATAAGAAAAAAATTAACTTAAAATCGCTGTCGGCGGGGAGCGTACCCAAAATGCTGGCCGCATTTCCGCGTTGGATGGCAACGCTGATTCGTCGTGCAACGCAGCCTTTTGGCCACGCGGGACCTCAATTTGACGCGTTAAAAGGTCTCGATAGAGGTGATGAACTCCAGGCCCCCACGGTCCCAGGGTCTCAACCCCAAAAGCCACAAACATGCACCCACTACCAATGGACACATATTTGCGACATTTCAGGGCCTCCTGGTGTGCTGCAGCAGCCCCAGCTGTCGAGGCTGTGTCTGGAAGATGGGACGCCGCCAAAGTACAGACACAAGTTGCGTCCCATACTAGGGGGCGTCCCATCTTCCATGGCGCCAACGACATTCCGTCTGGTCTCTTAACATCGTCACGGCTCATTCATTTGCTTCAAGAACAGCTGGTGCCCCGGCGGTGACAAGATACCGACGGATAACGTCATTAAGTGTAGCATGCCGTGACATTCTGCCAGCGCTCCTTGCGCATGACAAGCCATGGTGATCTAACTTATCAACTCTATCTCCGCACGGACAGCGATGTGACACTACAACACCTGCCCCCAGACGAATGCAGGCAGCAATCCTGAATGTAGTGTCGTCCAAGAGAGTGCCTAGATTCGCCGAGGGCAGAGCTTGGAGCCACCAACCTGACTCCCATTTAGTGACGGCTAACAGACGGGCTCGGTCAGTTTCGCCAATACAGGAGGACAAAAGGTTCTCATTATTAGCTCGCTAAGCGGCCCGTCTCAGCTTCTGCGACTTCGGTTCCACGGGTAAATTTTGCGTTAGGCAAGCCAAGGACCAAGCATTTCTGGCCTCAGTCAAGTATGGGACCTCACACCTCTAAACTTGTACACTCAAGCCTCTTAAGCGTATTGGTAAGGATGCTTGGGTCCACGATCGATCTTTCAAATGTATGTTTATAATGGAGGTTAAAGTTTGTTGTATAATGTTGTCTAGATTGTATAAAATATTTGGATGTTTCCAAAGTGGAGAGCACCGCAAAATGTACGTGAAATTTGGAGTAAACAGGCAATACCGAATAATGAAATAGGCACTGTGTGCACTTATTTCTTTTAATTTTTTTATTTTGGATTTTATCGTCATCGAAATAAGGAAAAGGTTCATCGAAGATAGGTCTCAAGGAGGCTTAGATTATCTTTCTTTACAAATTTTAAATTAGGAGCCAGATCTTGAAAATCGGAAATAATGTTGTCATTTTCGGTAGCATTTGGTATAAAAAGTTCACATTTGGAATAATTCAAAGTCAGACCTATTTTGCCAAACTCACTTATTAAATATTTCAGGTAATTTTTTAATGTCTCTATATCACCTCTTAAGGTCCCATCATCAAGATATCATACGTTAAATGTTGAATTTACCATCTGTATGATTGGGTGAATAGCAAAAGAAAAGATGGCTGACCCAAGAGGGTCACCCTTTTGGCAACCAGTTGTCGAATGTATAAGGTTGTCTTGGTAAACCAGAAAAGAATTTTCACCATAACATTGCCTAATGTAATTGTAAATTTTTGGAAAGTGGTTTGAATTTGAATACGTCTGTATCTGTAAATAATTAACGTCATTCACAATTTATAACAATCGCATCATAAACTCTACGTTAAACCATCGCTACATCTGGGTGAAATGGTCTATATTGGCGTCAGCCAATCACAGTCCACTGTTGAAGATAGGGCTCCTCAAGTCGGCGCCACTCATCCCGGTCCTCTGCCTTTCTCATCTAGCGCCTACCGGCTACCTTGCGCTGGTCCATTCAGTCCATCGGGCTGGACGTCCGACACCTACGTTTACCGAGACGCGGTTTCCACTCCAGGACTCCCCTGCTCCATCGGTCCTACGACAGACGTAACTGGCCTATTGCTACTTCAACTTGCTAATTTTGCGAGCTACATCGGTTACCTTGGTTCTCTTACGGATATCCACATTTCTAATTTTATGCATAAGAGAAACACCCAACATAGCTCGCTCCATAGCCCGTTGAGCGACTTGGAATTTGTGGACCAGTCCTATCGTCAGTGTCGACGTCTCGGCTCCAAAGGTCAGGACGGAGAAGAGGATACACTGCTCGAAGACTTTCGACTTCAGGCATTGCAGAAATGCTTGAAATGGTCTGTAACTATAACATTATCCTACATGAAGCAGTAAGGTTATATATATGTACATGTATAACATTGCAGATTAGACAACTTTTTACCAAATAAAGTAGGAGGTATAGATTGCGCAATGAGCAATGACTACTAAACACATAATTCAGCGAGTTTAATTTTTTTAACCAAGGAAATAATAAGATATTATATTTAAACCAATACCTTAGAATGAAATCAAAAAATATTTGTTGCATTATCATATATTAAATTTATCTAATATCTATATCATATCTGTTATCAATAAATACGGTAATGATTAAATAAAAGTGTTATCGTTTTTATTCTTTTAGTGTAAGGTAAAATGAATAAGCAATGGGTGTTGTTATGTTTGAGCGTATTGGAAGTTTTTGCAAAAGATGAAAGAGAATCTCGTGTGACAACAATAAGACAAGGTCAAGTTAAAGGTTATAAGGATGCGGAAGGAAATTTCTTTGCGTATTATGGAATCCCATACGCAACAGCTCCTACTGGTTTAGGCAGGTTTCAGGTAACATCAACATTATTACCAATTATGAGATCTTACTTTTTTTAAATATCACAATGTACACCACCATTACATACCTTCCACACATGGAGATTATAACAATATGCGTAATATTTTGCTTATATGCTTAAGCGATATTAGCAAGATTAAAATTTACTTTATCGATTAAAGCGCTACTGACCTGCCCCCGCACTAGTCCTTAAAATAATGTGAAGCCGAATTAATTATTTGGTGTATATTTATTTATTTATTTGTTCTCTCTTTATAGTTCACGAGATAAGACGATCACAGGGGACCTAAACGTGTGAACGGAGATAGGTTATTGCTTCTTCCCGAAAATTCGGGATTTGGGATATAGATTTAAAAAGCCTGCTAAGTGATGGATGACTTAAGATAGATCGTGCTGGCGCAACCCGTGCCCTGTACAAGAACCGGACGAGGCACGGATTTATAATTTAAAGACTTTTTTAAAACCAATTCATACTACTACACATCGATGTCCAGGATCGCACCACTCGCGCCCGCCACGGTCTAGCATAAATCATCCAGAAACCGTAGAGGCAGCTTTGTTATCTTCTCAAATTATGAAGGTACTTCAACGTTAATAATATACAATAAGATGTTCTAAAGTGAACAATCAGTAAGTTAGATTATTTGCTATTCGAGGTTTTTAACCAATTTTATGTTTTCTATTACAAAAATGTGTTATTGTATTTATTTTTAATTATCTTTAAGGTAAGCATCCACATGTCCACATCGTAAGCATCGAACTCATCGCATCCAACGGATTAGTTTTTCACAATGTGTCCATTGTATTAGCAGCGATTGCCGACGCAACCACCAGCAATCGGATTGCCGTTGCTTCTTTCATTCGGATTTTCGTAGTGAACGTACGTGCAGAATGCGGAGCGTACGTGCAGAATGTGTTTGTGATATAATGGAGAAAAGCGAAGAAGAGCAATTTGTCGTAATTGCTAGTTTGTTAGCAGAAGAAGATGAAAAACGTAAAGATTCTCTATGACGTCATCGGCACGCATCGTAAAAGTTGCCTTTCGGAGCACAGGCGCGGCATTGCCGATGAGCAGATTCGTGCGCTCCGTACGACGCAGATCAGTGGACGCACTTGTGTTACTCTCTATACAAATAATACTACGCTCTGTTTCATACGCTGCATCCGAAGCTTACGATGCGGGCATGTGGACGTTTACCTTTAATCAGCATTTTGGACTTTAATTCGCTTATGTTGTATCGCATTTTTTATTATATATATTAATTTACGACCCGTGCAGGAAAACAGAAAAGAATACTAATTCCTGCGGCCGGGCGGCCTGTCATAAGAGGCGACAAAACAACCAACAGCCCGGTGGTAGGGAATTTGCCGTTCTGGATGGCTGGCCTGACCCCTGGTAGACACATGTTCTAAAGTATGCCGCCATAACAACTTTGAGTTGTATTCCGGCATCACTGGCCAGGTTCCACTTTCTCCTGCGAAACCGGCAGCATCTCTGGTATTGCTAATATCCATAGGCGACGGTAACCAACGCTATTTTCATCATAGTTGGGCCGTCAGTCTGTCTGCAGTGCTGCAGTAATAAGAAAATCTAACTATTGTCTTACAAAACTATTTTTACGGCGGCGCTGGATTTGATGATAACAATGGACTATGTCAATTTTGTAGAAAAAGAAGGGTTCGGTAATTTAGGTGGGAATGTGAGATTGAGCACGCACGTACCTGATTAATGGGCATGAAATGCAACTGCTCCTCACTTTCACTTCTTCACTTCAGTTCACTTGTTAAATGTTTATACTATTTAATTTTATGTGTATGTGTTTTATATTTGCGGTGCGGGGCGGGTTATTTATAAATTACACACATTTATGGTGTGTTGCGGGCGCGATATATTTTATGTTATTTTATTTAAAAGGCGGAGCGATTTTAATTTATTTTATTTGATGACTGACATGAGTGCGAAAGAGGAACGCGCCATCAAATTTGAAAGAAGAATTTAAATATTGTGAAGAAAAGATCGTATAGGTCGAAAGAAGGTTACATAGCGGTACCAATAATAATGCTTTTAGATTAGATTAAATCTAATATTGCTAATCTAATAATGCTTTTAGGTTACAATTTTATTTGATAATTATTGTTTTCAGGCACCGCTTCCTGCTCCTGTTTGGTTAAGACCACTAGAAGCTGTAGACAAAGGAATAGTGTGCCCTCAAGCCAATATTGGTTTACCTGAAATGAAAAATAAAGTAATGCAAGACGATTGCCTTATAGCCAATGTGTATGTTCCTAATACAGATGAGATTGACATTCCTGTAGTAGTTATAGTTCATGGAGGAGCGTTTCAAGTAGGTTATAGTGACGTAATTTCACCAAAATCTTTTGTGCAAGATAAAAATGTGATAGCTGTGACCTTTAATTACCGACTGGGCATCAATGGCTTCCTTTGCTTGGGAACTGAAGGTGCTCCTGGAAACGCTGGCTTAAAAGACCAAGTGGCTTTGTTACGCTGGGTTAATGAAAATATTGCTAAATTCAGAGGAAATCCAAATGATGTAACAATCGCAGGTTGTAGTGCAGGGTCTGTATCAGTGGACTTACTGATGCTTTCTAGATCAACCAGAGGATTGTTTACAAAAGTAATTCCTGAAAGTGGCTCGAATGTTGGAGTAATTTCCATGCAAATGAATCCCCTTGAGAACGCAAAAAAATATGCTCAGTCATTAAACTTTACTGATATCAATGATGTATACGCATTGGAATTTTTTTATAAGACAGCCCCAATTGAACAATTAACGCGCGATGCATTCTTTAGTAACAAAGATTCTAATTTCGGTTTCACGCCATGCATTGAAAGAAAAGGAAAACAGTCATTTATTGATGACCTGCCAATGAATATAATCAAGTCCGAAAATTATGCTAAATTACCTATGCTTTATGGATTTGATAATATGGAGGGTTGGCTTAGGTTGAATTTTTTCCAATTATGGAAATCGCAAATGAATGAAGATTTTTCGGATTTCCTACCGGCTGATTTGGACTTTGAAAATGATGACCAGAAAAAAGAAGTGGCAAGAACAGTGAAACAATTTTATTTTGGAGATAGTCCCATTGACAACAACAATATATTGGATTATATCGATTATTTTACGGATGTACTATTTGCGTATTCCACACTCAAGGCTATCAAATTACATGTAGAGGCTGGGCATGACCAAATATATTTGTACGAATACTCATTCGTAGACAAGAACAGTCCTGCTGTACCTTTTGTAGACGTTCGTGGTGCACCCCATTGTGCTCAATCTACAATAACCTTTGAGGGAAAAACAACATTTTCTGTAGAAAGTAATGCAACAGATGAAGCTATAAATATGGTTAAAAACATGAGAGAAATGTGGTACAACTTCATCAAAATGGGGTGAGTAGATAATAATTTCTTGGCAAATATTGAAAGTTGTCTAGAAAAGACGAAATAACAATCCATAAATACAGAATTAATCCACATTAGTATTTTGTTGTTTAATGCATGAACATTCTCTATAGAAAATCATGAAATAAATAATTTAATAAACGTAAGTGAGTTTAAAGTAAAAAAATAAGATTTAATTTAACTTGGCACCAACTTTAAAATTATATAAAACAACAAAAGTGCATATTAAATTGTTAGAAAACATTTATTTTAGTTAATTGTTGTTTTTAAACATAATTATATTTTATTTTTTCAGACAACCTGTTCCGGAAAATTCAACACTGCCATCATGGCCGCCGGTTAGAGCAGATTGCTCGCCGCATATGTCTTTAGGGAATACAATCGAGTTAAAAGGAAAACTATTGGAAGAGAGAACTCTCTTCTGGGACGACATATACCGAAAACATTATCGTCCCCCAGTACCTCCACCGACACCCCCCGCTAAACACACTGAACTGTAAATTAATGGTTATATAAGTACTTTGTACTAAATGTTTTAAATACTAAACTTATGTAAAACTTTAAAATGTTTTTTAAAGTTTTACATAAGTATGTATAAACACACTCGCTTTCGAAATCGATGCTGTATACATAAGAGGTTTTTTACTTCGGAAAATGGGATAGTTTTTACACGAATTATGTATTTAAAGAACATAAAAATCACGAAATCTGGTTTTATCCCCGAAAATAGAATACATGTTTTATATACATACTTAAAAATAGTATAAAATTTATTTGTATATCTATTAAGTTTGCACGGGTCTAAACTTATTTACTTCTTTTGGTTCTATTTACTAAAATTGTAGAATTTTCAATGTTTTGCCATCGGATGCATTTGCTCTCTGTTATCCCAGACTACGTCTGGATTTATTGTTTTGTATTTATCACTATGCCCGTCACTTCGATCATGCGGGATTTGCGGTCTTGTTCATTCATATTGACTTAGAGTAAGTTTGTAGTATTGTTTAAGAAGCGCAAAGAGGCCTTCAAACTTACTCTAACTGAACATGAATATGACCGTTGGACTTTATATTCACATGACTTTATATTCACATCTTCTGAACTTAATAAGATATCGAAGTACAACAACAATAAAAGGTTTTTACCCTCTAAAATTTTCATTAAAATCCGTTGTCCCGTTATGGAACTTATCGAGAGAAACTAACAAACAAAAGTACAAAAATATATTTTTTTTAAATTAGAATTAGATTAGAATTTTTCTTCTTTATTGGTATCTTTAAAACATTAATGAAAAAAATCAATCAATACAATAAAACATTAGTATTGATTTAGTTATAACGAATAGCTTAATATTGATACTTATTATTTTGGTATAAACATACCTACAATAAATATGTATTACAACACGAGATTTTTGGTTCGCATTATAAAAAAATAGTAAAGACACCTCATGGATTTGTTAAGGGGTTTAGCGAAGCTGACGATATTTTTACTTTTTATAACATACCTCATGTCAGTGCACCCACTGGACCGAATCTATTCAAGATGAATATTATATTTTTTATATTACTTAAACTAATTTTAGGATTCTGATCCTTAGAAGCATGAGGCATACTACACTAAAAATGTCAATCATCGAGCAAAAAACGTAATTGTGAAAAGCTCCAAACTATTTATATTTTCAAATCTTACGAATTTTTGAATGAATTGAGAAATTTATAGAATTTAGGTAACAAGATATAATGTTGAATGTTTTACTTCAGGTTTTCGGACGGACGCCGGAAAGACTGGTGGCGCCAACTTTATCGCTATACCCCGTTCACGGAAACTTGATGCGTAGGGTTAACAATAATCAAAAATATTAACACCTAAAGCTAGAGTCAAATACATCTAAAATCGCGATAATTACTATAAAATTCCAACAAAAATTAGGAATAATTTACGTTTTCTAATAATCTCTTTTTATAACCTATTATATTGTTGCGTTAGAAAAAGGTAGAAGATTCTGGAAGGAAAAGACAAGGACAGATATATTTTAGAAAGGGATAGATGATGAGCGAAAGTTTTAGAATAGCAGGTTCGGGAAGGAAAAGACAGAGATAGATAGATGTTAGAGAGCGATAGATGATGAACGAAAGTTTTAGAATCGAAGGTTCGGGAAGGAAAAGACAGATAGATAGATGTGTAAAAAGGGATGGATAGTAAACAAAAAAATATCGAAAAAAGATCGAAATTATGGGTTCTAGAAGATTCTTCCGGGTATATATATAAACAGCGTAAGGCGTGTCTACCGGGAAGTTCAGTTGAAGATAGCGAAGCGACAAGTGCGATACAAGAGAGTTGAAAGAAGAGTTTAATAGACAGTGACGAGTTTAGTGAAGAGTTTAATGGTGATTTTAGTGAAAAGTTTAGTGTGCAGTTGAGTGAAGGAGTGTAGCGTAGTTTAAGAGGAGATCGAGAAACGAGCTACACGCGGTAAACTCTGAGGTGAGCACTGCAGTAGCAGGAGGTGGTTTCCACAATATTGGCGACGGTATTGTGAGTGAGACATCTTATCATCGCGACAGTGCGTCGTTAGTTGTGCGTGTAGGGGCAACCCTGCGGAGAGGAATCACGTACGGCTGTGTAAGTTAATAAAAGTGTTTAGTTAAAAACTGGTGTTTCCTTCCAATCTTAAGTGCGTACCCCCGCTAGCACGTAACAGTATATAATATATACTGTTACGTGCTAACATAACTTAATATCATATTATGATATTAAGTGATGTTAATTATTAGAAGTTGGTAACTCAGCGTGTCAAGTTATCGTGAACGGAGTATAATATATACGACTTATAATTCTACGTTTTTCACTGGGCGAATGTTATTCCTTAGCATTCTTCTTCCAAGTTAATTATTTATTGTGAAAGAAAACTGTCTTCTTTAAGTTGCTATACAATTGTGTTCTCGCGTACACCGCGGTACGATAATGATCAAATATGTATATGATCTATATATTATGGTCAATAATACTATTTATCTTTTTAAGTCCATAGGTATGTAATCATATTATGTATGCGATTCCCTTGTAAGTTTCGACGTATAGGGTGCAATAATTAAAAAACAAATCTATGTGTTAGAACTTGATAAATACTTTTCAAAGAAAATCGTGTTAACTAAGATCCGTTCAGTAATTTAAGATACGAGGTATTTTTAATAAAACGCTTTTAGGGATCCGAAGCTAAACGACTAAACGGTGATTATGGAACTCTTCATTATGTGTTGATTGAACGCACATCTCCGATTTTTACCAACATCTTTTTTCGTAATTAATTAATTTATTAAACCAGAAATTCCTAAGGCTTCTTGAATTGTTTTATCTATAGTTCGTAATTTTGATTTGTCCGTTTCTAATATTTAACCTTAGCCTACACGAAATTAATATATTTGCCGAAATATTAAAATCATGTCAAGGTGAATTGAATAAATGACACCACTAATGGCCGGTTCCTATTATCTTACTGCTCATTCACTTGCTTCATCGCGATCGTTTGAATTTTGACATTACTTGTAAGGAGATGTCAAATTTTAATAATGATAGCAAGGCAAATGATCGGTCAGTAAGACACAAGAACTGGCCATGAATAAAGTTGAACGTAATGTTTTAACTGTTGTATGTTACCAGCGCCGTATAAAAATATAATATTTCGTATCTTGATGTCTCATTTGGTTTAATATTCGTTACAGGCCTCAAAACCTGCGCCGTTGTGGTTAGAATCCTTAGTGGCGGTAGATAAAAGAATAATTTGTCCTCAAGGAATTGTCGCCCTTACATCCTCCGACAAGAGGACTGCCTAATTGCAAATGTATTCGTACCAGACACGAGTGAAATTAACCTTCCCCTATTAGTTTATATACATGAAATTTACCTCTATTTTAAGTAGGATTTGGTAACTTGATAAAAGTACATAACTTAATAAAGACCCGAAAGATGATAGTCCTAACGTTTAACTACAGACTCGGAGCATACGGCTTCTTATGCCTGAGCACAAAAGATATACCAGGCAATGCTGGATTGCAAGATCAATTAGCGTTATTACGTTGGGCGCAAAATAATATTGCTGATTTCGGTGGAGTTCCTGATGATGTCACCATAGCAGGTTACAGTGTGGGTTCAGCGATTGTTGATCTCCTAATTGTCACTAAGGGCACAAGGGCAAAAGGTCTTATTAAAAACGCTATTCTAGAAAGCGACGCAAAAGCTAGTTTCTCAGTTCAAGTTATCCTATCCTAACAGCCAAACACATTGCCAAACGTCTTGAAATAGATGAAGTGGATGATATCTACGCATTAGAAAACTTTTACAAAACTATATAATTTGATTTAATAAATTCGGGTACTTTATTCACAAGTTCTAATGTAACTTTCTTGTTTTCTCCGTGTGTTGAGCGTGACACAGAAGAAGAAAGGTTCCTCGACGATGCCCCAATTAATATTTTGAAAAAGGAGAGGAAAACACGGTACCCATGTTATAAAGCTTTGCTGACATGGAAGGTCTGCTTAGCATCGAATTTTTCAACGTATGCAACGACAAGCGACGTATTGCAAGTTAGAATACAATTTGAAGCATTTCGGGCCAAGGTAGGTACAATATTGTTTTGTTTTTATTGAATATCGATTATTTGCAATGAATCACCAGGCCACAGGTCATTCATATTGGATTTGGAAGATTTTTCAGTAAGTTCATTATTGGGCAATTTTCATGATATTCTTTTCAATGTTTCCAGGACAAAAATATAAAGTCATCGTAACTAACATATATATATATATGTGAGTTTGTTTGTTACGCTTTCATGCCTGATTTACTCAACCGAACGTCATGAAATGTTATAATATACACATCGTTAGGGGTATAGAAAAGGATATAGGCTACCATTCAACTAGAACAAAGTACTGTCCCCCAAGGATAGTCGAATAGAGCCGAAAATATGGTACTGCGATCGTGTTTTATTGACGCTACCATTGCAATTCACTAACAAATATGTCGTCATGGTAACGATAATGACAATATAACTTTAATGTGTTGCTCTCATGACTAGTTCCACTTTCGCTGGATGGCGTTATGGGTATTCATCACTGTTCCTAAGGGATAGAAAAAACCGAATGGTTTGACAAAATCTACATTAACGCAAGCGAAGCTGCAGTCAAATTCTCGTTAAGCATAAATTAGATTACGAAAACTGTTGAAAAATAATTATTCATCGGTTGTCTAGTGTCTAGACAGCATTTCCCTCGTTCTGTTGGGAGACAGATCTAGCGTTCATTAAGCAGAGCAATAATTATTCCTTAGGGACATCATTAAGCTTTCAGTCAACATAAAGGTCTCGCTTCGCGACAGTTCGACACATTCCAGTTTTTCCTTTGAACTTTTCACACGAGCGACATTCAAGTGAAACGATCTCGTAACATGCATCGGTGTGACTTGAATGTTTTTCTAATTGATGAGTCTATATTTTTAAAGCTTAAAAGGCCTAATATAATACACTGACCTCTATTTTTAACAGACTTCAAAAAGGAGGATGTTCTCAATTCGGCTCTATGTTGTTTTGTATATTTGTTACGGATTTCAATTGTGAATCGACTTTTTTTTTATTCGAAAAGTACACTTCTGAGGTGGTCCCATTGTCAGCAACTCAGGATCTGATGAGTGGATCCCAAGGAAATCGTAAGGTTTTCCTTACGATTTCCTTGGGATGCTAATGCTACAACATTGATGCTTATCACAGATAAAAGAAGCCTCTCGCGCCGACCCCTAAAACCAACCAGAATACTAAAATATTGTATAATTGGGCATATTTATCACTTTTTGAGCGATGTTACATTCAAACGACGTATCGCGAGTTGAGCGAATATTATTATACTGATCTCGAGTCGTAGGGTGCGACGCCAGACAAATTTTTCATAGCTCAAGCGTATCGCAAAAGTTTGGCGTTAAACGAATAGAATAAAATTATACATATCTTTATCTAAGATTATGTCGTATTTATTTGCGACGCCAGACAGGGACAATTTTCGTGTAGCTTGTATAGTATAATCGTTAGTGTGATATATCTGTTGTCAACAAAAAATATACCGCACCGGACAAAGTGGCGCCACTTCAATTAAGTTTTAATCCCACACCCCTAGGGACCAGTGACTGACGAGGGTAAAAGGAACACCGTTTCTCGGTTAGTGTTAATAAAATACAATTTTAATGAGACTTTTGTACAGCTGTAAACTTGAAAGCTGGAGTTAGCCAATGCAGCATATTTGTACCAATATTTTAAATGCTTCATCTAGGTATACTTGTTTATATTATATAGAGGTAGTTTGAGTCTTTGTGAGTTTTTTTGTAGGAAGTAATTCTTTTAAACCGCTGCTACTATTATGGAAAAAGAATATTCTTCTTCCATGCTACTATTAACTATGCTAAATCAAATCATGTTTACTTTGCATTAGATATGTTTATAAGTGATGGACATACAAACTTTATGTATGTGTTAAATTTGAATTTAATATTTTGGAATGCGTGGCTGTCTTTTAAGTTGTTTGTGCCACCAATGACGTTACACTTGGAAATATATCTTGTAACAACGTAAACCTCTCGTTTATTTATTAATCTCGCCCCCCAACAATAAGTAGATGTTACAATACATTTAAATGTTGAAAGTTTCACGTGTGCTAGCCATATTGCCGTGCAAAATTATTCTTACAGTAATATTTACAGTACAATTTTATTATTCTATTATATTATTACACTTCGCTGCAATCAAATATAGCCTATGTCACTCTGGAATAATGTAGCATTCTAATGATGACAGAATTATGTAATCAGTACAGTAGTTTTTGAGTTTATTCCTTACAACATACAAAAATACAAATCTGTCCTCTTTATAAATAATATTAGTATAGAAGTATAGATTAGTACAGATATATAATTATATATAGGAAGCCTATAAAGGAAACAGCTCCACGTAACAGTTTTGTTAAACGAAAATGTATGTTAATATTTAATAAGAAAACCAAGGAAGTAAAATGAATGATGGCTAACCATAAAAAAATATACCAATCAAATTGAGAACCTCCTCCTTTTTGAAGTCGGTTAAAAAATCCAGAAGGCGTTGTCTGCTTTTTAGGCATATGCCTAAAAACTGACAAAGGTTGCTGCATAACCTCAAACTGCCTGCCAGTTGAGTAATGAACCAATTTTTTACAACTTATCTTGGTAAAGTATTGCCAGATCGGCGGAATTGTATGTACGGGAATTGTCAAGCTTATTGACATAAATTTTAAAACAAAAAATCAAACTGATTTTAAAAATAACTAAAACCAAAACTTAAAACTTTCTAGAACATCTTAAAGTCGGTGCGAAGTAAAACATAAAATTATCTACTTTATTTTGCAAATTTGTTGTTGTTTTTTTAATGTTTCACTTAGTACCGACTTCAAGATTTTCTAGAAAATATTAATTGTTTACTTTTTAGTTACGCAAATACTTAAATAGATTTAGAAAAAAATATATGAAACACGCCATGCCTGTAATATTCGAGTGTGTCTCTATTTCTCTGAGATCCACTCATCAGATTCTGTCTTGGTGACAATGGGACCATGTCAGGAGTATACTCTTTCGAATAAAAAAGAAATGATAATCGGTCCACAATTGAAAGAGAAATCGCGTCGCAAACATAAAAAAACCATACAATCGAACTGAGAACCTTCTGCTTATTAAATCCCGTTAAAAAGTATTGATTGTTTACAAGTTTAGAAATTATTATGCAAGAAATTAATAGCAGTTTTTATTATTCTTATACTTCGTGTTATTTGTTGTTATTTAGACGGATACAATAACCTCAATAATCAAACAAATTGTAGACCATTGACTGACGCCAAAAAATGGAATTCTTGTGACAACAACTCTAAAGGTCACAAAATTCACTAAGCAGTTCCATTATGCACTCTAAAATTATATGGTGAAGTATTGAATGTCGCCATTGAGGGTTATAATTGTTCCTCAGTGTAGCGGTGAAATAGGTAGCGTGGACAGGAATGAAAAATAAATTTTGTCAGACACTTTTAATCACTCACTAGTTAATGTTATTTACAATATATAGAATCCTATCAGAAACAATATCAGAAGGATTTCTTGTTAGGGAAGTACTAGACGCGAGGACCGATTCCCGTAGCACGATCACGCATTGCGTGTATAGTTGTATACGGGTTGGGTGCGAGTCACGAAGTAAGTATGGTTTTGACCTCTGGATTTAACCATAGATAATACACTATATGGTTTAACGGCTGTGCTTTAAGCGCCAATAGAAAACGGCGCGAAATAACCTGTTATTTTCAAAGCACATATTAAATAACCAGCTTCGAGCTTGCATGCTTGTTTATAATATTGGCACGAATGTCGTCACAATAGGATTACAGAAACATATCCCGTCGGGTTATTATGGTTTTTGCATAGTCTGGTAACATTATGCGAAAATTATAACCTTTCACATCCCCCCGTTTAGTATCAATACAATTTTTGTCTCGAGTCTCGACTCCTGCCTCTGGGGCGCAGTTTGCTCCAAACGTCAATAATTACGACTTACTCTATTCAACAAAGTTTCGTAATCAATATGGAACATCCCAGATGTTATGATCTTTACATAATATGACATTAATTTCTTACTAAAACGTATTAAAACTAAAAATACATAGTTACTGTATACGATATTTCAGAAATGTTAAATAATAATCAATATCCCGTTTTATATTAGAAGAACTGGATTTATTTTTTATTGTGTCTCCAGCAACGCAACTCTTTATTGTAGTCCGCGCCACAGAAGCGGGGAGTGTAGCAGCAGAGGCAAGACGAGTGTTGTGTTTACATATTCACACTGTTGATTGTCCTAGCGCAATTGGGCATAATGTGACGAAGGTAATGTATATTATACGGTTACAGCGACTGTTTATTGTGAACATTATGTAATAACACACCTGCCGGTATCGACACTGGCGGCAGCGCGACTGTCGCGTTGCTTGCGACTTAGTATGAAGGAGCTCTAAAATGGTAAAACTACGTTTGCCGAACTTTCGGTCGCGTAACGCGTTATATTATGTGTTGATTGCAACTGTTCAAAATACATTTAATGCGTTCTCACGAAAACAGCCACTCGACGAAGGGTTCGACATAGCGTATTTAGATGAACTTTCAGCGCCGTACTTTCAGCGGGAGTGTCGCTAGCCTTAGAGTTCTGATTTACGTGCCTATCATTAGCTTGTGTGTGGTTTCAGGTTTATAAGACCTGTTATAATATAATATGGTAACTTAATTGTAATCAAAAAGAACCAACTAAAAGCGTGAATAAGCTGAATCACGTGTTTTCCAATTAAAATAGCCGCACAAGGAAATCAATAAGGTTTCGTTTAATTACTAGAAGCAAACCGTTTCACAAGTCAATTAGTTACAAACGCGAGAAACTGTTTTCGAGCCGACGTCGATGCTGCAATATTAGAATGGAGAGAAACGAAACAACGGCCAAGATAAGTTTGTAACTTTGTTAACTAGAAGGCTTCGCTATAATTAACTTAGAAGCTTCGTGAGGTGGTAAACAGAGACTGGTATTCGCAGTGAGTGTACGACCCTTGTATCTTCCGAGGCGGTATATAGTCCCTGATTTATGTCAGCGTAAATGAAACTGCGAACGCAAACGAAACGTTCGGCATTGAGATGTTTTTATCACGACGCTGCTGTCTTAGCACATTTTAATCCCGGGTAGAAATTGTATTTGCACGTTAATTTAAACAAATAGCGTATTTGTAACTTGAGACGAAGTAATGGAAGTTTACTTACTCATGATTCATGTATATTTAGGTTCCGTTACCTAATTAATAATTGGGTAACGGAAACTCTAAAAATTAGTAACTGTAGAAAAAATGGGTAAGCGCGTGATATTCCATCGAATATAAAAGACTCCCTCCATCGTCATTTGGCTACGGAACCATTAAAAGTATTTGATCGTAAATATCTGACAATCAACTGCGTGTCTCTTCTTTAAAGATTAATAAATTAATACAGGTTACATTGTATTAAACTTTTATGTTAGTGCTATTTGCCCCCGGAAGATTCACTTCATTTAATATCGCAAACTATCTCATCTCCCGGGTTTAAAAGTATCTATATTCATTTTCGGTTTAAAAACTACTGCATATGTATAAAATTACAGCAAAACCGATATTATCAAAATGACCAAAATAACCAAAATGACCAATATGACCAAAATTACCAAAATGACCAAAATGACTAAAATTACCAGAATGACCAAAATGGCCAGAATGTCCAAAATGAATAAAATGACAAAAATTACCAAAATGGGCAAAATGACCAAAAATGGCAAACCACAAAATAAGAACCTATCCTACCTTCTGAGAGAACCTTTACATAAATCTATCCCATTATCCGGAATGTAAAGTATCCCTTGTCCACCCTTGGTATTAAAATTACATATATACCGACTTTCAACCAAATCAGTCTAATAGTTTTTCCGTAAAATTATAACAAACAGAGAGACAAATATATTTTTATCCCGGAAACTATCTCATTTTTTTACGGGATAGAAAGTATACTATGTTGATCCTTGGCATCGAATATATATATACTGATTTTCAGCCAAATCGATCCAGTAGATTTTCCATGAAAGCGTAACAGACAGACGGAGACACTTTCGCATTTATAATATTAATAGGGATAGGGATTAATAATTAATAGGGATTTAAATTAAGTACTGTTACGCATTTGAACGATTTTATTAATAACTCAAATGAACGTATTAGTATGGTAAAATGTTCGAAAAAAACGAATAATTTTTATTTTGAATACCGTAATAAATTTCTTGACTAGGTCTATATGGCATACCTGGTATATATATATATATATATATATATATATATATATATATATAAACGAATATGTGTGTATGCGTAGTCTATGTAGTAAGGACGGCCTCTGTGGTTGAGTGTGCTAAGCCTTTGCCGGCCTACCTCATTGCAACGCAGAGGTTCCGGGTTCGATTCTGGCATGGTAAATTTCAGATACGTATTTTCCCTGTTATTTACTATGGCCTGGGTGTCTGGGATCGGCCCCAGTGTAGTCCGTTGTATATTACCCATAATACAAGTGTAACTTGCTTAATTTGGGGATATACAATATGTGTGTTTGTCTGCCGATTATTATTATTATTATAGAAGTTTCATTCATTAAATAGGGGAAATCGTTATTATTGTAGACAGCTTTTAGTAGATCCTACACGACTATTTATACAATAAAAGATTTTTCATTTCTCGTATTCTGAAAGTACGCTTGGAATTGCCTAATCACAGCGATGAAAACAGCACTTTTCGTCCCTAGGAAACGTTTCTCCCTGCTGTCAAAAAATGTAGAAAACCATGTGAAACATATATAATAATGCGACTCATGTCCCAATTTTTGTATAGCCACTGTTAAATCGCGGCATAAATTATAATAAAAAAATATCTACAATTTTGTAACTTAATTTTATATTTATAAATTACTTTTCACTAAATTATTATTTAATTTAATATATAAATTTGAGCTAAATATTTACTGTCATCAATGACAAAAAAATACTGGCGGGCAGAATGCCACAGAAAAAAAAATTGACTTTTCATATGTGACGTACGTGAGTGATGACGTTTTATCAGATTTAGATATGGATTTAACGCCCGATTTTACTAGAGTAGTTGTATTTTTTAAGTAATCATTTTTATTTACTTTGCTCATATTCGAAATGAAAAGCAGAGTTTTAACCTGTGGTGAAAGGCCTATTTAGGCACTCGAATTGTTAGGTCACTTTCACCTTTCGTATAACAATCTATTATTATCCCTCAAAGACCCATCATACTATGGAGGCTACCATTAATTTTTAGTTTTTCCACGATTTCACTATAAGACTGTCTAGCAGCATATAGAAACATTCCTTGCAAACATTCTAAAATATCAAATGATTTTTGAAAAATAATGTGACATATAATAGACAAAGAGACAAATAAGACTATTTTATGAACGTCGGTTTTTCCAAAACAAATACAGAATCTTAAAAATAAAGACAAAGAATCATTATTGTTAAAATAGGAACAAAACTAATTTAAAGAGGATTCACGATATTTGCATTCAAATCCTTAAAATAAACCAAAACAATGGTCGGATAATCGATACGACAAACTCATTTAAAAACCAATAACATGTATATTTACACAAAACAACAAATACATAATGTCTTTACATAATTTTACAATAAAATAACTTACATGGAAAGTAATTTAAACATTGATAGTGTATATATATATTAATGTGTTGTCATAATTCATCTGTCTTCTCATGGGAAAACATGTGATCAATAGAATCTATACATCACTCTGTCCGATATTTATTAACAAGATGACATCTCCTCGTAATGTGTGATTTCCGGATGGACATTGGATACACGCGATCCTCGAATACATCCTAATGTCCATTATGTTTATGAGCGGGCTAATTTAAATATACGTTTCTAGTGATAAACAATACATTATTCTCATTTATAATCATTGTGTATCTTCAGTATTAAGATTCCGTAGATAAATGGAAAAAGGAACCCTTATAAATGGTGCCCGGCCGTCTATTTCCAGACCATAAATGCACTTGGGGCCCAACTCTGCTATTACTATCTTTTCAAAATCGCTGGACACTATCGCTGCAATCGTAGGTTTGCCTTATTTCAGTATTCTATTAATTCCAGTGGCGTACCACGGGCACTTATCAATTTAAATATTTATAAGCGAAAACTCGCGAAATAAATGTTTGAAATTGTTGTAGCTTTACAATACTTAATGATCATGTTGATTAACGCCATGTCTGGTAATGGTAATAACAAATTTTTTCTACTATTATTCCACCGCGACAATATCGAGAAGATATTGTGGAATGCTAATTTTTGACACTCGCAATGGAATCGTACTTTAAATATCTTCGTAACGCCAAGATATTGAAATAGAGAATTGGGCTCCTATTTTTTTTGAGGCGGGGGAAATGCATTTCGCACACTACCGGGAGGTCCTTTGCTACGGATTAGACCAAAGCGATTAGAGGTAAGCTACCGAAGATAGCGCAGCCACCAGAATCAATCGCTGGCATGTGTGAAGACTCAGCAAGGTATCTCCCTCTATGTGGAGAGGTCACCCATGGGCCAATACTCCACTAAAACTACCCTCCTTCCATGTGCCCTGCGCTTATGGTATGAAGAGCGTGAGACTTAGAACGTAGTTCCGCCCACGCTGATCCTGCGCATCAGTGCTTGAGAATGCCCCGGGAAGCATAATTGGGCTCCTGGTTGCCGACTTCTCGCAATGTTATACGCTCACCTAATCAGGACGATGCCGTGAGGTCGTGAAAGCCACAAAGCCTAAAGTCCGAGACGGCCACCAAACGCCAATGAATGGCTAACCAACCTGCAGAAGTAGCCAACGCAAAGTGCGCGAAGACCATCAGACGTCGCAGATTTGCCAACACGATCTACTGAGAAGCCATTGCCATGCGGTAAAGGTTCTAACGGCTCCAAACCCAGTTATCGGTGAGTAGTTAATCACAGAGTTACAACCGAAGCAAAGACTAGAACATCGAGGCGAGGCCCCAACCTCCCCTGAGCCTCAATTGGATATAGAGAAAAAAGAACTGACCGACTGTCTGTCTGTTTATGTAATATTTTACTGAACTGTTGGATTAGTGGATGAAATTTGTCGCGAAACAAATAATAACTTAAATAGGTCATTTCTAAAATGTGCAAAAGGTCGCGGCCTCGTAGATTTTGTACGCACGTACCTACTTATACGTCATGTAAAACCGTCGACAAGTAAAAGATGTCAAATAGCGCATTTATAATTGTTTGAAGAGTAATTGCAATTAAATAGCATATAACTTAAAACATCATGAGAATGATATTTTCTTAAGTTTTCGCGACTTTTATACATAATAAAACTACGTTTTAACGGTTTTAAGTGCGGTAATTTATTTGATTTTCATGACAGTGGTGTTTTAAAAGTTATTTGCTAAATAAGAAATAATTTTATTTTAACGCTACAGGCTTTTATATGTTTAAAATATTTGAATTTATTGTAACATGTGTGTCCGCTTTCTTATTGAAATGTCTCTGATTTAAAAAAAGACAGACATATATACGATGCGTTCACTTAAAATTATGACCTTTTTTAGATTTACTTGTCTGCCGCTCAATGGGTCAACAGAGTTCAATGCAGAGAGAAGTTTCAGGGACTAAAATTGTAATTATATCTTAAAATTTCAGGTAAGTTCCATTTCAAAGTTTTACATGGTTAAGAAGATATGTACTTACTTATATAAATATTTGCGGTGTTCAATTCCCACACGAACGAAGTCGCGGGCACAACTAGAGGCCTAATATTTGTTTGAAGCCTTCGGTTAAACCGACACAATACATACTTACATTCTCTAAACCAATTTTGTTCATGAATATATTCCTTTCTGTAAAATACCTACCAGATATCGACATAGATCTTCGAAACCATTTTAGCATCAGGACAATAGTGACCCTTCGGAACCCATTACTGTAATATGTTCGTATCATCGCTATATCCCTCCCATTGTTTACTTTAAATCGACTTTACAATCCCTGACCTTTAAAGACCCTGCACATTTGCCTATATAAAGATTAAGTGCGGGGTAAAAATAGAATCCTCTTTTGTAACAAAAGAACCAAGCTTTAATATTAAAACAAACTGACTGTATCTTGACCACTGGATGTTTTTAACATTCTGAAATAATTACATGGTATATAGAGTAAACTTTAAAATACTTTCAACGAAAATTACTTCGAATATGGTCCGTTGAAACAGTTAATTTCAAATATATAATAAATAAATAAATAATCGGCAAACAAACACATACATGGGACACTCATTAAGTTTTGTGAAAATAAAAAAATGTTCTAGAGCTGAATATTTTTTTATTAAATCTTTTCAAAGTACTCTCCACCAGCCTCTATACAAAGTTTCATGGGTCTGAACCAGTTTTCGAAATACTTTATCCAGTCCGCCGCAGACACCTTGTTTACAGCTTGCTCGAACATAGATTATAACTGACCAGTCTCTCATACATAAAAACTTTTTTTCGCAATACTTTCCGAGTGGCCTAGTATTGTATATCCCCAAATTAAGCGAGTTACGCTTGTGTTGTGGGTAATACACACAGACAACTCTGGGGCTGATCCCAGACACCCAGGCCATGATAAATTACGGAGAAAATTCGTTTCCGAAATTGACCATACCAGGAATCGAACCTTGAGCCTCTTCGTTGCAGTGAGATAAGCCGTTAAAGGCTTAGCCCGCTCAACCACAGAGGCCGTCAATTTGGATGGAGCAACTAAAGTTATTCATATAAACAAACTTGAATCATGAATATTGAACACTTGAATAACGTCTTGTCCTTTCAATTCTGTGCCTTTCGACCAAGTTACACGGGTTCACTTCTGTCTTTCAATTTCGATACAAATGGGACAATAAAAATCTAAAAAAATTAAGGAACTTAATTGTTACAATATTTCTTATAGGTGACGTTTTCAACAGTTTACTTAAGCAGTTAAAAAAAGCTTTAAAAAAATAAACAATTAAAAACATTACTTTTGAAAAAAATTGTAACGATTAAATTACTTTATTTTTTATAGATTTTATTGGCCCCGTTTCTATCTAAATTGAAAAACAAAATGAATCGTCTAATTTTGGTTTTAAACATAAAGTTAAACCTTTCAATGTCATTGATTGTCGTCGTTTTCTTTCAATTCTGCATCTTTCAACCAAATTCATTCAATTTGGTACATCCATATAATATCAGCAATAAACTTTTGACATATAAGGTATTTTCGATTAAATCAAAGTCTAGTCTAAGCCGCTGGTCTAGAGTACGCCGCCATAACAACCTTGAGTTGCGTTCCGGAATCAGTGGCCAGGTTCCAGTTACTCTTTCAAGGCCGGCAGCACATTGGCAGGACCTCTGGTATTGCTAATGTCCATAGGCGACGGTAACCACGTTCCATCACTGTTGGGCCATAAGCCTGTATGATGTGCTTCAGCAATTAAAAAAAAAACCTTTTTAGACTTCAATGGTAAAAACAATGGGCGCACATCAAACCCATCGCTGCGTACTTTCACGCGCTAGGTTGATATTTTAGCTTTCCAATGAAATTAATCTAACATTTGCGACAGTACATTGCTATTTGTACAATATGAAGGCTCGCATATGCGTTCGTAATATAGGACAACGCACGTTATTTATTTTAGAATGTTAGATTGCCCAATGCTAAATATACCATATTGTTACACGGGTCAATAGTAGGTACCACTACGTCTTTCCTGTATGTACATGAATTATATACAGTAAGCAAATATCAACATATTGACGATGCAAATGCAACATTATGGCTTCATAACTGCACTGTAGTTTCGTAAGGTAACTACGTGTGCACTATTTCCACAGTTGCGTAAACTAAACATATATTTGTTTATATGATTGTAGCTAAGATTCGAAAGGAAGAGGAAGTTAAACAATCTGACGTGTAAATAATAAATCTAAAGTGCACTCACTATTTTCCAGCGTCTGCAACGTTTGCTAATGGTTTAAATATATATTTATTATGTTCACAAAATTCTCAATATTATTTAGTATTAGGAAATTTGTTACTTGGAAAAATATTATTCTTTATTTAGCCACTACCGTATTTTGGAGGCTAGAAAAACAACTTACGAGTATTTATAAAACATGCAATGTTAAAAATATTTGGATACTTCCTATACTAACAATAAGTGCGTACTAACAGTAAGTCCATACCGTGTAAAAATAAGTTTATCTGGGAATTGTATACCTACTTAAATTCTATTGGAGAATATGTCCTGAAGGTCATACATATAAGTTAAAAATTAAATCTTTTCCTATTTTATATACACCGCTTCGCAACAAAGCGGCAACTGTTAGTCCCTCTCTATTGTCGATATGAATAGATTTTCTTGATCAAACCATGGAAGTAGTATTCTTTTTACCATGATCAAACTAAAAACTAAGAGATTATTTATAAAAAATAAATAAAGCAACAACTCAATCAATACTCTCAAATTGTTAATCAGTATAATAAATCCATACATCAAATTAAAAATAACTCGCTTTTAATACTGTCACTATATCTTCCTTGTTTCAATTGTCATACTTCCTCCATGATGTAACCACTTGAGCCGTCTCAAAAAGACAAATTGCCGCAAAGCTGTTATTAGTAATCTCCTTATCATTAATTGCACTTAAAAGTGAATTTCTTTGATCAATCAGAACTTTGTGACGAAGCCATAAAATAAAGAAATTAAGTGGCGACATGTACTTACATTTCCTATTTCGTTTAATTAATGGCGGCAAAAGGGTAGATGATTGTCAAATCAATTAAGACACTATACAAAACATTGTGGCCTCGTAGATTTTGTACAAGTGTACAAAATTATGACCTCATAAGTTTGTGCAAATAAAGGCTGTTAGTTAAGGCATTAGTTTTTTTTTAAGTAATTGAAATTATTTCCACCATGATATTGTAAAAGTAATATGATAATAACTATCTCTATTCCTAGCGCGCTTGGGACGGGCTGCTCTACGAACTTACATACGAAAAGTTTTTACAAGGTACCATTGGGTATGGACGGCATCATGCCTGTACAGACTGGCCAGCTTCAATGACAGCACATCATTATGCTTTCATTTGCGAAGCTGCCAAACAGACAGACGGTCTAACTCATGTAAAGTGGTTACCGTCACCTAGACGTTTGCAACACTGTGCGACGCAATAGCCCACGGCTAATGTGCTGGTTCAATTTGTGGGCTCTATGGAAGATATATGACCTAGATCCTTGCACTATAAACGCAGAAGCTCCACCAACTTTGAGATCCGCCCTCTCCTGCCTCGGTTCAGGTTGCATACAGGAACAGCGAATGTCACTCCGGTTTCACTTTAGAGCTAATACTTTGCGCAAAGTTTAACGATAGTTTAAGAATAATTTAGATTAAAAGGAAGTACGCACGGCGCGGTGTTTCTCTTGTCAAACGTTGCCAGGAAGTGTCCAAAATGGATTCCCTTACCCTGCTGTGTGTAGCGGTCGCCTCATACAGAAAGAGGGTAAACAGCAAAATTGATAGAGCGATGTTCTACCTACGTTATACTAGGCAAGGACTCGACAAACACTGGTGGTGCCAAGGGTAAATTTTGAGGTCCTTCCCACCTCCCCTATAGCACACCACGTAGCGGCGGTTGTAAATGAATTGCCCTACCTCCTGGACTGGTGCGGCCTTCGATAATATAACACAAGAACAGCGGACGGCAAGACAATCAAATCAATCGTTGCATCCGATTGATTATATGGGAAGGAAAATCAAGCCACTAACCTTAACCTCCCGAAACTGCACTTCTCCCAGTTCGGCAAGCCTGGAGACGTCTGGCAGCGGTCGTCGAGGATCAATTGGTTGCACACAATGGGTTTAATGAGTCTTTTTTGTCACACACAAATGGCGGTTAAATGATTAAAAGTAGCACATATGGCTGCGGGTCAGTAATGCGCGCGCGATCGTGTGGGCGATATTTTTACTTATTATAAAAATGTTGGGGTGGTGGTGCGGTTTTGTCATAGCGTGACGACACAACATCGTTGGCCAATGAGCCTCCTTAGAAGCGTACAGATCGGAAGATGTCGGCGTGACTGACTTCATTCCGATCATATAATCAAACAAATGACCAATCGAAATAATTGGCCTAAACATCCACCCCGCCTTGAAAGTTCTCAGGTTAAACTTTCAAAACAGACCTAAGCCATACTATCAAAGACCTCACGGAAGAGCGGTTTATATAAGCGATATAAATACAATATGTATAAAAGCGGGTTGATAATATGTAAGCGGGACAAATATACAATAAAAATAACGCACTGTTATTATCTTACCATACATAGATAACTACATACTAATATAAAAGTAACTTAAATTATAAAATGAAGAAAATGAAATTATTGGGAAGGCAGTGGACATAGTTTCACTACTGGACGCTTAAAAGTACTATACTGAGTCTTAACAAGAGCGACCCTAACAATACCATCACGTCCTGGATATACCTCCTTGACAATACCTAAAGGCCATCGAAGCGGAGGAACATCATCCTGGATAATGAGAACAATAGTGCCCACTTTCAAGGAGCTACTTGAGGAACTCCATTTTAATCTGGATTGCATAGTGTTTAAGTATTCCAAACTCCATTTTTTCCAGAAATGCTGTACTAAATTGTCCAACAATTGTTTCCTATTTAATAAAGAGAGACGTTCCGAGGAGACGTCAACTGCGGGAAGGAACTGTAATGGAGTAGACATGTGCAAAAAATGTGCTAGTGTAAGCACTTCCGGATAAGGATCCTCTGAAAGAACACATAGCGGTCTTGAATTAAGAATACACTCAATCTGAGTTAATATAGTCAAAGTTTCCTCATAAGACAGAAGTTGTGTTCCAACTACCTTATGAAAATGACGCTTAAAACTCTTCACATTCGCTTCCCAAATCCCCCAAAATGAGGGCTACTAGGTGGAATAGTATTCCAAATAATTTTACGTTGATTAAAGCGATTAAGGAATATATCTCGTTTAATTTTGCCCTTGCCCCGATAAAATGTATACCATTATCAGAGTATATAACTGACACAGGTCCCCTACGAGATAAAAAATCTCTTAAACGCATCTAAAAATGTGTCTGTTGACAAGTCAGAAGCCAACTCAATGTGTACTGCTTTAGTCGTCAAACAGACAAAAATACATAAATAAGCCTTTTGTGATTTTTGTCCTCGACGGCGAGTTAATGTAATATGTATTGGACCTGCGTAATCTAAACCCGTGTGCACGAAAGCCTTCGCTTGCTGTACCCGATAAGAAGGAAGATCTGCCATTTTTGGCCAAGAGTGTCTGGGATGAGCACGAAAACATATATTACATAATTTAACTCGTTGCCTAATCGTATTTCTAGACGATATAATCCAATACTTCTGTTTTATAAGCGAACTCAATAAACTTGCACCTGTGTGACAGTTTCTAATATGATAATGATCAATTAATAAATTTACTATATGATCCTTTTTTGGCAAAAGAAGCGGGTGTTAGGCTTCAAAAGGCAAGTTAGAGTTAGACAATCTACCTCCAATACGTATCAAACCTTTATCATCGATAAAGAGGCTAAGATGTTTTAAATTAGATGGCGCAGAGCCATTTTCCAAAATTCTAAAAAGATCAGCAAAATGAACTTTTTGCACTGCTTGTATTAAATAATGTTCAGCGGTATTTATATCTGATAAAGTAATTTTATCTGATCGCGGTAATATTTTTGCGAAACGCAAAATGTATGTGATAACATTAACCACTTTATTCCAAGCAGAAATATTTTTAGAAACCTTGTAAATTAGTGGTAATTCATCGTTACAAGTTAGGGTGACAAAAATATGAAGCTTCTTCTGAGGTATATTAGAATCTGAATTAGTAATAAATGGAGTTATTGGCCATAGATCGGTCTCAGTGCGCAACCAAGCTGGTCCGCGCCACCACAGCTTATGTACCATTAAGTCAGACGGCAACATGCCGCGTGACACACAGTCACCAGGGTTCTCCATCCCAGAAATATGATAAAAGTGTTTAGCGTCAAGGTTTTCGTGTATTTTTGCTATCCGATTTGAGACGAATATGGACCAGCGGTGCGGGGAAGAATGAATCCACGATAAAGCTATCGTCGAATCAGAAAAGGCGTATATGTTAGAAATAGGATAAAGAGAATTATAGCAATCGTAGATACAGCGAACTAGTTTAGACAAAAGCAATGCGGCGCATAACTCAAGACGAGCAAGTGAAACTACTTTGACGGGAGAAACCTTGGACTTGAGCAAGCCAATTCTACAAAAATCTTACCAGATGAGTCGGTTACGTGCAGGTAAATAACACAACCATATGCTTTCATACTAGCATCACAAAAAGCAACAATATTTACCTTACAATTATTTGACACCTTTAAATGTCGCAGGATGCGTAAATTGGATAAAAAAGTTAGTTCTTCTAGAAGTTTAAAGAAGCTAGTAGTGATATGATCTGGCAGTGTTTCATCCCAGTCTATGTTGGCATTCCAAAGTTCCTTTATGAGAAGTTTGGCGAACAAAATAACTGGTGAAACTAATCCCAAAATATCAAACAATCTCGCAACAGTGGACAAGATTGTACGTTTTGTACAAGTCGTTGTACACTTATTGACATTAAAGTAAAAACTGTCTTCAGCTGGATGCCATGCAATACCTAAAATCTTCATCCCAGCTTCATCAGTGAAATCAACAGGTGCACAGTGCGACGGCGGTAATGTAGAGAGTAATTCAGCCGAATTACTTGCCCATTTCACTAAATCAAATCCTCCTGACGAAAACATAGCAATTAGTTGCTTAGCGATGTCAATAGTTTCATCAGCGGTGGCTACGGAGGAAACCAGATCGTCAGTATAAAGAGAAGACTCTGCCACGGCGGCAGCAGCGGGATAGCGGTATTTTTCGTCAGAAGCCAGTTGGCGAATAGTGCGCATTGCTAGAAAAGGGCTGGACCTCAATCCGAAAGGAACGCGTAAAAACTTAAAAACACGAATATCTTCGGTAGTATTAAATCTATATAAGATTTTTTGAAACTTACAATGGTCATTATTAACACCTATTTGTAAGTACATTTGCTTAATATCAGCAGTGATAGCGATTGGAAATAGGCGGAAACTTAATAAAAGTTTAAAAAGGTCGGCCTGTAAATTAGGACCAGCGTGTAGGATATCGTTTAGTGACAACCCTGTAGTGTCTTGGCACTCGGATCCAGAACAATGCGTACCTTAGTGGTAGCCTTGTCTGTGCGGAGCAGGGCGTGGTGTGGTATAAAGTAACCATCGTCGGAGTCCAACTCTGGTGGAATTTCCCATAAATATTTTTGATAAATATATTTGCGAATTATTTCATTATAATTATCTCGAAGTGTGGGCGAGACCTTAAATTTACGTTCCAGGCTCAAAAAACGGCGGTGTGCAGTAGCACGAGAATTTCCTAACGAAGACTCACTGTCCTTGAAAGGAAGCGACACAATATATCGGCCGTCACTATTGCGAGTAACGGTCGAACTGTAAATTTCCTCACAAGAAATATCCTCAGGGCTGGAGAAAAACTGGCTAGGTAACTCCTCTAACTCCCAGAATTTCTGTAAGGAATTGTTCAACTCACTGTCAGTTAGTGAAAGACGAGCGGTAGATACAATATCTGTATCATCCGATAAAACACAAGAGATATCTCCCATTAAAATATAACCGAAAGTGGTTTCCAGTAGCGGTGGAGCGGGGGGAGGGGCCTCGACGCGGCCATTCAATAAAATAAATGGAAATAATTGCGAACCTAAAAGTATATCTATTTGAGCGGGTACATTCCAATCATTGTCCTGCCAAAGGTATATTTTTAATAAAATACATATGCGATGCATTTATATAGCGCGTTGGCAAATCATCCGTAATATGGTCAACAACCAAAACATTAATGTTATACTTATACGGCGAAACTCGCGACTCAATAGTCAAGTTACTATAACCATAAATCGGACGACTGCTCGTACCAACTCCATTAATAAAAGAATTATTTAGCGGTGAAATGTTTAAATTAAGTTTTTTACAACAAGACATTGTCATAATATGATTTTGAGATGCATTATCTATTAAGCAACGAACAAGTAATTTGTTCCGAGTGTTATTTTTATAAGCATATACCTGCGCGGTGGATAATAAAGCATGCGAACGCGGCATGCCAGTCGATTCATTATCGAACGAGCTACATGCATAAGTATGCATAGCCAGCGCGACAGACGCAGCGTCCGCGCTTGGTGTCACTTGTGGCGCTTGAGCATCGACGTTGTTCATATCACTCAATGTATTGGAAGTATTGAGATTAAAATTAGTATTGATGTGTAAAAGTGTATAATGACGTTTTTGACATCTTGTACATGTACGGTTTGATTTACATTTAGCGGAAGTATGCGATAAACTTAGGCAATTTATACAGCCATGTTTTTGTTTTATAAAATTAAAACGTTTTTGAGGAACAATATTTTTAAAATCCGAACATTCATATAAATGAATGTGGTCAGATTTATTACAAAATTTTTGTTTTATAAGTTTTTTGTTAAGTTGCGTAGATATATAAGATCAAGACTAATATTTTAGCGTGATTTTTGTTTTGATAAGTTTTAGGTTTTAATTCAGATTTAGAAGTTCTTTACGGTTTCTGAATCTAACTTCTTGAGACCAATATGTACGAAAATAAATTCTTTAAAATTATCTATATTTAATTGTTCTAAAGCGGTGTAAGTTGTTGTAAATTTATCAATAAATGACTCTAAGTTGTTTGAATTTAAATTGGAAATTGGTTTAAAATCTAATATTTGGTCTATATAATTAGATGCAAGGGCGCGGTCGTCCTGATATTTGTCAATTAATGAATTATAAAGCGGTAAATAATTTTTAGATGCAGGTGTAATACCTGTACAAATACTTCGTGCCTTTCCAGTCAACGAAGATAATAAATATTGAATGCGCTCAGTGTCATTCAATGTGTTATTATCGTGAATTAACATGTTAAATGTTTCTATAAACAAAGGCCAATCATTTAAATCGCCATTAAACTGTTTTAGTTCAATACGCGGCAACTTAACGTTGGATCGTAGCTCACTGTCGTTAGTGGACTTTGAACCTGATGCGGAGAAGTGTTTTCTAGAAAAACGTTCTCGTGACTTTATAATGCAATTATATAAATCGGTAAAAGACCAAACAGACTCATAATTAGGTTTGTGAGAAACATCTAACGAATTATTCAAATCATCAACGATTTGAACAAATTCAGACCGAAATTTGTCAGAGATACTTTGTGACTTTGTAAGAAAATTATCAATCATTTTGTCATCAGAATCCGATTCCGGAATGCAATCATAGATAGATTGTAAGTATGCAAAGTATGAATCGCGCTTAGCGACAAGCAATTCAACTTTCCTTTTGGATTTTTCAGTTGCCATTTTCAAATAATAAATAAACAGAAGATATGTACGTTATAAAGTACTTACTTTATAACGTACATATCTTCTGTTTATTTATTATTGCATACTTATGCAAGATATAAAATTGATAAACATAAAATGTGTACATCAATATCGGGGATTAAGTTGCGGTCGAACTCAGCGTAGTTCGTAGTATTGGGTGACAATACGCCTACCTTATTTTATAATCGCGCGAGAAAAAATTAAACGTAGGTATATTAGGCAAAGAATTATTATAAACAGAGGGCGCTGCGCACACGCACGCCTCTTATTGACCGGGCCAATATTTCAATGGCCGCCTTAATATCCCCGCGACGCCACGCTTGCCGATAAATAGTCCCAAAAATGTCGAAAACGACTATATTGTGCCCTAAAACCGTTCCCTGAAGTGCCAACTGTGTTTCGGCCTTCTGGTGTAGTGTTTGTGCAAAACCTGGACGCGCGAATCCGGTCGAAATACTGCATCATCGCTTACAGGGTTCCAGTGACGATAAGCGTTAATTTTTTTCTAGTTGGTTCATTAGGATTTGCGAAGCGGCATCAGGTCTGATAGAAAATCAAGGTTTACTCCGGCTAAGCAGCCACGCATATCATTCCAATCAGAACAAAAAGTGTGACGATTGAATTGGCGAAGAATATATAGTACATTTCGTAATATATTATTTTTATATAATACAATTGACTAAAATATAGTACGATACTATATATTATAGTATGGTTGGGAACCCTAATCAGACAAGAGGTATGGGATAGAGAGGATGTGGGCCATAGCAACTCTCACTCATTGTATGAAACACTCTTAATTCAAGGCTATCTGTTTCACACCGATATTCTGTGAAGGCGTGGTATCACACCGCTCGAGGCGGCCCAAAGATATGTAACCACGATAATGATTCCAGCATGGCTCTGCCACGTATAATGACATAGATATACCATGTCTTGTACTATTTCCAAATATTTTGGCCCTGTCACATCTTCCAATGACTAAGCCCGGGGCTGACAACGCTGCTTCTTCCTTTGCAGCCGTCAAGCGGCGAAAATATGGAACCTTGGAAGCAAATAGGCACCAGGTAAAAGCATGACCAATGTAAATAGAAGCTTCAGTCAAATTGTAGTTCTTTCACTAATAACGAGGAAGGTCTTGCTAATCAGAAATGCATACTTTACTAAACCGTTTAAATTTGCAACAAAAAAATACAATTCTTGCTTTAAATTATCAACATTATATAATATCAACAACTATTTTTTTACACAATATTATGTACCTTACTCTATATTTTTGGGAAATAAAACTGCACATCTAAACATCAACTTTCAAGTTTCCTACTTATAATGTTGTATTGAATATTAAACATGTTCATTTAATTAACTTCAAAAACTGCACAAATAACCCAAAACAAGAAAGAAGCATGAGTTACTTAAACACATGATGGATCGTTTCGCGCCAAACTTTTTACATTATATCGGCCGTAAACAATATTAATCACCAGCCGCTTGTCTTTATTCTCTGGTATGCCCTAAACAAGTAAATAAATCATCCTTTTTGTGAATAGCAATTTGGACAATGACTTTTGTTACCCAAATCAAAGTCTACCTTGGCCTGGTGAACATGGTGTATTAGAGAAGAGGGGTACTGTGGGACACTTTTTTTAGAAGGCTTGCAGTTTTTGATTTTTTCATAACAAATTGTGAACCTTGTTTTGGTATATAATTATGTTTTTTTTTTTTTAAAGAATTTTTATTAAAACATTAAAAAGGTGTACAAAAACTGCTACAGTAATGGTACTATATACCATATACTGATATAGTATGTAGTTTTGTTAGTATACGAAATTTAGTGTATAAAGCAAAGTATAACCAATCTAAATCAAAATAATAGCCCCATTAGAACCTATGTGATAATTAACTCTATAAAAATAATTCCAATCGCCAATTCGATGGTCAACTACAGACTAATAGTATCATGTCCTTATTTATTTTTTAACAAGGATTTCTTTTCACACAAGCTAGCGTCATGATATTGGGACTTTCTGATGTAACATTAGTAGGTTTGCCAAAGTATGAATTGATTCTGCATATTTTCAGCGTAATATTGTTTCAATTAAGTTATTGTTTTAGGAGATTCGACTTACTGGCCGCTTGAGATAATCAGCGTTGTAAGCAATACCTACTTATTTTTATTCTTGGATATTCTTATATATATATATATATATATATATATTATATATATATATATATATATATATATATATATATATATATATATATATATATATATATATATATATATATATATATATATATATACATAACTTCGAGCGGACACCGAAAAACCTTTAATTTTTAATAAAAATGTGTGTGCAGTTCATACACATTAAAAGTGAAACAAAGTGTGACAGGGGATGGAAGGCATTCTAAATTTCGTGACGCCAATGTACGGTACACAGAGTACATTAAAATAATTGGGAAGTACGGTGGACAAGGTTATTAGTTTATTAGGTTATTTTTTTCTAATTAATATGCTTTTATAATAGGTTAAGTTGAATGGTGTATTATCTATGGTTGAATGTCAGGCTATGTTATAGTAGTGATGTGGCAATCACATGTTAGCATAGACTATTATTTTATTTTCCTCTTTCATTCATACCTTGGCAGCAAGTCTCTTACGCCAGAGTTAATATTAAATTAGTTAAATATGTTAATATCAACTAGTGTGCTTTTTTTAGGATAGGTATTTTTTTTGCTGATTATTTCACTGTTTTGATAGGATAATTTTTTTCTTGTTTTTATAGGCAGTAGCAGGCAAACAGGTGGACGGCCCACCTGATGGAAAGTGGTTACCGTCGCCTATGAACGTTTGCAACACCAGGGGTGTCACCAACGCGTTGCCGACCTCTAAGAATTTTTATAACGCCCATCTTAAAGAACCCCATGTCATAGCGCAAAGGGAAAACCGCGGCGGGAAGTTCCCTCCAGTTCATTGTTGTACGCGGAATAAATGTTCTAGAGAACCGTTGCGTAGATGAGCGTGGGAGCTCAAGGAAATGGGGGTGAATATCCCGTCGCTGGCGAGCGGTGCGGTTGTAAAAGTGAGGTGTTGGCACCAGATCAAACAGTTCCTCGGAACAATCCCCGTTATACAGGCGGTAAAATACGCAGAGGGACGCAAAGTCTCTTCGAAGGCTAAGTGATTCTAAACCGCCTGTAAGTATGGGATCGTCGACGATACGAACGGCGCGAAGCTGGATGGAGTCGAGGGTCAGTTTGGTAAGCGGGTGCTCCGGCCCATAGATGTGAGCAGTACTCCATATGCGGTCTGATTTGCGCTTTGTATAGCGCAAGTCGTTGCCGCGGAGTGAAGTACTGCTTGGACCGGTTTAGCACACCAAGCTTTTTAGAGGCAAGTTTAGCCTTGCCTTCCAGATGACCCCAAAACTGCACATCGTTCGTTATGTCAACGCCAAGGATCCCGATACTATTGGAGATAGTTAGATGTGTTTCTTGGAACTGTGGCGCAGATTTTGGCAGAAAATGCGCAGACCTGTGTCTTCGTGGGGTTAAACTGGACAAGATTTTGTTGTCCCCATTCAGAAACTCGCCCCAGGGAGTTCTCTACTTCAGACACAAGTCTAACCCGACTATCTTCTACTAGCGTCCGAGGGACATTACCGCGACTGGTGTATCTGGCGTCACCGGTACTATCATCCGCATAGCAATGAATGTTCTCTATAGACAACAAGTCATTGATATGCAGGATGAACAGTGTCGGTGATAACACGCAGCCTTGTGGCACACCAGCATTGATAGGCTTAGTGGATGAGCAGCAGCCGTCGACAGCGACTTTGATGCTGCGACCACCAAGAAAGCTGGATAGCTACTTGCAAAGCCCCTCGGGTATCCCGTATGATGGCAGCTTCGTGAGAAGTGCCCTAAGCCAGACTCGATCAAAGGCTTTAGCGATGTGCAGGCTAACTGCCAAGGCTTCTCCCTTGCTCTCAATGGCTTCTGCCCAACGGTGTGTCTGATCCTTAGCAGAACGACCATGGCGGAAGCCATATTGTCGATCGTTGAGTAGCTGAGAATCTTCAAGGTAACCCAAAAGCTGCACGTTGATGATTCGCTCCATCACCTTTGAGAGCAAGGAAGTTATCGCTATAGGCCGGTAGTTGGATGGGTCGGTCCTATCACCTTTTTTAGGGATAGGGTGAACTAGGGCAACTTTCCACGAAGACGGGACACAGCTAGTAGTATAGGAGAGTTTGAAGAGATGGGCCAGGACTGGAGATAGCTCTGGAGCACAAGTCCTGAGCACGACAGCAGGTATACCGTCCGGCCTGGACGACTTCTTGACGTCGAGGGAGCTAAGAACTCTACGAACCGCTTTCTGCGTAAAACGAACTTCTTTCATAGAGCTCCCACACCGCGGAATAGTAGGCGGGGTTGCTCCTCCGTCGTCAAGAGTTGAATTGGCTGCAAAGATGTTGCCCAGGACTTCGGCTTTATCTTTTGCGGTATGCGCCAGTTGGTCGTCCGCTGTGTGCAACGATGGAAAGGACGGCCGACAGAAATTACCCTCGACAGCTTTGGCGAGCGACCAAAACGCTCGCGTTCCAGAAGGAAAGTGAGCAAGCCGTCGCCAATTCTGCCGATGTGTTCAAATTTTGCTCTCGCGAGCCGCTTTTTGAGGGACCTGGTGGCGGCATTGTATATCTTCTTTAGATCGGGAGTTTGCGGATCCTGACATTGTTTAGCTGCCTTCCACATCCGATAAGCTGCCTGCTTTTGGCTTACAGCCTCAGCGCACAGCTTATCGAACCATGGTTGGCTAGAGCCACCGATTGGCAATATAGAATTAGGAATGTAACACTCCATTCCCTGTAATACCACTTCGGCGACTGAGTCTGAACAAATGTCAGGATCGTCCGTAAAGAAACAAAGTCGCCCCCAAGGGTAGGATGCATAAAACTCGCGCAATCCATCCCAATCTGCTGACCGATATAGCCACACCTTTCTTTTACTGTTAGGACGAGCCCGTTGGGGAATAGAAAGGGGTACTTCGGAAAATACCAAACAGTGGTCAGATGATCCCAGGGGAGCTCTGACCGAGATTTGGTAGTTCTCCGGGTGTGTGGTCAGCAGAAGGTCCAGTAAAGAGGGCTCATGGTCTACTTTGTCCGGTATGCGGGTAAATCCTGTGACCAATTGAGTAAGGCCATAGGCGAGAGCAAAATCGCGGGCAGTAGTACCCGGCAGATCCGTCCTCGGAGAACCCAACCATTCAAAATGGTGGGCGTTGAAGTCTCCAAGGACGATTACTTCTGCGGAAGGGTACTGCCCGAAAACTCTGTCGGTCGCGTCTTGGACATGTCCAAAAAAGTGGGCTATCTCAGTCCTCTCGCATTCCCTGCCATGGGACCGGTATAGACACGAATAGACTTGGGTGGAGCCACCGAAATCTACCCGCACCCATAAGGTGGACAGGTTCCTATTTTCCAGGCCATGGAGACGGCGACAACAAACATCCTCGCGGACATACAGGCATACCCCGGCTTTTGGAAGGAATTTGTATTCCAGATAGTAACCGGGGTAGTATAGATATGATATGTCCCTTGGGGCGGATATTTGCGTCTCCGTTAAAAACAATAAGGCCGGCTTAGTCGTCTCTAGGTGGTGATGGACGGCGTTAAGATTGGCATGAATTCCCCTGATGTTGCAAAAATCCACCTTAAGTGTGGATGTCAAGTCCGCTGAGTTAACCTTATTATTTTTATTATGGCCCATTATTAAAATAATCTTTAAGAAGAGAATTAGGAAGTGCGTTATTATCAGCGAAAGGAGGACAAAGCGGAGTGTGCAATTATCCACACAACCCTGCAGGTAGTGTGACTAGCTGGAACGAGCACGGAAGGGCCCCCGGTCCTCCCCGGAGAACACTGCCGGGTCCACATCCGGTCACCAACCGGCACGACAGTGCTCTCCAAGATTATGCGCCAGTTGGTGGGTAGCAGCCTCCATGGGACCGGTTAGTCCGGGTTCGGGACCCCTACTACCTGGCGGACGGCCAGCGGGCAACCGTTTCACCGGGTCTCCCTGACCCCCGCCCCACCTCATCACGCCTACAAGGATGAAGTGTATTTAACACAGATCCTGGTCCAAATCTCGCTGAAAATAACTTACTTCGGGGAAGAGGGGAACTGGAACCTGGTTACAAATGCCGGAACACAACGCGAGGCTGTTATGGCTACATGCTTTAAACCAGGGGTGTTAGTCATCCAGACGAGCATAAAGCCCTACCACCTGGCTGTGGGTTGTTCTGTAGCCTCTTACGACAGGCCGCCTGGCCGCAGGAAATTGTATTCTTTCTCCGTTCCTGCACGGATAAATTGATAGGGTTTTGATAAGCATATTATTGTATAATTCTTATGTGATATTTTATTCATGTAATAGCTTAAGGTTATCTACATACTGAGATTTGCAACTAAAAAATAAACTCGTGCTTTAAATTATCAATATTCTATAATATTAATAACTGTTTTTTTTAAGAATATTATCTACCAACTGAGTGCCAACCTCATTTCTAAACTTGCGGCATTCGATTTCTGTATGTAATGTATTTTCTTATCTATTTTATTGTGTGTGTGTTGCAATTAGAAATAAAAAAATTCTTTCTTCTTCTTTCTTTAACCAAAAATTTCAAAACATTTTCAAATCTATCTGTATGCGCATAGTGTATTCTATCTCATTCTCTCGCAGGCTTAGTCCTATAGATTTACATGTTTATCTCTTTTTAGCGTCGCTTTTTCGTTTTATCGAATTTCTAATCACAACGATTCTAAACCAGTTACACTTCAAAAATGGGTGAAATATAATGTAAATTCTTTTAAAAACTTTGCTTACTGGTTGTCTGAGTCTTGAAGACTACGGAAAATTAACTGTCATTCCTAGAACTATTTTAATAAAAGTTACAATTACTATTTTATTAATAGCTGAATAGTCAATTCTTCGACTCTGTAGGCGATCAGGGGCTAATGCTCACCTTGGACAACGTGTCAATATGGCGATCCAACAGTAGCATAGCCATTAGCCAGCGCTCTGTGACCCAATTCTGCTATATTAATATCATATTTATATAGCAATATTGCGAAGATATTTAAAGTACGGTTCCATTGCGATAGAAAAAAATTGTTATTACTATTAGCAGAAAGGGCGTTAGCCGAAATTAATATTGAAAAGCTATTAAAATTTTAAACATTTATTTTGCGAGTTTTCTCTTATAAATATTTATAAAGATAGAGTGGAGTGCTACGGCCACGCCTTTGGAATTAATAGAATACCGAAATCAGTCCAACTTACGATGGGTACGATAGTATCTGGCGATTTAAACGAGATAATAATAGCAGAATTGGGCCCCTGGGCACCTTAGCCAAGGGATTATAGGTTAGAAACAATAAAATTAATATTAAATAATTATATTTAGTTAAGGTTAAGTTATCTTCATTGTATTCTCTTATAATAAATATTGACAAAGGTACTAAATATAGAAGTTGTATAGGTTAAAGAAACGAAACGATAGTTCCTAACTAATATATGTAGTATCTGCTGACCCTTGCGCACGGCCATGACCTGGTGTATTGTCGTAAATTGGAACTGTTCCCTCGATCCGTCGCACACGGACTGTTATTGGACCCAATTAGGAACCCTTCAAGTCTACCTTTTGGACGACCGACGTCTACGCAATATCCCTTGAGATTTGGCAACAATAAAGTCGTAAAGCACCTTGTGTACCTATAGTTATTTTTATTGCTCGGACATCTGTTACTTACATCCTCATATCATAATAATTTTCATCCGTGCAGGAACGGAGAAAGAATACAATTTCCTGCGGCCGGGCGGCATGTCGTAAGAGGCGACTAAACAACCCACAGCCAGGTGGTAGAGTATTTGCTCGACTGGATGGCGACCACCCCTGGTCTAGAGTATGCCGCCATAACAACCTTGTGTTGTGTTCCAGCATCAGTGACCAGGTTCCAGTCTCCTTTAAGAGAGCAGCAGCGCATTTGTAGCACCTTTGGTGTTGCAAATGTCCATAGGCGACGGTAACCACTTTCCATCAAGTGGGCCGCCTGCCTGTCTGCAGATCTCCTGCAATAAAAAAAAATAAAAAAAATATTACAACTTTCTGTTTTCCTCTATGATATGTTTGATCCGATTAGCAGCGTCATGCCTATAGGACGATAGACAGCATGGTGTATGACCACCCTAAAATATATATATATATATATATATATATATATATAAGTATATATTACACGCCGTTTCTTTATCTATAATATTGCTATCACAGTATTTGCTTTCACTTTCAAACGAACTTACATGATAATATATTAAAGATCGTTGAAAATTAACTAAGCAATAAGGAATGTAATGAGCCTAATAAGTACATAACAGTTGTGTTATAAATGAATTAGTTATTAAGTATGCCTACATGAGCGTGGTTTTTAACCGTCTCGAGACACGCGACTTTACCACGGCTGTAATTAAATCAAGCGCATTATAGAGCACCCTTTGATCATGATAACGTGGAAATGCAGCTTTGAAAATGAAAATCAACTACTGTATATTATAAAGTATTCAAGAAAACGTGAGACTTATTAATATAATAATAATATTAAAAATATTATTCTAGACCGGATGCCATATTTTATTATTGTGTTAGTTACAATATAATATCTAAAATAAATCGTAGATTTCAGTCGTCTCTATTAGGATCCCGTAGCAGGGTCTTCAGATTGAGTTTTGGAAAAATTTCTAATTTCATTAATTTATTTCAGCCAGAAATAACATGACATCTAAAGCGTCGTTATTTTTGTACATTTGTATAGATACATTTTAGTGCTTGATTCGATTTTTTTACATCCCAGAGACAAAATTTTATACATATCTCAAAAAATGACAAACAACAATTTTTAGGCAAAAATTCTCTAATCTTGAGCAGACTCTCCAAATTAGGGAATATTTTACGTAGCCGTTTTGCTGAAAAATCCCTTATATAATTATCGCCATGTCTTGATTTCCGCCTTTCTATGTTTATCTTAGTAAAAATTCTATAAAACTAAAAGGTTTATTTGGATGGTGTTTTGGTAGACTGTATAAATGTCACTATACAATGTACTAAAGTTTGCCCCGTGGCTACGCTGTGTGAAAAGCCCTAGCTAGTAGCTCTATGTTACGTATATACAAATTTAATTAGGTGTTTTACCTAAAACTTTACCTTTTCTTTTTACTAAGTTCACTACAATAACAAAGAAACGAAGTCGAAACATAGAGGCGAGTCGCAACCAACCTGACTTGAAGAAATACAATGAATGGTATGTTATTTAGACAACGTTTATTATTATTTGTTAGTAAATTGAAAAAACGCGATTGCAACGCCATTTGTTTCGCTAATCCGTTTATTGCATGGAAACGACATTATTTATTGGGATAAAAAGTATCCTAAGTGTTAACCGGAGTCATAAGCTAGCAATATGTCGAGTTTTATTCATATACGTTCCGTAGTTTCCAAAAAAAGATGCGATCGCAGCGGCATCTTTTTCGCTATTTTCGTCTACCCCACGGAAACGACGTCATTTATCTGGATAAAAAGTATCCTAAATTACGACTCGGGATATAAGCTAGCCCTGTATTGAGTTTCATTTAAATCCGTTCAGTAGTTTTCATGTGATGCTCTAACAGACAGACAGAAAGAAAGACACAAAAATTCTAAAAAATGCACTTTCCCTCCTATATTTTTTTACATTTTTAACGCAATTATCTTATATATAAAATGAATCGTAAAAATGTATGTACGAGCATAACTTGAGAACGACTTTACATATTTTGATGATATTTGTTTTTGTGTGCTTCAGTGGGTTCCCGGATGGTTTAGATTTACAATTAGAACCGGTAGGTGACGCTGAGATCGGGTACTAGAATCATCCTAATCACCTGGACCGATTTTGGTGATTTTGTTTTTGTGTCATGAAACAAAGTCTTTTAGGAATTCAGAAAATGTGGCGGTACGAAGTTCGCCGGGTCAGCTAGTTTATTATTAGGTTGAGGAAAAAGTTTCTTCGCATTTTATATAAAAATTCAAAAGGTTTTTTTATAAATTTTATTTACAAGTAACTAAAGTATGTAGGTGCCATTTTGTTGGATAACTTTTTGCCATCTTGTAGGTAGGGACGTGATCCCATTGCTATAAAAATGTTGGGGCTTCTGATCAAAAAATTGCGACAAGTGGTTTTGGCAGTCCTCTCGTGGTGTTAACCTGACACTGCCTAAGGAATTCTGCAGAGACCGAAACAGGTGAAAATCTGAAGGTGCAAGGTCAGGACTATACGGCGGATGCATTAACACCTCCCAGCCAAACTCTCGTAATTTTTGCTGAGTGGCTAAAAATGTGCGAGGTCTAGCGTTATCATGGTGAAAAACCACAGCCCTTCTGTTGATTAATTCCGACCGCCTTCTCTCAACTTTTTGCTTTAATCTCATCAGTTATTCGCAGTACAGTTCAGAATCGATGGTCCTGCCTGGCGGTAACAGCTCATAATTAATAATGCCCTTCCAATCCCACCATACAGCATCACCTTTTTGCGAATTACCCGGGGTTTCGTCACAGTCTGTGAAGCCTGACCGGGCTTTGATCACGATCTTTTTCGCACGTACTTGTCGTACGTGATCCACTTTTCACCACCAGTTATCAGCTTCTACAAAAATGGTTCGGTTTCATTACGTCGTAATAAAGAATCACAAATGAGTACACGGTTCATTAGGTTTCTTTCAGTGAGCTCATGAGGCACCCAAATATCGATCTTTTTGTGTACCCAGCTTTTTTCAAATGCGCCAAAACCGTTTTGTGGTCAATTCCCAGTTCTCAGCTACATCGTAACTACTAATATGCCGATCTTACTCCACTTTTTCAAAAATGGCATCAATTTTGTCCGTAACAGGGCGACCAGAACGACGTGCATCTTTGATATTAAAATTTCCGGATTGAAAACGCTTAAACCAAATTTGCGCTACTCTCAAAGATACTGCATTAGGTCCATAAACAGCACAATTTTTTTCGTGGCTTGTGTTGCATTTTTACCTTTTTTGTAGTAAAATTTTAAAATGTATCGAATTTCTTCATTAGATTCACTCATTTTAACAATAAGAAAAACAAATGAAAAAATCACACATTTTCCTAATTTGAATTTGGAATTGTCTTCTTTAAAATTAAAACTTTTTAATTATACCAAAACCAGCCAGATACAAATGGTATAGCCAAAGAGATCTTATTACAAGTTCATACATACTATATGCGAAAAGACTTTTTCCCCAACCTATTATATAAATAGCATAATAGTATATAGATAATATGTAGCAGCAAATAGAAGCGGCATTTTGTGGTAAGACTAATCAATATATAAATGAAGAATAGAAAACTTATCAGCGTACCTAGGCGTGTCTAGGTGTACCTAGACACATTTTGGGCACGCTTCCCTCTGGCAATGATCTGGTACATACATTATCTGTAATTAGATTATAATACCTGTTTAGATTTAATTTTGTTTAATCAGATGTCATTTTTTAATTATTAACGATTATTATGTTTTTATCTATTATGTATTACTACTCTATACCAAGAAAACAAATTAGATTATTGTGATAAAAAAATGTATAGATTGTAAAATTACATGTGTACATATTTTGAACTGCACTTAAGTATCAAATGATTTACGCTGTAATACACGCATTAATAGTTTTTGTGGTTTTCCCGATGATTATTATAACAACCCCAACGGTTCAATGTATTTCGTTGTTATTGAGTAAAAAGTTATAGGGGTTTAAACCACTGACGTAGACGGGGTTGACTAGACTATAATTATGCGATTTTTGGAAACATGATATTTAATATATTTACTTCTATAAAACGAAGTTCTGTTACAACGACTATCACAACTATTCCAATTTTATTTTATTCGTAGTACTCTTTGGTACTAGTATGAATTTTAACTACTCGAGATAATGTAATTTTAGGAATATTTTATAGATATTACCCGAAAAATTCTTAAATGATTATGTAATAATATAATACTCATTGGATCTAACACTAATAAAATCTTGTAAAAACATTAAAAATAAATATTATTTCCTTAACATTTATAAATACTTTACGTAACAGCGTGGCTACAATTAATATTGATTTCCCATGAAGCAATTGAATCAGTGTGGCATTTTGAGTAGACCACGTCATAATATAATTATTATTAGACTACCGGGTTAGTGTAAACAATTTTCTTAGTTCTATATTTAGTGCAGAGTACCGAACTAAGGAAGCCTCATTACGAGTGGTGCGCATAATAATCGCATTAGTGCCTGTGGAGGTAGTTATAGTACTAGTTGTGCTGATGTAATACAAGGCAAAGAAGCTTTGCGCAGCAAAGGGCGAAAGGCGTCGATGCGGCGCGGCGCGGCGCGGACGAGCACGACCAACCCGCCCGCCCCATAACGCGCCTATGTTGCCAGCTTAAGTTGCTTGAATTATTATATTTTTATTAATTTCCTTTAATGCCACTGCTCCATTTGCGTTAATATTAGTGTTTGTTAGTGATTAGTTACATTAGTGAAGTTCACCACCACTACCTGAGTTATCGGTTAATGTTTAACGTCATTTACAATGTCCCACTTCGCATAACGCATTAAAACCTTGTCTACATGTGTGTAATATCTATTATTTCATTAAAACGTTAGTTAAAGTATTACTATGCAGGTGTAGCAGAAGCATAATACTTAGCCCGGCCTTAAGCCTGTAAATATTGCCGATTTGACGTGTTTTCAAAAAAAGGAACACTATAGGAAAAATGATAAAATATTAGACCGAAAGGAGGTTATAAAATATACCAATTATTTTTTAATGCGATGTATTATTTGTTTTCTGTGCACGGTGTTTGATAAGATTTTCATAACTTTTTGTGTAACATGTTGAAAGGATAAATGCAAAAAAAGAGAGACAATCGAAAATACCCATTAATCTTTAACAATAATAAATTTGTCACGTTAGCTTTCCTATATAAAGAGCTAGTAACCCTAGACAAAGGCACCCACCACCCGACAGCAAACATTGTTAATGCTACTTTGTATATCGCACTGTCGTCTCTTGTTTCATAGAAACGATCTTTATAGATACATATCTTTAGGTATTTAATGAAACAGTATTATACATTTGCGAACTTCCAAACATAATGGGGTTGAGGTTTTTTTGTAGTAGATATGTTGTAATGGTGTGTTGCAAATAACTTTCTAACTATCTGTTTTTTCTGACAATCACAATCTAGGAGTCTTCAAATCACGAGTGAATAGCTATCTATCTTCTAGGTAAACATGCTTCATCTTAGACTGCCTCAATACTCCAACATCAGATGAGACAGTGTTAACGCAAACCTATATAATCATATCAATTTTGGTCCTTTTTTAGTAACTTAACCGGTTAGCTTTATGTGTAATCTCTTTGCATTTTATTTCATAAAATAAAAAAGACGTGGTATCGATACCTGGCATCGAGTATGAACTGCTAAAACATTGCGTTAATGTACATATTGTCACAATTATTACGTAGATGGTGAAGAAATACCCATAGGCGATGGTAGCCGCTTTCCATTAGGTGGGCCGTGTGCCTGTCTGCTGAACTCACATAATAAAAAAAGGAACATATTATATTCAAAATACTTACACATCATAATCAGCGATGTATAAAACTAGCCAAGCTGCCTTGAATAAACATGGCGTGACCGTACGGTGGCCGGCAATGTGGAAACCAGTACCCCGCAGTGAGCTGATGTTACTAACAAATATATATATATATATATATATATAATAAGATATAATGAATAGTCTTTTTTACATAAAATGTTAAACTGGAAGAGTGATGGAATAATAATAAAAGTACGTAATAATAACCCGCAGGGGGGCTTGTGGCGAAGCCTTAGGTGAGTAGTGACACCTCGGACCTGACTCCGGGGGTCAAGTCAAGGCCCCCCCGCCTTCATGCTTGCCTTAGCCAGCCGGCACGGAATGGAGATCGCTAAATCTAAAACTCAAGCTCCAGGGGTGGAAGTGATAAATGGCATAACGTCAGAAGTAGCTTCGGTGAACCTGCAGCCCACCTCTCGACACCCTTAGCTACTCATACCCATGTTGCCCCACGGCAACCTTGTACGGCAGCATAGATAAAAACAAATATGTATTAAGAAAGTATTAAAATAAGAAAAAGTGTAAAATTAGATTAGGCAATAATGTAGTACATAAGTTTTTTGGAAAAGAAAAGAAAATAAGAAATATAACAAAAAGAACCCCTTTCACTTGTATTACAAAAATAAAGAAATATTAAAAACCTCTATCCTAACACATGATGGAGAAGGCGAATAATAAAAACAAAAAAAACGGCATTTTAGGGGCCCATGGAGGGAGTGGCGTGTCACCGTCTACCCATTTTTCCATATTCCGAACATTGCGACGGGCAAACGGCATAGTCTCCATAACCCATATCCCTAGTTACACTAGCAGTTCACCCCAATATCCCAGTACCTTTTTGTTCTCATTTCCTACAATAGTACTACACTAACCGGGGCTTGTCACGCCACATTTACATTAAATTTGTCAAGGGGCCTCTACGTGTTATCCTTCCCATGGCCCTAAGCAAACCCTGCAAACATCCTGGCCATTTTTATGGTCCGTGGTCTTGAGAAAGTACGTCAAAAAGGGTTGGATAGATTGTGTGAAGGATGACATGAAGATTTGTGGTGTGACAGGGACCTATTCCAGAATAGAGGAGTATAAAATTATAAGATATACCGGGCTGACCTCATATATAGCAAGGAGAAAAGAAAGAAAGATAATTTTTTTTAATGTTTATTCTAAAATATAATTAAATATTTTAGAATCAAGTTAAACGAGCTACGACCTATTCTGATTAAAGCCTGATTTAAATTTGCATTATTTAAGAAATGAGTTAACTTGCGACACTACCGAGTTAAGTCTTTATCTGCATTTGGACAGAACATTCCAGTTAGGCAATAATTTGTTGACTAATTAGCTGTCTGTCCATCGATGATAAGGACTTATTCGTAAGTTAATTAATGTTAATCAAGCTTTAAGAAAACAATAACACTTTTTCTTAATTACGGATGCAGTACTTATATTTTATTTGCAAAACGAACTTTATATATACCATTTACCACACACATACCATTTCATAGATATTTGTATTTCATGGAAGCAACAAAATATCAATACACAGTCGTCTTTATGTTTATACAGTGTTAGTATTTCATTGATGAATGAGCTTTGTAATTATATCTTTATGAATGAAGATTAATAGTATGTTTGGCATCTTATCAACATCGGCCTGCCTGTAAATTACAGAAGAATTGAATGTCCCAAAATGAAGTTACACATTAATTAATCAAACTAACCGTAATAGATAATCTGAGGGAAAATAAATATCGTATTTATTTTAGTATTAGGTTACACGAATACGATACTAGAAGAATAGGTATCGTTACATATGGATGACATTAGCAAATTCAGAGGATTCACGACCTGGTTCTTCATGCATTCTCGATCTTAAAGAAATTTGAAGTAAAGGTTGCGAATGAATGGAAAAGAAGAGTATTTACTGAGTAACGACAAATACATTTATAAATATACAAAGTAACGTTCCTGAATAACTTAAAACGGCTTGAAGTTATTACACCCCTTCTTTAACGTGAAAATAGTATGTCTTTCGGAGCTAGTCCACAAAAAATTACATATATGTTATTTGATTTCGTGTTCGAAGAAACAAAAAAAAATTGTGTGCAGTTCACAAGCATTACAAGTGAAATTTCAGAGAATATACTCACAGATATTTCTTCTCTAACTTTTATTAATATAAATGTAATTCCTTTAGCCTACATCCGTTAACATATTATAATTCAAAATAAACTTCTTAAGTAGCATTTTAAATTTTTCACTGTTTTAGTCTAAAAAATATTATTATCAGCTTTATTTCGGTCCAAATTGGACCTATGGTTAATCATCTGTCTTATTGACTCTCTAATCTGTGCTGCACAATCTAAAACTCGTGTCTCATTCTCTCGCAGGCTTATTCCTATAGATTTATGTGTTTAACTCTTTCTTGTGTCGCTTTTTCGTTTCGTCGAGTTTCAAATCACAACGATTCTAAGGAAGTTTTACTTTAATAAAAAATTGGCTATTCTTCTTCGGTCTTAAAGTAACATCTGTAACGATCGTCATAAAAATTGCTCAAGATGCAAGGCCGGGAAAACCAACTAACTCACTTTCAAAGTATTAAAGATAAAGTAAATATTAAAGAAACAGAATAGATTATAAAATTCTGAGGGCTTAAAGCGCTCGCCTTTGGAGAATCACTTAGTAAAATCGTCACGTGTCTAGATGTATCTCCTGGTAGTTGTAAGACAGCATAAAATTCTCCTTTATATTGATACTTATCATGTTCATCATATGAATCTGCGAAAACGACCTCTTTAGGCAATCACAATTCCTTATTTTGGTAATTAAGAAATTTGCACATTGTAGTGTTACAAAAATATATATTTCAATAATAACAAAGTTCGGTATGACGTTGATTATGAGCAGTGTAGCTAAACTAATCGATTATATCATTTACTAATGGTCAGTTTAATTGCCCTCTCTAGTGAACCCTAAACACCAATTTTATTAGTTCGCTGCAAGCTGTAACATTTTTCTTCATTATCACGATAATTTTGTCTATTAACTCTGAAACTGACTTCAAGGTTAGTTAATACCTAAACTTTTATAACAGTCTGGTAGTTTCACATGTGTCTAAAAATACCTAATTCGGGCAATGACCCTTAAATTTCAACGCTAAAAGGATCTCGGAATCTTTCAGTTTTAGATACACTTACCAACACCTCATTAAGATCTTACTTCTGATTAATTATAAAGTTAGATTTTGAGGTTCGCTACCGAGATGGATGACACAGATACGAGACAGAGGACCACGGAATACATACTAGTGTTGTGTAGTTTTTTAAGTACTCCCCCGACTATAAATAATTGTGTCGGAAACTAATATTTCTTTTTTTGTGTTTGTCCTTTTTTGATTTTCTTTCTTTTTTAGGATTAAAGGTTTTATTTTGTTTCTTTTTTCCTAAAAATCTTATAATTATTTTTTTTTTGTCTTATATACTACTGCTTAGAGTTTTCTATTTTTTGTATCTTTATATTCTATCATTTATCCTTCGGTAGTATAAAACAAAGTCGCTTTCCGCGTCTATCTGCCTGTCTGTATATGCGATAACTCCTCCTAAATAAACCAAGCAACGGAATTTCAAGCGGTTTTCACCATCAGTCACATATTTTTCAAAGAAGGTTTATATAGATATATATACTAGCTTTTGCCCGCGGCTTCGCTCATGTTATGTAGAAACCTAATTAAGTTTATGTAAGTAAAGTATTTCTTATTTATTTACTAATACATTTGTATTTTCTTCATAAACTAGTATTACATCATATCTTAACTATTATTGTGTTGGCATCCTAAAGATATGGCAGCTAATATGTATTTATAGGATATGTTATGAAGCTACAGTTGTAATAATTACTCGTATAATAATGTCATAATTTAATAAATTATGTTAGGTATCACAAAACAATAGCTATTTTAAGGAAGATGGATGTATATTATCTTGTTGCAGTGGATAACAAGAATTGGTTAGCGAATTTGATACTTACTAAACGTTTTGGAGGTATTTGTAACAGGTATTTATAAGTTGCTGGACATTTTAGCCTTCGAACATAATATAATTGCCGGTACTTTCGAGTATTTTATAGTAGGTATTTAACTGATGCCTGAAGTGAAGCAGATCAGTTGTTCTACCAATCGCCGGGCGCTACGCTCTTCAGTAAACTGAATAAGTGATAAATTTGTGTTATCCTTAAATGTTTGTAGAATTGTTTGTCTTTCAATATGTTTATTTGTGATGTTATAAAGACTTAAAATAGTAATTATTTAATAACTGCGAGGTATGGGGTGACTATAGGGGTGGTTGGAGGTCTCCAGGCCATGTCGGGCCCATTCTTTATGTCATCTTGGTAATATATCTAAATGTGTTACTATCAAATGATTGGATAGAGTTATTCTTTATCTTATTTCTGTGGTTACGATATGTGCATTTATTATGCGAAGTCTCGATGACACAATTGTTACGTTTATAAGTTTTACTTTGTCCACTAACTTTTCTTCTATCGCGCTGTGTCGTGTGGTTTGTATGTAATTGGTTATGACACATTTTACAATAAATTCTATAACAATTATTATATCAAAAGCATGTGTTTGAATTGCAGAGCAAACGCATACTCTATTAGCTGGGGACGATATTTCAAAAATATGAAATTACAGTTGCACCGGGCGCCGTCTGTTCTCTCGTAACAATAACAAATGAAGTAGGAATCGGCACAAGCCTCGCCAAATGAAGCAACAAGGCAACAATGGTTCGTTGACAACCCCTCATAAAGTAGCTCGGTGACAATGGGACAAGCAAACTGATGCGTCCGGGATACGCAGTGACCCCGGTCGCGAGTCATTGCCACGCACCGCACGGGAATGTCATTTGCACTTTATGACAATAGCATTTTTACATCGTGGGAGCCAAAGCCTCCTTTGCTAACATGTATCTGCAGAATTAAATTTATTAGAGATACAATTCCCGGTAGTTTCAATTTGTAATCAATTGAAAAATAAACATGTTATTTATATGATAATTATAATACTAGTTTATCAAAACGACTCATCCTGTGATCAGAAGGCTGGTGCTTACCTCGGACAACGGATCAGTATGGCAATCCAGCGAGGTAACGTAGCCAGCCTTCTAGGCACCTTAACCACAGAAGATCACCGTCTTCTATGGTGTCTATAAGGTGCCTAGAAGGCTAGGCTACTGAGCCTAGGTCACCACCTAGGTTCAGTATTGTACTTAAGGTATTGAGGGATTATGGTTAGAATACAATATAACAAAGTTAAGTTTTATTGTATTCGTTTTAAAGTCATTGTAAGCGATATTAGTAGATTTTTTTTTCATATTAGTAGCAAGTAATAAATTATGTATCAGATAATGATCTAGCCTTCTCTTCTGGCCTTTACCAGGTGAAGCCATATTTACAAATAAATGATAAAATAACACAATGAAGAAAATTTAATCTAACTAAACGTAATAACTAATAATGTTATGTTCTACCTGTAATGCCTTAAGACTTTAAGCAGAATACTTAACCTAGGTCACCGTCTTACCCATCCCATATGGGTGACAAAATAAACAATTTATTCATGAATGTAACATGAATGAAGGAACAGCAATTAAAGGATATTTAATATAATATTTTCTTAAGTTTTCGCGACTAGTATACATAATAAAACTACGTTTTAACGGTTTTAAGCGCGGTAATTGATTTGATTTTCATTACTCCGACGTTTCGGCCACTTTTCAGTAGCCGTGATCACGGAAGACAGAGATGTCAAGTGTCAATGAGTATTGTTAAAGTTTTATTTAGTCTACCGTCAACTTATTCATTTGAAAATGAATTTACTTACTTAATACGTAGTTTTATTAGGATATTTAATGTTTTGAAGCCAGCCAAGAAGCCAGAAAATGATACTATATCTGACTAGATAATAAATCAAAAGGAATATGTATAGAATAATACAAGAAGTTTTATAATATATCTAGTTCTCTTCTTCTTCTTCTTCTGCATACGGGTGGTTTCCGCAACTCGACGTCAAGGCGCCTATTTTGTGTGCGAGGGTGGATGAGGGATTACTCCATCCAGCCCAGCTCCTCCAGGAAGTCCACCAATTTCTTGACGTCGCTGAAGACTACACGGAGGCTACTCGGGGCGTCCAGATACTTCTCCCTGTATTGGGCCACCTCTCGCATCCAAGCAGAATATGAGCGGCTCTTTCTTCTGCCTCCAGGCAAGCTCTGCACAGGGGGCTGTCAGTGACACCTACATTAAAAAGATGTCTGTTAAAATTGCTATGTCCAGTGGATGAACTAATGAACTAATGAATAACTAGTCTCAGCCGGGATCGACTGAGCCTTAGAATCCTCCTGGAGAAACGCAGGTTTGCTCGGGGGTTAGCGAGCTTGGCTTGCCTGTTTTCCTCCAGGTTGTCCCAAAGTTGTTGATGTAGTGCCTTTGTCGTTTGGTTTATGTGGTTTCTAAATCAACTGTGTGGCAGTGGCAAGAAAGGGTCCGCTCCGACTGGTTGTGTGTCGGATCCTCTCCTAGCCAGTTGGTCTGCCACTTCGTTGCCCCGGGCCCCACTGTGTTCCTTAATCCATTGAAGAATCAAGGTGTTGTTCTTACCTGCCGCCTCATTTAGAGCCGAGTGGCATTGGTAGGTATATTAAGTTTGAATAAATAACCCTGCTACTAAGGGCTTGAAGTACCGATTTGCTGTCAGAGAGTATTCGGATTCTATGATCTTGGACATCTCTAGTTACGATTGCTTTAGCTGCAAGCAGGATTCCCATACTTTCTGCTTGATATACTATATTAAACTTACCCAGGGGCTCGGATATGTTGATGTTTAGGTCTTCCGAGAAGACTCCCGTACCTGAGCCCATATGTCTAGTTAATAATTTAATTAAAATAAATTATATAACAAATTTCTGCTAGAGGGAAACCTGCTCAAAGAGTTGATTGCATTGTCAAGCTGGCAAGACTTATTTTCACCTTGGGAAGTATGAAGCACCAGATCAGTGTTTTTTTTTTGTACAAACAATGAAATGAAAATAGCATTATTTTCTTAATCATCAAAAAAATATTTTAATAGCAACTTCCTAAGATGGAACACAGTAGTTATAAGTTATAAATTTAAAAATATAGCTACCATTAATAGAATTTTATGACCGTACTTTCGTTTCGTAAGCATAATTTGCCAGAAGCTAAAACATAACAATGCCCCAGCTTTAACCACAGAATTTTAACATACGAACCATTTGTATTCGAATGGCTTTTTTAAAGTGCATATCATTATAAAGTATTATTTTACAACCAAAGATGGTTATCCAACTTAACGCTGGTATCCCTTAACTAGTTCATATTTTATTAAACGGCGTAAATATAGACAACAGAATACTAAGTCATGAAGTAATTTGAATTTAATTTTTAGTTTCCTCTACACTTTATACTTATCAGTTTTATAAGGTCCCGTTACTGCAAAAAGTCGAAAGTGGGGTGCAAACGAAACCACTTTTTATTGATATTTAGAATATTTACTGATCAATTATTTACAAAAAAAATATCATATAATATACACAATAAAATAATAATGCATCTGAAAAACGATCGCGTCTATGGAATCCCCGCTATCGCCCGAAAAATTGCTATCGAAAATTCCTCAAGCCCGTTGGCGCTGTTACAAGCCTTAAAATGTTCCTACCTTAAAATCATAATTCTATGTTAAAATATATTGTAGGGGGCCTTTTTATAATGTTAAACATTTCACACCATGTCCCACTTCCCTATCCCATCCCCCTATTCGGATCCCATTTCTCATTCTTTCAATCCCATTCCTCCTATCCAATCTCTATCCCATCCTAAAGGCTGGCAACGCATTGGCTTGGCCATTGGTATAGCCAACGCCTATAGGCGACGGTAACCACTTTCCATGAGCTGTGCCCTCTGCCTTTTTGCCAGCTTCACAATAAAAACTCTTTTAGCTTTGTAGTAAAACATTTGATTACTAAAGACGCTTACAACCATAAATTTTGTTTCGAGTAATAGCTACCCAATAATCTAAACTTTCCACTTTTCTTTTCAATGGACGTTGATATTATGTTTCCAATATAAACACCTTTTTAAAAATTTATTATGAATTATCCATATAGTGCCTCCTAATAAAAATATATAAATATTACCACAAAAGGCGCGCCCGGCCTCGGTCGAGGCATTACCTTATCTTTACGCTATTCATGTCAGGGGAAGCCAACAAGTTTATAGCGGTCTACCAGCCAAGTATTGTCGGTCAGGCCACCGCTATCAATTAAAGATAAATTTGCTAAAATAGAAGTTCTACAATAAAAGAACATTCTTCATTATATATTAACCAATAATACAATCAAAGGCCAAAACATTACCTGCTTTTCGGAACTCCCTTCGAAATTACTATTTGTCTTTAAGTAAATATGTCTAATATAATACACATTTACTTAGATATATATTGTAATATGTGTTTATATAATGATAACATATACCACCTATATTTATTTAGATAATTTTATATATACATATATGTATATACAGGTATTCTATCATTGTGTCTGGATTTATGCATGTATTAAATTTATAAATTACTGTAAGTATATATATTTGAATTATACAGTCTTATTTTATTTTCTGCTCCACCTACATCGCTATATTAGTTAAGAATTTCTTTTGATAGGTTGCCTGGAATAAGTCGCTTTTAGCGATAAGGCCGCCTGTTGTTTTTCCAAGAAATATTTATTGTAACTTTGCGTTGTTTTTATTTTGGCGAACTAAAAAGTTTTATCTATCTATCATAATACCTATTAGCTTAAACGACAAACTCAGTAAAATTGACACAGTATAAACAGACAATTAACCTCAATACGATGAAGATCGTTACACGCATATACGCTATATGCACGTTTGTCTCGGAGCGCGTGCGCTTGTGTATTAATTTTATTTGTACTAAGTGAGAAATTAGGCAATATTAAGCGCTAAAATGTTCCTGTATGACTTATTTTTTGCTGAATTTTTTCGACCGACATATGTATATACCACCACATATACAGTGGACCGCGAGTGATTCGTTTATACAATGCCCATACATTTGCACGTGTTGTAGCGATATCATTCAAAACAAAGCGCGACTTAGGAGTATTTGGAATCTTGTCAAATTATTTTTAAATTTTGTTTAAAATTTTAAGTTGTACATTTATGCTGAATTAAGAGAACATGTTGGTTACGTCTGCCCTATGTAATGGAGTAAAGCGGACACCTTGCATATAATATCTAATCTTTTCTACCATATTTCTATTTGTTACTTAGCATTGTGTAATCAGTGAGGACAGCATAGGTGATTTGAAATGAATAGGTGTCTATTTTTACTGCCTACGGATGCATAAAGGGGATTAAATTTAATGTTGTAGTCTCTTCAATAATGGTTGTTTCGATGTTCATAAAAAGGTGGGCCTTTAAATGGCTCGTTCGGAGCCGTTTATGGGTGGTTATATTTCTTAGTAAAATGTTTATGAAAATTGTGATTGTAACAAGTAACGGACTACAGATTACTTTGTGAGTGTTAAGAGTTATGTAATTTTTGTTTTATTTTCACAAATTTGTTTTGTGGCAACGCTTTTAGACAAAATGTACTGTGAACCATTTTCGTTGCTATTATCACCTACCTTCTACATTAGCTGTTAGTCACTCTTCTAAATGTATACCTCACTTTTAAGCGATCTCTTATGGAGAACAGTCGTTGACTGTTCTTCCCGATATGACATTCCCATACATTTTCTATTCTATTCGTTTAGCACTAATGCCGTCTGTCTATCTTATTAACTTCCGCTGAGATGAGAAAAGTGAACAAATTAGGAAGTGAAGTTTAATCTTCATTTATTTCCGTTCAAGAATTAAATCAGACAGTGTTGACATACAACATCGAAATGCGGTTAACGTTTTGGGAACGCCTCCCACCGACAACGATCTGGATTACATTTTTTACCTGTAAATATGTTTATAGTAGCTTCTTTTTTCCATTTTTATTGCTTTTGTATTATATTTCTCTAAATATTTCAAATTGAATAAAACTCTTGCATTAATTTTTATGTAGAATAATTTAATTTGCCTTCCGATGCGGCGACGGCGGCGGCGTGGACCTTTCAATATTTTTTTTCCTAAAATAAAAGGGGCCTAAGTAACTCCTTATAACATCAGTTATCTACCAGTTAAAGTCCAGTCAAAATTGGTCCAGCCGTTTAAAAGTTTAGCCGAAACAAACCGACACGAAAAAAACAAAATTAAATTGATTTTTTGGTATAAGTACCGTATATACTTTCATATGCATTTAGTAAAAAGCTATTATTTTGACATTACAAACAAACACTTCAATTTTATTTATCTGTAGATCTGCAAAGACAACGTTATTATACAACATGCAGAATCAACTTTAAATATTTTTATTGAAACTAAGTCCCGCTGGAGAATAGTTTTGAAAACAGTTAAAAATTAAGTTTACGTTTCCTTCTATACGTACCTACCAAATTTAGTCCAGAGGGTAAACAAATGTCACCTGGAGTCCAAAGTATATGTTTTATTTTTTACCTCTCTATAAATGTATATATTATATTAATTAAAGAATTTTAAATGTCGCGTGATTTGTTAAGACGACTTCCGAACACATCAATCCTCTCGACCGCGCTCTGCCGATCTTCGTGGGTGGTCCATGTCGCGCAGCGTACTGAGCCCGTCATAATTATGTAGGTACTCTCAGGGCAGAATCTAAAAGTTTTGACTTTCTTAGGCCAGAAAGAAAAGATATTATAATAAATAAAATAAACTTACAACAAAAAGAAATGGCAATATTTAGGTATAAATAAAAATTTTAAAAATAGCTTTTATTTTTTAGTTTTTCACGTATTTTGAACGAATGTTGTATTAAAATAGAACATAAAGTATTAGTGTAAAGTTATAAAAAAATAACTATATTACAGTTTTATTTTAATTAAAAATATCTACTTATAACTACGAATTGCTCTGGCGATCCAACGTAACTTTTGCAGCCATACTCAGCAATTTAGCTATAGCAGCAGATGCCCTAAACTCCTTAGTCTTAACATACTAAATAATTATAAAATAAATACAGAAAACCAATTAATTTATTACGTATGGAACAAAAATAGTAAAAATGACAATCGCCCACGGACCACAGAGAAACGTAACTCGAGTAGAGATACCCTAATTAAAACATTTAAGTAACTTTTACTTATTTAAAACATATTTATTAGAAAAAACTATTCAGTTCTAATAAGTTTATATTGCACACCAAAATAAACAATTACAAAAAAACTCAGAATGTTTCTATTTCATTTTCATAACTGAATTTGAACATCAGAACTAAATTAATAAACCACAGAAGGTACATCTATCGAACAAAGTAGAACTAACCATCAAATATACCTAATCAAAATGAAAGTGAGTATAAGATTTTTACTTATAGAATTCAAAGAGTCTTACAATGGACAGGACCTAAGTTCTAAGATAAAGCCCCTGGTATCTTCCCCTAAATCCGGCCCAGGGCATTATCCCTATAGGAATGTAGCTAATTATCAATCGGAGATGTTATCTACCTTTATTACCGATGCAACAACGAGAGGTAATAGAATTCGATTAACTAACGATTGATTGTATTTAAAATCGATGTTTAATCTCGTGTAGTTCATAAATAATTCGAGATAATAAATACGCAAATTGTTCTTGCATTTACATTTATTCTTCAGATATGTATAAAGTTGATAATATGTATTTTAAATGACGTAAAAGAAGGGGTAGATCGTTCTCTATGAAATGAAAAACTGAATAGTAGTGAATGTTAAATTTGTTTGTTCGTAGGTGATATTTTACTGTTTCCCAACGATTTTGTAAAAATTTCGAATTTTAATATAATATTAAAAAAACCTATTGTGGGTGGGTGTTATGTTAGCATCACTCTTTTTTGATTAAAATATAGTTTGCAATATAACTATCACTCATTTAGCTCTTGTTCAAAGATTTTATTATTTTCTAGATTCGTATCTTTACAACAAAATTAATCGCACGCTGTCTATATACCCACTACTGAAAGTTACTTGCAAAAGAACAGTATTTAAATGGTTAAAATCACCCAACTATGATGAAACGGAAAATTTGTTACGCTTAATAATAAGTCCATTGACTCATGTCTTATCTTTATTAGAATTATATAAAAGAACACACCCATACACACTCACTCATTACCTTAAAATTAGTATGTATCTAGTTAGTTTTAGCCGTGGAGCACTGGTGACCTGTATGTAATACAGATCTGCACAGTTCTACAATAGGCACAAGTCTTACGCAATATATATTTATAAATAATATATATATATATATATTAATAAATTGTTCTGTGAGAAAATAAATACTTTCTATTTCTATTTTTTATCTTCTCCCGATTAGTCGACACGATGTTTTTTTATCCCCTATCTATTGTGCAGGGTGATTCGGACAAGCTGATTTAGAAAATGCAATTTTTAGAATTGTTGTGTCTGTTTGTTAAAGAATCACGTAAAATTGCTGAATGGATCTTGGTAAAATTCGACACAGAGCTAATTTATATATACTAACTTACACGTGCCCACTTCGTTGGGCGTCAAACCAACATATAAGTACTATAACAATGGATACCATGGCAACGGTTACCATCGCAAAAACTACGAAGCCAATAGCAACGATAGTAACATTTGTGATTGTAGTAGATACATAAAATTTGAAGTCCATCGGACGTATAGTTTTGGAGATCTCGTCACGAGTCAGTCAGTGAGTGGTATTTCGCTTATATATGTGTAGATATCCAAGGTCAACACTTAGGATACTTGTTATATACCCATTAAATGACGTCGTTTCCGTGGGATAGATGAATATAGCCGAATGGGTGACGCCGTGGTCGCTGTTTTCTTTTTGCAATTCACTAACACATACATTGTCGCCTTAGCAAACCAAATGAAATTTTGCTGACGCATGCTAGTACTATATAAAAACTTTATATCCGATTCAATTGAAAGGAAACAAATATATAAGCATTCAAATATACAAACTTATTTTCACATTTATATATTAGTCATGGATGGATTTGCATTTCGCCCTAGCATGGCAGTGGACTTTACTCCATACATTTTCTTATGATCCCCACCTTCCCAAGAGTGCTTCAAGTACTTGGGACGTACGGACTTGCTTTGCAATAGTAACGCACCGTCACGTAATGTGCAGTCAAGCAATCTTAATACACGCTAATGACTTACTTATTTCCCCTTTGAATCACCATGCACCACAGCTTGAATCTTCGCCAGTAACTTTTTGTTTGAAGTTTGTACGGATGTGAGGCTTTGACCCTAACACTTAAGGAGGAAAACAAGCTGTTGTTGGCTAAAAGAAAGGTCCTAAAAAAGATCCTGGGTCCGACACGGGGTAGTGATGGCAACTGGCGTATCCGAAAAAATCTGAAATCGAAGAACTGGTGGATGAGCCCAATATCATAGGAGACCAAGGCACATCGCATGCGCTAGCTTGTCCACCTACATAGAATGGGGGAGGATCACGCGATGAAAAGAGCCTATCTCGGCAGACCAACAGGACGGCAACCAGTTGGTCGGCCCAGATATCGCTGAAGTGGCGTAGTGGAGGCTGATCTGAGCGAGCTTCAATCTATGACTGACAGGAGACAGCGCTGAACAGAAAGGAGTAGAGTATTCTCGTTTCGAAGACCAGGACTCATTTTGGGTCGCTGAGCCGCAGCAGTTAGTTAGTTAGAAGTTTTATTGGTAATACATTCATATTGAGGCACTATACAGTATTTATAGAATTGGGAATTGATTTTAGAATCAGTAATTTCTATCTAATATATTAACACTAAAAAAATATTCTTGACCATATAATAAAATTATTTAATTTATAATGTATTATTTTTTGAATGAAAGTAAAAAAAGTTATTATTTTAATATCGTTTCAAAGAGGTAAGTGTTTTCAGTTAAAAATCAATAGAATATCAGTTCGATAGAACACCAGCTTATGAAAAAAAAATATTTTTAAATATGTTTGACACTGATTCACCATTTCAAAAAAATTGAAAAACATTAATGATTGGAAAGGATTACAAAACACGTATTCTGAAAAAAATTAGTGATAGATGATATTTCAAAAACTCAAGATAAAAAATATTTTAGTCTTATTTTATTAAAAAATATTCGGGATTTCATCCGAGAATTACAACAAAAATATTGTTATATGCCTTTTGCTCCCAAGTATTGGTAAAAAATTCGCCATGAGTTAATTTGTAATTTTACTATTGAAAAAAAAAATAAAAACGGAAAAATAGGATTTTCAAAAATCTCGAAAAATACTAAGATAAAAAGCTGAAAATTTGGGTGAATTATTTATATTTGTTAATAAAATGATCCCCATAGTAAAAGTTAAAAACGCTGCGGGGGCAGTTTTTACTTAGAAACCCCGCTATAATACCCAAAGCACAAACTGTTACTTTTGTCCCCGGTCTCCCTTACTTTTAAACATTCGCTTTCCCATAAAGTCCAACATTACCTCATTAAACATATGTATGTCACATGACAGTAGTGTGTATGCTCATTCCCTCTTCATTATAGTATGTAGGTACATCAGTGGTGCGGGGTGGAAATTCGACTAGGGTAAGCCGGTTGAAAAAATATAGCGTATGATGCAAGCGCCGACTACACCGCCGTTGTAGAAATTAAAGCCCCGCTATCAGCATACAAAAAAACACAGGATTTTATAATAGTGACTTTGATTTATGATAAAAGTGTCTTTGAAAAAACCCTTTCTAGACAAAAACTGCGCAAAACTAGTAATTTTTAAACAGAATACGTAAACGCCAATGCATACATGGCGCTTTCGACCTTTTGGTCATTAGTCGCTAGTTTCTCAAAGGTAGGCTATGGGGAATCGATTTGTATGAAGCCCACGCCTCTGAGGTACATACAAAGGTATAAATTAATTATTATTAAAGCAAAACACAGAGTATCACCTTTGAAATTAAACTTTGAATATCACGTTGCCATAAAGCCCTGGGTTCGATAGGATACTAGTTTATTGCGATCGGCTTCACGCCGAATGAACCTTCCGCGTCCGCCTCTAAACAATATCCCTTTGTTCGCCGGTCTACGGACCGTTGCATGGGATTAATGAGAATAACCGTCCATCAGCACTCATAAATTATTAAAGGCAACCTTAATGCTATTAACGGCAACCTGGCCGTTAAACGGTTATATTATTCGCATACTAATAAAAGCTACTTTGGGTACATTTGCTTAGTAGCAAGTGATAATCAGGTTATATTCGTCCTTAATAACTAAAATGCATCTATAAACTTACGCTTTTCAGAAATGACATATATTGCTGCGAATTTCGTCTGCGGCTGCTCTAGCGTTTATTTCAGGTCCCGCAAGTACCTACATTTAGGTTCTCAAACATTAAAATTAAAACTAATGCATTTAATACGACACATGGTACATACACACGAACCTTTATAAGTATGTGTATTGGTATGCAACATACAGTTAGCGTCTTATAGAAAGGAGCGCCCAAGATGGTCAAATAGATAAGAACATCGAAAGTGATCATTAATATCGATACAACCAAGGTAGTCTAATAGTTCTCATCAGCCTTCTTATCCAAAAACATCGGCACACCAAAAACGCCAAATATTTGAGTGCATTCAAGTCATCCATATTATGTTAACAGCCTCCTCGCCAGATGTATCTAAGCAGACAAGGTGGCCAAAACATAGTAACAGTCTAGAAAAATGAACTGTATTCTAAATGTGATTAGAGTCAGAACGTTAGCTTAGGCTTTTTCAATTAGTACTGGGGTATATTCTAGGAATTCTCGGATTTTTTACTGGGTATAGATCACGAGAATTCATATACGTATTTGACATTAAAACGATATCCACAAGACATCAATTATTCAGTGGTAATAAAATAAGTTTTATCTCGAATTTTAAATTTCTTGTGTTTTGAAACTCTTTAGTAGATATTTCTACAAACTCACATATACATAGAAAATATACTCACATATACATAGTGTATTACGTCAAATGAAATGTTAAAATTAAATTAATATTGTAAAATAGCCTTGTCTGTACATTGAAGCTATTAAAAAAAACCATTTGGGATCAAATTGTTTTATTGATGGAAAATTAAAAAAATAAGGGTTTTTCTATAAATATATGTTAATTTCTATGAAGTTTTCACTATTATACAGACATTTTTGATTTAAATGCTGAAAAAGCTAATATCATGGGAATTCTAGTGTAGTTTTTCTTTGAAACCGGATTCACTTTTTCGTGTTTTTTACTCCCATACTTTAGTGCCGGAAAGTTTCAAAATTTTCTAGGGAATTATACGCCTAGAAATAGTATAAAAACTGGCCGTGTTACTCTTATTATAGCATAGTTTGAACCTTTATGACATTTTTATACATGACTATATTGGGACTCGTGAAATTTCCCGGGATTTCTTTCCACTTCCAAACTACTAGATCAACTTTAACGCAATGTTCGCAAATGACAAGACACTGTCTGTATTTATTAGAAATCTGTAGTGGAATAAGTCTTTAGTAACATTACTAATCTCGGGGTTTTATGGACATATCCAGGATACATGTATTGTCATATTAAAAATCCATGAATAAATATTGATAAAATAACTTTAATCTTTGCCATCTAAGTAATGAAAATGAATTCGAGGGCAAATACTAGTTACGTCATAAAAACGATAAAGATTTTTATAACTGTAATAATACTATTTAGATTTAATATGGAATCATCTCGATTTGACTCTAATCACATTTAGAATACAGTTCATTTTTCTAGACTGTTACTATGTTTTGGCCACCTTGTCTGCTTAGATACATCTGGCGAGGAGGCTGTTTGTTAACATAATATGGATGACTTGAATGCACTCAAGTATTTAGCGTTCTTGGTGTGCCGATGTTTTTGGATAAGAAGGCTGATGCGAACTATTAGACTACCTTGGTTGTATCGATATTAATGATCACTTTCGATGTTCTTATCTATTTGACCAACTTGCCCGCCCGCTCCTTTCTATAAGACGCTGACAGTACATATGTTATTTTTTTCAAAAAACAAAATGCCTCTTCAAAAAATAGAACTATAATATCTCCCAACTTACTGACTTAAATAAAAGATTAACATTACTTATAAGATATAATGACGACCTGTATAACGATCTTCTTTGCGTAATGCGTTTATTAAATAAGGCTATTAGAACATCACGCTACAAGCGAAATAAGAAAATTAATAATTAAACGTGGGTGAAATAGCAGTGATGTCTGATTAAATGAGAAAGAAAAACCTTCTCGGGTACCAATCTGCTGTTGTATAATACAGCAGTTAGGTAAACCTAAATGAACTTCCGTCTTATGAAACCTTCAATTTTGATAACAACTCTTTATCAGTACTAAAACAAAAGCCCGCAGTAATAACTGGGGCACCCGCTGGCCCATCCTTACAATAACTATAAATTGGTAAGCGCCCAAAAGATAGCTGGTGTCTCAGATAAGACTACAATGGTAATTACACGGAACAAAACAAGGAGACAAAGCGTACGGGAATGGACAGACTCTGAAAACTCTGAAAGCCTTTTAAACACCCCCCGCCTCTTCGTAAAACTTCAAATTAAACGTAAAGTGTCCCTGGGAAACAACATACCTCATTCGCACCGAAATAAAACCCCTTTTTATCCTTCAATTTGCCCCAAAACAATGGATCGTTTTAACAAATTCGTTTCGTGTTGTTCAGAACTTTCAATGAGACTTGTTTTACTTGTTCGTACTTATTGTTATTTATTTATTAAAAATTGAGATTGCGAGTATCTGTTATACATTTACCAGTCCTTCGGGAAGGCTATTATGGAGATAATAAAAGTTGAAAATCATACTTTCGAATCGGAAAACTCGTAGCTATAACCATTAAACAGGAATAGGGTAGTTCACGATGAAGGAACGATTTCACGGGAATAACACATTCAAGTAAGTTGATGCCGGGCTCGGAAACGTTCCCAGGTGCATCTTAATGTGCCATAAGAGCCACCAAACAGTGCTTACCGGGAAACACGATCGTTTTATTATGCGCATGGTGATGTTATCTGACGGATGGAGACGTTTTGTATTTCCTATACAGTACTGTTTCAGTAGGCATAATTAAATTATCGAATTAACACACAAATACGTTACTAAATTAATTATTAAGTACATCGGACTCTAGAGTGATCATGCGACAGACGAAATGTTAACGCCACAGGTAAATTCTATAATTACTAGAGTTTACCCCGCAGCTGCGCCGCGGGTCAACCTTTGATGCGTGCCTCTTGTTTAAAGAGTTTTACAACATAGGTTGCATTGTATTATTTTTTTATGTTACTGCTATTTGCCCCGGGAGATTCACTTCATTTTATATCGCAAACTATCCCATCTCCCGGATGAAAAGTATCTATGCCAATTTTCGGTATTAAAACTACATATGTACACCAAAATGACCACACCAACCACATCGACCACATCGACCAAAAAAACGAAAATGGCAAATAAAAAACTATCCTACTTTCTGGTATAATCTTTATATAAATCTATTCCCAAACTTATCCCAAATCCGGGATGAGAGTATCCCTTGTCCACCCTTGATATTAAAATTACATATATACCGAATTTCAGCCAAATCGGTCCAGTAGTTTTTCCGTAAAAGCAGTATCCTATGTTCATCCTCGGCATTGAATATATATACTGAGTGTCAGCCAAATCGGTCTAGTAGTTTTTCCGTGAAAACGGAACAGACAGAGTTACTTTCGCATTTATAATATTAATAAGGTGTCGTAATATAACTTTTCTTCACGTATATACTTTGTTCTATAAAATTAGTTGAATTAGAAAAGGTATGAATAATGTGCAGTGATTCTCGTCCTAAATTTTACATGTGTTTAAAAAAGTATACTGTCTATCGGCTTCTGAAACGACCTTCAGAGAATTTTAAAATGATGGAGGTCAAAATTGGATATTCTAGACCACCCTAGAATTTTTTCGGTAGATGCCGTGTCAAGTGGCGAAAATGAAAGTAAGGCCCTAGTTCCTCGCCATGATCATCGATAAGTTTTATGCGATGATAGTTCGCGATATTCGTCTTGGTTCAAATATTGGAAAACACTACAATGTATGTGACCAAACCATAACAGTAATACACATTCCTGCCATAGCAGTAAGCCTGATTATGTCACACGAGGTTGCATTGTGTTTGTCTTGCTAACGGGGGCCCCGCTCCGGCTGACGGATGCGGTCTAATGACATAAATGCAAATTCGACCATTCGAGTTTCCTGCGCGCCTGCACAAATAGCTGCCAACCGATGTCGCGCCGCCCCGCTTTAATAGACCCGTCTCTCTGTAAATACCATATATAGGAAATTGAACGCGTAAACTGTACGCAATCAGTTTTTGTGTGAGTCCATACCTTAATTGGCACTCAGCTACTTCCCAGCTATTTTTTAGTTAATTAAGTGTTTAACAAATCCGCTACGAATGGAATACTTTCCATTTACTTCTTTCTTCGCATCACATTACTGTTAATAAATCTCGTGTCGCGGTGTCGCAATGTAGGGGATACGAGGAAATGAAACTACGAAGTAGGTCTGCTTGATTTATTACTCGGTGATCGTAACCATATAACACAACATAAAGTACTATATTTTGGTTCAGTCGGGAACTTAAAAAACTAAATACTAGATTTTGGTACTACAAAGACAACGCGCAGTGTACCGGTGGAGAGCTACAAGTACATACAATAAATATAACTAATTATTTAGATATCTAGATTATTATCATGTCACCACAATAACATAGACGTGTGTTACATATGGCTAATTTACATTATGGCTCATGCACCCGTCGTTTATTATTGCAGCATTTTAAAACCAATTCTAATATGCGCTTTACATGTGGTTAGAACCATCGTGTTCAACTGAATATTTATTACTTAGATACATTTAAAAATCTAAATACATATCAACATTTCGGACCTTTATTCAAAATAACTATATATTTAAATTTTGTGGAACATTTAAATGGTCACGTTAGCACAGACCATTCACGATTAGACAAGCAATAACAGTTGGTCAATAAAAAATAATTAATTTTTCAGCGCAATTCCAAAGTCAACAGTGGGTTTAATTAGCTAACTGTCTTATAAATACATAAAACAATATGTTTTAAGCATATAATTTTTGAAAGTTTTTATTATATCAATAGCTCCGTCATTTATTATACAAATAGAAAAACTTAAATATTGAGTTATTTCTTTTGATTAAAGGTCCAATATTACAAATCATAAATTTTCAGTGGGACGTCACAGAAAACATTGGGTGCAATCGATTTTATATCACAGGGCTTATAGCATTATATTACACACAGAAAAATATACACAAGCGTTTGATACATGTGTCAATTTGGTTGTAAAACCAATCATAACACGAACCAAATTGTTTAAACCGTGAGAATGTTTTTATGGTATGTAGGTCGATCTATTCGTCCGTCTATTGGAACACACCATTGTAGATTTTTGTTTTAATTATTAGACTTTTAATTTAGAACCTTTAATCTAGCGATAGTTGAGTCTGCCAAAGCGACGTCTTTAGTTCCCAAAGAGGTCGCTTTGGAAGACTCGTTTTATCAATATGACAAGTATCAAAATAAAGTGAAACCTTATAATATGTCTCACACCTACAAGTGAATCTAAATATGTCAATTTCACTAAGCGATTCTTCAAAGCGGTCGCTTCAGGTCACTTATTCTGTCAAAAACTAATTAAGGTTCTTTCTTTTATTAACAATAGTTAAATGAAATATTAAATTTTGATGTAAATCTGTTTTCAGTTAGATTTGAACAACCATTTCAGTACGTGCATTAAACGCTTTAATTTGTCGACACTAATTGTAATCTAAATTATCTTAGACTTAGAGTAACGTTTGTATCGTTTAGATAAACTAGGCTCATTCAGATAAATAAACTGAATTTAACTTTTAGAATATTAACTGCCATGTCTATTGTACAGTTTTAAATAAGAGATGCCAAAAATTCTTTGCAAAATCAAAATTTGTTCACCACATTTTAAGGACAGATTTCAAATCACTATAGGCTTGCGTAGATTTTTTAACCTTCTATAGGTTTTTTTTAGTTTAGCTGCTTTAATACATTAATCTCTAAAATGATATACAAGACAGGGAGCTGCATTTTTAAAGTTTAATTTACGTTTAGTACTAAATGGAAAATTATTTACACTGAAATCTCGGACCTAAGCCTCTCCACATTATTTTTCAGGTAGAAGGGAAGTGTTGAAAATTGGTTTTGTAAGTAGTTCTGTTATGAACAGTAATAGCGATAAAATAACTTTTTCGTACATGCGCACTGCGGACTCAATCTAGGTATCTTTGTGAAACAATAAACAATCCTTCCAAGAGACTAGAATATTATTTTGAAATACTATGTATGCTCCGTGTTACAATTTCTAGTCGTCCCCATAAAGTCATGTTAAGCCACATAAAGGCAAAGAGATACAAAGGGAGCTAGTAGCTCTTGACATGTGAAAGCTGAAGTCTACAATCCTAATTAGATAAGAGAGCATTATTTTGAAATGTGTTGCATTTCAGTTGTATATAGTATAATATAAACAGTACAAGGCAAACAAGTTGAAGTAACGCATTAATCGTTAGAATCAGTCTCATAAGATATCGTTTTAACAAAGAAATTACAAAATTAAAAGCACAGTTGAATAACGATTTTAAATATGTTTTGCATTTTCCCCCTGTGATATGCCTACATTCCAACAATAATAAGGAAATTATTAAGTACCCTCTTTTATTTATTTTATTTATAGTAGATTGAAACATCTACTAACCTCTTTATTCTAATAGTTATACTAGCTTTATAGATTCTTTAAAAAAGAATAAATGCGTTTTACGCATTCAGAATACAAATATGAATAACACTTTTTTACAAGTTTATAAATCTTGTATATATAACTATTAAGAATATGGGAGATTATATTTAATGTCATATATGTGTTCAAAAATACTTGTTTTTGTCACTTTGTGACGTGTGTTTGCTTTAAGACGATCAATAGCCGCAATCTCAGACATATATGTACATGTTCCAATTGAATTGATAAAAAAGTTTGTTGCTAACTCATCAATTAAAAATGAATCTAAAGCAGCCGGCAAATGCAGACTCTTATATAATCCACGCGTGTCACGTCGCTCAAATAAATTCACAATTCAACACGCAATTTAACCATCGACTAAATCAGTAATCGACTTTTATCGCAAATAAACTTTTAATCCGAAAACTGAAAAGCTAAAACGCCATTTATCAAGATATTCATCACGCTTTTTACAGTTTCACGTTTATTCGCCAATGTTAGTTGACGAAACTCGTTTATTGCTTTACAACAGTTTTCAAACAATAGCTCTAAAATGAGTCTTCACTTCATTGTGTTGTATTGCTTCATTACAAAACCTATCTGTGCCTGTATTACATTTATATAAAATGAGGCGTGTCTACAAAATATCAGGAACGTGTAGTCATGAAATAGCCACTTATTTAGCAAAAGACGATTTTTCATAGAATCAATATTAGACGGTTCATTTCTGTCTTTCAATTTGGATGAATCAACCAAGGTGATGTTTTCTGCCTGCGTTGCCTAACTAAGTAGAACTATAATAATCTGTTTAAGTCTTTTTCAAAGAGATATTACAGCGTTATGGGAAAACTGAGGGAAGGAGCACGTTTCACACGTATCGCATCAATGATCCAGAGAACGAGTACGAGAACACTGCTACCACCTATCGAGGTAGTAGGCATTAATTAATTCCCAGCCGCCAGCGAATAGTGCGGGATAGGATAGCGACATAGGCTGTAGGCACCTACTCAGATAGTTCTTCGAAGCATTCCCATTACACAGACGATACTACACGCTCAAAAAGCAGACATCTCATGTATGGGCTAAAGATTCTAGCTTCTAGTCTGTTTGTGCAAACTTGTGCCACTCGTTTGAGTCTATTAGCTTATATCAGTGAATGTTAATGTTTGTGTCTTTATGTCTTCTTACCATCAATTAATATATACAATATAGTTATATACATCTCCAAAGCCAGTAGATATATAGTTCTCTTATGACGGACGATAGAGTCACTGGAATAGTTAGAGGCGGCAGAGGTTTTATTTAGCTTTTAGGGTTAAAGTCGCATTTGTACATCACCACTACGCTATAATTATGTATGTAACTTTTTGTGTACAACAAAGAATAAATATTTGTGACTTGGCCGACTTAATGTTTTTATTAAATGGCTTGATAATAATAATCTAAAATTTGCCTCAACTAAATTCAATTAAGTGAAATGATACTCGAATGAATCAAATAATTCTCATTTGAGATTCTTTGATCTCCACCCTTAAATTGAAATGACTTCAGCGTAAATAACTTTACAAACAATATGTTTATCTTTTACAAATCAATGATTCATGTTTAAAATTATAAAAGTTAATCTAACATTTTGACATTTTGAATACTTTACAACCAATCGTATTATTGCAGCTATTTTTGAAATTGTAGTGTTATTATTCACTAACCTTAGAGGTTTTATTTCAACCATTTCTAATACAATACTAATGGTATCAGGTTTAAAATAAATAGTTGCTTTTTGACGACTATAGTCACAGTCTTCAATGACAAAGTAATTTAGAGGGTAACAACACACGAACACTCGCTGCATACAAAGGTATTCAAATCCATTCGTTGCTATATGAATAACCATTACCAATTACTGAGTCTAACTAAAAATAAACAACACATAGAACACAATTGTTTTATATACAGCCACAACTAACAATACACTTAAGTCTAAAAGATAAAAAAATCTCGAGCTCATATTATTAATTAATTCATCGAAAAAAACCGATCAAACTGCTAGCAGTACAAACGGTTCTCTTAATTCTTAGACGATAACAACAACTCTATTCATATAACTAGTGCTTCTTCTATTTTTGTATTAATATTTTTTTTGTTATAATACTTATAAACTTAACTTTTTACAAATAATGAGTCAGAAAAATAATATTAGAGCACTCATTTTTGTTCTTTGGTCATAATGAGAATAACATTAATATAAGTCAATTGAAAAAAAACCAATTTCGTTTGGCGAAATCATTTAAAAAATATTACGTGATCTAAAAATCGGTATTTATATAATCATGTCAATGAAATAATAAAAAAGTCACGATACGTTTTAATAATATAGCTATTATAATAAAAGCATTAGATCAAAGTTGTTACTATTATGTTGATATACTTCATGGCTTATGTACACAATACCCTTTATGTGTTACAAATATTAATTTATCGCTTGATCAGTAATTCGTGAACATATTACAGGCTAGCGTAATAATTATTATTGATTCATCGCCAGACGACGACGTGAATTCATGACACTATCGCAGGCCATATATTTTTTATGTGCGTTACTAAAACTCACTGGTCGCAAATTACTAGCAGTAGATTCGCAACTCTGTATAATATTAAACGTCAGCAGATCATAACACAATATACAACAATGTATCATAACATTCCAAGTGTATTGTACAAAGGTATTTGCTAAGAATGGATTATGAACATTCTTATTTTATAGAATCGATAAATTAAATGTTAAAAAATAATAAACAATTAACCATAAAACAGCTGCCGAAATGTAAATCAACCTCACACACACAAAATAGTAAAACAATCTGAGGATACATCCAGCTAGTCTAAGTATCGTGAGTCAATGAACTCTTAAAAGAATGCATTTCTGAAATGCCAAACGTAAAATATACATATGAAAATGTATAGTAATCGATTAAAATATATTTGTACAATTGCGTTTAATTATAGATAGTTTAGACCATCATTTTCGTCTTTAGCATAAAATATTTTAATAGATTTACATTTGTCTATTTACACTATCAAACGTCCTAACGTTTGTATTGATTAGGCTCCAGGTGCCTGCATTCGTTCGATAAATGGCTAGTGCAGCACTATGGGGGAGTCACGCGGTTTAGAGTTCACACCAGGGATGTCACATTACTTGCCTCTGTATTTTTCCGTCGTAGCATCTTCGAGATTGCTGTCCCAGTCGAACTCGGTCACCCCACTTCGGGACACCTCACCTAAGTGCCGCCACCTGTACTCGAAGTCTGTGTCGCGTTTCTTTAATGCTTCGAATCTAGAACAAAAGAAACGACTTTGCAATTGCTACTTCGTAAGCGACAATTTAGATTATATAAGAGCGAATACACCTGTTATATATAAACTACAGTAGAAAAACTCAGAATACAGGAGTCTATTTTTGGCAGGTTCTCATTATTCTTTACAACGTAGGTAAATGAAATGAGAGAAAGCCTTACAGGCAAAAATACCCTGTCAAAATTTTATATCTGGTAAAATATTATCTAACCTTTATATATGTTTTAATGTAAATAATATAAATGCAACGTGAAAGAATCCGTGTGGAAAGTTCTAGTACTATATATACTGTAAATCGACAATAATCAATTAAGTTATCAGTATATTGGTCATTGATTGGTCTTTATAGGTTGTTACAATTACCCAGTGAACCTAATCCATTTTATTCAAGAACATATAAAGCTTGACCTAAAATTGCTCTTCAAAACAATACTACTTTAGGCGCAGCCAATGCCACGAGCGATTTGAATAATAAATATAGCGACCTCGGTTGTATTAATATAACAATAGTATTTAAACTAACGTTTTCAGAATTTTGTTTGATATCCGTATATAATTAATTATATTCAGTATAATCTATTTAGGTTTGTCCCTCGCCGTTCAATCTATATTATCTATACTGATATCATACGTAAATGCGAAAGTTTGGATGGATGTTTGTTGCTCAACCACAGCAGAACGGGTAAACATATCTAGATGAAATTTGGTACAGAGATAAATTATAGTCTGGAATAGCAGATAGGGTACTTTTTATCTCGGAAAAATGTACAGTTTCCCGTGGATAACACGTAATAAACTTTAAGTATCGCTACACAATTAGGGTCAAATTTAGTCACACCGGCAGTCTTCAGCGACGTCAAGAAACTGGTAGAATTCCTGGAGAAGGTGGGCTGGATGGAGTAACCCCTTATCCACCTTCGCACGCAAAATAGGCGCTTTGACGTCGAGTTGCGGCAACCGCCCGTGTGCAGAAGAAGAAGCACAAGAATCACACCGGTAGTAATAATTAGAATTCATATATTGTGTAGTATATATTTTAATAACATTTGTAATTATCAATCGCGTACATTTTAAATAATTATATGTCTTGTAAAAGCTATACAAGATTTCGTATTCATGGGTATCCCCTTAATTGGATGTACACTTAATATGTATACTGAATTGCAAAATCTGATTATTAGCACCACTCGCGTAAATTTCGTAGCATATTTTGCAAGATAAAAAGTATTTTATATATATTTCCGTTATCAAATTAGTTATACTAAATTTCATGGTAATTAGATTTAACAAAATATCAAAAAAACAGCATTCATATGAAATACGAAAGTAATATACCTACCTAAATAAAAATTACGTCTGCACTCCCACTTACATCGGAATGAAATAGAAAAAGGAAATACGAGCCATGAATCAGAATTCGTAATTTTTCCATCCCTTGCTTTTACGTAGGCTCATATTCATAAGTTTTAAGCTTCGGGTTATATGGAATGGAATAAAGATATAATTTTGAATATTCGTATTGGAAATGACTATGCCTGCAAACTGAAAGCCCAATTTTATTTCGGCCTTCGTATCTAAAGGCTAAAAGGGAAAACGGGAAAGGTTCTCACCGGATTGACCCTTCGCAAGTTTCAACCACAAAATGGACGGTGTCAACGGTAAGGCCGATATTCCCCAAGATTAGAAACCCAATCGACGTACCCAGCGTTTCTTAACTCGTGTCCACGGTCTTGCTATGGCACGTTTTATCGAGGCCGTTTAGAAGCTCGGGGCACACTCGCTAGTGCTACTTACTAAAACCTATGGCAAGTTATGTTATATAACGCCATACTCAGAGTTGCATAATTATAGATTAAACTTAATTACTGACACGTGAGTTTCACCTTTTCCCATAGTGATTACGTCTAATTTGTTGCATGTTATTAATTGCACTTAAATAAAATGCAGAAACTTATTATTCGTTTTATTGATTTTAGCCAAACCAAAATAGAATTATTAAAATGCCTTACTAGAGGTAAAACTGCCTATTAGCAAGCGATGTTGGAAGTAAAACTAGATTGTGATTTGATAAAAACTATTTTGTGTGAACGAATAAATGTGTGCGGTCACGCAAAAAAAAAAGAGCTTGTTTGTGTGAATGTAGCTTTCATGTGACATTATTGTGACCCTGGGCTAGCTTTTAATAAATTGTTGCTATTTGAAGAAGCTGACACTGGGTCTAATGTTAGATATTAATATTTAAAATCTAAAGTCGGTTTTAGTAGTTTAAACTTTCCAAAGTAAGCAACCAACTAACCCAGTGAAGCTTATTGTATTTTCGTTGCACTAGTTCTTTACAGATTACTCTTACAAATTCTGCTAGAGTAGATGATATTTCTACGTAAATAGATAGTACAGAACCGACAGATTTTTTTTTGTTAATGTTGTTTATGGATATGATCACCCCCACTTAGGAGAAAATAATTATTATTACACGCCATTAACTATTACACGCTTGTGATACTATAAAACTAAAAAATACGATCGTTAACGAAGTTTAGACCGAGCATGAACTGTATTTAACTAATTTTAATTTAAACAAGTCAGTAAAGGTTTTTGCAAAACAAACAGGCCTTACAATTTTCGGTATAACATTCCTGATGTAAACAGCAAAATTTTAAAAATTATCCTAAAAGTATTTATTAAATTTATAAATATAGGAAAAGTGGGTGAAACTTCTTGCCGGAATCTGTAGGAATCCTCAGGTAACCTAGGTGTGTGTGTTCAAGTTACAAATGATTGATACTGTAATGATCAACCTTAAGAAGAAATTTTTGCTTTTCGCTTAATAGACGTGGTCGAAGGCGAGTCTACACCATAAAAGCCCCTATTTTCTTTTCTTTATAAAGATTAACACATTTAAATAAATTACAGCTCTTCTAACAAATTGGGCAGATAAAGAAAGGCCACGGACTGTATAACAACTGTTTTTAGTCTAATTACGAAAGTTCTTACAAGACAGCTATGCCCTTTATCACAGAATCGTTTCCGGTGGGACTGCGGCCTAAAGCTATGGGGATATAGTCCTCGAAATTGGATTCGATCGTGAAAACGATCGAGTTGTTTCGAATGCAGAGACGCGTAAAAGTAGTTCCGACGCTTGAAAAAGAAATCCAAATATTGGATGAAAAAAGCTTAAAGAAGATAAGTAGCTATAAGAAATTACGTCTTATTTACATAAAAAAGGATTTCTTAGCTTTACATTTTTTTAAACGTCCAACCTCGATGGAAGTACGTTTTGCTAAAACGTTCGACAAGAATAGCTGAGTTTTCATCTATACTAATATTATAAAGAGGAAAGAATTGTTTATTTGTTTGCATTGAATAGGCTCCGAAACTACTGAACCGATTTGAAAAATTCTTTCACTGTTGGCACTTTTTTTTTGAGGCGGGGCAAATGCATTTCACACACTACCGGGTCGTTTGCTAGGGATTAGATCAAAGCGATGAGAGGAAGCCACACCAGTGGGCACAAAAGTCAAACGCCGGCACGTGTGGAGACTCGAATACCCAATACTCCACTAAAACCACTAAACCCTCCGCCCATGTGCCCCGGGCTTATGGCAGGAAGAGCGTGAGAGTTAGAACGTAGTTACGTCCACGCTGATCCTAGCGCATCAGTGCTTGAGAATGCCCCGGGAAAGGCAAGCTCACTTCGTCAACATAATGGGATGACTCCTCCACTCCCTAGATGCTGGAGCCCCGCAGCGGTATTACGGGAGATCTTGCGCATATCTGCGTCTCCAGGACCCCGACTGACGTCGGTACCCGCGAGACGCATGCGCACCTCTCTCCCTTTCTCGTTCCGCGGCCTCCTCTTAAGACATCACTGTCTCGTAGAAATTGGCCGCACCCACTGTTGGCACGCTTTTTTTTTCAGGCGGGGGAAATGCATTACGCACATACCGGGTCCTTTGCTAGGGATTAGACCGTTGTCGATCATGGAGGCTTTCCACTGAGGCAATCCAAACAATAATCGACCGGCTTGTGTGGAGACTCGAACCCATGGACAAATGCCCATGGGCTAATACTCCACTAAAACCACCCTCCTCCCAAGTGCCCCGCGCTTATGGTAGGAAAGGCATAGAGACTTAGAACGTAGTTACGCCCACGCCGATCCTAGCGCAAAACTATCCCCGGGTGACATAGGCTATAATTATTATATTTTCAAAAATATAATAATTTTTAAATTGTTATTAAATACCCGTGCTAAGCCGGGCCGGGCCGTTAGTGTTAAATAAAAAGCTAGATTGACTTTTGGAGTATGCAATGAAAAAGCGATTATCATAAATACAATTACTTTCTAACTTTAGCCGCCATTTTTACGTGAGCGTCCGCTTTGTTTTTATTGGAAAAGCCAATCAATTTCCCGCCATCAATAAGAATATATATGTACAGCTTAGTGTGAACAATACAGTATTTATTTCTATATTGCTTTGTTTTATGATGAACAATTATTAAATGTCAAATAAGAACGCGACAATTTTGGTTTTATGTCACTTTCTGCTTTTATTTAAGCCTCTTGTAATTCATGTTAGTTAACAGAGTAGTAAAAACTACATAAGTTGTGATCATTATTTTCTGTCATCTTAACAGGACAATGTCAAATTATCAATTGTAAATATATTAAATTAAAGGTTTAATTGGTGTTTGTGTTTACGTTGATAGTCATTGAAGCCTTTAAATTTTAAGCTTGGCAATAATATATATCATCGCCTTCCTTTTTCAAACTTGTAACTTGAAAAAGTTTTTTTACGCCAATTAAGAGTATAAGAGTTCATACCTCACTTCGTAAGCAATACATACGCACGCGGGTGGGATTTTAAACCCAATCTTAAAATCTTGCATTCAAATGAACATTGATCTAAAATATACTATCCTCCTTTTGAAGATATCGAGTTTGAGAAATTAAGCCACAATATTGGACATTATCATTACTTTATCAGATTTTCTTTTATGTCAAAGTATATCTACAGAAGCATAAAAAGTAACAAAAATGGTATATAAGCCGCGCGCAAGTTTGCCGATGACTACTTACTGTTATTGTATATACTTATATAAAGCATATACTAATAAATTAAAATAATAGATTTATTGCACAACTATTTATGTAAGCTTTATTATCAACCCTACTGACCATCGACATCATGAGGCTATCGGCAAACCTTCTGCGCACGGGTAGCAATTCAAAATTTAAGAAAGGAAGTAAAATGTTTATTTTCGACAATGAATGCACATAAAACTAACAATACAACACTAAATTCACAGAATATACACATAAAACATAGATATTCGTGTTTTATAAAACACACAAACTATTTAAAAAAGGTACATAACATTCACGGCAATGAGTCTGGTAACTCAGTATTATGCTGTTTCAAGAACTGACACAGCGTTGGTTTTCAGTACCAGCCATCAATAAATCACAGCTAACCCAAACAAATAAGTTCTTAATTGGTCATTATAAAGTAAATGTAAAAATGATTTTGTTCGTAAATATAAGAAACATTTTGTGAAATAATAAAGACTTACCTTTTAAACATAAGGTTCTTCGCGAAGTCGTACAACTCCAAGTCGAGGGAGTTGAGTCGTTTGATCTGTGCCACTTGGGCTGGCGACAGCGCGGCCAAAGTGGCGCCGGAAACGGTCGCATTGTGCTGCGTAAACGGCACAGCAAACAGCAGGTTGAACGTCTCCTCGAAAACGTATTGAGATATCTGAGAAATAAGAGTATTGCTATGTAATTTGAACTATCTAACTTTGGATATATTGTATTAAATATGGTTTTTTAATCATCTTTATTTAAAGACCTAAAACTATGGTATATATTAGCTAAATGAGCGACCCAATTAACTAAGTATTAAAAAATATATATTATTAACGCAGTTTGTACCAGTCCTTTTTTTGCATTATTGGTAAAATCTATATAGTCTGACATCATAATGTCAGAGTATACAACCCAGACTTTAGAGTGTTTAGAGTATACAACCCATGCAACCCAGACTTTTTTAAAGTTTCTATTTAAATTGAAAATGTTTATTTCTAAGTCGAATTATAACTAAAATATTCATGTATTACTCATAAAGTTAGCTTTTGTGTTTTTTACAATTATAGAATTTTTTGTTTGAAGTATTATTTGAAATTCAACATCGACAAGATTTCTAGAAAGCAAACTTCATCTGTATTGTATTTTTTTCATAATTACGTATAAAAAAAAACTCAAAAGCTAACATCGAGTTGCGATCCTAAGATTTGTGTTGACTGTTCTTTACTGTTTTTTTTAGATAAGTCACTAAAACGTACGAGCTGGTATATTGGTGAATTTACCCATATGAAGTTAGTTGGTTTGTCAATTCAGATATGAACATTTGCTTTTGGCAAGTTTAAGGGATGTCGAAGACCGTGCAGAGTGAACAAAACTATATAAACGGAGCCTGAGGCTCCGAACCAACTAGAATTTAACGCTAGGATAATTGATTTAAACGAAAAGTTAAATTAAGTACAATATCTCCGACGGAATTACAGTTGGCACCATAATAGAAACAGACGACTAAGTACCCTTCCCAAGCATTTATTTTACTTTCGACAGCTCGACGACGGATCAATTACTAATGTCCTAATGTGTTACCGACTCGATTTGTTATAAAAATCGACTTCATTTATAAATAAGTTTTAATCAATTTAACTTACCTATATATTTTTGCTACAAATACTATATCGTATAATAAATATAACCACATTTCAATAAACATAATTTACATATATTAAATAAGCCATTTAAAACGGCACTTACAATAATAGCGGTTATATTTTTCTTTAAAGTAGAATATTTTTTATTCTCAAATCGATTACTTTCGATTTATTTACATATAGAGTTGATGGTTTAATAGT